>CM064577.1:21894784-22409784 GCA_032716605.1 Paralithodes platypus | reverse complement strand
CGGGGGGTCTTGGGGTGTATATATTTTGTATATAATATTATTTACTTTTTGTTTTAAGCTTGATGGATGTATAGGGAGCAAAACAAAACAAAAACACACAAAATTAATGTATTCTGACTGCTTGTAATTTAATGTATTTTGACTGCTTGTAATTTAATGTATTCTGACTGCTTGTAATTTAATGTATTCTGACTGCTTGTAATTTAATGTATTCTGACTGCTTGTAATTTCACTTCTCGTATGTTTTTCCTTGACCAAAAGACAATGCCGAAATTACTTACAAATTATATATACATTTTTATTTTTATTTTTTTTAGCTCTTCCCACATTAATTTTGCGGCTGGTTTTGGGGAACATTTTTAGTTTGTATTTTTCTTAACGGGTAGAGCTTGTTTTTTGGTCTATGTATTTATTTTTTAATTTCCTCGCTAGACCTCTATCAAACTTAAAATAACTACCCCTAGACCCCCTTTCAAGATAAATTTGTACATTTTTCGGTAGAAAGATTTCCCGGCCGAAAGCCGGTTGCTTCTAAGATTGCAGGGTAGCTATCGCTCGCCAGGAAAAATTCGACACCTAAATGGCACGAAAGGTCTTAATATTGACAAAGAAATGGAGTGAAAGGTCTCTAAATCGCCACACTAATGGAACGAACGTCTTAAAATCTCAAAATGAATATGCTAAACATGAGGGAGAAGGGGGGTCTCTTGAATTTGTCTCTCTGTCACTCTGTTGGCTTTGGGGGAGACACTCGTTACATGCAACATGCCTTTTGTCTCTTTCATACACAGAGGAAAATATATATATATACTGTGTGTATATATATATATATATATATATATAATCTTCTGTTTTACTCCCAGCCGGACTCGAACCACAGAAAGTCATGGTCGAGAGTCCATGCTTTAATCCACTACACCACGGCGGCGTGATAAAGAATAGTTAACCTGTTCATATTTATATATTAACCCCTTCAGTACCAGGGACTTAATTTTTATCATATTATGACAACCATTAGAAGAGTGTAGTCAGCTTAGGAAAGACCGCTAGCAATAATAAGGCTTCAATATTTTCTCGACTAATCCTTTTGACTGCCACAGATCCTTCCTAAGCTGCATAATATCGTCAAAATAAAGCTAGAATAAGAGATAACACACGTCGCTGGTACTCAAAGGGTTTAGCAAATGGAGACAGTATTTCATTTCAAACCATTTTTAGAACCCATATTTCAGAGTCCATGGATTTTTACAACTATTAGTAAAAAAATAAAAAATAAAAAATAATAATATATAATTATATATTATATATATACAGTATATATATATATATTGTTACGACCTGCACTACGAAATAAACAAGGGCACTTAATAATGGACTAGAAGATAGGCTATATCTGCAACAACGGTACGCTAATTCCAAACCCTCGAACTATTACGCTGGTGAACAAAACACTTAAAACCCTCCAGAGTTAATCTACTGGATAACGGAGTATCAATTAACTGGGTTTTAGTGCACTTCTACAAAGGCTTTCCGGTGACGGCAAAGCCTACTCACAACAGGAGTACGTTACGTTAATAAAATGCTCTTAAGTAATAACAATGCTTAAATAAACTATAACAAGATTTAATAAAGGAGTATATGCTTACGTTAACTTTAGTGTGAGTCTAAACTCAACACTAACCCTTCAATGCTCTATGAAAACACTGGAAGTCTAGTCCTACAGCAATCAGATATGGAATCTTCTGAAAAACGTCTGATGCTCTAAGATGCTCATCGAATATAGAACAGAAATAATGCAGGGGCAGGACACCAAAGCGTGTATCTCAAATACACCAACAAGTAGGATACATATTGTATATGTTGGGTCTGGCTGCTTCCAGACGATCCCCAGGTACTTATCAAAGAGGTGGGATAAGTCAAACACTGGGTAAAAGTTAATAGGTTCTTGTATTCAGGAGTGAAGTGGGTACAGTGCACAGGGAGACCTTTGGTAGGCTAGTCTCTCTCTCGATCTGATCATAACATACCCCTAGCGGGCAGATCATGAAATACCCATAGTTACCATGTGCAGTCAATACAGTATAATTATATAAGTGAGTGCACATGATTACTATGGTACATGTTTAATATAAGGAGGTATGCATATAGATAATATTAGTGTTACATACAGATACTTAAGAATGCTGTTGCCTCAATAAATCATATACATACACCTCCCTCCCCCCTCACGCTCGTAGTTCAATCTCGAGCGGACTCCTTTTCTCTGGGTCGTTTCGAATAACGTGGGGCAACTGGGGGGTCAGACGCTAAGGACAACTGTTTCTGGTCATTGCAAGGGGTCGCAGGGGACTGGGGGAGGGGGTCAACACTTTGGGGTACAGGGCGGAGGAAACGGCGGTTCCGCCACCACACACGACCACTAGGGAGACGCACCTCATAATCCCTGGACTTGCCAAGACTCATGACAACCCCCACCTTGTCCCAGCATTGCGATGTCGGGTCTTGAATCCGAACTTGCTGACCGACACGCAACCTGGGGAGGGGCTGTGCATGCGCATCGTACCGGGTCTTAACCTGCTCGGCATGGTCGGCTGCACATCTGTCACAGTCCTCGGCCTTGCCCTGCTACTCCTGAGCGAAGGATCTGGGATAGGCAGGTAGACATGTCCGAAGGGGATGACCATATAGGAATTGGGCAGGGGATCGGCCAGTGAAGTTAGGAGTGCTCCGGAGTTCCATGAGACCCCGGTCAAAGTCCTCTATGTCAATGTTACCAGAGGGTGCAGTCTGAAGAATGAGGTGCCTGATTGACCTCACTGCAGCCTCGGCATGGCCGTTCGCCTGTGGGTGATGCGGTGACGTAACCACATGGCGGACTCCCCATCGCTCTATAAAGTCCCGGAAATCCTGGTTGGTGAATTGTGGGCCTCTATCGGTCCTCAGACAGAGGGGAACACCAACTTCCCGGAAGTAGCGACAGAAGAGCCTGATTGTTGCAGAGGCAGTAGCGTCGCCTTTGCAGGGGACGACAACGGGCCACCCCGAGAGACGGTCGACCACGACCAGGAAGGACTTCCTGGCAACCATGATAAAGTCGGCCGAGACAGACTCAAAGGGCCCCGTCGGGTTCTCGTCATTCAGGAGGGGTTCCTTCTGGAGGCCAGGCTGGAGGATCTGGCACGACTCGCAAGCATGAACAGTACTGGCGACGTCGGAATCTATCCCCGGCCAGAAGACAGCCTGCCTCGCTCTGCTCTTGGTGGCCTCCACACCTCTGTGACTGTCGTGGAGTTGCTGCAGGGTGCGGCGGCGGAGAGCCGGAGGAACCACAATCCGAGCTTCGTAGAGGACGAGATCTCCATCAGCACAGAGATCATCCCGTAGCATCTAGTATGGGAGCAAGGAATCGTGTAGGTTATAATGGTTGACAGGGAAGCCTGAGGTGACACAGTCGAGTAGACAGACGTATGTAGGGTCCGCTCTTGCTGCGGCGCGAAGATCCTGTAGAGTCCTCTCGGTGTCTTGTACTGGAGATTCTCCTGGGTTGATGACATCCAAAATGGGCTTAGGAAAGTCCTGAGAGATGATGGCCAACTCCTTGCAATGGCGATAAGAAAGCAGAGGAGTCTGGACACCGTCGTGCACTTGAATCAGGGCAGGGCACGATCTCTTGCCTAGGGTCAGGGTTGCCTGAAATGCACCCAGAGCAGGCGCCATCGTGGACCCATCCGCCGTGAGCGTCATGGTAGGCGAAGGGTCTTGCAGGCTGCTCCTAGAGACACCCAGAGATCCTAGATGTCGCAGGCCAATCACTGTAATGTCAGAGCCTGTGTCCGGTAGCATCCGTAGGCGGGATTTGACATCGCCGTGTGACAGGGTGACAACGATGGGCTGTGGTGTCTTGTCGGCAGAGGAAGAAGTTGATCCCACACGACGACAGTTGTTGTGCTTCGCCTCGTGAGACTCGCTGGAGTCGGAGGAGGTACCACTGCTGCTTGGAGATCCCCCTCGGCGCTTGTCCTTCTTCTTCGACGCCCGACAACACTTCTCAATGTGCCCAATGCGGTGACAGAGGTGGCACTGGACCTTACTGGCGGGGCACTTGATCGTCCACGCCCAGGGCCCTTGTCGTCCGCAGGCGTCGCAGGTGCTCTGAGCAGCTGGGCACGTGTCCAACCCTTGCTGGCGAGCACAACACTGGCAAAAATCCGTTGACTTTGATGAATTCTTGATGGGCGGAGTCTTGCCGTTTCCCTGAGCTTTCTTGTCCTTTTTATACGAAGAAATTGCGCTCACTTGGTCAGGAGGAGCACTAATGGCCGTGGTCGCAGATATAGCGGCCTCATAGGAGCGGCACCTAGTCACAACATCCTTTAGTGGTGCTTTGGAGTCCAGGGAGATGAGCTTCTGTACCAGCTCCTTGTCTCTGATCCCCATGAGGATCACCATCTTGAGCTGTGTTTCCTCGCAGACAGATGAATTTCCCGGGCACACATCAACTTCCTCGGAAATGCGCTTTAGGTGGACATAAAACTCGGCAAATGACTCCCCTTCAAGCTGCTTACAACTCAGCAATTCTCTTCGACGAAGTGCCTCGTTGCGAAGTCCCTTGATGTGAGCTTGCAGGGCATCCAACACCTCATCCACCGTCTTGTCAGTCGAAGGGGCGATCTGAAGGGTGTGTTCAAGTATGCGCTGCATCTCGAGGGTCAGGCACATGCGAAGCTGGATCATCTGCTTTGCCGGAGGTAGTTTGGGGAGGTCCACCATTACTGCATAGTCATCCCAGCGACGTCTCCACTCTCGAAACATCTGAAAGGTGGAGTCGGCTTTAAGTGGTGGTGGGGACTGTGCTGTAGCCTTTGGTGGTGGTGGAGGTGCTGAGGGATCTGAAGGGCTGACTCGTTGCTGTTGGGAGGGTGGGCCCTGGGCCATGGAGGAATCTGTAGATATCCTGGAAGTGGCCAACAGTTGAATCAAAGCCTGAAATCTTGCATTCTCTTCCTCTCTTCTTAAAGCCTCCTCTTGTCTTCTCACTGCCTCCTCTTGTCTTCTCACTGCCTCTTCTTGCCTTCTAGATTCCTCCAGAAACTGAATAAACTGTAGGAAATCGGCCCCAGACGGAACTGAGGGTGAAGCATGTGGGTGGGAGGGTGGAGGAGGTGGAGTGCGTAAGGGGGTAGAAGTAGAGAAACCAGAAAAATCTTGGGAGATTTGTGGAGGTGGAAATGGTCCAGAAATCCCAGGGGAGGTTTGTGTAGGAGAGCTGGGAGGTGATGTGGGGTTGTGTTGCAATCGTACATCTTCCTGGTCTGACATCCTCTTGTTAGGGCAACAGACAGACAGGTTGATAACAAAGAGTCGAAAAATTCCCCACTTGAATATTCGTCCTAGTAGATAACAGTGTTTTTGCTGCGAAAGATTGCCAGCAACAAGTAGTGTGTGTGACTGCGTTCTCAGTGCGTGTATGCGTATGTGTGTTCACCAACCGCTCGTGGCTCGGGAGGGGGACTGGGGAGGCGGCCGCGTTCACTCACTCAACTCAGTGTTGCTCAGGCCGTGGTGGGAGGAGGGTGTAGCGCTCCGCTCGCTGGCTGGCCCTGCTGCTCTGGAACTCGTACCCAGGGCAAGCACACATGAAATATACACAAAATAAAGCACTGGCAATACACAACACTTCACTGTTAGCACTGTATATCCAGGGGCACTGCTCACTGTAATCCTGGGTCTGGAGGCACTGTCTTACTCCCGAGTGGTGGAGCTGGCTTGGTAATGGCGGCTTCACAAGGGTCCCACAGGATTGTCCAACTTCGTAACTCCTGTTTTTACACACTGCGCCATGTATATGTTGGGTCTGGCTGCTTCTAGACGATCCCCAGGTACTTATCAAAGAGGTGGGATAAGTCAAACACTGGGTAAAAGTTAATAGGTTCTTGTATTCAGGAGTGAAGTGGGTACAGTACACAGGGAGACCTTTGGTAGGCTAGTCTCTCTCTCGATCTGATCATAACATACCCCTAGCGGGCAGATCATGAAATACCCATAGTTACCATGTGCAGTCAATACAGTACCATTATATAAGTGAGTGCACATGATTACTATGGTACATGTTTAATATAAGGAGGTATGCATATAGATAATATTAGTGTTACATACTGTACAGATACTTAAGAATGCTGTTGCCTCAATAAATCATATACATACACATATATATAAAACAAAGGAGTGCAACAACTCCGTGACAGCACTAATAATAGCCACTCAAAACAGTACTTCCTTAGCCAACGTAACAGCCAAACTGGGTTGTGCACTATGCATCAACATAGGCTAAAATAAGGCGTGAATAATTCCTAAAGCATACGCAATTAAAGTTAATAAACACAATGCTGTCTTTCTCACTAATAAAGTCTAGCAGTGGCATAAAAGGTACAAGGAACCTAGGCAGAGCGCAAGCATGTTCGTAGCCTACTGTCTCCCCTTGAACAAATTTCCCATATGTTACGTTAAGTGACTAGGAGGCTCTCTTGGTAAGTCCAGATCTCAAGTATCTGGTCTTACCCTGGCGCTCCACAAAGGTCAACAAAATGAGGTAGCAAGCATATAAGTAAGAGTAGGCAAAAGCCCTTCACTTGTATACTGCTACACTCGCAAAGGAAAAATATGCACAAGGGTTACAGGCTACCTAGCTTCGTCGAAGTCGTACAGGCTCTGACTTGCCACATACATAACTCAGACAACGACCAAAGATACCCTCCACGGTCTAGCATTAAATAGTAGGAAAGAACAGCTCAATAATTAGAAGCACCCCAATACTATACTACCATGTGACTATGACTCTAATAATCCCTAAAGCTAGTGCAAAACATATATGTGAGAACTGGTGCTGGTAATACGACTGGCCGACTATGGAAATCGTATGCAGAACCAGAAGGGATGGATACTGAATAAAGATGAGAAGTATTGGAAAAGAAGAAGTTCAGAGAGAGAAACAGTAGTACAGGGGGTTAGATTGGGGACAGATTGCAAAGGGCATCTAGTACCAAGCACACCATGCCAAGCTCTGAAGGAGACACGCGGGTAGGAGCCCCCCCAGCACCAACTAAGAGAGTGGCACCCAATCACAGACGACTACGTCATGAAGAGCAGGCGTCATATGACGCGTCAGGCCCGCCGGCCAATCACGAGCGGGTGGCCCCGCCTAAGAAAGGAATGCGCACGTACATACACACGCACATTCTACCACCCCGCTCTCCCCGCTCTCTCTCCTATGTAACTTCACACAACATATCTTATACTCTATCAATGATATAAAATACTTCCAAGTGTCACAGACAAGAATAAAGACCACCACTGATCTGTCTGTGACAACATGAACACTAAGAAAGAAAGAACATCGTTCTACGATTATTATAGCCCATTTCACTGCCCTGGCGAGCGCTAGCGAGTTACGAGTACATTCTGGCAAGCTGGCCAGCGTAACACCCCACCCAAGATGTGGAACGTTTCAGCCTCAGGTGAACGCCACATCTGACCAGACAGAATGCCCACCAACCCCGCATCACCCAGCTACTCTCCCAAGTTGTGAAAACAAGGCACGATCACAAACATAAAACACTTCATTATGAAAAAAAATCTACACAACACTTCCCCAAAATAATAGTATAGCTTATCAATATTACGCTCAACGAGCAAGCTTCACAAAGCCTAGCCTACTAAGACAAAAACACAGGATGTCTTAGATTCTTGCTGTAACATACTGCACTTATATACTATCAAAAAGAAAGAGTTTTTATGTGAGGTTTTTATATTTTTAATAGTGTTTTTGGCGGCATTGCACTACAGGGGCAAGCCTAATTTTTCTCCACTCTCAAACAAACACTGACTGAACGGTGAGGGTTCTCCTTAAAACATACCCTCCCGTGACAAACAATCAGCCAGAACATTATCAGTGCCCTTAACATGCCACACATCCAACTTGTGTTCCGGCAGCAAAACCACACTTGACACTGATAAACTGCCCAGTCCATCACAAGACTGGCACTTCTCTTCGCTCTCTCCGGCAACGGGGCCTGCCAATAACCTTTCACTATTTCCACCTTAGTGATAAACGAGGCAGCCCCGATGCGGTCTATGGGGTCGTCAACTCTGGGTAATGGATAGGCGTCTGTCAGGGATAATGCACCCACACTCTTGCAATCAACACAAACACGGATCTTGCCACTCAACTCAGGTTGCAAAGTCACTGGCAACGACCACTCACGATATCCTTTATCCCTCAGACCCTTCTCCAACATGAAGTCTAGCTCTGCTTTCATGACAGGCTGTTGAGCAGGATTTATACGGTAGGGAGCCAATTTGAGCCTTGCACTGTCTCCAGCCTCCATGTCGGGTTCTACCCCATACATCAGGCCTGGAGAATCAACAACCATGCGGATGTACTGCCACAGCCTAGTAAACAACTTCTCTTGACGCTTAGGAACAAGAGGTTGCAACTTATCTCGAAGAACAACATGCTCAGTGTCCTCCCACAACCCAGCTGAGACCGCAGCTTCTAAACTATAGTCTCCCTCCTTCTTCACCTTTGTCCCTAGAACAGCCAGGTCATGAGAGGGACAATCTGTACCACCTGTGCAGTCACTCCCATAGTTCATAATTGCTAAGGCTTCCCCGCCGATACCGTACATGCGCACCCCCGCATTCCTTGCGACTACACCTGCCGGCGCAGCATCACCGCCTTCAGCGCCACGGCCAGATACAGTCGGTCTATGGTGGGGCTGTTGCATTCGACTAGAGCAGCATTGGGAGGCTATGCGACGACCGGGCGCATCCACTCCACAGCCAACCTCACCAATCTGCTCAATGTCCTGATTCTAACCACCACCCTTAGCAGCCATGGGTCGACCCTGACCTGACAACCATGCCACAGCCTCATCGTCCACCTTGAACCACTGAAACAACGAGGCCAACGGTATACTAACACTCATCCATTTCGAATAAATCGAAATGGAGGTGGCGTTTTACTTTATATCAAAGAAAGTCTTAACCCTACCCTCGTGTCAAAACCTCAAATTGTGAACGTCGACACATCTTTTGTGCTAATAAAGAATAATAAAGGTACAAAAATAATACTTGCGTTAATATACAGACCTCCAGCTCAATCAGTGCAAACTGACCGAGAAATTTACGAACAAATTGCAGATGTAAGTAACTTACAAGATACCGTTAGTTTTGGCGACATTAATTTACCTGTGACCAAGTGGGGCGATACTCTTACTTCACACTCCGGACATGACTTGTATACGAACTTGCAAGAGAGTTCGCTTTATCAATTTGTTCGAACGCCGACCCGTGGTAATAACGTTCTTGACATTGTACTTGCAACAAAAGAAGAATTGATAGAGAATATGAATGTTGGTGATGACTCATGATCAGTAACAGCGACCATCGTACGATAACTTTCACTTTAAAGTTTACTAGTAACGAACCAAATAGTAGCATCGAAAAAGTCCCTAATTTCAAGAAAGCAAACTTCCATAAACTTAAAGCTATGTTTAAAGAAACTGACTGGAGCTTTTTAATTAACAATAACGACATAAATACATCTTGGAAGTTATTCGAAACCACTTACCTAAAAGCAGTGGAAGACTGCATACCATCTAAAATACGGCGTCCGGGCCATAATAATAAGCCCAAATGGTGGAATAAAGATATTTCAAACTGTCTGCTTGCTAAAAAATTTGCTAATGATAGATTAAAATCCTCACAAAATGACGAAGAACGGGTGAAATTTGTAGAGCTACGACGCAAAGCCAAAAAGTTAAGTAAGCAAAGTAAAAAGACCTTAGAGTTACATATTGCGAATCAAAGTAAAACAAACCCGAAAGAATTCTATAGTTATATCAGAAAGAAAAAAGTAGTTACTTCAACTGTTGGACCGTTAGTCGATGAAAATGGAGAATACACCAAAGACGAAGTACAAATGAGTAATGCCCTCAATACCTTCTTTGCATCAGTTTTTACAACAGAAGACCTCAGTGATATCCCTACACCATCGCCGATTCAGATTGATAATTCAGATGTTCTAAGCAATATCACCGTTACAGAGAGGGAAGTATTGAATTGTTTAGATAAACTCAAGGTAAATAAAACGCCTGGACCTGATACAATCTCGCCTAGAGTTCTAAAGGAAGCTAAGGATGAGCTCTCCAAACCACTGACATTACTATTCAATAAATCCTTGCAGTCTGGAACTATGCCTGATCAGTGGAAGCTAGCCAACGTAACACCGATATTCAAAAAAGGCAGCAAATCCCTACCCAGTAACTATCGTCCAATTAGCTTAACCTCAGTTGTATGTAAAATGCTAGAAACGGTCATACGAGACAGACTCGTAAATCACTTAGAGGAAAATAACATACTTAAAGATACTCAACACGGCTTTCGTAAAAAACGTTCCTGTTTAACAAACCTCTTAGACTTCTTCCACGATATCCTCAACCTCTACGATGAGAGTAAAGCTGTAGATATTATATACCTTGATTTTCAAAAGGCCTTTGACAAAGTTCCCCACAAACGTTTACTGCTAAAACTAAAAGCGCATGGAATACAAGACGGTGTGTTGAAATGGATAGAAAATTGGCTCAGCAACAGAAAGCAAAGAGTAGTCATAAACGGTAAGGCATCTAAATGGACCAATGTAAGTAGCGAGGTACCCCAGGGATCGGTACTAGGACCAATTCTCTTTCTAATTTACATCAACGACATAGATGAGGGTCTCACCTGTACAATCTCAAAATTTGCTGACGATACAAAAATTGCAAATAGCGTACTCTCAAAAGAACAAGGTGATGATATGCAACACAATCTAGATAAATTGTCATGTTGGGCCCAAATTTGGCAAATGAGTTTCAATGCGGATAAATGTAAAGTACTACATATCGGATACCTAAATGAGAAAGCAAACTATTCGATGAATGGCACTCAGCTTAAGAATGTAAACAGAGAAACCGATCTGGGAGTAACAATATCGAGTAACCTAAAACCGAGTCAACAATGTTCAGAAGTTGTTAAGAAGGCAAACAAAATAATTGGCTTTATAGGCAGGTCATTTGAGCATAAATCCAAAGAAGTTATCCTAACCCTTTACAATTCCTTAGTCCGCCCTCTTCTGGAATACTGCGTTCAATCCTGGTGCCCTTATTACCAAAAAGATATAAACAAGCTAGAACGAGTTCAACGTAGAGTTACCAAAATGATACCTAGCCTAAAGAACAAACCATACGAAGAGCGTCTTAGAGAATTAAATCTATTTCCTTTAACCCAGCGCAGATTAAGAGGTGACTTAATTCAAGTGTTCAAAATCATCAAAGGCATCGACAATATGAACTGTAGTAAGTACTTCACTATCGACCAATCTAATTACACGCGGGGAAACGGTTGCAAAATTATTGGTAAATCTTTTAACTCGCACGAATCTAAGAATTTCTTCTTCAATCGAGTTGTCAACTTGTGGAATGGACTTCCCCGAAACGTTATAGACTGCATCACCGTTGATTCATTTAAACTCCGCCTAGACAAATATCTCGCATCAAACCCGCGACTGACTGCGTTTGTAAATTAATAACTTTATTTTATCCCCCCCTCAGTTTCTAACCCATCTGTCCTCTACTAACTTCCTAATCCTGCCACGGACATTAGTTCCAGGGCAGTAATTCCCTTTCCAATGTTCCCTTACCCACTCTAAAACCACTGTTTGGACACTTGATCCTCAGTGTTTTAGAGGACAAGCAACCTAGAAGGGTCACTATATCTGTTGTTGCTTGATTTCCTTTGTACTCCTTTGTACTTTGTACTCAAGTGACCTGTCAGCGGAACATCGTGCACCGCAATGAGTTGTGAGGCCTGGGTGTTCGGCACAAACAGTGGGGTATGAACCGAGCAGGGGCTGGATCGCTGCACGCTGCTGCTCAGGCAGGTGCTCAAGCGCTTCCACAGCCACCTGACTCGTGTCCCCCGCCCACTGCTCCGCCGAGACATGACAATCCCAACTTTCCTCCACCTGTGCCCCACTGCCCCCCTCTCCTTCTCCACCTTGGCCGCTGCAGACCAACACAGGGACAGTATGCTGCTCAGGTGGTTGCCACACAAACTCCTTTAACAGGTTCACATGACATGCTTCCCCATCCTCATCGAGTTCAATAGCCCCGTTCCCACAACTCTCAAGACTAAGATCTTCTAGTTGTACCTGGGAACTACTCTGTCGCGGAGTGCCATCACGCCCTACCATGTCACTAGGGGGGACAGGTTCTGGGGCCACTCCGGAGCTCAACATTGGTTCAAGTACCGAGTCACCAAGAAGTGTCGCTGGGTCCAAACTCTCAACCCGACCACCAGCCTCGACTTTCTCCTTCCGACCCTTCCTCCGCTGGTCTGAAACTTGGGTACTATGCTGTGACACCTGAGCGGACTGAGATCTCTCGAGCCCCTCTTGCCCCTCCCTACTCATGTCGGCCGCCCTCTCGGCAACGACTAAGGGTGGAACCTCGGAAGTGAGCACCGCAAAGTCGTTGCCGAGAAGGAGGTCGACCCCCTCAACTGGCAATTTCTCCACAACACCCACATCCAACTCCCGTGTCACACCGTCCACCTCAAGCTCCACTCTGACCAGCGGGTAAGACCGCGTAGCATTGATGCCTTGAACCACCACAACCCGAGCCGCGTTAATAGGCTTGCCAGTGAAATTCTGAATAAGTGTCTGGGAAGCGCCCGTATCACGCAGCAACTCAAGCCTATGCTCCACACCAGCCCACCTCACAGTGCCGTGCCCCCTATGACCACAAAAAGCATCTCGGACGGGTGACGAGCCCTCCTGCTGCTTCTGCACCGACTGTGACTTCGCAACCGACATATTACCCCGGTCAAACGCGGAAGACCTCAAAGACACACTGATGTTGATCACTAGTGACACCACTGCTGTAGGCGGTGTGCTCGGACATGAGCGCGCAATATGCCCCTTCTTATGACACTTGAAACACTCCACTTCGCTCTTGGACTTCCTCTGAGGTGAGGAAGGGCCCTGGCCTTTCTTTAACGGGAAGGGTTTCGACTTGGGATCACAAATGGCACCAGTACTCTTAAATGGGTAATTTGTTGTGTCATTAATTCGGGGGGGTGGAGTGGTACGCCCCTGGTTACCTGCCTCAGCTCTCTGTGCAGACCCGCACCCACGAATCAATGACACCCTAAGGTCAGCCAGCTCAGCCGCCTTCTACAGAGTTTTTGGTTGCTTTTCTTTCAGGTTAAGAGTCAAGTCTCTGCCAGTACATTTAAAAAATTGCTCTAACAACACTAATTGCTTTACTGCATCAAAAGTAGTTGCCTTCTCCGACCTCAACCAATTTTCAAATGCATCTGACAGCTCTCTAGCGTGTTCCTGGAAAGTACTCTCCTTTCTTTTAGGAACAGCCCTAAACTTCAGCCTATAGGTCTCTGGCTGTAGCTCATACGCCCTCAGGACAGCCTCTTTCAACACCTCATATTCAACACAAGACTCTAGGGGTAAAGCATCGTACGCCTTGAGTGCTTTCCCCGTCAATCGAGACGAAACAAGGGCTGCCCACTTCTCCTCGGGCCATTGGTGCTCCCGAAATTTTTTCTCAAAACGGAGAAAGAATTCTGTAACTCCTAACTCATCAAACACTGGAACCAACTTTAGTATATGTGACAGGGACTTGTCATGGGGTCGACCCCCCTGGACGAAACGGTTCCCCGTCACCTCTACACGAGTTTTCTCTAGGTCAACATCGGCACAATACCTTGCAGACTCATACTTGAGCTCAGCCTCTCGCTGCTTGAGCTCAGCCTCATACTTGAGCTCAGCCTCTCACTGCTGCTGCTGCTGCCTGAGCTCAGCCTCTCGCTGCTGCTGCTGCTGCCTGAGCTCAACCTCATGCTTTCGCTGCTCCTGCTGCTGCCTGAGCTCAGCCTCATGCTTTCGTTGCTCGAGCTCAAGCTCAGCCTGTCGCTCCTGCTGCTTAAGTTTGGCGAGCTCGAGCTGAAACAACATCTCGGGAGACAACCCTTGAGGAAGGGGTGCTACTACCGGGGACCCACCCAGTGAGTCACTTAGAGGCATACCCAACCGCCAGCGGGCATCGGCCTGCGGGAACGTACTCGGCCCCGGAACCCGAGGGGGCGCCATGATAGTTGAGCGGAATGGGGGCTGGGACGAAGGTGCCCCAGCTCCCGCTCCACCCGAACCCCAATGCACCCCACCCAGCACACAGGTGACCAGCTCACCTCTCGACAAACCGCTAGTACCGGAAAACCCTAAGACCGTGGCTACACACTGCAGTCCGTACCAGTCTAGCCCCGACACACGGTCCGCCGACACAGGCTCCTCCAAAAAAATCCGAGCATCCTCCTCATTGTTCACCACCCGAACGCCGTTAAAGAACTCCACCTTCTCCACCTCCTCGCCTGTCTCTCGCACTGTGCCCTCACTATGCTCAGACCCGTCCAGTGACATGATGAAGTCAACAACAAAAAATCTCATGTCAAGACAAAAATAGCCAAACTCTCGCGTAGCTTTATTCACCAAAAATATTCGAAGATGTTTTTAAGTGCAATACTAGGTCACCAACAAACTCCAACAAGTTCTATATATCCTCAAAACAATGTCCACTGCCAACAGTGCGAGAAATAAATTCAACCCCAAATGGCAATAAGATTTCTCAAAAAAAAAACTGCAATATTCAGTTCACTATATACTGGTCTAAGGTCGCCATTTGTTACGACCGGCACTACGAAATAAACAAGGGCACTTAATAATGGACTAGAAGATAGGCTATATCTGCAACAACGGTACGGTACGCTAATTCCAAACCCTCGAACTATTATGCCGGTGAACAAAACACTTAAAACCCTCCAGAGTTAATCTACTGGATAACGGGGTATCAATTAACTGGGTTTTAGTGCACTTCTACAAAGGCTTTCCGGTGACGGCAAAGCCTACTCACAACAGGAGTACTTTACGCTAATAAAATGCTCTCAAGTAATAACAATGCTTAAATAAACTATAACAAGATTTAATAAAGGAGTATATGATTACGTTAACTTTAGTGTGAGTCCGAACTCAACACTAACTCTTCAATGCTCTATGAAAACACTGGAAGTCTAGTCCTACAGCAATCAGATATGGAATCTTCTGAAAAACGTCTGATGCTCTAAGATGCTCGTCGAATATAGAACAGAAATAATGCAGGGGCAGGACACCAAAGCGTGTATCTTAACCCTTAAAAAGCGGCCCACCACTTAAGTCGAGTTAAATAAAGCTGGACTATGTGGCGGCGCTCGACATAACTCGAGTGGCAATTTCAGCACGTAATGTGGCTGAGAGAGAGAGACAAGTGGTGGCAGGAGACTAGCGAGCGTATGACTGCTCCAGACCACCGCGGCGAACCTACTGACACAAATCTCAGCTCCCTCCACCCTCTCTCACTCGCTACATACGCAATTATGTACCGAAAGTACCGAATTACCTGCTTTTTGCACTCGCGTTGCACGGTTATTGCAAGAAAACTATCCATCATACAAGGATCGTTATGGTGTCATTCGAAAGCTCTGTTTATGCCCTTTCAGGGATAGATACTTGTTTTACGTTCTGGGTCTTATTTAGGCATGAAAATGATCACGTAAACAGCCCTATTTTGGCTAAAAACACCCCGCTGGGCGGTACACATAAATAAACCGCATAGGCCGCTCGTAAGGTGTTAAATACACCAACAAGTAGGATACATATATATAAAACAAAGGAGTGCAACAACTCTGTGACAGCACTAATAATAGCCACTCAAAACAGTACTTCCTTAGCCAATGTAACAGCCAAACTGGGTTGTGCACTATGCATCAACATAGGCTAAAATAAGGCGTGAATAATTCCTAAAGCATACGCAATTGAAGTTAATAAACACAATGCTGTCTTTCTCACTAATAAAGTCTAGCAGTGGTAAAATGCCCCAGAACGAGAAGCCCACCACAGAAGCCATGAACGAACACCACACAGAAACACCAAAGGAAAGGTCCACAGAACGAAAGGACCAGCTGACCGAGCCAGCCATTTCAGACAGCCCAAGCCGCAGGGCTAAACAGCTCCAGGACACACCCATTTACCTTTTCTAAAACCGACCATTTTCCACACCTCACGTACACTAACCCCTCGTGCCCTACACTTATTAACTACAAAGATGATGAACAGGAATATACATTCATATTAAAAACACCCATGCCTGTCCCGACGTTGAGCCAATGCCAACACATCAGACAGCCATAATTATATCTATGTATGTTCTTGCATCCGAGA
Source organism: Paralithodes platypus (assembly GCA_032716605.1). Taxonomy (NCBI): domain Eukaryota; kingdom Metazoa; phylum Arthropoda; class Malacostraca; order Decapoda; family Lithodidae; genus Paralithodes; species Paralithodes platypus. The sequence continues at coordinate 22,393,424 of CM064577.1, read as the reverse complement.
AGTAGATGTTATATATCTTAGAAGTTAAAGCACCCACGCTGTCCCTAGATCTCTTATATCATTTTCCATGACGAGTATAGATATATGTAACCCGTGCTCAGTCGCCCCTTGCATTGCTCCTCTAGTAACTAAGTATTAATATTAACATTCCCTAACATCTTGTCTTGCCAGACTAAGCTTCTGAAGACCCATCGCCCCATAAATCTATGTATGCAACCCTTAGGTTAAGTATTTTTATCCGCCATTGTGTTCACCTTTTTCCATTTACTTTCCACAATTGTCATACGTCTTCCCCTTGCCTCCTTCGTATCCACAGTCCACACTACGCCAATTTACTTCGTGTCTTACACCTCTTACCCCAACCAGAGATTATATAAGATAACCTGGTTATCAGTATCTGTCATAAGTACCCCGAAACAATAACTAAGTACCCCTACGAACTGCCACTGTGGTTGGTATTTTATATTTAATAGAAAACGCAGTTCCCAGGGCCAACTAATAGTATCCATAACCCTCTGACTGATCACATAACTCTATCTTTTCCAGACTCATATACCACCCCATAGTTGCATTCCCCGGTAGCATTTGGCTAACGTATTCTACTGCCTTTTCAAACTTCCATATCAATTGTAGCCTAATGCCACCCCCACGCCCAGGGACCTTAGGGGCAAAATTTCCCTGTAGCCCTTGAACTCTCCCCCCCCCTCTCATTAAGACACCCGCGCTTCTCGACTCTTGTCCGACCTAGCCTCTCTCTCATACCTCTTGAAGATCCTTGAATTGTCCGTTACTAACGCTCTCCAACCTTTTATATATACTCCTATCCAGCCTACCTTCACTTAGTAGGCCAGAACAACATTAGAACTTTACTAGCCCCTTGCATGCCATCTATTCTCTTACAACACATTCACAACCCTGCACCCAATGGTCGTCGGTGCGAGGCTAGCCGCCCCGCCAGTAACTAACTTCTATTGTCATACTTCCAGATAAATGTGGCAGAGTTAGCAACCCAGTCTCCACCATATCCAGCAAACCCTACAATTAACAACCAGCCGAGTAAAACCAGCTAGCTCAGGCACCTTCGGTTTTGGTATTAAAGACACACATCTGTCTCATACACAGAGGGTTATTACAAACACTGGTGATATGGCAAGCCCCTAGCCACAGCCGCCGGACGACTATATCAGAGAGGGCGCCCAGCTCCCCCTTTTTGCCCACCCGAGGAGGGAGACCCCCACCCCCGCGGAGGTATACCTGGCCCCTGTTTTGACTTTCGAGTCATTGCCAGGTAGCACAGAAATTCTTCCTATCGATGAACTAACCATAAATGACTAACACCTTTACTAACCTCTATTAACTCACAATAAACCATTTACCTTTCTTGCATGCTCTGATCACTAAATTAGCACCTCAACTATACCATAGAATGAAGATTGAACAATCTAGAGAGACGCTCCTATCACAGCTGTCCCCATCCTCCTCGCAAAGTAGATCCAGTCTCTCTCCCCTAAATACGTCCAGTATAGCCAAAATAGTACCTCTTACTAAGGCTCAGTTATATGAAAATATAAAGGCTTCCTATCGCCCTGTGCCACAACTGTAAATATCATCTTACCTAGTCCCCATATCTATTGAGAGCTCAATTAAGTCCATAAGACTCGAGATCCCTACTGTCTACAGGGTCCAGAACAGAGCCTATAAATCTAACTCCCGCCCCCAGTCAAATCAGTTGAAAGCTAGACACCAACCAGGGGTCACTACCCTGCAGTTAATTTCTAGCTCTGCCCTTGTGTTGTTCCGGAGTGAGATCCCAGAACCGGCAGACTCCGTGGCAGATTTGGATAGAAGGACCTGCCCACGTATTGAAGAACTTCACACATATGGCCCCCCTGGACGGCCGCGGAACCAGTCGTTAGCCCCCAACATCATGGACGCAAGATAACCAGGACCAGACCCATCAGATACTACCCAAGATTCCCTTTAGCAGTACTACATATTACTGTGCTGTTTTAGATTCACTAATTAATATTTCTACGAAGTGGCTAAGACCTTGCCCAGTGTAATTCATACTTAACCATTCCATTTGGGACGTACTAAGCGATCAGTGCTCTTTAATTAACAGGCGACCTTGACTCTCGTAATTACTTTATTCAGATATTAAAACTCTAGTGATATCTAACGTTCGCCCACTGATTTGCGTTCTATGTATTTCTGAGACAAGGATATAAAACTTAGATCAGTACCCCCTGAGGTAACTAGAATTCCCGTGCTCTAAAAATACGTGTGTCTAATCTAGTCTGTGAACTACTACTTGTGCACCAGAGCTACCAGTAATAAATCTAACAGTGAATATGAATCTATAAGTAACATTGATGGTCTTCGGTATATAAACCTGTGAAATCAAAGCCAGTGATCAGAAGATTAATACCTGAACGTTGGAAGTGGGAGACTAGGCTCCATCCAGATCCACTTATGCTAGTGTTGTTCAATTCTATTATATTGTCTTACACAAGTATTCTGCAGTGGTATATCAATAAACGTGATCATGTAACTTGCTACCATGTGTTTCTTTGTGTTCTCTATTCCTCATATCTTGTATTGTGCATGCAGCCTTATATACCCAGTCAATTTAGAACTCACATTACCCAAGTTAAACCTGTAGAAAAACAGGGCATAACAAGTGGCATAAAAGGTACAAGGAACCTAGGCAGAGCGCAAGCATGCTCATAGCCTACTGTCTCCCCTTGAACAAATTTCCCTTATGTTACGTTAAGTGACTAGGAGGCTCTCTTGGTAAGTCCAGATCTCAAGTATCTGGTCTTACCCTGGCGCTCCACAAAGGTCAACAAAATGAGGTAGCAAGCATATAAGTAAGAGTAGGCAAAAGCCCTTCACTTGTATACTGCTACACTCGCAAAGGAAAAATATGCACAAGGGTTACAGGCTACCTAGCTTCGTCGAAGTCGTACAGGCTCTGACTTGCCACATACATAACTCAGACAACGACCAAAGATACCCTCCACGGTCTAGCATTAAATAGTAGGAAAGAACAGCTCAATAATTAGAAGCATCCCAATACTGTGCTACCATGTGACTATGACTCTAATAATCCCTAAAGCTAGTGCAAAACATATATGTGAGAACTGGTGCTGGTAATACGACTGGCCGACTATGGAAGTCGTATGCAGAACCAGAAGGGATGGATACTGAATAAAGATGAGAAGTATTGGAAAAGAAGAAGTTCAGAGAGAAACAGTAGTACAGGGGGTTAGATTGGGGACAGATTGCAAAGGGCATCTAGTACCAAGCACACCATGCCAAGCTCTGAAGGAGACATGTGGTAGGAGCCCCCCCAGCACCAACTAAGAGAGTGGCACCCAATCACAGACGACTACGTCATGAAGAGCAGGCGTCATATGACGCGTCAGGCCCGCCGGCCAATCACGAGTGGGTGGCCCCGCCTAAGAAAGGAATGCGCACGTACATACACACGCAAATACTACCACCCCGCTCTCTCTCCTTAGTAACTTCACACAACATATCTTATACTCTTATCAATGATATAAAATACTTCCAAGTGTCACAGACAAGAATAAAGACCACCACTGATCTGTCTGTGACAACATGAACACTAAGAAAGAAAGAACATCGTTCTACGATTATTATAGCCCATATCACTGCCCTGGCGAGCGCTAGCGAGTTACGAGTACATTCTGACAAGCTGGCCAGCGTAACAATATATATATATATGTTTCTAATCTCTCAGTGGGGATCGAACCGTCGACTATCAGGACGATAGCCGACTCTTTAATCAACTACACCACGGCAGTCTCAGACACTGAGAGATTAGAAACATTTAGTGGCTCACGTGTATTTGTGATATATTCTCAATATATATATATATATATATATATATATATATAATAAATTAACCGGACAATAAAACAAATGGTAGCTTTTTATTTGTATTTGTCAAAACCGTCAAAGTACAGATGGTAAAAATAGTCATATAAAGCCGGTATCACACGAGAGCTTTTATAGTCAACATTTAATAATCAAAAAAATTCTGGCAACATTTCTGGAATATTTTTCACTGGTATCGGAAACTAGACTAATGGTAGATTAATTTTCATCTATCTATCTATCTATTTGCTCAGACCCATTCCCCATTTTTTTTTTTTTTTTATGAATTTAGGTGACCGATATATTTTAAGTGTTGTTGTTGTTGTTGTTTTTCCCCAAGCTGCCTGGCCGAACAGCCCCAAGGCCCCGAGCAAGGCCAAGGCCATAACCGAGCCTCCCACAGAACCCTTCCTGCCGCCCACAATAAAGCCTGGGTGACCGAAGCCACTCCATGGCGGGGAGCTGAGGAGGGTGCGGAAACGCCCGGGAAACCAAAGCCCCACCCAGGGCCCTGTGCCCCTCAGCAATTATGAAGAGAAAGTTGAGGGGCAAAGGTATTTTTTAAGTGTTGACCTCATAAGCTGCCAGACCAGTGTTGAGGTTAATTGTTGAGGGAAAAAGCGCTCGTGTGATACCGGCTTTGGTCATATGGGGTTTATTAAAATCAAGTTTACCCATTTAATTGCTGGAGGTATTTTCTAAGCTGGTAAAAATCGAGTGTAATTATTTGATTAAACGTCTTTACTAAGCTGGTAAAAATCGAGTGTATATATTTTATTGTTTGAGGTGTTTACTAAGGTGGTAAAAATCGAGTGTACTTATGTGATTGTTAGACGTCTTTACGAAGCTGGTAAAAATCGAGTGTACTCATTATATTGTTTACATTTTTTACTAAACTGTTAAAAATCGAGTGTACTTATTTGATTGTTTGAGGTCTTTACTAAGCTGTACAAAATCGAATGTACCCATTATATTGTTTGAGGTCTTTACTAAGCTGTTATAAATCGAGTGTACTTATTTGATTGTTTGAGGTCTTTACTAAGCTGATAAAATTCGAGTGTACTTATTCGATTACTAGAGGTCTTTACTAAGCTGTACAAATCGTCTAATGGTATCAAGAATGGAGGTAATCCTGTACATGTTATAGGAGAGAGAGAGAGAGAACAAACACAAATTAATAACATGGTAATCACTTCTTCCTTGGTGCATAATACTATAGTCTATTCGCTGTAGGTAGGCGAGACATCATGAACTCTATCCTCTGTAACTCAGAAAGGGCTAGAGCAAATTGGCTGTAAATTTCCACATCTATTCCTTGACTGACTCTTCCCAAATGGTAGAAATATTCGCTCGATTACTCTTGTCGTTTTGGAGTTACAGAGGTTAGAGGTCATGATTTCTCGCCTACTTACAGCGAATAGACTTTATCTGCCCACCAAATTTCGTGAAAATCAGTTCATAACTTTGTGAGATATCTTGTTTACAAATAGACAGGGTTAAGGGTTGTTTTTTTATGGTCCCTTTTCTCTCTCGTTTTAAGCCCCATTTGTTTTGTGATTATAAGACGTTCGGCCCATTAGTTTGGCGATTTTAACACCTATCGCCCCATTTAGTTGTCAATTGTAAGACCTTTCGTGCCATTTAGCTGTCGATTTTTTCCTGGCGAATGATAGCGAGCCTGAAATTTTAAGAGGAATCGTCCTTAGGCCGGGACATTTTTCTACCGAAAAATGTACAGAATGTATCTTGAAGGGCGGGTCTAGGGGGTGTTTTTCTAAGCTTGATAGAGATCTAGCGAGGAAACTAAGAAATAAGGAATACACGAATTAATAGAAGAAAACAAAAACTTAATATAGGCTACGTCACAAGAAACTTAATATAGGCTACGTCACAAGAAAAAATCGACACCTAAATGGCACGAAACCTCTTAAAATTAACAAAGAAGTTGGGCGAAAGGTCTTAAAATACCCAAACTAGTGGAACGAACGTCTTAAAATCTCAAAACTAATGGGGCTAAACATGAGAGAAAAGGGGTCCAGAAAATTATGCGTCACAAGAATATATACATATATTATCTATTTCTATCTATCTATCTATCAGTCTATCTATCTATCTATATATCTATCTATCTATCTTATCAATCCATCATCTATCTATCTATCTATCTATATATATATATCTATTTAGCTCTATGTATCTATCCATCCATCTATCTATCTATCTATCTCTATGTATCTATCTATCTATCTATATACTAAAGCATATACCTTTTTTTTTTAAAGCTGGGGTGACTGACTGGAGACAGCGCCAACACAACACAACAACAACAATCCTCCTCCCCTTGTAAAATTCACCTGTTAGACGAGACAGAGAAAGGGGCGAGGGAACGCGAAAGTGGTCCCGCGGACCCTAAGAATTGGGACTTTAAATGTTGTTTCTGTTTGGGCTCTGTCTCGTGTCGGCCACCCCCAGCTATGGGGTATGTGCCTGAGTATATACATACATACATCTATTTAAACAGCTGGCAAATGTCTACAATTGATCGATGTCTACAGCTCCAACTTCCTTATAGACCAAACATCGCAAGTGGTCAATTGATAATTCTATATGGTACCTACCATACAGTAACAGTGGCGCTAATAAGTCATGTCGTTACGTTTGACTCGCTCTGTGCTGTATTAATGTCTGTCAGATGTTCAATAGGGTGGGTAAGTGTAGGAACATGTGTGTATATCTCACTCGAAATTAATGCTATCATATTTAGATATTGCTTATACCCATTATTGATAAAAATATACTTGATGCCGAGACATCACTTATTTGGCCTACTGTATATATATAAAAAAAAAATAATAATATTATGCCATGTTTTTTTTTTTTTTTTTTTTTCCCGAGCTCTGTCTCGAGATAAAAATGGGGAATGTGCCTAAGTAGATAGATAGATAGATGTTTTTGTCTACACAGTAAAGCCGGTATCACACGAGCGCTTTTATAGTCAACATTCTATGATCAACATTTTCCTGGCAACATTTCTGGAATATTTTGCACTGGTATCGGAAACTAAGACGGATGATGGATAAATTTAGGTGACCAAAATAATTTAAAAGTTAACCTCACAAGCTGCCAGACCAGTGTTGAGGATAAATGTTGAGGGAAAAAGCGCTCGTTTGATACCGGCTTAAGTGGTATGTTTACAGTATGGCGACGTCTCATAAATTGTATTCTACCAATATTTAGAGGATTGTGTGCAGTTTAAGAAGGATCTGTGGTAGTAAATGGGGTTAACTGAGATATTTCCAAGCTTCTTAATTGACCACTTGCGAGTTTTGGTCTATAAGGAAGTTGGAGCTGTACACATAGATATTAAGCAGAATTATCAGCTAAAATATGGTCATAATACATCTATAAATACGTAAATCCAAATCTATCATACTTTATTGTTTTCAGAAACACACATAATGATTTAAGTTACTTATAATATTGATGTTTACGGCTCCAACTTCCTTATAACCTGAAGCTCGCAAGTGGTCAATTGCTGGAGGTCCTTTTAAAACTGAATAAAATCATGTAATAGTAGCCAGAATATAGTTAAAAGGACGGCGTCGGTACAGAAGGGGTTAAGGGGTTGGCTATCTTGTGGTGTAGGAGCAGGGTAATGGGGCTAAACACGAGGGAGAAGGGGGTCCATTAAGGGGAGGTTATTATGGTTTGTCCCCTAGACCTCCATCAAGCTTAAAATTGCACCCCCTTGACCCCCTTTCAAGATAAATTGGTACATTTTTCGGTAGAAAATTTTCCCGGCCGGAGGCCGGTTCCTCTTAAATTACAGGCTCGCTATCGCTCGCCAGGAAAACATTGACACCTAAATGGCATGAAAGGTCTTAAAATTGACAGAAATGGAGCGAAAGTTCTTAAAATTGACAGAAACGGGGCGAACATATTAAAATCTCAAAAGCAATGGGGCTAAACATGAGGGAGAAGGGTGAGTCCATTAGGAGACCTTACGGTGTAGTAGCCGGGTAGTGGGGCTAAACATGAGGGAGAAGGGGGTCCAGAAATCCTGAAGTGCTAGTTTGGGGGATCTTGCAGTAGGGGAGGCGGATAATGGGGCTAAACACGAGGGAGAAGGGGGTCCATTAGGTGCTAGAGGTGTCAGTCTTGAAGAACACCAGTGGGGCTAAACATGAGGGGGAAAGGGAAGTCCATCAAGGGGAGGTATTTATGCTTTGTTCCGTAGACCTCCATCAAGCTTAAAGTTACACCCTCTTGACCCCCTTTCAAGATAAACTTGTAAATTTTTCGGTAGAAAAATTTCCCGGCCGAAGGCCGGTTCCTCTTAAATTACAGGCTCGCTATCGCTCGCCAGGAAAACATTGACACCTAAATGGCATGAAAGGTCTTAAAATTGACAAAAATGGGGCGAAAGTTGTTAAATCACCAAACTAAAGGGGCGAACGTCTTAAAATCTCAAAAGCAATGGGGCTAAACACAAGGGAGAAGGGGTGAGTCCATTAGGAGACCTTACGGTGTAGTAGTAGCCGTGTAATAAGGGCGGCTGCCTCGTGGAGCTTCAGGAGGTGACAGTCTTGCAGAACACCACCACTCTCTGAAGGCCTGAGGGAAGGTATATAAGATATGTCAGTTAATGGGGCTAAACATGAGGGAGAAAGGGGTCTATAGCTTCAGTAGGTGACAGTCTTGCAGAACACCACCACTCTCTGAAGGCCTGAGGGAAGGTATATAAGCTATGTCAGTTAATGGGGCTAAACATGAGGGAGAAAGGGGTCTATAGCTTCAGTAGGTGACAGTCTTGCAGAACACCACCACTCTCTGAAGGTCTGAGGGAAGGTATATAAGCTATGTCAGTTAATGGGGCTAAACATGAGGGAGAAAGGGGTCTATAGCTTCAGTAGGTGACAGTCTTGCAGAACACCACCACTCTCTGAAGGCCTGACGGAAGGTATATAAGATATGTCAGTTAATGGGGCTAAACATGAGGGAGAAAGGGGTCTATAGCTTCAGTAGGTGACAGTCTTGCAGAACACCACCACTCTCTGAAGGCCTGAGGGAAGGTATATAAGATATGTCAGTTAATGGGGCTAAACATGAGGGAGAAAGGGGTCTATAGCTTCAGTAGGTGACAGTCTTGCAGAACACCACCACTCTCTGAAGGCCTGAGGGAAGGTATATAAGCTATGTCAGTTAATGGGGCTAAACATGAGGGAGAAAGGGGTCTATAGCTTCAGTAGGTGACAGTCTTGCAGAACACCACCACTCTCTGAAGGTCTGAGGGAAGGTATATAAGCTATGTCAGTTAATGGGGCTAAACATGAGGGAGAAAGGGGTCTATAGCTTCAGTAGGTGACAGTCTTGCAGAACACCACCACTCTCTGAAGGTCTGAGGGAAGTATACAATCAATTAGTTAACAAAAACAATAAGAGTAAACATTATATATTCAAGTATTTGTTGACAATCTATTAATCAATCACTCTTGCTAACTTCATTTGAGCAGGCTATGATGCACTATTTAACACCATTAAGGGGAGACGGCCCGTTTGTTTTGGTCTATTAATTAATGTATTCATATCTTTTTTTAGTTTCCTCCCTAGACCTCCATCAAGCATAAAAAAACACCCTCTAGACCCCCCTTCAAGATAAATTTGTACATTTTTCGGTAGAAAAATGTACCGGCCCAAGGCCGGTTCCTCAAAAAAATCGCAAGCTCGCTTTCGCTCGCCAGGAAATAATCGACACCTAAATGGCACGAAAGGTCTTAAAATTGACAAAGAAATGGGGCGAAAGGTGTTAAAATCGCCAAACTAATGGGCTGAACGTCTTATAATCTCATCACTAGTGGGGCTAAACATTAGGGAGAAGAGGGTTCAGAAAAACGGTCTGCCTCCCCTTAAGTTTATTCCTGAAGAAGTCATGTCTGGCAAAACGTAGAATAAACTTGGGTTCTATTCAGCATTCGTGTCCTTACCTCATCTGTCACAGCCAATACTGATTCTTCACCATACACTCTCTTGATCATCTGTCACAGCCAATACTGATTCTTCACCATACACTCTCTTGATCATCTGTCACAGCCAATACTGATTCTTCACCATACACTCTCTTGATCATCTGTCACAGCCAATACTGATTCTTCACCATACACTCTCTTGATCATCTGTCACAGCCAATACTGATCCTTACCTCATCTGTCACAGCCAATACTGATTCTTCACCATACACTCTCTTGATCATCTGTCACAGCCAATACTGATTCTTCACCATACACTCTCTTGATCATCTGTCACAGCCAATACTGATTCTTCACCATACACTCTCTTGATCATCTGTCACAGCCAATACTGATTCTTCACCATACACTCTCTTGATCATCTGTCACAGCCAATACTGATTCTTCACCATACACTCTCTTGATCATCGCATGATCCAAACGTGATTTATTGTAATTTTAGACATATTTTTGAGGCCTGCTTTAATAAATACTTCCCGTTAATTACTAAACGCATGAAAACAAAACAAATGAACAAGCCTTACATCACAACAGAAATTAAAGAATTAATTAAAGAAAAAAAACAGGCTTCAAAGAAAAAGTGCTGAAAGACCGATAACCTATGGCGAGGCTTATCGAAAAATTCGAAACACAGTGACGCTTAGCATTAGAAAGGCTAAAGATGAATATTATAAAAGAAAATTGATCGAACATTCTGGTAACCCTAAAAAAACTTGGAATGCCATTAATAATGCTCTGCATAGACATAATAACTCCAAACTTAGTAACTCCATTATTGTGAATAATACTGAAATTACGAACCCTGATGCTATTGCCAGAAGTTTTAATTCATTTTTATTAATGTAGTTAAAGAACTAGCGGAAAAAAATTACAAAACTGATATACATTTTAGTCATTATCTACCACACAGAAGGAGAGAAATACTTATCCTGTCCCCCGTTACAGAAACTGAACTAACAAATGTAATTCGTAACTTTCATATTTCTTCCCCAGGCTATGACAATATTCCTATTAGTTTAATTAAAGAAATTGCTCCAATATTGTCAACAGTATTGTTGCATCTTTGTAATTCTTCCTTCTCAAGCGGTATATTCCCTGACAATCTAAAGATCGCCAAAGTTACACCTCTATATAAAGCAGGAGACAAGAGAGAACTAAAAAATCACCGACCTGTGTCAATACTCCCAGCTATCAGCAAAATACTAGAAAAACTAATGTACGATAGACTTTCCACCTTTTGTGAAACAAACGGCATTTTAACAACATCCCAGTATGGATTTAGAAGAGGTAAATCTACGGAGTCTGCCCTGCTTTCTTTTACTAATGACATATTACATTCCTTTGATAAAAGACACTTCACAACAGCTGCATTCCTCGACCTGTCAAAGGCATTTGACACCGTTGATCATTGCATTTTGTTGGACAAATTAGAACACTATGGCATCCGAGACACAGCAAACGCCTGGATTAAATCATATCTTACTAACCGGAAACAGTTTGTTCAATATAATGACCGCTCATCAGAGACTCAAACTATTTTGTATGGAGTACCCCAGGGATCCATACTGGGACCATTGCTCTTTCTCATATACATTAATGACCTTGTAAATTGTAGTAAGAAATTGAAATTTGTCCTGTTTGCGGATGACAGTACTGTCTATGTAAATCACCATGACCTTCGCTTCCTGATCCATACTATGAATAATGAACTAATTAACGTATACAATTGGATATCTAGCAACAAATGAACTCTAAATATTGATAAAAGCAACTGCATAATTTTTCACAGAAACAAAAGTATTCCAGTAAACCTAGAACCATTAAAAATTAAAGATTCTGTTTTAAAACTAGTCGAAACAACAAAATTTCTTGGGATAACGGTTGATAAACGATTGGCTTGGAATCAACATATTCACAATGTAAAACAAAAAATGAATAAACAATGCGGTATACTTTACCTGACTCGAAATGTATTTAATACTAACGCTTTATTGAACATTTATTACTCCCTGATATATCCGCATATATTTTACTGCCATACGGTATGGGGAAACGCAAATAAAACAAAAATGGAACCATTAGTAATCGTTCAAAAACGGGTAATTAGAACAATGACATATAAATCAAAATATGCTCACACAAATTATTTATTTCATGATCTAAGACTTTTAAAATTAAGTGACATACACATTTATTGCAATTCTCTGTTTGTTTTTAAATCGGTAAATAATAATACGGACAACAGCATGTTTCAATATCACGTGAATAATAGATACAACTTTAGAAACAAGGGTCTTCTAAAAATCCCTCTCATGACTTCAAGCCAATCACAGTCATCAGTTGTTTATCGTGGAGTGAAGGTATGGAACGGTCTCCCGCAATACATCAGAGAGAAATTAACAGTTTTAAGTTTCAAGAAAGCTCTGAAAAATTATTTACTCTGTAAATACAATCACAATGGTAATAACGAATAGACGATTTTTTTTGTATTTTTTCTGTATTTGAGTGTTCATTCTGTATGAATGAATTGTCTTTGAAAGGAAAACTATATATAATAGTATTATGTACAGTATATACTATAAATATATGTTTATTAGCAGTGCGTAAATCATAATTATGTGGATGCAAGAGATGACTGTCAATATGGTATATAAGATGTAAACTTATGAATGAATGAAGGTGTATAAATGTGGAAAAATGGGTGTATGATTAAATAAAATAATTGCCATTTGTATATGCGGTCGGCGCGTGTAGTCAGCGGAGTCTCGGAAATTGTATTTATGCAATTATATTTTATTAGATTGCTGTAGGAAACCGTATCATTGATATGTTTCTTGATTTATCCCTTTTCCGTTTTACCCATTGCAAATTTAATTATAAATTTAACTAAGATGTAAGCCTCTAATAAACCTACGCAATATACCGAGACTGTGCGGATTGAGCGAATTGACTGCTTGATAATAAATTGTCTATGATTATATTTGGTATAATTATGTTTGTACTGTATGTATGTGAGTATGTATATGAATGTAAAGGTTGAAACAAAGTATATAAATGTGTATATAATATATCACTATTATGTAATTGCCAGGAATACTGTTTAAATTTTCTAATGTCAAATAATGGGACTATCCTATTATTCGGGTTTAACTAATTCAGGTGTCTTTATAAGAGAGGCAACTCTCAATAAGGCACAGCCAATATACTAAGATATTATTACTTTGTATTATAATGTTCTTGGGCTGAATAAACTATTTCAATTTCAATTTCAATTTCAGGGCTTGGGTGTGCCTGTGGTGGTATGGATACACTTGGGTATATACCCCATAGCTGGGGGTGGCAGACTCGAGACAGAGCTTGAACAGAAGCAACAAAATCAAATATAAATATAATTTCACACACATCTAAATCCTCAGGAGAAAACTTAGAGACCCAGGCCCATTTGGGGTCCCCATCAAAAGACTCCCAGGTCCCAGACCTCCCGGAGAGGTACTTGTCTCAGCAGGCAGACACGCAGCGGAGTACACCACAATGCCCGGCCACCTCACTTCCAGGGTCCCCGGGCCAGGTGCCTGATGGACTATTATCTAATCCAACTGGCACCAGACTCCATCTCCCTATAACAGCGTTATCACTACATCTGTTCACAATCATTCTCCATTCTTTCTATTCCTTGTTACAGGGACTTAAGCCCCTGGACACCAAGCGATTTAATAAACAATTACACTCCTGGACCAGCCACTTGTCAATTTTTTTTTCCCTGAAAACACATGGGTGGGTTAGTAATGAGGGAAAATCAACATAAAACTGCTCACCTTGGTCATTTGGGGGTCCTGGGGGGTGGGGGAAAGTAACAATTAACATGGGGTGATGGGTAGGCAAAATACTGGAAAATCATTGCCGCGCGCGCCCAAACGCACACGGCTGGACTTGGTGGGTTGCCAACCATCGGTATTGTTCCGTGGGATCCTAAAGTAGTTCCCATACAAATCTGAACCCTCTAGGTTACATAGCACAAGAGTAATTAAGGGAAGGCAGACCGTTTTTCTGGAACCCCTTCTCCCTAATGTTTAGCCCCACTAGTTTTGAGATTATAAGACATTCGGCCCATTAGTTTGGCGATTTTAACACCTTTCGCCCCATTTCGTTGTCAATTTTAGGACCTTTCGTGCCATTTAGGTGTCGATTATTTCCTGGCGAGCGAAAGCGAGCCTGCAATTTTAAGAGGAACCGGCCTTCGGCCGGGAAATTTTTCTACCGAAAAATTTACAAATTTATCTTGAAGGGGGTCTAGGGGGTGTTTTTCTAAGCTTGATGGAGGTCTAGGGAGGAAACTAAAAAAATATATGAATAAATGAATTAATAGACCAAAACGGCCAGTCTCGGCTTAAGGCGTCGCTGGTACTGTGGGTTACATACAGTACATAGGCGACGCATAACGTGAGTCCCGGGGGTCGAAGGGGTTAACCCCTTCTATACTGGTAACATAGGCGACGCATAACGTGAGTCCCGGGGGTCGAAGGGGTTAACCCCTTCTATACCGGTAACATATTTTTGCATTTGATTTCAGCTACATTTAGACAATTTTATGAAGCTTAGGAAGGATATGTGTTAACTAAAAGGATTAATTGAGATAGCATGTAGCCTTTTAATGGGTAGACGTCCTTCCCAAGCTGAATAAATTGGTCTAAATGTAGCTGAGATCAAATATATAGTACGTCGCCAGTATAGAAAGGGTTAAAGATATAGGAGACTGACCCAGGTTGAGCAGTATAGTGTTGTAGGGCTAAAGATGAGGACGAGGGGGGGTTGGTGGTGGTGTATTCTTGCCCTCCACCACCACCACCATCAATACCCCCCAATACCCCCACCTCCCTTCCTCCTCCACCTCCTCCTGCTGCTGATGATCCCCACCATAGCCCAACTGCATCTGTATGGAGGGATACATATACACACTGAGAGAGAGAGAGAGAGAGAGAGAAAAAACATGCCTCAACAATCATTATATACTCATTATATAAAGAATTCATACTATATTACACATCATATATCAATTACATTTCCCTTTGAAGATTATGACGCATTTTGAAAGTTTATAAGGGTAAATACTATCTCAATTAATCCTCTGACTTCCATAAACCCTTCCTAATCTGAATATAATCGGGTTTTTTTCTTCTATATTCCAACTACTCCGTCTCGGGCATAGGGCGAGAGCCTTGACATCCAACCGCTCAACACGGTGAAGCCTGTGAGGTCTTGTTCCAGTCTAGGAAGTGAGACATGTGAAGCACTTAGAGCTCCACTCACGGCACGAAGCAGCCCCATCTCTGGAGCCACTTCGCCTTCATACTTCACTGTCTTAGCCCCTAGACTCGGACCCTCACTCTTAGAGTCTCAGAACGCCACCTATTGAGCCATTAAGTCACTAGGCATTGCCCCCCTGTAGCATATTTTGAATATGGGAATATTCATACAGTGTTATTTAATCAGGGAACAAACAGAACAGAAAGGTATCATCGGATCTTGAAAGGGTTAAATTACGTTTGATCTTACCGGTGCTAGTTGAGGCTCGAGGTTCGTAGTAGTTGTGGTAGTAGGCCCCTGTGGATTGTGGTTGATCATAGTTGTGGTAGCCTGCGTCGGAATAGTTGTTGTAGTTGTAGTACTGTTGGTGGTTGTGGTAGTTGTTGGGGTTGTGGTAGTCGTAAGGGGGCTGCTGGTAGTGGTCTTGGTGGTAGTAGTTGTGGTAGTTCTGGTCTATTAGGGCAGGATTTTGTGGTAGATTGTGGTAGCCCTTATGGTCGTACTGGTAGTTTTGGTCGATAATGGCAGGATTTTGTGGTAGATTGTGGTAGCCTTTATGGTCGTACTGGTAGTTTTGGTCGATAATGGCAGGATTTTGTGGTTGTTCCGGACGGGGCACTGGTAGATTGTGGTACTGGTTGTGGTGGTAGTTCTGGTCGATTATGGGACGTTGTTGTTGTTGTTGTTCCGGACTGAGAGGTAGATCGTGGTAGCCGGAATCCTCGTCCCCTTCAACGTCGATGATTTCTTCTCTAATCGCCTCTCTAGCGCCTTCTTCTCTCGCCATGTTGGGGTCTTCGTTGTCCCCTGCGCCTCCGTTCTGCTCCCTCTGTGCATTTTCCTCAGTTTTTCGTTCTCCTTCTTTTGCCGCTTCCTGCTGTTCTACGGGTTGCTTGTCCTCTCGTTCCGTCTGCCAACTCTCGGCCTTCTGTTCTGTAGCGCCGGTGAGCACCCCAGCGTGTTCTTGTTCTCCGCTGGGGTTCTCTCGGTGGCTCGTGGCATCACTCTGTTCTTCGAGGGTTTGTTCTCGTTCCTCGGACTGGTAAACGTGTTCTGTCGTTCTGTTGTTATGTTCACCGGATGAGAGGGAGGCATCGGTCGGGGTCAGGATGTGTTCCGTGTACTGTTTGTTGTATTCCAATTCTTTGTACCAGGATCCAGTGTAATTCCGGTGCTCGTAGGCGCTATACTCTCGGCTGTTGTAACTGGATTCACTGTACTCCTGTTTCCTGTATCTGTAGTCGCTGTAATCGTGTCCTGTGTAACCGGCGCCATGATACAAGTGCTGCTCGTGTCCCGTTTGACTGTATTCGTCTCTGTTGTACTCGCGTTCATGATCACCAAGGTCTCCGTATTCGTGTCTGTTGTACTCGTGCCCACTCTCTCTGGGTCCTCCGTATTCGTGTCTGTTGTACTCGCATTCACGAACACCAGGTCCTCCGTATTCATGTCTATTGTCCTCGCATTCACGATCACCAAGTCGTCCGTATTCGTGTCTGTTGTACTTGTGTCTAGTCTTTCTAGGCCCTCCGTATTCGTGTCTATTGTACTCGTGCCCACTATCTCCACGTCCTCCGTATCGCTGGTCTCTGTGTGATGGCGGGACGCTCGACAAGGCCAGCTCGATCAACCTGTGGAGCGAGGACTGAAAGCTATAGCCTCGGTTGACTGGGTCTCTCGCATAGTCCGACGTTGATGCAATGGCGATGTACGGTTCCTCTGCGTTCAGTGAAGGTGACACATTTAAGATACTTGGGTTATGACTGTATGCTGAAGTTGAAGCATTTGGGGTGTGTGGTTCCTGTGTGTAATTGGAAGCTGATGCTGTTAGGCCGGAGGGTTCTGCATTAATCAAAGTTGGCACATTCTGAAAGCTTGGTTCTTGAGTTGTATTCGAAGGCGACTCACTCGAGGTGAATGGAGTTTGTGTGTTTACTGAATTTGTTATATCTGAAGTACACGAGTCGTTGGCTTTCTCTGAAGTGGACATGTTTAAGATGCAAGGTGTATTTAGAGCAGATAGTCCGTTCTCGTTCATTGACGCTGACAATGTATTATTGTGGGTCTTCAGTGCTTGAGTCTCTCCTTTTGTGTTGCAGGGTTCTTCAACTTCCATAGGCACGGTATCGTTAGGCCCGTTTGCTTCTTCGGTGTCCATTGGAATTGAATCTTCCTGACCACCCGTACATGATGCAATAGAGTCTTCCTTTTGCGTACACTTATTTGTCATCTTGCCGTGCGTTGCTGTATTCGAAGAGCAAGCGTCGTTTACGTTCATTGAGGATTCTGCCTTGGCAGATGTGCAGCTCATGAATATATCCTGTACATCCATTGCATTCTGAGAGCAGGAGTCATGTGCGTCCCTGAAGGATCTCGTCTCGGTGGATGTAGAGTTTGTGAATATTTCCTGAACGTCCATTACATCTTCAATGCTTTCCACGATAATACTGGTGGGCGGAGGAGAGCAGTTGGTGGGCCCAGCGGAGGATGATGCTTGTATCTCCGTATGGTGAATATCCCGGCTTGGTTGAGTGACTTGTGGTGGTGGTGATGGTGATGGTGGTGATAGTGGCGCTGGCAGAGTTATGCGTGTGTTTGGGGATGCTTGTAGGACTTGTGGTGATGATTGTGATAGTGGTGGTGGTGGTGATGATGGTGGTGGTGACTGAGTTATGAGTGTATTTGGGGATGCTTGTAGGACTTGTGGTGATGATTGTGAAGTCAGAGATGGCAGAGACGGTGACGATATGATGTCGGGTGGTGAGGGAGAGGTGCGTGATGACGACTGGGTGGTGTGTGGCCGTGGTGATGATTGCGTCGAGCGTGAAGGCGGTGAGTCTTGTGATGACGACGGCTTGGTTTTGGCGGGTGATGAGAGTGAGGACATTTCGCAAGGTGACGTTGTGCGTGATGATGGAATAACCTGTGGTGATGACGATGGCGGTGGTGATAGTAACAGCTCAGAAGTGTGTATTAGTGGTGACAGCTGATCAGTCTCGGTAGAAAGCAGTGATTGTTGTGGTGCTGACGATGGTAATTGTAACGAGGCCAGATGCAGCTTATCGATCTCCGAGGACCACATCATAAGCTTTGTCGAGTGTGGTGATGACATAGCCTGTGGTGGTGATGACATAGCCCGTGGTGGTGATGACATAGCGTGTGGTGGTGATGACATAGCGGGTGGTGGTGATAACATAGCCCGTGGTGGTGATGATGGCTGGGGTGGTGGTGATGACATAGCGTGTGGTGGTGATGACATAGCGGGTGGTGGTGATAACATAGCCCATGGTGGTGATGATGGCTGGGGTGGTGGTGATGACATAGTGTGTGGTGGTGATGACATAGCGGGTGGTGATGACATAGCCCGTGGTGATGATGATGGCTGGGGTGGTGGTGATGATATAGCGTGTGGTGGTGATGACATAGCGTGTGGTGGTGATGACATAGCGGGTGGTGATAACATAGCCCGTGGTGGTGATGATGGCTGGGGTGGTGGTGATGACATAGCCCGTGGTGGTGGTGATGATGGCTGGGGTGGTGATGACAGTAGTGATGAGTCTATGTTTGGTGCCGATGCAATAGAGGGCTTAGTAGATATGGTTAATGGCTGAATAGTGTGTGGTGGTGATGATGATGGTGGTGATGATGGTCTAGTAGATAGTGACTGGGAGGTGTGTGGTGGTGGTGATGGTGGAGGTGGTGATGATGATGGTGATGGTCTAGAATATATTGACTGAGAGGTGTGTGGTGGTGGTGAAGGTCTAGCAGATAGAGACTGAGTGGTGTGTGGTGGTGGTGGTGAAGGAGAGTGGTGTGATGGTGATGGTGAGTGTGGTGGTGGTGATGAAGCTCTAGTAGATAGTGATTGAGAGGTGTGTGGTGGTGATGGTGAAGGTGATTGTGGTGGTGGTGGTGATGGTGGAGGAGAGTGTTGTGTGGGTGTATCGGAGTATGGTGGTGGTGGTAGTGGTGGTGATGGTGAAGGAGAGTGTGGTGGTGGTGGTGGAGGAGAGTGTTGTATCGGTGTATCGGAGTATGATGGTGTTGCGGTGGTACTCTCTCGTGTTTGTGGTGCATAGTGCATAGTGTCCTGTCGTGGTGTTGTAGGAGGCTGTGGTGTTGCTTGAGCGGGTGGTGGTGGTGATTTAGACAGTGGTGATGATAGTAGTGGTCGTGATGGTGCTGGTGGTGATGATGATGGTGGTGGTGGTGATTTAGACAGCGGTGATGATGGTGGTGGTGATGATGGTGGTGGTAGTGTTTTAATCAGTGGTAGTGGTGATGATGATGGTTGTGATAGTGTTATAATCAGTGGTGGTGGTGGTGATGATAATGGTGGTGATAGTGTTATAATCAGTGGTAGTGGTGGTGATGATGATGGTGGTAGTGTTTTAGTGAGCTCTGGTGGTGATGATGGTGATGGTGTTTTAGTCAGAGATAGTGATGATGATGATGATGATGATGGTAGTAGTGATGATGAAGCAGCCCCAACTTTCCAAGCCAACAAAGTCCTATTGGGTCGCGGCATTCTTCCTTTGTTTTGTCTTGGTGGCGGCGGTAGTGGTGGTGGTGCGGTGGACGTCCTGGCACGGGGGAAGATCTGGGCACCGTTACTACCCGGTTGTGGTGGTGGTGGTGGATGAAGGAAGAGGGAGCGGGTGAGATAGGGCGGGAGCAACTGGAGCGACGGATGAGGTGATGGATGGGGCGACGGAAGGGGTGAAAGTGGGTGAGATTCTCGGAATACGGACACATCGCTGGTGGATGGATGAGAGAGAGAAGGCTTGGATGGATGGATGACTGGATGAGATGGGCGGCCTGGATGAACAAACGAACGAGTCAGTGGCCTCAGCGGATGACCCTGTGGTTGATGCGGATGTACGCACTTTGTCAGGCGCGCGTTGGACCTGAACGGATGAAAGGCGGATGAGTGCGACCGGATTAAGCGGCGTATGGGAGGGGAATGTGGAGTGGATGATGTGGGTGTTAGTGGATGAGATATGGATGAAGTGAAGGTTGAGGGATGAGATATGGAGGATGTGGGTGTTAGTGGATGACACATGGATGAAGTGAAGGTTGAGGGATGAGATATGGAGGATGTGGGTGTTAGTGGATGAGATATGGATGAAGTGAAGCTTGATGGATGAGATATGGATGAATTAAAGGTTGAAGAGATAGACATGGATGAATTGAATGTAGAGGGATGAGATATGGATGAAGTGAAAGTTGAGGGTTGCGACACGGATGAACCAGACGCCATTGGGTGAAATATGGATGAAGCGGCTGTCTCCGGGTGAAGGGCGGATGAAACAGACGGATGAAGCACGGATGTAGACGGGTGGAAGGTGAGGGCGGGTGGGGCGGATGTCAGCTTGGATGTAGGTGTACGGCTGGTGGGTGTATACGGATGAGAGGTAAGCGGAGGGGGTGTTGGAGTGGATATAGGTGGATGAGGTGCGGATGTGGAAGGCTCAGGAAGGGATGATGTGGATGTTGGTGTTATGAGGGCAGTGGATGAGGTAGGAGTGGGTTCGGATGAGGTGGATGATGTTGTGGATAAAGGCATGGATGTAGCCAAGGTGGATGGGAGTGCGGATGACATAGGAGTCGATATGAATGACATAGGAGTCGATACGGATGACATAGGAGTCGATACGGATGATGTTGAAGTAGATTTGGATGAGGCGGATGTTCTGGATGCTAATACGGATGCAGTAGGGATAGAAACAGATGACGTGGATGCAAGAGTGAGTGTGGATGTCGCTGAGGTGGATGTGAATGAGGTAGGGATGTCTGCGGATGAGGGAGGGGATGATGAAGCCAAGATGGATGCGTGTGTGGATGTAGGATGATCAGAAGAGAATGAGGTGGATGTCGTTGTGGATGTACGGAGGATTTCTTCGGCTGAAGTGGATGTCTGAGTGGGTGATGTGGATGAGGATGTGTGTGAGTGAGAGATGGATGATGATGGTTGAAATACGGTCTTCCCCACCACACACTCCACCACCACACTCTCCTCCTCCATCTCCATCTTCACCACACATTCCTCCACCACACTCTCCCTCTCCACCACCACACTCTCCTCCCCCTCCATCTCCTCGCCTCCACTCTGAAAATCAAAATATGAACGAAAATTACAGGGACATAAGGTTATTTTTTTGGGGTCTATGCCCTGACATTTCAGACAGTGAAGTCTTCTCGACAGACAGTCCCTATACCATGACCTTACATAGAAAAGACAGACAGAACGGAGACCACGGTGGAGTTATGATAGCAACGAAGCCGGTGTGAGGTGCTAGAGTTCCCCGTGACAGAGTGACAGGTTAAAACAGAGTGACAGGTTAAAAGACAGACAGAACGGAGACCACGGTGGAGTTATGATAGCAACGAAGCCGGTGTGAGGTGCTAGAGTTCCCCGTGACAGAGTGACAGGTTAAAACAGAGTGACAGGTTAAAAGACAGACAGAACGGAGACCACGGTGGAGTTATGATAGCAACGAAGCCGGTGTGAGGTGCTAGAGTTCCCTGTGACAGTGTGACAGGTTAAAACAGCCCATATGCCTATCATTTGAACCAAAATCCATTAAATCACGACTGTATTTCGATATATTTTACTTAATGTTAGGTTGGTTAGGTTAATAATAATAATAATAATATTTATTCAGTTAGCAATTTACAGAGTTGGTACCACATAGTATATTACAAATATGACATGTACCAGCCTTGCATAATTCCAACTAAGGATAGCCCAATAAGACCGTTAGGCGTATTTCCATTGGGGTCCTTGTGGGATTAGGTTAGCTGGGGAAAATGGGGAGGATAAAGAAATAGATACTTTAGAGAAAGTATTTCTAGGGGGTTATTTTAAGATACATTACATCCTATAGTAAATATCAGTAATCCGTAATCA
This sequence comes from Paralithodes platypus, assembly GCA_032716605.1. Classification (NCBI taxonomy): domain Eukaryota; kingdom Metazoa; phylum Arthropoda; class Malacostraca; order Decapoda; family Lithodidae; genus Paralithodes; species Paralithodes platypus. Next base: position 22,371,281 of record CM064577.1, on the reverse strand, counting down.
GTAATCATTTCAGTTTGGTTTGTCTATCTCTTATGTCGCATTTAGTAGTAGATATAAGCTTGGTGCTCCCTTCTCGCAGCTGTCCGGTTCAGGTTAAGTTAGTAAATGAAAATGCAACAACATAAGTAAAAATCCACCGAAATAGAATTGAGGTTAGCGCCCCGGGAGCCGTTGCCTTCAATAAGTAGATTCTATTCTTTATCCCACCAAATTATTGTTATTTATAGTTATTTTCTGCATTAGTATTATTGTAAGTAGTGGTAGGTTAGGCTCGCTAACGATATATCGAAATACAGTCGTGATTTAACCAATTTTGGTTCAAATGATAGGCATATGGGCTGTTTAATCTGTCACAATTGCACGGGGCAAGAAAAACAACAACAACAAAGCAGCATGGAGAATGGTGTGATTGGCCAAACAAATGAAAATGCAACTACAAGCAGTGAGGATATCTACCTTGTGGAGTGTGTCAAGGAAAATGTGACACTGGAATAAAATGTAATGACTGTTTGATGTGGATACATTACATATGTACATATGCCCACCTATATATGCCCTGGTCACACTGACAACATCAAACAGAAAATTCAACTGTAAGGCATGCACAAAAGACGACCATGCAAACTATGAAGATTTGCATGCTGAAATTGAGAAATGCAAGACTGAGGAGCCTTGGAAAAACATGAAAGAACACAAGCATGTGAACCAAGAAAACCCAGACTCCAAACAACCCTCTGAAAATGAACTCCCTGCAACTCCACACCTTGAAGCTAGGCCTAGTGATGTAGAAAATCAGCACTCTGCAGATCTGGACCAGGAGGTGGACCTAAAAGAGGAAAGGACTCAACAATCTGCATGCTGTAAACAAAATACCCTCGGTGACCGCAAAGACCATAAACACATATATCCCCTCGCTCTCCTGGACACGTCCCCTCCCCTCCCCCTATACGATTTTACCAAAAGCGAAACTTAACCTCGACAGGAAAGGGTACCGACAAAACAAATATCGTAAATAATAGCAAACAGAGAAAAACAATAGTAAACAAATTAAATCAGTGCAGATTATTTCTCGACCATATCGCAGGTTAGTAGTGACGTTATTGGAGAGAAAGATCTCCCACGCAACCAAATGTGGTGAAAATTCGAACCTGAGCAGTGTTGAATCAAGTTGATAGGTAAAATATGAAAATTAAAATAGATACTATGTATAGGTAGCCTGGAAAGTTCGTTATTTTCCTAGAGTGCCGTATATTCCGCTAAACAGTCGACCAAAAATGGGAAAAGTGGTTAGGGCAGTGAGAATTCTGTTTCATAAGATAATTATTGAAAGTGTTACTTAAAGTTACTTAAAGTTTAAACATAACGAGTGTAAACGAGTGGCACTCCCCCCCCCCCCCCCCCACTCCCCACAAACCGCGCAACAAACACCTCCTTGTCCTCCAAGGGCCCCCCCCCCCCCCCCCTCTCTCTCTCTCCCCCATGTAAGGGTGGGTGGAAAAAAAAAAAAAAAAAATGTCTACCAGAGACAACTGTACGAGGTGTAAGATGAATATACACATGCATAAAGGCACCGCATGTCGGATATGCAAGCAACCATACCACTGGATTTGCATAGGATTGACACCAATAAATGAGGCGTACAATACAAGAGGGAAGAACCTCCATTTCTGCGATAGTTGTTTCGATATCACATGGCAAGTCATACAGACTGTAGAAAATACAGAAGTACAAGATAGACTGAAATAGCCAAGACATAGCTACCTTTCACAGAAAATGGGGAACTATTGGGGCCTCAGGGCCCATACTAATATCACAACCCACACACGCACACCTTTCCATGAAAATGCCCACATTGCCTCCTGCACATCAACACACATCGCCTGCCGAACAACAACCTTTCGCACCCTACATATCCACAAACCCTGCCGCACATCTCCCCACACCCAGAAAACACCCATATTAATCCCATCTATGGCCATTGACCACCCTACTGCTGTTGATCAAATACATTTGCTGGATGAACGTAGGATGCAACAAGCCCCCATATCAGGCTCCCCTTCCACATCATCTCCCCCCTCACCACTGCCACCTGCCCACCTACAACCGACCCGTAACTCCACCCCCCTGCAGGCCTCACCCACCCATACACCAAGCCCACTATCACCCACAACCACACTTAGCTCACCACATAACCCCTCGCAGCCCCAGCCACACCTACTGGGGTTGTCTACACCAGTGTGCAGATATTATCTGGAAAGAAGGTGCTACTTTGGTCAAAAGGGCAAATATAATGGGAATTCATGTAGATTTGCTCATCCCAAAATTTGCAACAACATAACCAGTCATGGAAAATGTAGATTTGGTGAAACCTGCAAATACCACCACCCATCCCTTTGCAAGACATCACTTGAGAAGAACATCTGCTACAATATGAAATGCCCAGCTTTTCATATTAAAGGGACTTGGAGATATGCTAGACCTAACACGAATGGTAGCCCAAAAAACTCTCTAGCTATGCGAGGACGAGACAGAGGAAAAAGGCAAGGAGGGAAAGGGCAGATGAAGATGAAGAGACTGAGGGTATCGTATAAATACGATAGAATATGACTTTTGTGATCTTGTATGTCTCTGTGACGTCACGATCTCTCCTACAGCACGACGTAGGACGAGTAGATCGTATATTATAAGATTCTAAATAAGTTAAGTTATAAAAGGCCTAATATGCTATTAAGCAATATTGCCATGGTCTTATGTAGTATATATTAATTTATTGTATATATTAATATAATTTATCGTATAGAGCAACCTAAATGCGGTACGATAATTTGGGCTCCTGGCGGTTTGTCAAGGCAGCAAGGTGTGCTTTTGAGGTAGGTCAGAGCCTTCACGAACACCAACCAGTTAACATCTAATTTTCCGCCCTCAGTTGATCGTGCTTTTGTGCCTCTAATCACAATACACATACAGCAATACACACAGCTACACCATCACGACGCTCTCATCGACATCATGACTGACTGATAGATAAGCATAATATTCATGTCCATTCCCATGTAATCATTTATTCTTTCTTTAACTTGACTCGTGTCTCGGGACCGAAGTCTCGTTCCCCATTGTCCACCACCATATTGGGTAAAACGTTCTCCCTTGCCTCATTGCCACGTGGAACTATTGGTGAGTTAATTCCTGGCTAATATTAACCCTTATAACCTTACCCTATAATTATATACATTTATTATGTGAGACCTTTGGATATAAATTAGCTTGTTTCAGATTGAATTCAATTTAGATATAGAGTATTCATTTAGATTGATTTTATTTGATTCATTATAGCTTAGTAATATTTAACTTCCATTGATAGTTTACCACATTGGTGCCCAGACCCTGGAATTAGCTACCAGTAAGGGATTTTAAGGCAATGAACAAGGGGACATATAACAGGATGCAGGAACAACTCTATGATAAACTGGCAAGGCTAGCCAAGCGATGGTTAGAGCCGGAATGCAGGGTCACATCATTGCACCTGCCCAAGTTCTGCTTCCCACCCATCGTCTTTCCCCAGTAATTTTCTTTTCTGTTTCAGACTTCCTGTGACATATGACCTGACCTAACATTTTTTCTTGTTCAATATGATCCATTAGTAGGTATTGCTATTTAGTGTACTATTTGTTCTCCATAACATAGAAGTCCGCAGGTTGGCGTCTCTTAATTAGACTATTGATTTGCCGTTGTTTTTGTAACGTGATATTTAGATACATAGCCTATAGGCTCACATGCAAAATGGATAAAGACCATAAAGAGACACCGTCTAGTGGGGTGCTAAGCAAAGCCCCTAAAAATCAAAGGGCGGGACTTCGGGGAGTGTTAAATAGGCTAATTGTGGACTTAAACACTTTCATCACTACTGCTGATCTAGAGGAATTGGAGGCTAGATTAGATAACGTCCAGGCTACCCACGGTCGTATTACGGCTCTGAGTGAGGTGATTGTGGCTGACATGATAGAGGAGGAAGAGATAGTTACAGAGTGTGATAATCGCGCCCTCTATGACGAACCTGTCTTTAGAGCGAAGCGCCTATTACAGCGTGCTGTCGCAAGTAAGAAGGGAGGCGATAATGAGGCCCATAGAAGGGCTGACCCAAAACATACTGTACACCTCCCAAAGCTCAATCTTCCTACATTTGGGGGCAAGTTAACCGAGTGGTTAGCTTTTTGGGACGTATTTCGATCTACGGTTCATGAATCCTCTTTGGATAATGTCCGCAAGTTTCACTATCTGAAGGGACAAATGGAAGGAGAGGCCTTACATTTAATAGAGGGTTTTGCAGTAGTAGGTGGTAGTTATCTTGAAGCGGTACACTTATTAGAGTCCACATACGGGGATAGAGAGCAGTTGAAGATGGCCCATGTCGTTGCCTTGTTGGGGCTCGCAGAACCACAGTATAAGGTTGATGAGTTGACAAACTTCAGGGCAAATATGGAGTGCCATACTCGATCGCTAGATACCCTAGGGCTTACCACGCAGGAAATGATAGTCATTATCTTGCGTCAGAAGCTTCCTATGGCAATACTTGATAAGGTAAGATCATTTGAGCTGGGGGAATTCAAAACTCAGTTCAGTAAGGAGATCAATAATCTACAGTTGAACAAAGGGAGAATGTATGTGTCGGGAGGGAGTGAGAATGTGGAGAAGAGGGGAACAGTAAGCATGACAGTGGGGACTAAAGTAAAGAAAGAGGGTGTGTATAAGAAACCTGCTCAGATTCTATGTAAGCTATGTAACAACAAACATAAATGGAGTTTCTGTGTAAAATACCCGACAAATGAGACAAAACTAGCACAGGCGAGAAGATTGAAGCTATGTGTAGGTTGTCTAAGTGGGGAACATGGTAAGCAGGGACAATGTACTGCTACATACTTAAGGCCCTGTCGGCACTGCAAAGGACATCACTTTGATAAGTTGTGTCCTACTGCAGATAAAGTCAAAGACGTCAAAAATGAGGGTACTACAACTGTGGCACTAGGTAGCACGCAAGACACCACTATATTGCCCACAATACAGATTCCCATGGAAGGTAATGACAGTAACAAAGTTTGTCGGGTACTTCTAGATCAAGGGTCTCAACGTTCCTTTATAAAGAGGTCCGTACTAGTGGGACTGAAGCACCGAATCGTAGGGGCTGAGACTCTTCGATTACAGGGCTTCACAGGGGTTACTGATAAACAAGACTACGAGATAGCGGAGATTTCATATTTCTATCGTAAAAACCGGTACTTTATGACTTGTATCGTAGTAGACACCCTACCAGAATATGTATCTGTGGGTGTGAAGAAGGTGGAACACGCATTACGTAGCAAAGGGGTTAACTTGTCAGATCCCATGGGAAATCAGAGTGAGGTGCATGTTCTACTTGGTGTGGATCATTATTATGAAGTAGTATACCCTGGATTTAAAAAGATGTGTGGTGTAATTTTAATCCCCACTAAATTTGGATACTGCATGAGCGGAAAGGTGCATACTACACAGTCAAAGGTCCTGGTCGACACGGTCTCGATATATAGAGTCAATGTAACCGCGGCAGAGGAGTTGGGAAGGGAGGATTCCCAACCTAGTGACCCTAAGATGGCTGCCGAGTTCGACCTGGAACGACTGTGGAGATTGGATCACATAGGCATTAATCCTATGGAGACTGATTATGACTCGGAAGTTGCGCTACAAAGGTTTGACGAGTCTGTGTGCTACTGTGCCTCAGACAAGCAATATAAAGTTAGTTTACCTTGGAAGAACAGTGAGATAAGCCTACCTACCAACTATGGTTTGGCATTAGGGCGCTTGCGCGCATTGCAGCGGAAATTGTCTAACGAACCGAGCACGCGCCAGGCGTATGACGATGTATTTCGGAGTTATGAGGATAGGGGTTTTATTGAGAGAGTCGATGTCAAGGAACCGTGTAAGAAGGGTAGGGTTCACTATCTGGCCCATCATGGGGTAAAGAAAGACAGCGTCACCACACCAATACGGGTGGTGTATGACTGTTCTGCCCACCAAGGTCAACAACCCAGTCTGAATGACTGCCTGTTGACAGGTCCGTCCATGGTGTCGGATCAGTCCCAACATCTATTGCGGTTTAGGCTGGGGAAGTATGCCTATACCAGTGACATCGAGAAAGCATTCTTGATGGTCAAGCTAAAGGAGGAAGATAGAGATGTTACCCGCTTTCTTTGGTTCAGCGACATTAGCGACTCTGAAAGTCCCATCATAATATACCGTTTTCGGGTTGTACTCTTTGGGGCCACTTGCTCGCAGTTTTTGTTAAATGCCACAATCAGAAAACATCTAGCTGACACTCTTGAGGACACAAGTAAACTATCTCGCGGATTATACATTGACAATTTGCAGGGTACTAGCGATAGTCAAGATGATTTGTTGTATGCATACTGGCAAGCACGCAGATTGTTTGCGGATGCACATCTATTTCTCCGCGAGTGGGTTACTAATAGTGAAGATCTTCAGAGTTTAATACAGGTGGATGGTACGGCATCTCTTAACCAGGAAAAGTCCAGAAATTTGGGGATGATCTGGCAACCTAAACATGACATACTAACTTTTCAAACAAGGTCTTTTGCTCAGCAGACAGGAGCGCACACAAAAAGAAGTCTGTTGAGCAAAGTTGCGCAATTTTTTGATCCTTTGGGTCTAGCATTACCTGTTACCATAAGAGCTAGGATTCTAATGCAGGAAGTTTGGAGACGTAAAATAGGATGGGATGACAGTTTGCCCGAGGACCTGAATGACCAAGGGACATTGTTGTTGAATGAATATGCCATCCTATGTACTAAACCTATACCTCGTAAAGTGGCGGCGTTCGGTGACGTTACGTTACACACGTTTTGCGATGCTAGCGCCACGGCATACGGGGTAGCCATATATGTTGTTACTTCATTTGGGGCACATTTAGTTACAGCCCGGGCCAAAGTAGCCCCGGTTAAGAAGGTAACTATCCCTAAAATGGAATTGACTGCCATGCTGCTATTAGCACGTCTGGTGCAACATGTACGCGCAGCATACGAGAGCGAATTAAATATTGAAATCGTTCACGTATGGTGCGATAGTCAGGTCGCACTCAACTGGATACATAGCAAGAAGTCTCTGCCAGTTTATGTGCGGAATAGGGTAGATGAGATTAGAGCCCTTTTGCCAGACGTTGCTTATCATTATGTAAATACAAAGGAAAACCCTAGTGATCTCATAACTAGGGGTATAACGGCTAGCCAGTTAATGAAGTCCGAATTGTGGTGGCATGGTCCAAAGTGGCTGCTCCATGAAAGTGAATGGACGATATGGCATGCTGTTGGTGAGGGACTTCTGCCACTGGAAACAGTGGCAGTTGCAGCCCAACCAAATGAGCCACCGGGTCCTATCATAAAGTGGGCAAGATTCGGTGACTATAATAAACTAGTCAGAGTTGTAGCTTGGGTGTTGCGATATGTATCCAATCTTAAGCTTAAAGTAACGGGCCAACTCTGCAACAGGGGTCACAACATTGATGCTCGTGAATTTAAAGCAGCTGAAGTAACTTTGATCAAATGGGTTCAAGTAGAAACCTTTTCCAATGAATTAGAATCCTTGAAAGGCTCGAATAAGACATTAATGCCTAATATAGTGCGTCAACTAAGGTTGCACCTAGACAATGGCCTCATCAGGTGTGAGGGTCGCCTGAAGTGGTCGGGTGTACCAGACGGCACAAACCGACCTATACTTATGCCAACAAGACATCACGTTACTGATCTATTGATCATACGTGCACATAGGGATGTAAAACACTACGGGGTATGTCATATTATATCAAATTTACGTCTCATATGGTGGATACCCAGAGTTCGACAAGTAGCTCGACGCGTAGTGAGAAAGTGTGTAATATGCCAGAGACTGAAGGGTAAACCATATGCAACTGGACCAGCTCCACCCCTACCTGAATGCCGTGTAAAGCACGTAGAACCTTTCCAAACGGTAGGATTAGATTACACAGGGGCATTGAAGACGAGGGAGCATGAGAAGGTTTATATATTATTGTTTACCTGTGCGACGTCTCGAGCGGTACACCTAGAACTATGTGATAATATGTCTAGCGAGGAATTTATGCTGGCGTTCAGACGGTTTTGTGCCCGTCGTTCATTCCCTCAACTCATTCTTAGCGACAATGCTCCCACTTATGTCCAAGCATCAAAATATCTAAAGGATATGAGTAGTGATCCTACTATCATCACTTTTTTGGGAGAGAAAAAGTGCGAATGGAGGTTCATTCCAGTTAAGGCACCTTGGTTTGGTGGAATGTGGGAACGGTGTGTCGGCATAGTAAAGTCAGGACTCAGAGCGGTTGTAGGACGTGCTCTATTAAAGAAGAGTGAGTTGACGACAGTCCTCACAGAGATAGAGGCAGTCGTGAATGATCGCCCGCTTACATATGTGTACACCGACCTGCAAGAACCACTACCATTAACGCCAGCTCACTTGCTATATGGGAAACCATTGACTGCGTTTCCATCTGATTTTCAGTCCATAGTAGAGTTAGAGGATCCCTCGTTGTACTCTGCGGTAGCGGTGTCTAAGAGATACCAGTATATATCCAGGATAATCGAGGATTTTAGGAAACGGTGGATTAGTGAATATCTGCTAGCATTGAGGGAAAGGAGTGTTACTCCCTCTGGTAGACCAACGGCCCCTACAGTTGGTGACGTTGTTTTAATTAAAGAAGATAGTCCTCGTTTATACTGGAAATTAGGCCGCGTATTGGAGGTATACAAGGGGGCAGACTCTGTAGAGCGGGTGGCGCTATTAAAGACAGCCACTGGAAATACTGTTCGTCCTATCGCACGTTTGTACGCTTTGGAGCTAGATTCCGCATTGCAATCTGAGGCTCCACCTGTTATTGCTGGCTCCGAGGATTCTCGAAGGAACGACTCACCTCATACTGATGGTGATCATTCTCGGACCGGGACGCGTCCCAGACGCGCTGCTGCTGGCGCTGTCGACTTGTGGCGTCAGAAGATAGCCTCTGGGCAACTTTAGGTTTAAGGTGGGGTTCAGGTCTTTTTTGTGGGGGGAGTGTATCGTATAAATACGATAGAATATGACTTTTGTGATCTTGTATGTCTCTGTGACGTCACGATCTCTCCTACAGCACGACGTAGGACGAGTAGATCGTATATTATAAGATTCTAAATAAGTTAAGTTATAAAAGGCCTAATATGCTATTAAGCAATATTGCCATGGTCTTATGTAGTATATATTAATTTATTGTATATATTAATATAATTTATCGTATAGAGCAACCTAAATGCAGTACGATAATTTGGGCTCCTGGCGGTTTGCCAAGGCAGCAAGGTGTGCTTTTGAGGTAGGTCAGAGCCTTCACGAACACCAACCAGTTAACATCTAATTTTCCGCCCTCAGTTGATCGTGCTTTTGTGCCTCTAATCACAATACACATACAGCAATACACACAGCTACACCATCACGACGCTCTCATCGACATCATGACTGACTGATAGATAAGCATAATATTCATGTCCATTCCCATGTAATCATTTATTCTTTCTTTAACTTGACTCGTGTCTCGGGACCGAAGTCTCGTTCCCCATTGTCCACCACCATATTGGGTAAAACGTTCTCCCTTGCCTCATTGCCACGTGGAACTATTGGTGAGTTAATTCCTGGCTAATATTAACCCTTATAACCTTACCCTATAATTATATACATTTATTATGTGAGACCTTTGGATATAAATTAGCTTGTTTCAGATTGAATTCAATTTAGATATAGAGTATTCATTTAGATTGATTTTATTTGATTCATTATAGCTTAGTAATATTTAACTTCCATTGATAGTTTACCACAGAGGGAGATGGAAGAGCACATAGAACACCTCGAGCACCTCCTGGCCTCCCAAGAGTGGCCAATACATCCCGAAGACTATTAGGTACACATAGTACTCCAAACAATCCCTCCCCAATCTTGTTTGCAAATATCCAAGGCCTAAAAAATAGAACCACGAACAAAGTACCATTTATTAGGGGCCTGCTAGAAGAAGGAAACGCTATATTTGCGGCTCTCACAGAAACTCCCATTAAAGATCAGGAAGATAGTGAGGTATGGATTCCTAGTTACATTAACCTACATAGGGCGGACAGAACACATAGATCACATGGAGGTGTAGCCTTGTACATACATGACTCACTGATATGTACTGAATTCCTAAATAACAGTAATGAAGTGGTAGAAATAGTTGGAGTTAAAATAGAATCCCTAAATTTAGCAGTTATTGTTACATACAGGCCTCCAGACTCATCCCGAGAAGAATTCAAAACCCAGCTCAACAAAATAAAATCAGAAGTGGAAACCCTGGGGAACCCAACACCAAATATTATATGGCTAGGAGACTTTAACCTACCAAACATTAAATGGAGACAACTAGAAAACCAGTTAGTGGCAAATAACACCGGAGAAGCAAATACTAATACGAGAGAGCTTTTTGAACTTTGTGATTTTTTTAGTCTTACCCAACATATTGCTGAACCCACACGGGAAAACAATATCTTAGACCTGGTCTTCACTAACAACGACTCTCTAGTACACAGCATTAACATATCGGACACAACATACTCAGATCACAAATTAATTGAGATCAAAACAACCTTAGAAAGTGTACAGACAACCTCAGAATCGAGAACAAAAACCGGCCCCTTCAGTAAATTTAACTTCAATAACAAAAACATTAGGTGGGAAGAGGTAAATCAAGAAATGGAGGAAATAAACTGGGAAGATTTAATGGATAACCTGACACCAGCAGAATGTCTAGTCTTAATAACAGAAACCATGACCCAAATCTGTAGCCACCATATACCTGCAAGACAAACAAAACGAAGAAGCAAACAAGATCGGGAAAGGAGGAGGCTGTACAGAAGAAGAAAATTACTCACACAAAGACGCACACATCAAAATCTACAGGATAGGCAAAAGGTCGAAATAGATAGAGAAATTGTGGAAATTGAACAAAGGCTAAGAATATCATATGAACTACAACATATGGAAGAGGAGAGGAAAGCTATTGCAGGCATAAAGGAAAATTCCAAATACTTCTTTTCATACGCCAAACAAAAGGCTAAAACAACATCAAACATCGGCCCACTGAGCAAAGGGGACGGCTCTTTCACAGGGGACAAAAAGGAAATGAGCGAACTCTTAAGCAGGCAGTATGAAATGGCATTCAGTGAGCCTGATGAAACAAAAGTCATCAGAGACCAAAATATATTTTTCATGGAAACCTCCCCCACGGAAACCCCTCAGATGCTGGATATTGATTTCGGTCCAAAAGACATAGAAGAGGCCATTTCCAACATGCCATCCCACTTTGGCACCAGGCCCGGACTCATGGAATTCGATCCTAATGAAGAAATGTAAGGAAAACCTCTCAAAACCCCTGGCTATAATGTGGAGAAGGAGTCTAGACACTGGTGACATACCAGATAGCTTGAAAAACGCAATAATTGCCCCACTGCATAAAGGAGGGAGTAAAGCACTACCAAAAAACTACCGCCCAGTAGCTCTAACCTCTCACATCATTAAAGTTTTCGAGCGAGTCCTGCGAAGCAAAATTTCAACATTCATGGAGACAAATGAACTACACAACACCGGTCAACATGGGTTCAGAGCGGGAAGATCATGTCTCTCACAACTTTTGGAACACTATGACAAAATTCTTAAAGCGCTAGAAGAAAAGAAAAACGTGGATGTCATTTACACCGATTTTGCTAAGGCATTTGATAAATGTGACCATGGTATAATAGCCCACAAACTGAAAGCAAAAGGTATAACTGGGAAAATCGGACGGTGGATATACAATTTCCTCGTAAACCGAAAACAATCGGTAGCAGTAAACCAAGTCACTTCTGAGCCTTCGGATGTCAAAAGCTCAGTGCCCCAAGGAACAGTGCTAGCGCCCCTTCTGTTCCTCATACTAATTTACGACATAGATACCAACACCAGACACAGTACGGTGTCGTCTTTTGCTGATGACACAAATTTAAGCAAGATAGTAAACACACAAGAGGACACGGGCCGACTGCAGGAAGACATGAATGTAGTGTTCCAGTGGACCAGGGAAAACAACATGCAATTCAATGAGGAAAAATTCCAATTAATACGGTACGGAGATAATAATGGTGTTAAAGAAATTACAAATTACTTAACAGAATCTAACCACATAATAGAACGGAAAGACAGTGTGAAAGACCTTGGGGTATTAATGTCTGAAAATATGGGTTTCAAAGTACATAACCAGGTCAAAGTGGCGGCTGCGAAACGTCTAACGGGTTGGATTCTGCGTACTTTTAAAACACGCGGTGAATTGCCTATGATAACGCTCTTCAAATCTCTAGTGCTACCGCGGCTTGAATACTGTAGCGTATTAACATCCCCATACAAAGCAGGTGAAATAAATGACGTAGAGAGTGTACAAAGAAATTTCACTTCGCATATAAGTTCGATAAAACATCTACACTATTGGGAGCGTTTAAGAGCACTGAATCTGTACTCACTGGAACGTAGAAGAGAACGTTACCTAATAATATACACGTGGAAAATCGCAGAGGGTTTAGTACCAAACCTACATACTCCGATAGTCATGAAATTCAGTGATAGGAGAGGCTGGGAATGCGAAATCCCCCGGATGAATAACAGGGGTGCTATGGGCTCTCTGCGAGAGGGCTGGTTATCACACAGAGGCCCACGTCTCTTCAACAAACTCCCACGGCGAGTAAGAGACATGAGGGACATCTCGTTAGACAACTTCAAGAGAGCCCTAGATGTCGAACTGCAAAAAGTGCCAGACGAGCCCATCCTCGCAAGGGAGCGAGCTGTCGCTTCAAACAGTCTACTGCACCAAATCACCACCCATAACGAGGGGCGTCGCGCTCCTTGATGCCGCTAGAAGAGCGGCGAACACGTCAAAAGGTATCAAAAGGTAAAGGTAATCAACCAATAAGGAAAGAGGGGCATCCAATGACAATAGGCAGCCAGCAGAAGGTAAAGTAGAGAAAATATGCTACTTCTTTAAGAAAAATAAATGTCGCTATGGAATGAAGGGTATTGAATGTAGATACCAACACCCTAAACCATGTGCCAAATTCTTAAAACATGGGCTTGATGAGCGAACAGGTTGTAAGCTTGGTCGCCGCTGCAAAGACTACCATCCATGGATTTGTAAGAACTCCATGTACAAAAAGGAATGTCCGAAAATGGGCCAAGAATGTAAACATTGGCATCTGAAAGGGACATCTAAAAAGCCGAGGGAAGCAGAGATAGGTCAGACAGCTGAGACAGCTACACCTACACCAGTGGGACACACAAGGTACTCTGAGTCACCCAGCCAAAATAATACCGGTAGTAATGCTGGGTCCAAGATCACCCAGCAGGCCCAACAAGAAGTACCGGTACCAGGAGCACAGCAGAAGCCCTGGACCCCAACATCAAAGGCATGTGAAAATCCATCTTTTTTAGAGTTCACAAAAAAAATTCAAACAATGATAGAATACCTCATGGAGCGTGTGGACAAGCAAGAAAGGAAACAGAGAGAAAGAGGGTGCTGCAGCCACCACTAATGGCCTTCTACATGGCCAATATCCAGGGACTCTTTCCAAAATGTAACCAGAGTAAGGTCCCAATGCTCCAAAAAGGGGCAAGCCAAGACAAAAAAAAAAAAAATCTTGCATTGACAGAAACTCATCTTAATGATGAAATCCTAGACACAGAAATAAGGCTAGATGGGTACACTGTTTTCAGAACAGACCGAAAAGAGAGAACTTAAGCCATGGAGGGGTAGCCATTTATATAATAAATGAATTGGCAACCAACACAAAGATACTGTCCACTTTCTCAAATGGTACCACAGAGTTGATTGCATTGCATATTAAAAAGCCTAATTTATTGATAATAAATGTCTATCGGCCCCCCAATACTGATGCAAAGACATTCAAAGATGTGATGGATATAATAAGGACACTGCTAAGGGAATTGCCTAGCCCATCTACACAAGTCTTAATAATGGGTGATTTTAACTTCCCACACATCTGTTGGTCGACGTCAACAATCGGTGGAGGAACTGCAGATGAGAAGAGACACGCTGAAGACCTAATTGCAGTCACTGAAGAGCAGTACTTGGCGCAGTTCATCACAACACCAACGAGAGGGGAAAAACATATTGGACCTAATTCTAGGAAACAATCATAATATTATGCACTCATATGAAGTAGCAGAAACTGCATTATTTGATCACAAGCTAATTAAAGCCTTCATCAAACTACCAGAGGAGGACAAAATGACAAGTGCCGATGGTAGGATTAGGACTACAGAACAGGCTGGACACTACAACCATTCCATGAGTGATTTAAATTTCTACAGTTCTGCAACAGACTGGGAGCACATAAAACTAGAGCTGCAACAAATGGAATGGGAAAATCTTTGTAGAGGGAAGAACGAAGACTCTATCCTGGAAATCAAATAATTCTAACAAAAACCCAGGAGATATGCAGGAAACATGTTCCCAAGAAAAACAAACAGAGGAAAAAGCGTGAGATCCCAAGAGACAGAAAAATCCTGATGAGGAAGAGGTGAGCTCTGCGAAGGAAACTGGAAGGAACAAAAATTAAAAGGAAAGCTGACAAAATAGAACAGGAAATCAAAGAAACGGAACAAAAGCTACTGCAGTCACACAAAGAACAGAGGAGCAGAGAGGAACGGCAAGCAGTAAAACACAAAGTTCTTCTTTTCATATGCCAACAAGAGGTTGAAAGACTTCAGTCCAATAGGCCCCCTAGTAAAGGAGGATGGGGAGCATGAAGACAACCCAAAAGAAATGGCCAATCTCCTACGTCAACAATATGAGAGTGTTTTCAGTCAGCCCAATGATAACAAGAAAGTCACTAACCCTGCTGCATTCTTCAGAGAGCCGGTGGCTGGTGATCATCTGACGCACATTGAGGTAGCGACTGAAGACATAATTGCAGCTATCGACACGATCAAACCAAACTCAGCATCAGGACCAGATGGTTTTCATGCCAAGCTACTCAAGAACTGCAAATACGAGCTGGCAAAGCCATTAAAACTGCTTTGGTCACAGTCCCTAAATTCCGGGAAAATTCCATCACTACTCAAAGTGGGTGTAATAACGCCTATTCACAAAGGTGGCAGTAAAGGCCTAGCAAAAAATTATAGGCCCGTAACCCTCACATCACACCTGATCAATATTATTGAGAAAGTTGTGAAAATTAAGCTCCTCGCCCATTTAGGAGCAAACGTTTTTAACGAGGGCCAACATGGTTTCAGACACGGTCGTTCATGCCTCTCGCAGCTGTTGTGCCACTATGAGACCATATTGGAGGACATACAAAATGGCATCAATACAGATTTTATCTACCTCGATTTTGCCAAAGCCTTCGATAAGGTTGACCATGGTATTGTCCTCCACAAACTAAGGGAACATGGCATCTGCGGGAGGTTGGGAGAATGGCTGCACAGTTTTCTCTCTGATCGGACCCAGCAAGTAACCGTGCACGGAAGCCTGTCTGAACAGAGCCATGTTATCAGCGGTGTCCCTCAAGGCTCGGTATTTGGCCCCCTACTGTTCCTGATAATGATAGAGGACATCGACAAGGATCTACAGCACTCTCGCGCAACATCATTTGCCGATGATAAAAGAATCAGCAGGAAAATCCAAGCAGAGGAGGAGGTAGCCCTATTACAAGAGGACCTAAACAGTGTGTTTGCTTGGGCAGAAGAAAATAACATGTTGCTAAATGGCGACAAGTTTGAGTTGCTCAGGTATGGCCCTTTACAAGATGTAAAGCAAACAACTGAATATAAATGCAAAAAACAACTTATAATAGCCACAGACCATGTGAAAGACCTAGGAGTTCACATGAGCACTGACTTGACCTTCTCCCACCATATCAACGAAACGATCAAGACTGCCCGGAGACTAACTCGATGGATTCTCAGATCTTTCCAAACACGGGAGAAGGAGTGTATGATGTCTCTCTGGAAATCTCTGGTGCTTCCAAGACTAGAGTATTGCTGCCAACTTTGGTCCCCTCACAAAGTAACTTTGTAACTTTTGTATGTGTTTAGGTGCAATCACCACGGCCAATCTGGGGATCCGCCGTTATTGAGCTCGTCCTGGAATCTTTACGACTCTGAATCTTACGATTTGGGGGACATAATTAAACTAGAAGCAGCCCAGAGGACCTTCACCAGCAAAATAGAAGGACTGCAACCTCTCAATTAATGGGAAAGACTGCAGCAGTTGGAACTCTACTCGCTCCAGAGACGCCGTGAGAGATATTCAATAATCGACGTTTGGAAATTTTTGGAGCATCTGGTGCCGAACGTGGGCCTGCAGGTGAACAATCACCCCAGAAGAGGTAGGCTATGCTTCGTGAGGAGGACAGGTGGTGCATCCCAAAGGGTGAAGATTCTAATTCACCACAGCTTCACTTTCACGGGGACATGCTTCTTCAACTCAGTCCCACAGGAAATAAGAAACCTGACAGGCATTACACCAGACAGCTTCAAGAACAAACTAGGTAAGTGGCTGACAACAGTTCCTGACCAGCCTCCAACACCAGGATACACCAGCACCAGTACCAATTCCCTCCAGTCAGTGGTCCACAACATGAGAGGGGAGGAGCTGCCTGGGACCAGCGGATGTCCACGTTAGCTGTGTCCATCGAGACGAAATTCAACTAAGGTGAACTAAGGTAAGGTAAGGAAGAATAGCACGTCACACCGGGACTAGTCGTAACACCAGCCACCGAACTTAGCGCGGATGTAGAAATTTTATGGATTAAAACACAGATACAGGGCTGCAGGACACTTAATATAGGATCATTTTACCGGCCCCCTAACAGTAACGTAGATTACCCAGTCCCTTAACTAATCTCTATCTAAAATTGATCCCTCCAAGAACATAATTATGGCTGTCTGGACACTTCAACTTACTGGACATTAACTGGACAGCTTACGCGACAACGGAGAATGGTGCCAAGGAAGGCGACCTAATACTACCACAGACTGACAAATCATTACACGAAAAATTCATTGACATAATCAACACTCATTCACTCGCACAGACAGTACTTGAACCAACATGTAAACAAATTAGCATAACAAGAAACAACCCTATCATAAGACACAAGGTCACATATCCAACATAATAGACTTGTTCCTTACGAACAACACCTCTTTTATTACACGAACGCAGGTTATACCAGGGCTTAGTGACCACGACGTCATACTTGTAGATTTATTTTTTTCTATGTGAGTGAGAGAGACAAAAGGCAGAACTGCCTGTAGCGAGTGCCTCTCCCAGGGTTAAAAGAGTGACAGGGCCAAAATCAATGGACGTTCGAGCCAAAATGCCTGGACACACGGAGTTTGAATCAATTTAAGTCATAGGAAGAAGGAAAGACTGATTCTAGGAGAGAGTTCCAGAGCTCAGCTATTGAATAGAGGAAAGACTGAGAATAACGTTTCACTCTTGGGTTGGAGAGTTGCGCATAAAACATAACATAAAACCAAACATCCAGAAACAATTACCCAGGAAAATATACCTATAGGCTACAACAGAGCTGACATGGAGCCATCTCGGTAGACTTAGCTGACTTTAGAGACACATTCCTTGACAACGACCCAATGGCCAATTCTGTTGAGCTAAATTGGACCAGACTTTGTGACTATACATGACACAATGGACAAGCACATACCCAAGAAGACAGTTACACGGAACCAGTCACCACCATGGTTCAATAGACAGCTATGAAAACTACATAGAATTAAGATAAAAGCATACAAGACAGCTAAACGTTACAACGATACAGAACACTGAGAACACTACAAAAACATTACAAAGAGAATTTAAATAAGCAGAAACTAACTACACAACTACTTTCCTCTCAAACAGCATGCAAAACCACAAACAAATCTACAGCTTCTTCAAAGCTCGCAAACAAGACTCAACTGGTATATCACCATTATTGCATAATGAGTCTCTGGTCACACTTCCACAGGACAAAGTTCATGCACTTAATCCACAGTCCCAGTCAGTTTTTACACAAGAACAAGCAGACTTGCCCACATACCCACCTATACCTCCACTGACTATACATACCCGTGGAATCGAGAAACTTTTATCTGAGGTAGACGTCAACAAAGCGACTGGACCAGACAATATACCCTGCAGGATACTCAAGGCCCGTGCTGCCATTCTTGCCCCTAACCTGCATGATATATTCTCACAGACCATTGACACCAGAGAACTTCCCCATGACTGGCTATTGGCAAATGTGACACCTATTTTCAAATCCGGAGACAGAACCCTTCCTGTTAACTATAGACCAGTTTCGATTACTTCAGTTCCTTGCAAAATTTTAGAAAATATATCATCCACCGACATTTAATGGACCATTTAGATATACAAAATATACACGGCTTCCGGCCCAAACGGTCATGCGAGGCACAACTACTTGTGACCACACATGACATTTCCCAAACCCTTAACGACCCCAAAATTTGATAGGTAGACTCCATAGTACTAGATTTTGCCAAAGCATTCAACAAAGTCCCCCACCAAAGATTGTTAGCCAAGCTAGATTATTATGGCATATTAGGATCACTGCTTCACTGGATTAAGACTTTCTTGACCAATCGGGATCAACGCGTTGTTCTCGAGGGTTCTCATTCTTCTACTGTGTCTGTAACTTCTGGGGTCCCACAACTTTCCACAGGGCACCATCCTGGGTCTCCTACTTTTCCTTTCTTACATAAATGACCTCCCACTATCGCTTACTTCTACTACTAGACTTTTTGCAGATGATTGCTTAGTTTATAGACCAATTACTAATTGGGACGATTACCTTCGACTACAGGACGACTTAACTGCACTTGAAGAGTGGGAAGCCAAGTGGCAGATGACATTTAGTCTTTAGACCTGACAAATGTCACCATATCCGTTTCACCCGTTCGAACAAAACCATCCCATTCTCCTACAAACTCCATAGCACTTTTTTCGATACGGTTCCCTCCCACAAATATTTGGGGGTCCAAATGAGGTGGACCACTCACGTAAGCAGCAAAGGCTAATAATGCCTTGAGCTTCCTGCGCAGGAATTTCACCAAGTGTAACGCAAACATCAAAATTCTAACATTTAAAACACTTGTACAGCCACACTTGGAATACTGCGACACCATCTTGGATCCACACACTAATAATAACATAAATAAACTAGAGGCCATACAAAACAAAGCTGCAAAATGGATCAGACGTGATTACAGACATACTACATCTGTCACTTTGCTCAAACAAGACATTAGACTAGACCCACTTGCAACAAGAAGACAAATACACAGACAACAAAATATGTTATACAAAATCACTAACAACTTAGTAGACATAGACAAAGAATTATATTTACACCCTACAATTATAGGCTACGATTTACGCAGCCACAACCTAAAATACCACACCTATCAGGCAAGCACGGTCATATTTAGACAATCATTTTTCCCCGCAGCATCCAAGAGTGGAATCACCTCCCATTTCATGTAGTTAATAGCCCCACTCTTGATTCCTTTAGAACTAGGATCACCAATCATTACATCCCTAATCCTGATCCTATCCCCAACCACTATAATCTGTTCATTCTAGGTTGGGCAGAACTCGTAACCTCTAACCTCTCCAACTCAGAAAGGACTAGAGTAATCCAGCTAATTTGTTGTAGCCTACCAAATAGGATATAATTATAATGAATATAATGAATGAACTATAGCCTAGCCTCCTATAGGCTACCTTGTTCCAAATCAATCTTTCATTTATCCTATGACTTGACTGCTTTAAACTTCGTGTGTTCAGACATTTTCACTCCAACGTCCCTTGAATTTGGTTTTGTCACTCTTTTGGCTTTGAGGGAGACACTCGTTACAGTCATCCTGTCTATACCCTGTTCCAGGTAAGTAGGCCAAAATTTCTTGAACACTAACCTCTATAACCCAAAAAGACTGGAGTAATCGAGCTAATATATCTACCATTTGGGAAGGGTCAGCCAGGAAATAGGTGTGAAGATACTGCCCATTTGCTCCAGCCCTATTTTAGCTAGAGGTTAGGGTTCACGATTTCTGGCCTACGTATTTGGAACAGGGTGTATAGGTCATGGTTTGAACCTTTATACATGCACTGTGATCGGTGGATCGAGCCCGGCTGGGAGTATAAGAATATGCACTAATAAGCATAACCACCTGCGAGTTTCAGGCTACAAGGAAGTTGGAGCCGTATACATCGATAGTAAATAGAAATACAATAAATGGGCCAATCAGCTTTCTGCAGACTCCCATTTTCTTATGTTCTAATAATAATGTATGTTTCTGATGGCTAAAGAGTAGGCCTATGTTGAATTGGGTCTTATTTTATTTATGTCATTGTTTTTTGTAATGTACTACACCCTGTGCCATGTAAGTAGTCCAAACCTCTTGGACATTAACCTCTATAACTCACAAACGACTAGCCTAGAGTAATCGAACAAATATTTCTACCATTTGGGAAGGGGCAGCCAGGGAATATGTGTGGAAATGTAGCCTACAACCCATTTGCTCTAGCCCTTTTTGAGTTACAGAGGTCATGTTTTCTGGCCTACTTACTTGGACCAGGGTATACAAGCTTATTTTAGCTGGTAATCTGCTAAATATCGATGTCTACAGCTCCAACTTCCTTATAGTCTAGCCTGAAACTCGCAAGTGGTTTCAATGGTCTACACAAATCAAACTCGCTCACCTCTGGATCTTTACGAGAAGGCAACATATCAGGAATCTCGCCTGGATGACACAAAAATTGACAAAATAAGTCTGCTGAGTTTGAGTCTCGCGCGATCAGTCCTCTGTTTTTTGGCGGGAATGCGATCACAAAGTTTGCTAGAGATCTCGCCTCGAAAATAGCTCGCCCCGTATTTGAACAATGAATATACGCCAGTCTTATTTTGTTATTCAGATTAAGTGTTTAAGTTAGGTTAGATTATACTAGTTTCATTGAAATAATAAATTTATGATCAAGGTGATCTCGTTTTGGAGTGGGACAAACTTGGGGTGAGCTGTTTTGGGGGCGAGTCCTTCAATATTCATTACAAATTTGACAAGTGGCCACAATGACAAAAATAGTCTAAATTGATACAAGTTAATAAAAAACGTTATTAATAACTACTACTATTGTATTATTACCTGACAATTGACCATAATTATATATTTTGCATTGTGCTACTTTTATTTCCGATTCATGCAGTCGCGATAATGCACGCACTGGATTTACTACTAATACTACGATATATATATTTTAAATCTAGTTTATATTTATGTATATATATATTTTTTATTATAGATGCATTTGTAGGTATATATTCACATGTTGACTTCAAAACCCGGATTTAAAAGGAAAATACAGTGGTTTCGATCAAAATATGTCTTCGTCATTTGCGTTTTCCTTTGATCATTTGACAGACTAATGAAGCTAGAGTAATTCTAAGACATATTTATGATGTATAACTATATAATACATACATTAATAAGACTATAATTAGACTTTCAACACATAACAAAGGAAATTGGCGAATTATGTACAAACCGAGCCGTACATCTTAGGCCGACATCTCGAGATCATTGTTGCCAATCTAGCTACTATACCGCTAGATCAAGAGGTTTGTTTGTTTGTTTTGTAGATGTTTAGGTGACAATCACCACGGTCGATCTGGGGATCCGCCGCTGATGAGCTCGTCCTGGAATCTTTACGACTCTGTACAGGACTGAACATGCCATTTTTATCGGCAATAGCTCAAAGAAGAGTGTTGAGAGGGGAGAAGGGGTGTTGGAGAGAGAGGAAGGTGTTGGAGTGGCTTTGTTATGTGTGTTTTGTCTGTATACGTCGTCAGGATGTCCCCTGACTGGGTGCAAGCATGTGAAACATGCTAGGACGTACTACCGCACCCACTAAATGTCCGCCGTGGCAGGGATTCGATCCCGGGTCTTTCAGATTCACACGCGAGCGTGCTCACCACTTGACCACCACGGCCTGGTATTTACTTCAATCTAGCTACTATTTTTTACAGCTAGTGACATAATTCCTATCGATATTCTAGATAATTTCGACATTTTAGAGCGATATTCTCGAGATTGTGGCATTACTTTAGTTATTTTTTTTACATATATTCAATATCTAGCGACTTTTAAGACCGGAGCTAGCGTTATTTTTAACCCTGCTTGAAGTAAACAAAGCCAGAAAAGCAAGATTTTTGGCGCGCAACGCAGTACACGTGAGCCTACCCAAGTATTACCTTAAAACATGCCAGGAATTGACGACTGGACGATAACACCTCACAGAGTGGTTGATAGGCTCTTCGGTAAGTGTGTATAGCCTAAATAATATAGGCTATTAACCATGTTTCCGTTGTTATCTAGGCTAATTTGCTTAGCTTGCCTAGCCTATCTCATGTTTCCCAGTGACAGTTTTAGTTATTGGGATAGGCTAGGCTAGCCTGTGCTGTCAGACAGTCATAATCAGGGTGTCAATCCACAAAATGTGAATTGTGTTATCATTATGGTTTATTATTTTGGGATTTTTTTTATTTTAATATAGGCTAGGCCTACCACAAGTTTTCAGTGTTTTTTATAAAAAAAAATTCATTTGCATCAATAGGCCTAGGCTATATAGGATAATATTCAAGGACACTAGTGCGACGTTATGAGAAACAATTTATTAGGGGAAATAGGCACCAATAGATTCGCCATATTTTTCTCCATAGCCTATAGCCTAATCCGCATGGAGGATTTTCGTTATCAACAAATTGAAAAATACCCACTTCACAGACAAATAGGCCTACACCAAAAATCTAAGTCAAAGCGGGGGTGTGGGGGCTGCAGCCCCCACCTATAATACTAGGTTAGGTTAGGTAATGTTGTTAGGTTAGGCTAATGTCCTTTCAAAGGGGTATAGGGTAGTAAACACTAGGATAGCCTATACCCGGTCAGAGGTTACAGGTAAGAAGAAGAAGAAGAGTCTTGCAGTAGTGTCCTTGAATGCTACCCTATATAGTGTTTGTAATTAATTAGAAAGCTCGGGAAAACCTATTTTCCCCATTAGGCCTATTGATCGATGTTGAGACACGCCTCCCGATAGTGATTTGAAAAGACATTACCTAACCTAACCTAGTATTATGGGTGGGGGCTGCCACCAGGGTGCCAAAACAGAAATTATCCAGTTCTGGATCATTTTTCTAAGCTTACAAGGATCAACTTTGCGCGGCGTCTGCGGGGGGCGCAGCCCCCCGCTTCATAACAGGGAGTCCGGGGGGCGTAGCCCCCTGGCCGCCGGAGAAATTTTGAGATGTGAAGGTAAATAGCCTATATGCACAATACATGCTCAAAATTTATTAAAAGGAATGAATAATATTGTAAGTAAAAGGGATGTCATGTATGTTTACTGGTGTTTAATCAGGATACTAGGGGAGCTGGCTGCCTGTACTTCAGTCTCAAAGAGATGCACTTCAGGTCCACTAATATAGGCATTGAAAACAGGTTTTTAAATTATTCTTAGCAGTCCCTGTTTTAGTTTTGTAACTTTTGTCCAATAAAGATTTCATGTATATTTGTTGTTGCATTCCAAGAACTATTACATACTTAATTTATATCCTTTCATATGATACATGAGTTACTATAGAGTACTGGTTAAAATACATACCGGTACCAAGTTTCAAGAATAAACTTTGATTAGAACATTTGTTTGTCTATTATTTTCCCTGGGCCGAGTAAAAAATACCTGGGTAGGCTATTCCCATCTCGGGTTAAGTACAATCAGTAGGAACGTAGAAACTTACTTTAATTTTCACAACTTTAAAAGACTCAAGATTCTGCGAGGCTAATTCCGAAAATATTCAATCAAGTCTCCGTTACCCCCATGAAGTCAGGTTATAGTAATGACAAGACATACCAATAATATATGTTAGTTGGCGGGTGTGTGGACTGTGGGGATAGTGGCAGCCCCCACTTTGGACACTAAGACTAAGTAAAGTTAGGTTAGGGTAAGGTAATGCAAATTATCTACTCATAACATGATAAACAATTGAACAATAAACTACTGTACTATATTCCTTGAAGAAATAAAAACAAACAATTGTACATAAGGCTGCGGAAAGATTCTTTAGTGATACCCAA
The DNA here is from genome assembly GCA_032716605.1 of Paralithodes platypus. Lineage (NCBI taxonomy): Eukaryota > Metazoa > Arthropoda > Malacostraca > Decapoda > Lithodidae > Paralithodes > Paralithodes platypus. The sequence continues at coordinate 22,346,984 of CM064577.1, read as the reverse complement.
GTCATGGCCGGGATTCCGGGAAATCTATAAATGCACTGTAGGCGGTAGGCCTAGCTGCTGGCTGTACACTTATTAAATTGTACCGGTAATCTGGCTAAAAAGTTCCCGGTAGAAGAAGAAGAAGAAGAAATACAAAATGAGAACATAGAGGCAGGGTGCAGATCCCACTTTGGACACTAAGTTTGGACTTTGGTTAGGGTAAGTTATTGCAAATCTTCCACTCATAATATAAACTACAATAAAATAAGATACCAGTAGATAAGATACTACTGTAGCCTATTCTGCCTATAGCCTATACCTTGAAAACAAAAACAAACGGTAAGACTGCGAAAGTATTCTTCAGTGACAGGTCTACCCCTATAATCCCACGGCATGACGGCAAACTGTTATTGTCATAGGCTATAACCTAGCCAGGGTGTCGAATGACTCTGTTTTTTTGAGTGATACAACTTTCTGTATAATGATAAAAAAAAATTAATCCTAGCCTAGGCCTAGCCTACGTATTTTTATATTATTATTTTAAATTTAGACATCTAAAATAGGCCTAGGCTTAGGCCTACTGTGTTCCAAAACTCAAGAGTAGCCTAGGCTAGGTTAGCCTAGCCTAGCCTTACAAAAAAAAAAAAAAAAAAAACAGGAATGTTGGTCTAGGCTAAGTTTAATATACACTTCCCAGGTCATTTTAACAGTTCTATTGCTTCTATATATCATATAATACACCATAGAGTAAGTTTTTAATAACTAGAAAAAAAGGTCATCTTCTAAATAATTACCATAATTGAGGACCTTCGCCATTCCCGGGTTAAGAGTGGGCTCTGAGTCTTAGCCTACCAGAACCAGCTGCCTAGCTAACCTTATTTTTTACTGTCTTTAACCTCAAATCTTCCTTGATCTTCATTAGCCTATCAATACATTATACATAGCCCCACTAGTGGGGGCAGTCCTAAGATTGTTGGATAATGGGTTATCCTAAGCCTAATATGCCTAGCCTCAGCCTAGGCTACTCATTTCTGCTTCAAATTATCATTATCATCATAGGCCTAGGCTTATCTGAAAAAATAATATGCTTGGCTACTTACAAAATCGCTGTTTGGTGCTTGCTAGAAGTCAGGTTTATCCAAAGTATCACCTTGAACTTATACCTTATATATAATGAGTTCCCCAAGATTAATATGCACAATTTTAGAATGTGTAGGGCACTCGCACTTCACATGAAGTCAATGTTATATTCCAGCCCCTTAATTCACTCTATTTTTCCGCAAATATATCGGTAAATAACAGCTAACACATTTCCAAGTGTTCCACAGTTGATTGGCGGCAAGCTAATTTGACGTCATCATTGGATTATTCTCGGAAACACCACAATGGAAAACACTGCTGATATTCGTTCGTTGTTTTCCATTAATCCAACCACATATATACCCCTGAAAAACCAATAATTCATCATAAAATCGTACTAATTTATAGCTTACCTTATGCCTCAAGGTCTTGCGCTCTTTGTCAAACACATAAAATTTATATTCATTCACTATTTTTAAGAAATTAGAGACCCCATAAAATTAGCACATACGAAAAAATATCGTGTATTTTGTGGGAGTTTAATTAAGATCAGATTAGATCAGAAAACTAACATTCAAACTTAAATTAATATTTTACATTATTCATTTCAGTGAAATTTAGTCAATATATTAAACACATGGAGTAGTTTAGTTAATATATACATAGTTTTAGATAAATACCTATTATTATCCTTTAATCTACATATTATTGAGCATTCGAGTGCCAATAAAATTACGGTAGTTGTGTTCGTCTTGACTCAGCCTTCGGCGCAATATAACATCGGAGTGTAGGGGTACATTGGTTGTTTGTTTGTTTTAGCGGACTCTCCCATCCAGGAGTTCGTTCTATGAACGATGGCTGTTTCCTTATTGTAATATATATTTGTTATATTGGTGCTAAAGTCAGTCACCTCATCCGAACCGAACAAGTTGTGTTTTCACAGTGTAAACAAATCGCTCTCATGACTCGAGCTCTGGATTTATCCGTCTATATTTACATTAGTAGCTGCATTTGGACTTCAATACAGGTGATATATAATAGTTCTAAGATCATAGCCAATGTAGAGTACAGTGTAGAGCAAAGCAACTATCGTTTGATGAGTGTAATGTAGAAATAGAATGGCAGGTTTAGCGGGGCTCCCGGCCACCCCGGGACAGTCACAGGCTCTTAGCCTATTTCAGTATCAATATTTTTTCAATGTTAGGTTCGGGATCACGAAGAAAATGGGCGAATTTTGGCACACTGGCTGCCACCCCCACCAGGGTGCCAAAACAGAAATTATCCAGTTCTGGATCATTTTTCTAAGCTTACAAGGATCAACTTTGCGCGGGGGGCATAGCCCCCCGGCCGCCGGAGAAATTTTGAGATGTGAAGGTAAATATACGCACAATAGCCTACATGCTCAAAATTTATTAAAAGGAATGAATAATATTGTAAGTAAAAGGGATCATGGGATGTTATGTATGTTTACTGGTGTTTAATCAGGATACTAGGGGAGCTGGCTGCCTGTACTTCAGTCTCAAAGAGATTCACTTCAGGTCCACTAATATAGGCATTGAAAACAGGTTTTTAAATTATTCTTAGCAGTCCCTGTCTTAGTTTTGTAACTTTTGTCCAATAAAGATTTCATGTATATTTGTTGTTGCATTCCAAGAACTATTACATACTTAATTTATATCCTTTCATATGATACATGAGTTACTATAGAGTACTGGTTAAAATACATACCGGTACCAAGTTTCAAGAATAAACTTTGATTAGAACATTTGTTTGTCTATTATTTTCCCTGGGCCGAGTAAAAAATACCTGGGTAGGCTATTCCCATCTCAGGTTAAGTACAATCAGTAAGAACGTAGAAACTTACTTTAATTTTCACAACTTTAAAAGACTCAAGATTCTGCTAGGCTAATTCCGAAAATATTCAATGAAGTCTCCGTTACCCCCATGAAGTCAGGTTATAGTAATGACAGGACATACCAATAATATATGTTAGTTAGCGGGTGTGTGGACTGTGGGGATAGTGGCAGCCCCCACTTTGGACACTAAGACTAAGTAAAGTTAGGTTAGGGTAAGGTAATGCAAATTATCTACTCATAACATGATAAACAATTGAACAATAAACTACTGTACTATATTCCTTGAAGAAATAAAAACAAACAATTGTACATAAGGCTGCGGAAAGATTCTTTAGTGATACCCAAGTCATGGCCGGGATTCCGGGAAATCTATAAATGCACTGTAGGCGGTAGGCCTAGCTGCTGGCTGTACACTTATTAAATTGTACCGGTAATCTGGCTAAAAAGTTACCGATATACAAAATGAGAACATAGAGGCAGGGTGCGGATCCCACTTTGGACACTAAGTTTGGACTTTGGTTAGGGTAAATTATTGCAGATCTTCCACTCATAATATAAACTACAATAAAATAAGATACCAGTAGATAAGATACTACTGTAGCCTATTCTGCCTATAGCCTATACCTTGAAAACAAAAACAAACGGTAAGACTGCGAAAGTATTCTTCAGTGACAGGTCTACCCCTATAATCCCACGGCATGACGGTAAACTGTTATTGTCATAGGCTATAGCCTAGCCAGGGTGTCGAATGACGCTGTTTTTTTGAGTGATAACACAAATGAACTTTCTGTATAATGATAAACAAAAATTAATCCTAGGCCTAGCCTACGTATTTTTATATTATTTTAAAAGTTAGACATCTAAAATTGGCCTAGGCTTAGGCCTACTGTGTTCCAAAACTCAAGAGTAGCCTAGGCTAGGTTAGCCTAGCCTAGCCTTACAAAAAAAACAGGAATGTTGGTCTAGGCTAAGTTTAATATACACTTCCCAGGTCATTTTAACAGTTCTATTGCTTCTACATATCATATTATACACCATAGAGTAAGTTTTTAATAACTAGAAAAAAAGGTCATCTTCTAAATAATTACCATAATTTAGGACCTTCGCCATTCCCGGGTTAAGAGTGGGCTCTGAGTCTTAGCCTACCAGAACCAGATTCCCAGCTGCCTAGCTAACCTTATTTGTTACTGTCTTTAACCTCAAATCTTCCTTGATCTTCATTAGCCTATCAATACATTATACATAGCCCCACTAGTGGGGGCAGTCCTAAGATTGTTGGATAATGGGTTATCCTAAGCCTAATACGCCTAGCCTACTCATTTCTGCTTCAAATCATCATTATCATCATAGGCCTAGGCTAATACAAGTAGGCCTAGGCTTATCTGAAAAAATAATATGCTTGGCTACTTACAAAATCGCTGTTTGGTGCTTGCTAGAAGTCAGGTTTATCCAAAGTATCACCTTGAACTTATACTACCTTATATATAATGAGTTCCCCAAGATTAATATGCACAATTTTAGAATGTGTAGGGCACTCGCACTTCACATGAAGTCAATTTTATATTCCAGCCCCTTAATTCACTCTATTTTCCACAAATATATCGGTAAACAACAGCTAAACACATTTCCAAGTGTTCCACAGTTGATTGGCGGCAAGCTAATTTGACGTCATCATTGGATTATTCTCGGAAACACCACAATGGAAAACATAGCTGATATTGGTTCGTTGTTTTCCATTGATCCAACCACATATATACCCCTGAAAAACCAATAATTCATCATAAAATCGTACTAATTTATAGCTTACCTTATGCCTCAAGGTCTTGCGCTCTTTGTCAAACACATAAAATTTATATTCATTCACTATTTTTGAGAAATTAGAGACCCCATAAAATTAACACATACGAACAAATATCGTGTATTTTGGCGGGGGGTTAACTGGGATCACTTTTCATCAGAAAACTAACATTCAAACTTAAATTAATATTTTACATTATTCATTTCAGTGAAATTCAGTCAATATATTAAACACATGGAGTAGTTTAGTTAATATATACATAGTTTTAGATAAATACCTATTATTATCCTTTAATCTACATATTATTGAGCATTCGAGTGCCAATAAAATTACGGTAGTTGTGTTCGTCTTGACTCAGCCTTCGGCGCAATATAACATCGGAGTGTAGGGGTACATTGGTTGTTTGTTTGTTTTAGCGGACTCTCCCATCCAGGAGTTCGTTCTATGAACGATGGCTGTTTCCTTATTGTAATTTATATTTGTTATATTGGTGCTAAAGTCAGTCACTTCATCCGAACCGAACAAGTTGTGTTTTGACAGTGTAAACAAATAGATTGCATGACTCGAGCTCTGGATTTATCCGTTTATATTTACATTAGTAGCTGCATTTGGACTTCAATACAGGTGATCTATAATAGTTCTAAGATCATAGCCAATGTAGAGTACAGTGTAGAGCAAAGCAACTATTGTTTGATGAGTTTAATGTAGAAATAGAATGGCAGGTTTAGCGGGGCTCCCGGCCGCCCCGGGACAGTCACAGGCTCGCAGCCAATTTCAGTATCAATATTTTTTCAGATGTTAGGTTCGGGATCACGAAGAAAATGGGCGAATTTTGGCACACTGACCCCCACACCCCCGCTGGTTGAGTACTAGCCTAATACCTTAGTTAGCCTAGCCTAATACAAAAAACAAAAAATTGGCTGTCGATTATACGAAGGTGAAAGAAAGTCGATGAAGTCTACGGTGTTTACTCTGCAATCTTCAGCTTTGATTGTACATTGATAACGGGAAAGAACCGTATTGACACCTTGTTACGAAAATCAAATTTTAGTACCATAGGCTACTTTTATATTAGGTTTTTTGAGGGTTTAACACATTTTCATAAGATCTTTAGAGCTATCGATAACTGGAAGTACCGTATTAACAACCTTGTTATGAAAAAGACATTTTAGTACCATACTTTTTTATTAGGTTTTGCCGAGGGTTAAAACAAATTTTCTTATGATCTTTAGAGCATATAGGCCTAGATTCAATATTTATCTTCAAATATATCAACAAAATTTGTGGTATTAAAATAACATTGAACCTTATTTTGTTATCATTAGGCCTAGGCTATAGCGCGACGGAGCGGCGAGTGCCAAAGGCGCGAGCTCTAGTCGGGTCCGGAGGCTGGAAAATTTTGAGAATTTAGGTGTCTAAAACAGCATTCGTAATTGTTTAATCGGAGTCCTCTTTTTCTAGTTATTAAAAACGAATTCTATGGTGTATTATATGATATATAGAAGCAATAGAACTGTTCAAATGACCTGGGAAGTGTATATTAAACCAAATACAAAACTTTGAATAATGAGGTAAGAGATATGTGTTTTTTTATCACTTTTCAACCCAAGACCAGCGGGGGTCTGGGGGCAGCAGCCCCCAGGATGCCCAGGTTAGGTTAGGTTAGTATCCAGCTATGTAAATACAGTAGTGAACATTTGGTTCAGTCTGTGCTCAAAAATCCATTTTCTTTAGGAGGAGGCCATACACTAAACAATTACCACAGCATTTCCTGCAATCTAAAAGCAATCAAGATGGAAAATATGGAGACCAAAATTGGGTTAATATACAGGAGACGCAACAACGTGTTTTACAGGTATTTTTTTTTGGTATTTTGATTTTGTTTTTGGTGTTTTAGTTGAATCTAGTGATGAAATTGAATGGGAATTAAGCATTTACCCATTATCCATCAATCTAAAGACACGCCCCCCAATACCTTACCTTTTGATACCTTTTGATGTGTTCGCCACTCTTCTAGCGGCACCAAGGAGCGTGACGCCCCTCGTTATGGGTGGTGATGCTGGTTGTGCTGAGGAACCTTACAGTGGAGTGTGTGGTTGTGTTGTTGATTGGAAGTCTAAGCTGTAAACTTACCCTCAGGCTCGGTCTGTTTATCATTGTCTTCCTCGTCAGACTCAAATGTGTTGTCAGGGATGTCATACAGACGGATCATGGACTAATTAGGATCCTTCATAATGAGGTACTTTCCATCAGGCAGCTTCATACACATGTCGATGATGCACCGCAGGATACCCCAGGCGTTGTCCATACTCAGGTTAATCTGGTTGGCAAACTCCATGGGGCGGAACTGTTGAGTACCCAGGATCATGTGCTTGGTCGAGTCACGCACATTAACGCGGGACACATATCCGAACTTGATTTGATCGGATCCAGCGAGGATGGCCTGTACAGTCCACTTGGCCAGTTTGCAGGCATTGTTCTTCAGTTCATTAGCCAGTACGGCACCTCGCTGGGTGTCAAGCTTCTGGCGCCAGTCTACACAGCCGGAGTGCTTAGAGTCCCACTCATTCAGGGCCTTGATGTTAATATACTGCATCTCATTGTTGGGAGCAGCCTGAACAGCGTCGTGCTCTGTCCTGGCCACCAAGTTGATGTCGTTCCCGAGGGCCCACTTGCGGTACCGGTAGCCAACTGGGGCAACCTCGTCTTCCTCATCCTCATCCAAGAATGGGTTGTCCTTCTCAAACTTGTGTCGGTTGCCATCATTCTTAAGGACTTGCTGAGAGAAGTTGTGGTTGATGAAAGTGGCTTCTAGTGAGAGGTTCCTGGGAGAGTTGAGAGAGTTCCCTTCCTCCTGGGGGGGCTCACTGGAGGTCTCACTCACCGTCAACAGATCAAATTCAGAGTCGTCACGCTTGTCAAAGAAGAGTTTGCCGGAAATTTTCTGGACCACCACATCCCAGGAGTTACTGGAACGTGTGCAGCACATGATGGTGGTGAGAATGGCGTCTGTGGCATACACATTGCTGTCTTCAGTCTTTGTTAGCTGACGTATGACAAGGTCATCGGTGGTGGTGACCTTGTGGAAGATAGTGGGGAGGGCTATGAAGATCAGGGAAATTGAGGGGTAAAAAGCGTATAGAACACGATAGGCCCTAATACACATTTGTAACCAAAATTTGGCTCGGGTTTTGTCAATTTCCAGACCCATAAAACCCGACTTATTGAAAACCCGAGTCAAGTTTTGACGAAACTTGGCTCGGATTTAACTAGGCTAATTTAAAAATGAAAATAACACAGTAACCTTATTAACATGTTGGCTCGGGTTTTGTAAATGTCCATACCCATATAACCCGACATTTCGAAAACACGAGCCAAGTTTTGACGAAACTTGGCTTGGATTTTACTAATGTTCATGTTAAAATTACACAGTAACCCTAATAAAATCTTTGTTTGGGTTTTCATAGGGTTAACATTAGCCTAACCTAACGAAGTAAGAATGTGGTTAACATTAGCCTAACCTAACAACCTTACCTAACCTAGCCTAGTAAGAGTGGGGTTAACATTAGCCTAACCTAACCTAGTAAGAATGGGGTTAACATTAGCCTAACCTAACAACCTTACCTAACCTAACCTAGTAAGAATGGGGTTAACATTAGCCTAACCTAACAACCTTACCTAACCTAACCTAGTAAGAATGGGGTTAACATTAGCCTAACCTAACAACCCAACCTAACCTAACCTAGTAAGAATGGGGTTAACATTAGCCTAACCTAACAACCTTACCTAACCTAACCTAGTAAGAATGGGGTTAACATTAGCCTAACCTAACAACCCAACCTAACCTAACCTAGTAAGAATGGGGTTAACATTAGCCTAACCTAACAACCTTACCTAACCTAACCTAGTTTGTTGTTGTTCCCCAGGCTGTCTGGCCGAACAGCCCCAAGGTCTCGAGCAAGGCCAAGGCCATAAATGAGCACCCCCACAAAATCCTCCCTGCTTACCACTAACAAAGCCCGGGTGACCGAAGCCACTCCAAGGCAGGGAGCTGAGGAGGGTGCGGAAATGCCCGGGAAACCAAAGCCCCACCCAAGGCCCTGTGCCCCTCAGCAATTATGAAGGGAAAGCTGAGGGGCAAGGGAAAAATGTGGCGCTTTGGCTCCCAATCTGCCAACTTATAGGTTGGCAGTAGGGAGGTCAATCCACAGAAAAGACGCCGCCACTTGAGATCTAGAAGATATATAAGTAAAAGGAACAGTCAGAGTAAGCTATGGGTATGGCAGAGATCGCTCAGGTCTCACTCGATAGACCAGCCCATCACCAACAACAACCTAACCTAGTAAGAATGGGGTTAACATTAGCCTTAAGGGCATTCTCTGTCAGATCACCCAGTGCCTAACACCCTCATCTCTTGGATTTTGCTGAAACTTGGTTTATATAGAGATATTGGGTCCCAAATCAATATCTGAAATTTTCAGACCAATCCAAACAATGGTTCAAGAGTTATGACCGGGGTCATTTTGAGGTCATGCGTGAGGTCACCTACTTTCGGCGAACCATAACTTGGGTAATAATAGTCATAGATATATAAAGTTATATATATATATATATGGAATCAGAATTCTACAAGGAATTAAATATGCAAGCTATAGTACTCTTAAGTTAAAAAATGAACATTTGACCTTTTGACAAAATGTAGAGGTCACAATTTGACCTCGGGTATCAAATAACAACAAAATTTATAAGTGTGAAAAATGAAGGCAGAGTTATTAGCTATTAGGATGTACAATAAAAAGTGTGTTTATGTTGCTATTTTGCATGTAACTTACTTCCAACTGAATACAATATTCATTAAATGCGTGTCAATTTTCACAATTTTTAACATTGACACTAAAATTTGACCTCTTAACCCTTAAAGAGCGGCGCTCGACTTAAGTCGTGCACCAATTTGCAGCAAGTTAGGAGCATTATTAAGGCTTTTAAAGGGTTAAAATCGAGTGCAAATGGCCGGGAGCGCAGCGGGCCAGACAGCCGACTCCCAGGGCTTACCGCCGCCCATTAACTCATGTTCCCTGTGTTCTCGAGAGGCCGGCAGTGTAGCCAGTAGTGAGCATAGCTGGGAAAAATATACCGATATATGCTAAACTTCCATGTTCGTGGCACCACTGCAAGAGAACCATGAGTGCTACGAAGCTCATTCTGGTCTCATTTTGAAGCTTTTAGTGCCTAGTTTTTTGCTAAATATTTTTTTTTCTTGTGCAGATGCTTGATTTATCATGCAGGAGGGCCTGAATATGCCCAAATGAGCCCAAAACACCCCACAAGTGAATATCATAATCACAAATTTCATGTCAAATTTACCAATTTTAACATCAAGCTCAAAATTTCAACTATGGAAAATCAATTTACACAGGTATAAAATGCTATGACTTACCTACTGATAACTGTGAATATTGCTTCTTAAATTTAGTATCGTTCAAATCTTTACATTGCTGGTGATGGACTTAGTACCCACCTCTATGTAGATGATTCATGTGCTAACATCATTTTAGCACGCTGGGCACTTGCATCTACTTCCTTTTGTGGAAAACTATATAGAAGTCTGCTACCTCCTTTCAATGTGGGGTAGCTCATTTCAGACACTAATGTCTGACACTAATGTGCTGTCTTGGCACAGCACAGGAATCCTTCTTTGATGGATGATGATATACTGTAAACTTAAACCAACAGACGCAGAGGGATGTAGAAAGTTGACAGTGAAATCGTCAAATTCTTCAAAATATTCCTCCACAATTCCATACCATACATTTATGTCATAAATGACTGCAACATACTGCCCTATTTTGACATTTTTCAAGCAAGAAGGTTCAGGTTCATGAGTACCTTTCTTTATTTTTTCTTTTCTCCAACGCCACTTGAAATGGGATAAACCATCAGTTCTTCTTTGTATAGGGGAACAAATCTATGAAATTTCTGAGTTCCAGGAATCGTCGTGCAGTCTTTGAATCTATGTTCCAACCGTTTCTGTGCATCTTCCAATTCAGGCTCAGTTACAAAGAAATACTTTATCTTTTCACTAAATTTTTCTTCACAAAAATTAAACATGTCTTCTGGTGTTAGAATTTGCCTCTCTGTAGTTCTCTGCAAACTGGCACGAGCTGTAGCTCGTTTGACCGTTCCTCCAATCCCGTCGCATGCATTCTTGCTATGTGATGTAGCAAAGAAGTTCCATTCACATGCCAAACCAAAATCCTCTTCATGGTAGCAGAGATTTGTAAAGTTGTATCTGTTCTTATATTGACCAGCGCATCCATCTGAGAAATAGTGTACCTTCTTCAATTGTGGACATTTCGATCTAACATATGTCAGAAGCTTTGATATGAAAGAGTAAACCATTATAGTGTTGTGTTTAATCACTGGTGATAGGAAGCAGACACTAAAATGGCTAAGTTCCTGATGTATAGTCGATTTATAGCAAACCACAAAAGGGTGAACTGTACACTGTGAATTTTCCCAGTGAAACCCTTGAGCAGCATCCTGAACTATGAAAGAATAATTTTCAGAGAAATCACCTACCATAATTGCTTCACTCTCAAGTGGTAATGTCTCTTTCAAATGCTTGAAGTACTGTGACTGTTGTTTTGCTACGAAGTGATGACGAGCCATGCTGGATATTTTCTTGCTTAGGGATGACAAGTATTCATGAAGTGGCTCCACCACATCAATCATTGCACAGCGGTCAACTGTCACCCATTGCTTGTAATCTATTTCATTTGGAGCTGATTCAACACTATCAAGTAACTCAAGAAAACCCATAACACCTTCTTCCCTTGGACAATCTTCGCAAAGTTGCATCATGCAAGTTTCTCTTTCTGTACTGCAGACACTATAATCCAGTAGATCATTGTATGAAAGACCTCTTTCTCCCAATGCAGCCAGTTGTAATTTTGGATTCTGATGATATGTGCAGACACACTGAATGAGTTCCACCGCTACCAGCAAGCACACAATATGATGGTCTTAATTTTGCAAACGTTGAAAATCCTATGGTAGGATTCTTTTCATCAGCTTTATAAAGTGCAAACACCACTTTCAAATTCCCAAGAACCAATCTTTTTTGCACCTTACTTGTTACACCTTCAGAATCACAGACTTTCACACAATCCTTTTGACCAGGGCACATATGACTAACCTCATCTGACTCATAGAAACTTATAACTATATCTTTAAGTTCTTCAGACATGACCTTTCCTTTACTCATTAATGGAATCTTTGGAAGGATTCCATGTTCAGATTTAAGGGAACGACTTTTTTTTACCATGTATTCTGTTGTTTCAAAGAATATGATAGTTTCTTTAATTGTGTATGGTGATAGTGTCAGCATTTGCAGCTTGTGCTGGTGAGATTTACTTTCACTAAATGAATGTTTCAATTCATGCATCAATTTCTCTAGATGTATATATGCAGATATGTTTTTAGAAGGGTATCTGGAGGCGCACTAATTGTAACACCATAACTCAATTCTAGACTCCTCTTCAGATGTTTATGACCAGATAAAAGCTTACCTTGAATCTTGCGCTTTTTCTGGGATGATGACAGACCTTCCATTCAAGCACTTCCATTGATGCACTAGAGTTAGATTCATTGTCATGTACCTCAGCAGAGTTTTCACTTGAACTTTCAATGGTACTAATTACACTGGGGGTTTGCAATATCATAGTCCAGCAGTTTACACACAACAATGACCCCTTTATTAGCTTTCCATCACATTTTTGAACAATTAAATCGGTCACTTTTCTAAGATTCTTTGTTATGCGCTTCTTGTGTTTCTTAATTGGGTCCTGACAGTATTCTAAGTGGCGAACCATGTTCACTATTCAAGTTCTACCAACTTTTAATAACACTTAATAAACTTTATTGTCCAGAATTAGACGTCTACAGATCTGTAATAAAGTATAGCATTAATTAGTCATTAATTATGTAGGTAGGTATGGATGTATAAACTATAAAGGGTAACAGTATCTAGATTACTGAACTTTTACCTACAATAAAAGAAACACCTATGTATATTAAAGTGTATCTTAAATACAAGTATATGGCCACCAACTGTGTAAAGCTTAGAACAGTGCAGCAAAGCTAATTTGAAATTACATAGGTCAAATTTTGAGCTTGATGTCAAAAATTGTAAATTTGACATGAAATTTATGATTATGATATTCACTTATATATTTTAGTTACATGAAAATAGCAACATAAACAAACTTTTCATTGTTGTTGTTCCCTAAGCTGCCTGGCCGAACAGCCCCGAGTCCCTGAGAAAGGCCATGGCCACGATCAGGCTTTCCCACAGAGCTCTCATTGAGTGTAGATTGTGTTGTTGGCGTAAGTGGTTGTGTGAAATGCAGTCTTCTATGATGTGTTTAATGGTATGGGGTGCTATTTTACATCCCGGGCAGGCGCCAACAACGGAGTCATCCAGTCTCTTCTGATAGCTCAGGAGAGCTGGATTGTGTCCGCATCTCAGCCTGGCCAGGTGGCCTCTGTCCTCGCGAGGAAGGGAGGATTCGGAAGGATAGATTTCGGGAGGTCGTGCATGCAGCTGCGTGTTGTCTGTGAGTGAGTGGATGGATCGGTGAGAGATATGAGTATGGATGTGCTTTTGGAAGTTGGTTCGGGGTGGGCAGGGAGGGAGAGAGGACAATAATTGTGTGTGATACCGTGTGCTGGGTGTTGTTTTGATATTTCTTGGTGTCTGTGGGTGTGTTGCCATGTAGTTTAGTGGGTGGTCTTGGTTCGTGGAGGCTGCTGCCAGGAATTGAGTGCCTCTCATGTCCAGATGGTCTTTGACTTTGAGGATTTTGGTTTCTTGATGTAGGTGATCTGTGGGTGAAGTAGCTGTGCAGCCTGTAATGATCTTCAGGGCTTTGTTTTGAATAGTCTGTAAGGTCTTATGATGTGTTTCAGCTAGGTTAGAAGCCCAGGATGGGCTTCGCGTATTCCATCACTGATCTTATGTATTGTTTATATACTGTGGTGGTAGTTTCTTTGTTGTTTCCAAATTTTGTGTGAACAAGTGACCTGAGGGCGTTAAGTCTGGGTGTCAGTTTCTTTTTAATGTTTGTGGTGTGCTGTTTGAATGTCATATGAGTATCATATGTTACTCCTAGGATTTTGTGTGTGTGTGTATGTGTTAGGGGTGTGTTGTTTATGGTGAGTTGAGGGATGTATTCGTGTTCTCCTGTCCAACTTGTGAGCAGGGTTGCGGTGGATTTGGCTGGGGCTAGATTAAGTCTGTTTGTAGTGCACCAGCCATGTAGTGTGTTGAGATAGGGTTGAAGGAGATCTGTTGCTCTTTTTGGGTCATGGTGTGTGCATGTGAGTGTTATGTCATCTGCATAGGAGGCTAAGTTTATTTGGGGCGTATTGGGTGAAGTTATATCGTGCATGTACAGATTGAAGAGTGCGGGCGATAGGACGGATCCTTGTGGGACTCCGTTTGGAAAGTTTCTGATTTTAGATGACTGACCGGCAAAAGATACGTGTGCACATCTGCCTGCTAGGAAGTTGGCCAGCCACCTTTTTGTGTTGTAGATTTTGTTTGTTAGGTTGTGGCGGGGGATGGCATCGAAGGCTTTACTAATGTCGAGTGTGGCTAATAGTGATCTGTGTGGTGGTCTAGCTGAGTTGATGCCGTCGAAAGCTCTTTGTGTAAGGTCTGTGGGAAGAGTGTTTGTGGAGTGCAGTGGCCTAAAGCCATGTTGTGTTGGAGCTAGGGGTAGGTCAGGTGTAATTAGTTGTAATACTAGGCGTTCCATGACTTTGGAGGGGGAGCAAAGGAGTGTGATGGGGCGGTGCGAGGAGGGTAGCGTGGGGTCTTTGTTGGGTTTGGGGAATGTACATGGGTTCATTGTACATCCTAATAGCTAATAACTCTGCCTTTATTTTTCACACTTATAACACATTTTTTTGTTTTATATTTAACCCTTGTCTAGCGGGGGGTCTGTGGCCGTTTTGGGCCTTTTCAGGCCATTCTGACTGCTATATCAACCATCAGCATGAAAGGAACTGTATTGTGCCGAAAACTAGGCGGAAATCGCTACACAATGACACCACATACAGCTACGTAGCACTCGTGGAGCCCTGACAGTGTTACCTCAAAGATGGAAGTTTAGCAGATTTTGCTACATTGTTCACTTTTCGCGAACTATTGGTCACACTGTCATCCTCCCGTGCGGTGGGGGAACTGGAGTTAGTGTGGGCCGGGAGGCCACAGATGTCGGATGTATGGTTCATTACTGTTCCACCCATTTTCACTCGATTTTCACCCGTTTTTTGCCAGTTTCTTTAACTCTATTTATGTTGCGCGCCGCTAGTTAAGGGTTAAGAGGTAAAATTTGAGTGTCAATGTTAAAAATTGTGAAAATTGACACGCATTTAATGAATATTGTATTCAGTTGGAAGTAAGTTACATGCAAAATAGCAACATAAACACACTTTTTATTGTACATCCTAATAGCTAATAACTCTGCCTTCATTTTTCACACTTATAAAAATTTTTTTTATTTGATACCCGAGAGGTCAAATTGTGACCTCTACATTTTGTCAAAAGGTCAAATGTTCATTTTTTAACTTAGAGTTCTATAGCTTGCATATTTAGATTCCTTGTAGAATTCTGATTCCATATATATATATATATAACTTTATATATCTATGACTATTATTACCCAAGTTATGGTTCGCCGAAAGTAGGTGACCTCAAAATGACCCCGGTCATAACTCTTGAACCATTGTTTGGATTGGTCTGAAAATTTCAGATATTGATTTGGGACCCAATATCTCTATATAAACCAAGTTTCAGCAAAATTCAAGAGATGAGGGTGTTAATTTAAATTTGTATTGGGTGATCTGACAGAGAATGCAATAATCTATATATTTAACAATATGCTTTACATATATATGCATATTTTGTACCTAGGTCACATAATAATACTTAATTTGAATACAGTACTTACCAAAGTCGATGTTAGGCCATCAGAATTGTCTCAATATTATTCTATTTTCACCAATTTAAGCAGCTCCTCGTTGTCATACACAACAACGTTCAGTTATTCACAATTGTAAATCATGTGTGGAAATGCTGATCCTAAAGCTACATTCTCCATATTAGCTTGAAATATGACGAGAAACCGAAAATCCGCCATTTTTCTTCACTGAATGAGTAAGACTGGCCTCTTAGTTCTTAATCCATTACACTATTCTTCAATTAGCCTATATACAAAAACTACATAAAAGCATGTCAATAAATAAATGTAACACATAGGCCCTATTTATTACACAATTCGCGATTTATAGCCATTATTTCTAAGGTAATTACAAAAAATTACCATTAGACATCGTAGTTCGGAAAATGGCTTTGGCTTCAACTTGATACACTTATGGTGACCATATCTTACTCTGAAATATATAGAATATAACATATACTGGTAAGAGGTTGGTTTATGCGATAAAGGTAGCATCAGGCCACCCAAAACAATGGTACATTTATTGACCAACCGCAAAAATCGCGTACGTTTTTATAAAAATCTGTATTTTGCCACAGGGTGCTTTTCATACCTCAAGAATTCGAACACACTCAGCCAAAACGTTTTCAGTTCTGTCCCGGTAACAATTTTGAATGCAGGTGATCTAGTTTTGTGAATATGAAGAAAGTTTAAGACCTTGTCCGCACCATGAATCGGCGAATCTTGCTCTGCCTCGCAGATATATTCACTTAATAACTTGTAGGACCTATGGAAATGCTTAAATATGATATATTTTACCTTTAAAGTGACAATTGATAGTGTGTGCTTCCAGCTGTTTTGTGTAAACAAACCGATGAAGAAAAAAACTAAGTATAATCCCCAGCTGAAGTTGGAGGTTCGCAATTATGGTAGGTGAGACTGGAGTACTTTTATCGGCGTTTTACCCCTAGACCATAGGCTACTGTATATATATATATATATATATATAGCGCAACGGAGCGGCGAGCGCCTAAGGCGCAAGCTTTAAAGAGGTCAGGGGCATGCCTCCCAGGATTTTTTTTGATAATTGAGGTGTCTAAAACAGCATTTCCTGCAATCTAAAAGCAATCAAGATGGAAAATATGGAGATCAAAATTGTGACAATTTACTTTTTTTTTTTTTAATTAGGCTAGGCCTAGGCAGCACTAGGCTAAGCCTATTCCAAAACTTAAGAGTAGGCTTAGGCTAGGACGTAGGTTAGACTGTTTTGGTGGGGTCAGTACTCAAGGTATTAGTGAGATGGGTCTATAGCTTAATTGGGGTTGGGTGTGACAGGGATCTGCCTTGTATGGGCCGATCGGCTTTTTGCAGACTCCCATTTTCTTATGTTCTTATGTAGCCTAGGCTAGTCTTTAAAAGAAAAAAATACAGGTAACAGGAATGTTAGGTTAAATAGGCCTAGGCTTGGCATAGGCTATAGCCTAGACTAAAATCCAAAGGTACCGGTAGGTTACGAAACAATTTACGATAAAAATATATTAGGCTATAGGCCTATAGCCTAGGCTAGCCTAGGCCTATTCCCACAAGTAGGCTAGGCCTCGTCTTATCTGTAATCTAAACTCCAAGGCTAGGCCTAAATAACACTTACCTGGCTAGCCACCAGGCTTAATTTCTTCCACTGTCCACCTACACAATGGCACAAAGTAACTAAAATACATTTGTTTCCGCATTAGGCAGGCTATACACGAATATCACTAGGGGCCTAGGCCTAGTGCCTGATTAAACACCATTATCTAGAGATCTCAGCCTGGTTTTTTCAACACTGTAATTATATAATAAGGCCTTATATCACACGAAAATGCTATAGCCCTACAGTTATACACATGTGTAAACGAAAGCTTAATACAATATGGCGTACGTCTCAAAATGTTGGAATAAAAAACGTGTGAAATGATAAATATTGTTTAGCCTATCATTAGGCCTACATCGAAAAACCACACAAGATTTTCATGAAGGGGACTCCAGTGTTCAGGCTATTAATGTCTATATTGCATATGACATGTACGTTGGAATAATAATAATAATAATAATAAGCATGTTACTTATTTCTCATAAGCGCCAATTTTTCCGAAGAATTCACTAGCGCTCGGAAAGAGAAAGAAAAAAGAACAAAATCAATGCATCAAAAGAAGGCTTATATACAACACACATTTAACAATCACTAGCAGTGGCAAAACAGCCTAAACTCTATAGCCATCTGTCATGACACCTCTCTCAAGATCATAGCTTCTCTCAAAGAGAAAAGTCTTAAGTTGTCTCTTCAAGCATTCAACAGAACTCAGTTGTTTCATGGACAGCGGCAACCTGTTATACAACCTCGGAGCCATTGTAGGAGAATGACCTCTCAAAGAAAGAAGACTGCTGGAAAGCCCTTGGTTCATCAAGACGAAAAAGGTCATTGTCATGACGCACAACTACACCATGGTGTGCCGGTGGGCGCCTGAGCAGCTCCGCAAGGTACCTAGGCTCACCAAATTTGAGAACCTTAAAAGTCACCAAACACAACTTAAATTCTATTCTTGCTCTTACTGGCAGCCAGTGCAGTTCTATGTGAAGAGATGTAGTAGGAGTTCTAGGTGGAACACCAAAAATGAGTCTTGCGGCCCTGTTAAGAACAGACTGAACTTTCTTTAAAATATAATTTGGAAGACCCACCAACAGGGCATTGCAATAATCAACACGAGAGAAGACCAATGAGTGAACCAACGTCAGGAGGCAACATCTGGTTATAAACGGCTTCACCAAATAGAGATTTCTGATGTGCAAGTAACAACTTTTAACTATCTGGTTTACATGCTCTTTGAAATCTAATCGGGAGTTCACATATACACCCAGATTTCGAACAGAGTTGGCCGGTCACAGCTGAGATCCACCCACATTGATGGAGAGGGCACCTACTATATCATCAGCTCTTCTATTTCCTCGGATGATGAGAATATCAGTTTTACCATCATTTAGTTTAAGTTTTCTCGCTCTCATCCACTTCTTGATATCAGACATCAACAATTCCATCTTACTCCGTATATCAACTATATTTGTGATTCTCACATAAATCTGGGTGTCATCTGCATAAAAGTGAAAGGTGACATTATGTGCACGAAGCAGAAGAGACAAACTGCTGATATAAATTATAAATAGGATAGGACCTAAAACTGATCCCTGCGGAACACCATACTGCAGGGGTGTCGAGTCCGAGACCATTTGATTTACCATCACACTCTGGGATCTACCTGACAAGTACGACCCAAGAAGCAAGAGAGCGGAGTCACGCACACCACAATCATAAAGATCACTCAATAACAACTCGTGATCCACTGTGTCAAAGGCCGCAGAGAGATCAAGCAAGACCAATAGTGAGGCCACACCATTGCAAATGTTCTCAACTAGATCATTATGTACTCTAATCAATGCTGTTTCAGTTGAATGATGCTGTCGGTAAGCAGACTGAAAAATTGGGATAGTTTCATTCTGCTGAAGTAGTGGTTGTAATTAGTCAAGTATTGCACGCTCTAATATCTTTGATATGAAGGACAGGTTGGAGACAGGACGATAGTTCAACATGTTCTCAACATCAAGTCCAGGTTTCTTTAGAGTAGGTCGGAGTAGTGCATGCTTTTCAGAATGTGGGAAGCTACCTTCAGAGAAGCACTTATTAATTATTTTGGAAATAAACTTAACTGTGTGATCATAGACTCTTGGTAGCTTGGAAACATTTATGGGATCCAACGGGCAAAATGTTTTATTGAGGTTTCTTATGTAGGACGAGATCATGTCCACCTCTACTGAGTGAAAGGATGAGAGGACATTATTAGGAATGTGTCGGGGTTGGAGTACAACTGAAAGTTCTTCACCAACAGAAGCATCATCCAGTTCCTGTCTTATGCGAGTTATCTTGCCAGCAAAAAATGCCACAAAGTTGGCAGCCAACTCGGCATCGGGTACAGAAGGTCTTAAGCTGACTCTTGTTTTTCCAAGTAAACTGTTGACAATTGAAGCCAACCTCCTCTGGTCGTTACCACATGAGTCAACTTTTCCCTGATAATACACTTTCTTTTCATCTTTGATTGTGTGGACCACGGCTCTTCTGGCTGACAGATATTGCAACCATGTAGAGTCTGTTTTATTTTTCCGCCATTCACGTTCAGCTCTTCTACGCGCTCTTCTAAGAAATTTAACTCGAGTGCTATACCAGGGTGAATCATCTCGTACTATGATTTTCTTCTCTACTTCTGGACAGTGATGATCGAACACTAATTTAAGTGCATTTCCATGTACCTCCACCAGCTCATCTGAAGTAAGGTTGGAAGTATCAATACTTCCCAAGTACTGTTTTACTTCACTGCTAGCCAAATTTTGGTCTGTATTTTTATAATTTCTAAATCTGATTACTTTTTCATGTGTGAGTGGCTTAGGGAAATCAAAGCATGATCAGAGGTATTAGGGTCAGCATTCTCAACATCAACATCCAGAACATCACCACAACCAACAGGAGAGAAAACCAAGTCAAGGGTGTGTCCTAAGATATGAGTTGGGTGGGACACATGGTTTACAAAATTGTTTTGATCAGTCAACTCAAGGAACTCAGGAGAGAATGGCTTCAGATGAGGGCTGTCAACCCAGTAATTAAAATCTCCACATATCAAAAGTCTTCCGGTTTTAGCAGAAAATTCCTCGAGAAACTGCCCAAACTCTTCCATAAAACCCCTATCTGTGCCACGATGGCCAGGCCTATAGACAACTGCCATTCTTAGAATTTGTTGTTGTTGGTCCCCAAGCTGCCTGGCCGAACAGCCCCAAGGCCCCGAGCAATTCCAAGGCCATAACCGAGTGCCCCCACAGAACCCTCCCCGCCGACCACAATAAAGCCTGGGTGACCGAAGCCACTCCATGGCGGGGGGCTGAGGAGGGTGCGGAAACGCCCAGAAAACCAAAGCTCCACCCAGGGCCCTGTGCCCCTCAGCAATTATGAAGAGAAAGTTGAGGGGCAAGGGAAAAATGTGACGCTTTGGCTTCCAATCTTGGTAGATTGGGAGGTCAATCCACGGAAGAGACGCCGTCACTTGAGATCTAGAAAATATTTAAGTTAAAGGAAAAGTCAGAGTAAGCTATGGGTATGGCAGAGATTGCTCAGCTCTCACTCTGATAGACCAGCCCATCACCACTTTGTTGAAGGAGTTTTATTTCCACTTCCAACAGTTCATAATAAAGAGGGGCTGGGTTATGGCTTATTTGGAAGATATTCACCAGAGATGAACACGAATGAAGCCTATAAGCATTACTAATTCCATTTATCGTAGAATTGTTGAACCACTTATCGTATCACAGAATATATGAGACTCCAAACTTTTGAGATACGTTTTAAGATGACCAACTCAAGCCACAATTATCTGTTTATCGCCGCTTTCAAACGAGAGACCTATTCCCACTTAGTTAATTATTAATACTAAATATACTGTACATGTACTGTCATATTTACGTATTTTTGTTAGTTTGAATGTGACAAAATGGCCAAAACAATGCTATTCCATGTTAATTTTCTTGTATTCCATTTCATATTCATTCAAGTCTTGGCACAAAATTACCCTGATTTGACACCGTGGTTATATGGCGCCAATTTTAAATAACTATAAAGGTATAAGCGGCATATGTTTACCCCAACATATTCGTAACTTGACCGTAACTATTAGAAATTGGCTAATATATTGAAATGGATAGGAAACTATCCCTCTATGTAAACAAATGAACACACACAGTGCACAAATGAGTACCGGTACATAAACAGGGCATAGGCTACAGTATTTTGTTTTGTTAAGTTGTATGTAGGACAAGCTGAAGGTTGCCTTTGTAGAGCATAATGTGCGGTAGGTCTATATAAATACAAGGATTAGGATAAGACATAATTAATATTATATATTGATCTATGCCCACCTGGATATCTTCCTACAGCCACCATAGTGTCGTCACACCTTTAGGAACGAAGATATTCGAAGTTATCCAATGGAGTTGATCTTTACTTTAACCTTTTTAAAAGATAATGTACGTAGTTAATGGGAACGATATATATAATAGTCAAGGCATAATGCCCGTTTATAATTTTGGTCTTTTCAATACCTGTAGGCCTATGTATCTTCTTATCTTTTACTTTCATGTATTGCCTTATCACCAAGTTAAAGCTTGGTAGGCTACACTTAGATGAAGGTAACACAAAACAAATTAACTTCAGTTAATCCTTATTAGTCATATTTATGAAAATATAAGCTTTTCCTGTGTTGATGCTTGTTCAGTATCAAACTCGATATTGAATCATATGCTGAATGAAAATGTTTTCCCTCCCCTCGGGGATTGGGGCGTCTATTAAGCCTAGCTATGCTGTAAATACACAGTAGGTACATAGATTAAAAAAGTCATCAGTGGAATATCACAAGGATATTAATATTTAGGAGAATCAAATTCGGGAAGAAACTTACCTTTAGTGATGGATATGAGGCTAGGGAGCTGTGCTCATAGGGTTGCCTCTTCTCAGGAATTCTTTAATTAATGTAGTCATAACTATTTTTAAAAGCATTGCCACTAGTACTGGCTACTACATTTTCTAGGCAGGGTATTGTGATGACGGTTGGGGTAGGCCTATCCCGGTATTGATAGGTGAGGTCACTACTGGTCAGGTAATCCAACCAACCACCTGTGACCACCCACTAAACTACATGGCAACACACCCACAGACACCAAGAAATATCAAAACAACACCCAGCACACGGTATCACACACAATTATTGTCCTCTCTCCCTCCCTGCCCACCCCGAACCAACTTCCAGAAGCACATCCATACTCATATCTCTCACCGATCCATCCACTCACTCACAGACAACACACAGCTGCATGCACGACCTCCCGAAATCCATCCTTCCGAATCCTCCCTTCCTCGCGAGGACAGAGTCCACCTGGCCAGGCTGAGATGCGGACACCATCCAGCTCTCCTGAGCTATCAGAAGAGACTGGATGACTCCGTTGTCGACGCCTGCCCGGGATGTAACACAGCACCCCATACCATTAAACACATCATAGAAGACTGCATTTCACACAACCACTTACGCCAACAACACAATCTACACTCAATGAGAGCTCTGTGGGAAAGCCCGATCGTGGCCATGGCCTTTCTCAGGGACTCGGGGCTGTTCGGCCAGGCAGCTTAGGGAACAACAACAACAACAACAACAACCACCTGTGATCTGTCCATTTTTGGTGGAGATAGGCCTATCTCAAAAAGTTATGAACCAATGTTCACAAAATGTTGTGGCCAGGTAGGATATTCACCACGAAAAAGTTATTCCTTATTGGCGGCAATAGGTAGAGTGCATACCTCAGTCAATGTAAGCAGTGAACCTCTGCCTGACAGGGAGGACAGAACGAGTGTCATTCCGAGGAGAGTAGTCTGACTAAAGACAAGTGTTGAGCATTTGAGTGAAGTACCGCCGGGCTCAGTAGTTGTCCCACTTCTCTTCATAACCCAAATAGCCAAAAGGAAAAACATAATAAATGATCTCCCAGAGCTACTAGTAAGTTAGTAACTGATGAACAAACGGTAACACAACCTTCACCCACCATATCACCAAAACAGTTTAATCAGCCATAAGTATGAGTGAGTGGGCTTATAGAACGTTCATTACTGCATACAGACCCTGTGGAAATAGGCCTATGTACAGTGAAATCTCCAATCTCGATCATAATTGATTCCCACAAATACCGATCGAGATTCGAAATATCGAGATGCGAAGTTAACTTCTTATGGGAAAAAATACAATCGGTTCCAGCCACTTGCCGACTAACCTACATCAAATCTGTCAATTTTCACATTTGCCCCCCACAATCACATGCAATATATATAATATGTTAAAATAGATAAAATGAATAATGAAAGAGTTTTATTTTTACCTTATATTTATTGATAAAGAGGTTTGTGTGGTTGATTGTTGGTTCCGAGGCGAACGCAGTTAGGTTACTGCGTCTCCGCACCCGGCGCACAGTCACCGTCATCAATTCTTGCAATTGCTTCCCTCACCCTGTCACCACTAGTACCGGCATTTTATGAATGCGATAAAAAAGGTCCAGGTAGACGACTTCACAATACAAATTTTCAAGCGAATGGCGGACGTGTGACTGGTACACCAAGTGGCCGCTAGATCTACCGACTTCAATAAATTTTCCATGGTATAAAGTTTAATCAAGTTTTCTTTTGTCTTTACTATTATTATATATTAGATTTTCCTCATACAAATAATAATGTATATTAAAACATGGTAAAGTAATTTATATTACTATGTAAATGATAGGTGATGGGCTGGTCTATCAGAATGAGAGTTGAGCGTTCTCTGCCATACCCATAGCTTACTCTGACTGTTCCTTTTACTTATATATTTTCTAGATCTCAAGTGACGGCGTCTTTTCCGTGGATTGACCTCCCTACTGCCAACCCTGGCAGATTGGGAGCCAAAGCGTCACATTTTTCCTTTGCCCCTCAACTTTCCCTTTATAATTGCTGAGGGGCACAGGGCCTTGGGTGAGGCTTTTGTTTCCCGGGCGTTTCCGCACCCTCCTCAGCTCCCCGCCTTTGAGTGGCTTCGGTCACCTGGGCATTATTAGTGGTAAGCTGGGAGGGTTCTGTGGGGGCGCTCGGTTATGGCCTTGGCCTTGCTCGGGACCTTGGGGCTGCTCGGCCAGACAGCCTGAGGAACAGCAACAACAACAACAACTATGTAAATGAAAGCGGCAGAGACAGGTTAGACTACCGCTTGAGACGATCGATACTAGCGGTACATTAGTATACAGGTGAACAAAACACAATGACTGTGAGGTTCACACATCGATTTGGTCAAGATTAATCTGTTTATATTAGTATATGAGCATCTAGCATCGATATTTAGCTATCGAGATTAACGTTTTTTCATCGAGATTTGTGATTGGGGAGAGCTTGAAGGTGGCATCGAGATGCGAAATATCGAGATGAGATTGATCGAGATATGTGAGCCTACTGTAGACTGTCTAGACGTGTTCCCAAGACTATAGTAAGCCTACTGCATGCGGCCCATTATGGTTTCCACACAAGATACTGGAAATAGCTGCAATAGAGGCCTCTCAAACAACATTCATCTCCAAAATCCAGGGAGGAAAAACTTCTGTGGCAAACATCTTACCTGGCCACCAAATTTCGGGAACATTGGTTCATAACTTTAATTGTGAGCCGCCTATATGTTGGCGGAGGCATGTGCTCTACCAAATCCAAAATGATATAATTTCTTACTCCTAAAGATAAATTACGTCTCTATATCCCACTAATTATTTGTTTTTCAGTCTATGTACCTGTAACCTATTGTATATCTAAAGCAAATTACTAGACGCCCCAATCCCCGAGGGGGTATATAGCCATAAACTTTTCATTCAGCTTATGATCGAATCGAGTTTGATATTGGACAAGCACTGGCAGAGCCTCAACATTATACCTTGACTATTCTGCTTATATATAGTATTGTACCTTAGTATCACTCCCTTTAGCTTCATCTTTTAAGGGAAAAGTAAACTACTCTATTGAATAACTTCGATCGTTCCTAAAGGTGGTGCGACAATTACCGTACACTATGGTGGCTGTATGAGGATATCCAGTTGGATAAAATAATAAATATAGGCCTACATATGCTACGTCTTTTCCTAATCCTTGTATTCAAATCCCGCACATTATGCTGTCTCAGGACAACCCTTAATTGGCTTGTTCCTTATCAAAATGAACAGAACGTCAAAATGTGCCTTGTTTATAGGCCTATGCATGCTAATTGACCACTTGCGAGTTTCAGGCTATAAGGAAGTTCGGCCTGTAAACATCGATAATAAACACAAATATTATAGCTGGTTATTCTGCTAAATATCTGTGACTACAGCTCCAACTTCCTTATAGAACGAATCTCGCAAGTGGTCAATTTCCTCATTCAGTGTTAATTTTTTACACAGGGGGATAGTTTCCTATTCAGTCCGACATATTTGTCAATTTCTAATAGTTTAGGTCAAGCTTCGAATAGTTGTTGGGTAAATCTTTGCCCCCTACACCTTTATATATGGTTATTTAAAATTGGCGCCTTGTATAAAGCAATATGGCTGACTGATGAAGGATAATATTCTACCCCTGAACTGCTTCTCTTGTAAAAATAATGTATAGTGCCATATAATATACAATAAATTGTAAGAATGCATGTAAAGTTTCTCTAAATAGCTTCTATTAATATATAATTATTTAAAAATGGTAAATATTGACATATTAAATTAAATTCGCCTCATATTATTGTCCCCAGAATAATGTTGACGAATGTAAACAAACATAAAATGGACCCTACTTTCGATGCTCGCAAGAAAAGCTCGCAACACGCATACCGTCATATAAGTTTTTATAAGGGTTGTGTATCAATAATTATATCAAACACGGAAGCTGTAAGGTCTATAGATATAATTCATGCATACAAACGTTGTTGTTGTTGTTGTTGTTGTTGTTGTTCCTGTTCCCCAAGCTGCCTGGCCGAACAGCCCCAAGGCCCAGAGCAAGGCCATAACCGAGCGCCCCCACAAAACCCTCCCTGCCGACCACAATAAAGCCTGGGTGACCGAAGCCACTCTATGGCGGGGAGCTGAAGAGGGTGCGGAAACGCCCGGGAAACCAAAGACCCACCCAGGGCCCTGTGCCCCTCAGCAATAAATTTCCTTTGCCCCTCAACTTGCATACAAATGTTAATGTGATCTATAAACTAAGGATTTATAGCCTTAAAACTGAAGGCTATCAGAGACTCAAGTGCGATGTTTGCGTGAACTTATAAGTTATAAGTTATCATTTATCAGTTCATTCTAGTCCAGTTCCAACAATATTCGAACCTCAGTCCCGCCATATTGCTGAACAGTTTGTGTTGTTGTTGTTGTTCCCCAAGCTGCCTGGCCGAACAGCCCCAAGGCCCCGAGCCATTCCAAGGCCATAACCGAGTGCCCCCACAGAACCCTCCCCGCCGACCACTATAAAGCCTGGGTGACCGAAGCCACTCCATGGCGGGGGGCTGAGGAGGGTGCGGAAACGCCCGGGAAACCAAAGCCCCACCCAGGGCCCTGTGCCCCTCAGCAATTATGAAGAGAAAGTTGAGGGGCAAGGGAAAAATGTGACTCTTTGGCTTCCAATCTTGGTAGATTGGGAGGTCAATCCACGGAAGAGACGCCGTCACTTGAGATCTAGAAAATATATAAGTTAAAGGAAAAGTCAGAGTAAGCTATGGGTATGGCAGAGATTGATCAGCTCTCACTCTGATAGACCAGCCCATCACCACATGACTAGAACCCAATCCTCTCAGCATCAGCTAGAAAAGGCCCTAGAAAGCCGCCTTTGGCGGGGGGATAGCTCCCCTATTTCAACCCCTTTCGGGGTTGGGCACCCGCCCACAGTTTGTGTAGACAACTACTGTCTACAGTTTGTGTAGACAGTAGTTGTAATAGCATTTGTGTGTGCTTTTAAAGTGTCATAGACTTTAGTAGTGTTTACAGTAATTTTTTTGAAAGACTCGCAGCGTTATTATACATAATTTATTAGGGAAAGTGAAGCTCTATGGAATCCTTATAATATACTCACATAGATTCCACTGTGGGAGAATAGTTTTGATGGTTAACTATAGTTTTGATGTAAATACTACCGCAACTGCGAATCTTGTTTCCGAGACCTAGTATATTAACCTAACCTAACCCTAGAGTGCCCTAGAGTGCCCTAGACCCAGTACGTGGGATACAACACTAGCCCATGCAAGTTGCATGCCAGCTTCTGTGGGTTCATATATTAGACATACAGTAACATCTTTGTAGAACATAACACTTTACCGTAGCGAGTGTACTCCATTTCGAACACGTCCGTAGCAGAGCTCTCAAGATTGCGGGACTGAGTTTGTTTACGCGCGGGACTATTTATATCGACAAAATCGAGTTATAAAACTTATCAAAACTATTCTACCACAACGGAATCTATGTGAGTATATTATAAGGATTCCATAGAGCTTCACTTTCCCAAATAAATTATGTATAATAACGCTGCGAGTCTATTCGCGATAATTATCGTGTTTACATATAGGCTATAAGGCCGAAATCACCTAGATATTGGAGACTATTGCCTGACTAGTGATATTCGTGTGTAGGCCTATGCTGATAATAAGTGTTAAATCAGGATTATCAGGAGGGGCACGGTGACCAGATTCCAGAAGACCCCATTCAACCCTAATGGACTGTGTAAATTGTAATGTCTGAATGTCACTGTATCAGATGATTCAGATCTGTGTTTTAGTGTTACTGTGTGTTACTGAGAATTTCTCATTATTTCTGGAAATCTGGTTCTGGTAGGCTCAGACTCTCAGACCCAGAGCCCCCACATCTTAACCCGGGAATGGCGAAGGGGTAATTGTTTAGTGTATGGTCTCCTCCTAAAGAAAATGGATTTTTGAGCACAGACTAAACCAAAAGTTCACTACTGTATTTACATAGCTGGTCATTAACCTAACCTGGGCATCCTGGGGGCTGCCGCTCCTAGACCCCTGCTGGCCTTCGGTTGAAAAGTGATAAAAAACACATATCTCTTACCTCATTATTCAAAGTTTTGTATTGGTTTAATATGTACTTCCCAGGTAATTTGAACAGTTCTATTGCTTCTATATATCATATAATACACCATAGAATACGTTTTTAATAACTAGAAAAAGAGGACTTCGATTAAACAATTACGAGTTCATTTGTGTTATCACTCAAAAAAACGGCGTCGTTTGACACCCTGACCACAGCGGCCAGCAATAGGCTAGAGTAATAAAGTAACATGGGACATAATTTTAAAAGATATTGTTTTTTCAGTCAATAAATTAAAAGATATATTGTTAAAAATTGCGTGCTGCAATGCGAGAGAACTAGAAGCATGGTCTAAATTATTAATTAAGTTAATTAGAAATAAGATTTTCTCGCTTAAAAATGAATTTAACCCGCAGAGACCCAGCGTCGCACGTGTTGCGTCGGCAGTCTTTGATCACCAACTCCCAGCGACGCATCACGTGCGTCCGACATATAAAAAACACTTACGTGGCTCGTAAGGTAGGAAATGGCGGGAGAATAGGAGGGGGCGGTACCGTAGTGTGTGGGGGAGCCGGGCCAGTAGGTGTGAGCGGGCCGAGACTGCCGCGCGGCTGGTGGTGGTGGGCTTAGTGGGGATAGTTTACACCCCTAGTTTACCGCCACTTTGAACCTTCATTACTCCGGTCGTATGGGAGCTAGAGGCTTGAGATTTATGTGAGATACTCCTTAGGATGTATGCCGTACAATGCCATACTCAGTTTTTACCCCAGTGCTCCCGGGCGGGTGGTCATGCGGGGGAGACGAACTATTGAAACCCCCCCCCCGCCCCCCAAATGACCGAAATGAGTTTTTTTTTATTTGTGTGTTCATTTCTCACCATTCTCTTCCATTTTGGCTCAACAAATTTTTTTGAAGCTCCCCCCCACCGGCCCCCCCCCCAAAAAAAAATGTCAGAGGTGATTTTTTTTTGTTTTTTTTTTCATTTCTCATCCTTGTCTTCCATTTTAGCAAACAAAAAAAATAAGTGAAAATGGCTTGGGACTGGGGTGAACAAAATATTATAACTAGCCGGGGCTCAACGGGTTAATCTTTCAGATTTTATAGACTATAATTATAATAAGCTTAAAGCTGATTTAATAAATTTACATAAACATTTTGTAATCACTACAGTAGATAAAGCCAGCAATAATTATAGCTTCACATGTAAGAAATTTTATCTTGAAAATATGAAAAAAGAATTAGGTATTAACCCTCCAGCCCCGGGGGCTATAGCTTACGACTGTGCTCCGGTACCGGGTGTTTTGACGATCTTTGGCCTATGTTAACTACTCTGTAAGTCAATGAATATGTCATGTAATGTTGTGAATAAAAAAGAATAATGTTCCACAAACCTTCCTCTGTCGAATGGCGTTGAGTAGAGGTCTCTAGCCCCTCTGGTTGCATAATGGTGAGCGCGGGAAGACGAGTGCTTTTCGGCGGCAAATTCTTCCCGCGTTCGGACGCGTCGCCCCGGCCATGGCTACGACGCACCTAGCCGCTCGCCGCGCCAAAGTATTTATCTCCCTTAGACGATTTTAGTGTTTGATATTGAGAATGTGATGTTTATTTGATATTTTCTAGTTATTTTGAGGCCAATTATATAAAATATGTTTATTAGGGTATCACTGTCACTGATATTGCTAATTTTCACTCGATACCGTACATTTTATTAGTAATTGAGGTAGCTTATTGTTGTATTAGGCACTGATTATTCATTATCACAGGTGTTTATTATACTTTGGCCATCAAATATTAGGTCTTGTGTCACTTTCACTGACAAATATGCTTTAGAGAGTGTCACTGTCACTGATAATGCTCATTTTCACTCGATACCGTACATTTTATTAGTAATTGAGGTAGGTTATTGTTGTATTAGGCACTGATTATTCGTTATCACAGGTGTTTATTATTCTTTGGCCATCAAATATTAGGTCTTGTGTCACTTTCACTTAGTTATATGATTTGTAAACGTTTTATATACAATTTATTGTGTCTTTTTTCACTGATTTATATATTTCTATAGGTTCTAATCATATGAATGTCACTTGGTATATACATATGTGTCACTTTCACATATTATTATGGTGTAATTGTATTTGTATCAATGTTCTCATAATACATGACTTTTGTATTACAATACATTGGTTTTCTTCCACTTTTTGCCTATATATAATTATAGTGTACATATTGTCATTTTATTTGGCAATTTCAGTATGATTATTAGAACTCCAGCTTGGAGTGGTAATCAAAGAAGCAATCTACAGCACAGAGTGCCACCTTGCACTCCACACACTCCAGGGTTGACTTTTTACCTGACCTCGGCTTCACCCTGCTGTTGTAGCAGACATGGCACCGCTTCTGCTGTGTTCTTCCGGATTCATTCTGAGGCAGGGAACCAAGCCTGTGCCTAATCAAGTATTGAGCAGACTGCAAGCGGTCAATAACGGCGGGCCCAGGATGTGCCACTGCCCTCTGTGGCATAGCATACTTCTCCAGGAGCTCCGTCAACACCTGCTTTTGGAACCTCCGCAGGCTATTGAACTTCATGGGTGTGTTCACATTCCGAAGCTTGTATATGTTGTAGGCATTCAGAACTGACATGTCCACCATATGCAGAAAGAACTTTTTGTACCATCTGCACGAGGTACACAGGCAGTCAATGAAGCCTATCTGCATGTCGGACTTGTCCACCAGCCTCATGTTGATGTTGTAGTCCAGGACAGCATCGGGCTTGGTCACCCTGGCCTGGGTGCGGCGATCCACCTTGCCAGTCTCCACCATTTCCCCCTTGTGGATGGTGGTCAGGAGGTTGACCTTCCGCTGGTCGTGCCAGTGGATAGCCAGAATGGGCCCCGACTTCTTCTTGAACACATCACCTTTTTTGGTCTTTGGAGGGAAAGGTGGCATGCCCTTCCTTTTCCCTCGTACTGTGCCTACAGTCCCCGTCTTGCGCTCATGCAGGTACTGTGAGAGAGTGGGGGACGTGTAATAATTGTCCGTGTAGAGGACGTGATTCTTATGAAAGTAGCGGTCCATCATGGCTTGCACCACTGCTCCGCCAAAGCCAATGAGGGGGTCCACAAGCAAGTCCCCTTCCTTCCCGCTGTAGACCAGGAAGTCCAGGACATAGCCAGTTTGGCAGTCGCACAGCACAAAGAATTTTATGCCAAAGCGATGTCTTTTTGAGGGGATGTACTGCCGGAAGCTGAGTTTTCCCCGGAACAGCACAAGAGACTCGTCAATGACGACCTTGCGGAAGGGCTTGAAGTAGGAGGTGAAGCGTTCTCGCATCATCTCATACAACGTCCTAATCTTCCACAGCTTGTCTGGGAGGTGGACGTCAAGGTTGGTGACAAGATGGAGCGCTGCGAGGATATCAAGGTACCGGTCGCGAGACATATATTTCCCGAAGGCAGGGGTGGATATCAGATCATTGGTGATCCAATAGTCAGGCAACCTATGCTTCTTGACATGAGGCATTAGCATGGTGAGTGCCAGGAACACCATGAACTCTTTATGAGTCACTGGGGTCCACTGCCTCATGTGGCCCTTGGTCACCTTTCCCAAAAAGTGGACCTGGAATTGGTGCTGCTTATTTGTCTCTTTGACAACATAGCCTACCACCTCCTCATCAAAGAAGGCCTCAAACAGTTCGTGTGGTGGAGCATTGGGGCCTGCAGGAAAATTGGGGGTAACGCCTGAACCCTCCAGTACCTCATCAAAAGCGGGCACATCAGGGTTGTATGCATCCTCATCAACTACGTCTTGCCACTGAAAAACGTAGAATGGGTCTTGTCTACGCTGACGAGGAGCTCCAGCTGGTGGCCCAGCACGCCCACGGCCAACTCGGGAGGCGCGCGCCCTAGGGCGGCGAGGGCGGCGGCCAGGGCGGTGGGCAGCACGACGGGCAGCACGACGCCGGGCCAAGCGGATGGGTCGAGGGTCGTCGATGTCCATATAGTCATCGTCAGAGTGGTCATCTTGCCCTGACGGTGGACCTATGTAATCATGGCCAGAGTCTTGAGAGAGGTGCCCTTCATCATCAGTGGCCCCCACATAATCTGGCGGGGAACCAGTGATGCGTGGGCGGCGTGCGGGTGGGCGAGGTGGGGAAGGAGTGGCAGGTGAGGCTGTGTCCCCCCGAGGTCCCGGGCTCCTTGGCCTGCGACGAGTGACAGAAAGCAATGTTTCACTGTCACTAGGCCCAGGTATTGGTGATGCGAGCTCAAAGACTTCTTCAGGAAGACATGTTGAAGGCGGGAGAGGTGGGGAGGACCGTGGGGAAAGTTGCGGGGACGTATGGCTGGGGCCGGCCGGGGTGGACGCCGCGGGAGCCTCGAACAAAACTCTCTTACTTTTCTTAATTTTCTTGGTATATTTCCTACCTTTCCCCTTTTCGGCAGCAGTATGTCTCCTGTCGGGGGACCTAGGAGGCAAATAGGCCGAAAGTGTGGGGTCCTCAACCCTTGGCAATGGTGGGGGTGGTGGGGAAGAATGCGGGGCATCCGGGTCATCTTGGGTGGCGTGGGTAGATAAGGGAGACAATGGCGGACGAGAAGGGTCACCACGCTGACTCTCACTCACAGCCTCATCCTCACCAAGTAGTTTTGCTTGTTCCCTAGCTGCCGCGGCCGCCTTCTCAAGTATTTTCTGCTTATACAAATGTAGCTTGAAAGGCGATTTACCTGGGGAAGGGCTTGGCGTCGTGTCACTTAAGCGAAATTTGGTGAGTGACCTTGAACTCTCCCACTCGCTCACTCTCTCAAGTTCACTGTCTTTAGGTAAACCAGCTTCCTCAACAACTGGTACATCACCTTCATCACTCTCATCACTGTCATGTTCTCTCGCAAATCCCAGGAATTGCTCTTCTTTATCACTCTCATGGCCATAATCACTCGACTTATAATTACGGGAGTCGTCACTGACTTCATCATCAACATTATGCTTGGCATCAGCTCGCTCATAAAGTCTCAATGTCGTCTCAATACCTCCGGGAGATAACACATTTAGGCGATGGTGTCGGGGTAAGGCGCGACGAACAAGCAAGGGCGTCGTAGGAAGCACGGTATCGGACACAGCGGAATCACTATTTGGCGTACTGTCCATGATGGCGTCGGGGTAGATACTGTTGCTGTGGCGGAGTTTACGCCTGGTGGCGCCACCTACCGTCCCACGATACCGAAAATGTACGCGCGGCATTCGAAAGCACGCATGCAAGCAATGGGCGTTCAAGAGCCCTTCCGGGTTGCGCGGGCCGAGGTTGTTATGGGCGTTCAAGAGCCCATCCGGGTTGGAGGGGTTAAGGGTAACATATTACGTAAAAATATTTGCGGTAATTCTGTTTATGAAATTCAAAATAATCTGAATATTGATAACTTAATCGATGAACATACCAAGAAAAATATAATATTTGATATTAAACTTTCTGATAAGAACAAATGCATTGCAAAATTATACATGTTACCTAAATTTCATAAAAGACCTTATAAATATCGCTTTATTGCCGGAGCAAAATTTGCTACCACTAAAACTCTATCAGAACAAGTCGTAAATTGCTTAAAATACATTGAATGTACTCATAAAAGATATTGTAATACCATCATGAGAAGAACTGGCATTAATTATTATTGGAGTGTTGACAATTCGTTAGAAGTTATTGATAAAATAAATACCATGCCGAAAGTTACCTCGGTACATAGCTTCGACTTTTCAACTTTGTATACCAATTTGCCTTTAGATTTAGTATATTCAGAGCTTTGCTTTATTATAGATTTGCACTTTGACAGGTTCGTTAGGAATGGTAATTATTTCATAAATGTTTATACATATTTTAATAATGCATCACTTAGCTCTACTCCCACTAGTTCTGTATATTTTGATAGAACTAAACTTAAAGATGCCCTTAAATTCCTCCTTTTCAATACTTATGTTAGATTCGGGCCGTACATTTTCAAACAAATATTAGGAATTCCTATGGGTGGAAATGCTAGCCCTTTAATTGCAGACTTATTCTTGCTTGCTTTAGAATTTAAATATATAAAAGACTTAGTTGACAGTAGCAAGAAAAATAAAATTCCAGAAAAATTAGCACTTGCTAAACTGTTAAGTAATAATAGTAGATATATTGATGATATTCTTGTTTGCAATTTGTTAAATTTTAATCAAGTTGCTAAACTTATTTACCCTAATTCTATTCCCCTCACACAATGTAACGTAAATTATAAAGTTGAAAATTTTCTTGATATAAATATAGAGATTGTTAATGAACAGTGCATACTTAAAGTATATCACAAAGTTGATGATTTTAATTTTAACGTAATAAACTTTCCTTTCCCTAGTAGTAATATCGATAGTAAAATAACTTATCTATCTATCTATCTATTGCCTGACGCCGTGATCCCCGAAGGGGTGGCCACGAACGAACCGCCCCCATGCACCTCTGTCCCCAGTCAGTCGACGCCCTCCCCCCAACCAGCACCGCCTTCGTTCATGTAGTTCCTCACTCCATCCTTCCACCTCATATTCGGTCTACCTCTCCCCCTCTGTCCTTCCACCTCGCTCTCGTACACCCTTAGTCATTCTCTCGCTTTCCATACGTTCCATATGGCCGAACCATCTCAAGTTGTTCCTTTTCACACTTTCCAGCACATCTACCTCCACACCACACCTTCTTACTTCCTCATTAGTCTGTCTATCCCTCCATGTAACTCCGCACGCACTCCTTAAGTAATTCATTTCCACTGCTCTCACTCTTGGTCTGAGTCTCTCAACCAACGTCCATGCTTCGCTTCCGTAAGTCAGTGTCGGGATTACCACACTGTCATGCAAGGACTTCTTCACTTCCATACTGACCACCCTATTTCTTGTTACTGCTTTTAGCATTCCTACAACCCTCTTCCCCTGTTGTACCCTCTCCCGCACCTCTTCATCCATAGTCCCATCTTTACTCAACACACTGCCCAGATACTTAAAAGAGTTGACGATCTCCATAGCCTGACCGTTCAGCTTCACCTCACACTCTGTGACTTCACCCCTTTCGAAGACCATAACCTTGCTCTTCCCCGTATTTACCTTCAAATTCCGTTTTTTCGCACACTGTTCCAAACTCATTTACCAGACCCTGCAACTCCCATTCATTATCACTCATCAGAACTGTATCATCCGCAAACAGCAGTATAGGTAGCTTCCACTCAATTCCCTCCCTTTTCAGCGATACACCAACATCCACTGCTCTTGATAGTATTTCTTTCATAACTCCATCCATATATACAGTAAACAACCACGGGGACATCACACACCCCTGTTTCAAACCAACATTCAGGTCAAAGAACTCGCTCTGCTCACTCTCCACACGTACTGCCGCCTTTGCACCCTCATACATGCTCTTCACTGCTTTCAGCAACTTGCCCTCTACTCCGTATATTCTAAGTACTTTCCACAAACCTTCTCTATCCACTCTGTCATAGGCCTTCTCTAACTTATAAAATAACATAATTGTTTTTATTCCCAATTAATAAGATTTTGTAAAATCTGCACTAAAGTAGATGACTTTTGGGCTAGAGCTAGGTTACTATACAGACTCTTAGTGGACAGAGGTTTTGAGGCAAGTAAATTGTTCCATAAATTTAATCTTTTTAGGGTCAATTATTGTGACTGTATTCTAAAATTTGACATCAATAATTTTAATCAAGCATTTTTAACTTGAAGTTTCTTGTATAACCTCTGCTTACTTTTTGTCTGTATTTATTGTTTATCTTTTTCTTTTTCTATTACAGTATTATTATTATTATTATTATTAATATTAATATTGATGATTTTTTAAATTTATTGTTCTTGTTAAAAGAGTACTCTTTGTTTAAATCTGTTGTTACTTCATATTTTGCAATTATTTGTCTTTATATTATATGTATTCATTGTCGATAGTATCAATTGCTTACTTTTGCGATTTCCTAAGTTTATTTGTGCTATAAATGTACTATGTAGGTTATTTGTAGGGTAGTTATTGATAGGGGTCACTTGAGGCATGCTATGCTTACAGGTACCTACCCGATAGCACTATCGTTAGTGAGTGCTGTACTGTATTTTATATATTATTTTGTAATAGTATAGATATCTTATCAATATTTGTATTTTGTACTATTGTTAATGTCTTGTCATGTTGCAAATTTGATTTTAAATAATATTTTGACATTTAACATGTAGTTTCTTTATTCATGCAGAGTTTAGTAAAATTTGCCAGAACGTCCCGGACTTCCCAAACTTGACTACTTCCTTTAACGTGACGATAGTGCGTTGTTATATGTGCGATTAGTTTGCTTGGGAAACAGATTAACTTGCTCATGTAGTAATGTACACCCTATGTGGTGGATTGTGTTCTTTTATTTAATAATTTTCATTTTAGTAAGCGTTGTTTCCACATAGCGATTTTGATAATTTAATTTGACTTTATATTGTCCTTGTCCCAATTTTGGTTTGTTTAGTTTGCAAGTTTTACATTTTAATTAAATATAATTTGCACTTCAGGTTGGTTCATACTGTACCAGGTAGCCTATTTGGGGATGGATGTAGATTCCGGGCGTAGGCTACGGTCGTCATGTTTACAGATTCCGGGCGTAGGCTACGGTCGTCATGTTTACATAGGGCGATCGCCGCGGTTAACTTCGCGTTCATTTTGACGGCGATTTTTTTCGGATATTTGCCCCCTGCAGGGTAATAGGCCTAGCCTATATATGATGATGAGAATATGTCATGGGGGTGAGGGTGGGCAAAGCCCCCCTCATCGGGAGCAAGTGACGGTTGGCCTTACCGCGGCGAACGAGCCCGGACGATAATTGGAACTGCGGCGAACCGTCCCACACCAGCTACCAAATCAAGATGCTTAGGCTATACCGCTAGTGTTGTGGGAAAGTAGCTAAATTGACACTGACCAACACAGGTTTATTATTATTATTTTTGTATTAATATTGTTATGCCAGGTTTTTACTGGGGCTGATTGGTTTGACTAAGTGGATGCTTCCTAACTGGAGAAGTCAAAATCTTTTGACCACAGACACAGAAAGTAATTGTATTTCTTAATAAACTGAATAAAATAGTCTAATAGTTGCCAGAACATAATATACTGGACGGGTTAATATCAGCTAGCCAAAAATATAAATATATGATAGCCTACAGTATATAGGCCTAATTACCACTAAACCAAGTAGGCTACACGTAACACTACACCAATTTAGGCATTTGACCACTTGCGAGTTTCAGGCTATAAGGAAGTTGAAGCTGTAGACCGATTGTAAACAGAAATGCAATAATAATGTAGGTTTCTGATGGCTAAAGGGTATGTTGAATTGGATTCTATGTATATATAAATGAACTACAACCGTATTTAAGCTGGTAATCCTGCTAAATATCGATGTCTACAACTCCAACTTCCTTATAGAACGAAACTCGCAAGTGGTCAATTGAGACAAATATACGCTAGACTGACATTAGGAATGCGCTAGAATGTATCATAGATAGCCTAGTATACAAATAATAATAATGTATCATAGATAGCCTAGTATACAAATAATAATAATGTTTCAAATGAACATATAAATCATAACACACAAAGATGATAAGTCTCAAATCAGAAGACAAAGTCCCGAATTAAATAGGCCTGCAAAGCTCACAAGGAAGTCCCGGGACTCGAACCTGGGATAACTCACACAGAAACTAAAACTTGCCAGCACCACGAGAGACCTAGACATAGATTGTTTTATAATGGGAGACAGGAAAAACGTTGTCGAATTTGAGAGTAATATGTCTGTAACATTAATACATATAGAAATGAGTGATATTTTGATGATGTTTTCCTGTCCCCCATTGCTAGCCTAAGTCTTTCTTAATAAACTGAATCAAATGGTCTAATAGTTGCCGGAACATAATATACTGGACGGGTTAATGTCAGCTAGCCAAAAATGTAATTATATGATATATAATTACCACTAAACCCAGTACACTACACCAATTAGGAAATCTTGTGTAAAATTATGGTAGAGACAAATATACTCTACACTGACATTAGGAATGCGATGCGATGATGTTGAGGGATAGCCTTAAGGAATGCGCTAGAATGTATCATAGATAGTAGGCTACCGGTACGGTAATACATGCATAGGACCTAATTACACTATACAAAAAATATCGCTTAGTATCTTTTGTATTGGAATACATAATATAAATATATTTACTAAGAAAGTTAAAACAAAAAAATATTCAGAATAATAGGTGTGGAAGAACTGAATGCATAATCGTATTTTGGATGGTGAACTAAAAAGCCTTCTTACCGGTACCGGTCCATATTTTAAAAGTCAGCAGTATTGGTAGGGAACACTGCTGTAAGACAAGTGACAAAAGCTGGAGTTTATTATAGGCCTATCCTATTGTAGTTGTTCCCTAAGCTGCTGCGAAATGTCTCATTGCAGTTGTTGTTGTTGCTGTTCCCCAGGCTGTCTGGCCGAGCAGCCCCAAGGTCCCAAGCAAGGCCAAGGCCATAACCGAGCACCCCCACAGAACCCTCCCTGCTTACCATTAATAAAGCCCACGTGACCGAAGCCACTCAAAGGCGGGGAGCTGAGGAGGGTGCGGAAACGCCCGGGAAACCAAAGCTCCACCGAAGGCCGTGTGCCCTTCAGCAATTATGAAGGGAAAGTTGAGGGGCAAAGGAAAAATGTGACGCTTTAGCCCCCAAGCTGCCAACCTCTAGGTTGGCAGTAGGGAGGTTAATCCACGGAAAAGACGCCGTCACTTGAGATCTAGAAAATATATAAGTAAAAGGAACAGTCAGAGTAAGCTATGGGTATGGCAGAGAATGCTCAACTCTCATTCTGATAGACCAGCCCATCACCATTGCAGTTAAACGAATCTGCTGCGAACCGTCTCATTCATTTGCTGCGAACAGGCATAACCGATTCTGACCGAACCTGAGGCGAAACGTCTCGACCCCCCCTCATCATACTATTGTATCCAAAGGCAGTCAAAATAAACGGGAACATGATGGCAAGCGTCCGGCCCGGCTCCGCGTATTGTAAACAAGGCTGGCAGTATGCCCGAATTCTACATTCTACCCTCTATTTGTTTTTACAATGTTCTTATGTTTGCCAGATGAATGTGGAGCGGACGGAGCGTGGAGGGAGAAGACCAAACAATACTTCCAAGATGAGATTGCCCGCGAGCCTGTTATTAAAAAGGTAACTTGGTTTTTGGAGGTTTGTGTTAAATTGTGTAGCCTAACTTATAGCCTACTCTGTTTCTTTTCAGATGGCTATAAATTGAATCCCTTAGCTACTGATTTCTCGATATCTAACGGAAAAATATGAAACTAGCCTACTATGTCTCTGCATCATGTTTAAGACCCAATTTTTTATAATTAGCACCCTATTTCACTACAAAATCTTCAAAATAACTGAGAAATCAGTATGGGAAGTTTGCTATTTACCGTCATTTGAAAAGAAACAGAGCATAGTGGGCCTAACTTAGATTATTGTCTTTTAAAATTTATGTTTGTGTTTCGAGGCTGGAACATGACATTTCAATTTTATCTAGTGCCTATATTAAACCCATATTTTTTTATCCTTTTTCCTTAAGCAGTAATGTTTCCAACACAGAGGCAGACGTCAAGACATTCCATATCTTATAGGCCTAGGTTAATGTAAAATTAAAATTAATTTACATTAGGCCTAGCTTACACATATACTGTATAGGCCTACATACAAGTTTAAAGACCGCTTCATCCACAGAGAGCGTGGTTTTAGTCTCTTTACTGTAGTACAGTACAATGGCGGCAGCCCCCACCCATAATACTAGGATAGGTTAGGTAAGGTTGTTAGGTTAGGCTAATATTACCCCTTATTTTCGTCTTTTACCCCGCAATTTCCCTGATGTGCATAGCCCTCTCCACTAGTGGGGGCAGTGTTTTTAGATTGTTGGTTAATGGGTAAATACTAATTTCCGCCAGTCCTTAGTATAAAACAACACTGTATATTAACGCCTTACGAGCGGGCTCGTCAGTAACTTCTACTACCCGCCAAGCGGGTGGTTTTACCCTAAACGACCTTGTTTCCGTGCTCTTTTTCATGCATAAACAAGAGCCAGAGCGTAATACAATTATGTATCCCTGAAAGGGCGTAAATTGAGCTTTCCAATGACACCAGAACCATCCTTCTACGACCACGCGTTCTCTTGCAACGATCGTGCAAGACGAGTGCAAAATCCCTAAAATACGGTAATTTCCTTACATAAATCCCTGTGTAGTGAGGGAGGGAGGGTGGATGTGTGTGGAATAGATGTCAGTAGTCGCGCGGGACCCGTGCCGAGCGGTCATGAGCCGACCTACGCTCCTCCCATCGCAGGGTGTCAAACGAGAGCCGAGTCCAATATTTTTTGTCTTTATTATTGTATATGTAAAGATAAAATTATGGTTTATAGTTTAAATTATGTCTTTGGAAGTGATAAAGTGGCCAAAACAATGCTATTCCAAGTTAATTTTCTTGTATTCCTTCTCATATTCATTCGAGTCTCCACACAAAATTGCTTCGGTTTGACACCCTGTCCCATCGCTCCGCTCTCTCTCAGAGCCATTATTGCTCAAAAATTGCATACAGACTTAAGTCGGGCCCCGCCACTTAGTCCTTGGTTCTCTAGGCCGACTTAAGTCGGGCCCCGCTAAACAAGGGTTAAAGAAAACTCAGAAAACCAAAAACACAAAACACTAAATTCGCTGTGAAACCAAAACTAGAATTTTACCGAATCATCAAAGTCCCCCTGAAGCACTAGCACCTGGCGAATCCGCACCACACCAGCCTAAACCGTGCTAAAATAAGGC
The DNA here is from genome assembly GCA_032716605.1 of Paralithodes platypus. Lineage (NCBI taxonomy): Eukaryota > Metazoa > Arthropoda > Malacostraca > Decapoda > Lithodidae > Paralithodes > Paralithodes platypus. The sequence continues at coordinate 22,305,692 of CM064577.1, read as the reverse complement.
AGTAACAAAGAAATTACCGTAACTGCTACAGAGGCTGACTGCACCACCAAGGTGGCAGGCGTTGGGGTCGCTACATTCCTACACCAGAGAGAGAAAGGCCGACTTCTGCTAGTGGGCTGTGAGAGTAAGACACTATACCGTACTGTACTCTGTTTCTTTTCAACTGACGGTAAATTCCCATCAAGATTTCTCAGTTAATTTGAAGATTTTGTAGTTAAATATGTTGCTAATTATATAAAATTGGTCTTAACCCTTTGGCGCACGATGACTCGTTCAGAGTCATTAGGTATTTTTTTCCTAGGTGCACGATGACTCTTTAAGAGTCATTAAACTTAAAAATATTCGCCAAAAATTTAGTTTTCGTCTGACGCGCGTCATATTTGGCATAGATATTAAGTATTAAGTCTAGTTCAATGGGTACAATTGGCAACCCCCTCAGTTTAACGGTTTACTCACGGCTGGCTGGGAAGGGAACAGAGTACAGCTCAGTCTTTTTTTCGATACTTTCACGTTTATTCGTGTATCTCAGTAACTATTTGGTTTATAGTAATTCTGAAGTTACCAGTGGAATCCTCATTAAATTCCGCTTCCACATGTGTATGCAAATCAAAAATGTTGTGGGCAAAAGTTTGAGCTAGTGCGAGTTGGAGATAAGGTATTTCATTTTTTTTTTACAATTCTTATTTCGGAGTGCCCCAATGTGGTTGTTTTGTATTTATTCTATGTTTTTATTTGCTTATCTTCAAGTTCAATCAATAACGAAGCCGATGGTACCTCATTAATCCAAATACAAGGATTTTTTGGTGGATAAAAACGTCACAGAAACAAATTATCGCCGGGCACAAAACTGGCTCTGAGTGAGCTGAGATATATTTTGGGAGTGGGAAAAACTTTGATTGGAAACTATAGGTGTGCCAAAGGGTTAATAGGATGCAGAGACATAGTAGTTTCATATTTGTTCATTAAGTACCGAGAAATCAGCAACTAAGAGATCCAATTTACCGTCAAATGAAATTAAACCGAGTACCGTATATGGAATCATGGGGCACACCATTATGGCCCCACTGCCTTCACCACTCTCAAGAAAAAACAAAAACATGAATACTAATGTTGTCATATTATAATCATAATGTCATTGTATTAATCCTTTCACACACAGGACATGATTTGAGCCTATTCTGGGATCTGGGATAATGCAGGGAGCAGGGGACCGGAGAGAGAGCCAGGACATGGTGGAACAGGGGGAGAGAGAGGGGGTACTAGAGATTGTGGAGGGGTGGGGGGGGGGGGGGGGAGGAGGAGAATATAACTAGCAGGGAAGGTGGAGTTAGGTCAGGGGAGGGATGGAGGAGGAGGGAAGAGAAACAAGGAGGAGGATTCCAATATACTGTGCTACTACACTAATATAGATGGAATAAACAGTAAAGAGGTAGAGTTAGATGATATATTAAGAAAAGATCAACCACAGAGAGTCTGTTTGACGGAGACAAAGCTGAACCAGGACTTTGACAGCAATATAGTGTTTAGTGAAGAATACAATATATGGAGATATGATAGAAAGGGAAAAAGGGGAGGTGGAGTGGCAGTATATTAGTTAAGAACCCTATGACAGCAAAGCAAGTGGAGTTAAATAATGACAAGGCAGAAATAATGGCAGTTTAACTCAATGATATAGAAGGAAAAAAGCTAGACAAAGCAGTAGCTTACATGCCACCAAAGACCAGAGCATGGAGGGAGTTAGAGTTTGAGGAGATGGTCGAGGATATGATTCAGTCGTTGAGAAGATTGCTTTTAAGAAAGAATAGATTGATCTTGGTGGGAGATTTCAACTGTGGTGAGGTTAATTGGGAATCGGGAGATGCAGGGCCAAATCAGAGATCTTGGGGAAGTCGGCTATTAGAGTTGGTTACGGAAAATGTACTTGCACAACATGTGAAGGAGAATACTAGAATGAGGGGTAATAACGAACCTTCTAAACTCGATCTAATTTTTACAAAAGATCCTCACGAAATTAGTGATATAAACTATCTATGTCCTGTAGGCAAAAGTGATCACCTATTACTGAAATGGAAGTTGATCTCGAGTAATGCCAATAGATTAGACAATAGCTATATAAATGACAGACTAAATTATAGTATAGCTGATTATGTATCCTTGAAAAGATATTTAGAGGGAGTAGATTGGGATCTTATTTTGAAGGAACAAGATGTACAAGGTAAATATAGTAGGTTCCTCAAAATTTATAGAGAAGGAACCAATCTGTTTGTCCCAAGATATAAAACTGGAAATTTTACTAAGCAGAAAGAATGGTTTAATTTGAAATGCAAAAGAGCTTTGGGTAGGCGTGATGCAGCTTGGGCTAGATTAAGAAGAAGGAACACTGAGAGTAATCGGAATAAATATAAACAGGAGAGGAATAGATATGTTAACATAATTAGCAAGTTAAAATGAACTATGAGAAGAACATAGTAAATAAATGTGAAAGTGACCCTAAATTGTTTTATAAATATATAAACAGTAAGTTGAAGGTAAAGAAACAAATTACTAAATTAAGAGTAGATGCTAGGACGTATGAAAATGTATCGGACATGTGCGAGGTAATGAATAACAAATTGGGGTCGGTTTTTACTAGAGATAAAAGTGTTGACGAACCACAGGCTGGAGGGTGGTCTTAGCAAGATTGAAATAACTAGAGATGAGCTGTTATCTGCGATGAGAGGACTTGAAGTAAGGAAAGCTATGGGACCGGATGAAGTGTCTCATCATCATCATCAAATCTGATGCCCCGCTTCCAGAGTAAGCACCCCAAAAGGATGGCCATGGCAGAAACTGCCTCCAGGCTCCCAGACATGCCCCGACTGACCCACTCCACAGTGCCATTTCCACTAAGTGGATTATGACCATGAACACTGAAGGAGCAGACCCAGAGCAGTCCCTCACCCGGATGGCAGTTCCACCACTGTTTTGCTATTTTATTTACCCCAGTGGGGCCCTGGCTGGAAACATACCAAACACAGGAATGAAGTGTCTGCCTGGGTGTTAAAGGAGTGTGCAGAGCAATTAGTGAAGCCAGTGAGGGACATAATTCAAGCTTCCTTATATAAAGGACAGGTTCCTGTTGAATGGAAAAGAGCTAATATCATTCCGATATACAAGAATGGAACCCTGAGGACCCTCTAAACTGTAGACCAGTTTCACTTACTAGTATTGTATGGAAGATTTGTGAAAAGCTAATTAGGAAGAGATAGATGAACATGTTGGAGAGAAAAAAGACAAGAACGCCAAAGCAATTTGGATTCAGAGAAGGGACATCTTGTGTTACCAGTCTGCTATGTTACTACAGTAAGGTGATAGATGTACTGCAAGAAAGAGGCGGATTGGGGGGACTGCGTCTACTTAGACCTTTCCAAAGCATTCGATAAGTTACCACATAAGAGATTGTTATCTAAGCTTGAGACGATAGGATGTGTCAGGGGGAGTTTGCTGAAATGGATGGAGAGCTATTTAACAGATAGAGACATGAGGACCAACATTAGAGGAACTTGCTCATCATGGCGGAAAGTTGAGAGTGGTGTGCCACAGGGATCTGTGTTAGCACCTCTTATGTTCCTTATGTACGTGAATGACCTGCCGATAGGCATAAACTCCTACATGTCCGTGGATTGACCTCCCAATCTACCAAGATTGGAAGCCAAAGCATCACATTTTTTCCTTGCCCCTCAACTTTCTCTTCATAATTGCTGAGGGGCACAGGGCCCTGGGTGGGGCTTTGGTTTCCCGGGCGTTTCCGGACCCTCCTCAGCTCCCCGCCATGGAGTGGCTTCGGTCACCTAGGCTTTATTGTGGTCGGCGGGGGGGGTTCTGTGGGGGCACTCGGTTGTGGCCTTGGAATTGCTCGGGGCCTTGGGGCTGTTCGGCCAGGCAGCTTGGGGAACAACAACAACAACAACAACAACAACATGTCAATGTTTGCAGATGATGTAAAAATTATGAGACAAATAACAAATATAAGTAGTTGTGAGGAGCTGCAAGGGGATTTAGATAAAATATACGAATGGAGCACCAAGTGGAAAATGAAATTTAATATAAGTAAATGTCATGTGTTAAATATGGGAAGAAGTGTGAATAGACCAAATTGGGAGTACAGGATGGGAGATAATATAATTAGCAAGGCCGAAAAAGAAAAGAATTTAGGGTTGATTACACAAGATAACTTGTCGCCAGAGAAACATATTAACAAGCTCTTTAGCGGAATGTTTGCAATGGCCGGGAATATGAAAATTGCTCTGAACTACTTGGATGAGAACATGTTAGCGAAAATTATAAAAAGTATGATTAGACCAAGATTGGAGTATGCAGCAGTGGTGTGGTCCCCGCATCTTAAGAAGTATATTCACAAGTTAGAAAGAATCCAGAGAGCAGTTACTAGATTGGTTCCAAGTCTCAGAGAACTCAGAGAAGGGAGGCTAGACAAATTAAATCTACCGAGTCTAAAAGAGAGGAGAGAGAGAGAGGGGAGACATGATAATGATTACAAATGCACCCTAGGGCTGGATAGGGAGGATATAATAATTATGGATACAGGAATAACTAGAGGCCACAGCTACAAAGTAAAAAGACCTACCTGCAAGAACAATATCAGGAAGTTTAGCTTCCCCTATAGATGTATTGACAAATGGAATAGGCTGGAGGAGGAGGTGGTAGGGACAAGGAGCATCCATATTTTCAAGAAAAAATTGGATGAAAGTAGACTGAGAGACGGGACAACATGAGCTTAGCTCAACTCCTGTAAACTACAATTACAGTAAACCCTCGCTATCTCGGACCTCTAGAAGTCGGAAACCCGGACTACTCGGACTGGCATCGGCCTCTCGGAAAGTTCGCCATATATCTCGGAAAATTCCGAGATGTAAGGGGAATACTCCGAGGGCCCACATGGTCTGTCGGACAGGTGTCATATATCTCGGAAAATTCCGAGATCTAAGGGCAAATTCCGAGATCTAAGGCTACAGTGAGGTGGAGAAGGACAGTGAAATGGAGAAGGAAAGTGATATTTATAATATATGTCTGCTGGATACTGTACAGGTACTGTAATTTATCTTTAATCAAAGTTGTTAGTGATAGGGAAGTCTCCGTTTTCTCTGGTGGCTCGGACTCCCTCTTCCAATTCGGACATTTTCCTCTCTTAAGTCGGACTTCGGACATCTCGGATTTTCGGTCATCTCGGACTGGGTATCCCCCCAATTAGTCCGAGATAGCGAGGGTTTACTGTAGGTAAATACAGTAAACTCCATTTTATCCAAAATTCAAATATCCAAAAATTTCAGTTAACCCAAGTTTTTTATATCCATATTTTTCACAAGTTTTTACCTATTTAACCCCTTCTGTACCAACTACCTCTTTTGTATTCATTCTATCTCTATTTTGACGATTTTGTATAGTTTAAGAAGGATATAAATTATGTGGTAGTAAAAAGGGTTAATTAACCCTTAAAGAGCGGTGCTCGACTTAAGTCGTGCACCAATTTGCAGCAAGTTAGGAGCATTATTAAGGCTTTTAAAGGGTTAAAATCGAGTGCAAATGGCCGGGAGAGCAGCGGGCCAGACAGCCGACTCCCAGGGCTTACCGCCGCCCATTAACTCATGTTCCCTCTGTTCTCGAGAGGCCGGCAGTGTAGCCAGTAGTGAGCATAGCTGGGAAAAATATACCGATATATGCTAAACTTCCATGTTCGTGGCACCACTGCAAGAGAACCACGAGTGCTACGTAGCTCGTTCTGGTCTCATTTTGAAGCTTTTAGTGCCTAGTTTTTTGCTAAATAATTTGTTTTTCATGCAGATGCTTGATTTATCATGCAGGAGGGCCTGAATATGCCCAAATGAGCCCAAAATACCCCGCTAGACAGGGGTTAAGATAGTTCGAAGCCTATTTATTGCTGGAGGCCCTTCTTGATTGAATAAAATAGTCCAATAGTAGCCAGAATATAAGCAAAGGATGTCGTCGGTAATGAAAGGGTTAAGCCCCTCTGGGTGCTTAATTGCATCAATTTAACCCCTATGAAGTAGACATAGCTTAAATTGGATGATAATTTGAAGTTAAGACAGCCTAGAAATGGTTTTAAAGCATTAAAAACAGTATATTTGGCCATTTGTACACATGTTTAGCTCTATATAGAGGGACTCGTTTATCCGTAAAAATTGCTTATCCAAAATTTCAAAAGACTCATGATTATTGGATAAAAGGGAGTTTACTGTACTTTAAAGCCTCTGTGACCATCAGGGGTGTTTAGAAACTTTTAGTTTATTTACTTCAACATTTGCAGTTGTCTTTGAGTTAGCTGTGTTGAGCCTATTCTGGGATACTTTAAAGCCTTTTTGACCATCAGGGGTGTTTAGTTTAGTTACTTCAACCTCTGCAGTTGTCTATACAGTACTTCGGACATTTCTGGATAAAAGTATGTAAGCTACAGTTATGGAAAAATGACTGCATTATGGAAGAACACCGCAGACATACTGTACTTGGTTTTCCATAACATCATGTATTTATCCCATAACTGTGGTTCATTGCATATTTTTTCTTGAGTGTCCGAAGTTATCTCCTCGTCCAAAGTTACGTCATGTTACCGGTACCTATTATATATATTATTTAATCCCACTCTGCTTTCCTACCAGCTGCCCTGGGTGAACGAGACTCCCCTTCATGACCTACTAGCCAACCAGGTGGTGAGGTACCGAGGGATGGTCCAGGATATGTTTGACAGTGAGTTCTTCCTGGACATCTACCAAGTTGAAGACACCAAGGGGGGGACTAGACTACAACCCGGACGCTACAAGGATGTGGCAGAGTGTGGAGTGAGTAGCTATCTATCTATCTTATCTATCTACTGATCTATCTGTGTCTATCGCACCACATTGTAGCCAACCAGGTGGTGAGATACCGAGGGATGGTCCAGGATATGTTTTACAGTGAGTTCTTCCTGGACGTCTACCAAGTTCAGGACACCAAGGGGGGGGACTAAACTACAGCCTGGACGCTTCAAGGATGTGGCAGAGTGTGGAGTGAGTAGCTATCTATCTTATCTATCTAACCATCCACATCTCTCCCTAGACTACAGCCTGGACACTTCAAGGATGTGGCAGAGTGTGGTGTGAGTAGCTATCTATTTATACAGTATACTGTACCCATCTAACCATCCACATCTCTGCCTAGACTACAGCCTGGACACTTCAAGGATGTGGCAGAGTGTGGAGTGAGTAGCTATCTATCTATTACATTCTACTGTACCCATCTAACCATCCACATCTCTGCCTAGACTACAGCCCGGACGCTTCAAGGATGTGGCAGAGTGTGGTGTGAGTAGTTATGTACTAAGTAGTATGGTAGGGTTTAATGGGGTAATTACGCCGCGATGGCAATAATACCGATTCAAAGGTCCAAATCTGCAAAACTATTGCATTGATTCAGCTGCTGTTGGGTTTAAGTTGTAAAGGAATGCCGACCTAACAAATCATGTGAAGTTTTGATCCCTTGTGCAAATGAAGTACTGCAGTAGTGGTTCCCTAGGCTGCCTGGCCGAACATCACCGAGCTCCTAAGGAAGGCCACGGCTGAGACCGGATTTTCCCACAAGGCTCTCAAGGAATGTATATTGTGTTGTTGACAAGTGGGTCATGTTATGCAATCTTCCATTATGTGTTTGATAGTGTGTGGTGTTGTGTTACAACCCGGACAGGTGTCCTGGACGGAGTCATCTAGCCTCTTCTGATAACTCAGAAGGTCTGGATGGTGCCCACATCGCAGCCTAGGCAGGTGGACTCTGTCCTCACGGGAAAGGAGGGTTTCTGAGGGATGGACTTCAGGGGGTCGTGCATGTAGCTGAGTGTTGTCTTTGAGTGACTGGATGGATCGGTGGGTGATAGTGAACTGAAGTTGTTTACCAAACTATAACTTTCCTTTACAGGTTGGTGAGAGCATCTATATCCATATCTCTCCCTCCTCCCAACACATACACACAGACACATTCATACACACATATAGAGTATAGCTTATATATATTATGGTGTATTAACTATAACTTTCCCTTACAGGTTGGTGAGAGCATCTTACCAGAGAGCCCAGGTTGTATAACGGGTGACAGACTGGTCTATTATTGTGTACCCATCCCTGGAGAAACTCCCTGGGTTAAGGAGGTGAGTTATTAATATACCAGTACCTTCTTTAATCTATCTATCTATCTATTTACTCAGGCCCAATCCCCACTTTTCCTATTTTTATTTTATATTATCATTATTTATTTTTTTTTTTTTTTGGGGGGTGGCCAACTCAAGACAGAGCAAGAACAGGGACAACACAAAACACAACAGAAAACAATGAACACACAAACACAAAACACAAAATCACATACATCTAGGTCATTCAGGAAAAGACCCAGAGACCAGGGTCACCAAGGTCCCTCCAGCACTCCCCCGGCCCCCGACCACCCAGAGAGGTTCCAATCTCGGCAGGCAGACAGCGAAGCCCGCCCTTCTTTAATAGTATTATTAACGTTTATTGTACTATCGGCGGCAAAAGACTTGTCGCATCCCCTGCCTAAAACCTCTAACCCATTCTCTCCCCATCACCCTACGCCCTCACAACCACACACCTCACAGTTTGCCATCAACTAGTAGAAATATGTACATTTTGTACACCTAAAATTTTCGAGTCTATGAATATTGCGGGTCACAGTGAGGCAGGAGAGACGCCAGGACTTCTGCCGCTGACTGTACTGTACTGTACAGTTCTGCATGAAGCGACAATCACAAAAATGTTCAAGTACCGATATCCAATTTCCGTAGCTCCCTTCAAGTAATTACAAGTCTTCTCCTATTCTAACTGCTGATTTCTTAAACCTGGTGACTGGACAACTTGACCAGTAGACCATTTAACCCAGGGACTGCGATGGTTCTTCCGGAAGCATGGTATTTAAGCATGTATAAACAACCCTTCAAATACTGTGTCAGTGCCGGGAAATGTCTCAAAATTGGGTTACACATAAAAAGGAGTAGCATCTCTCCATACATACATACATACATACATAAAATTTTAAGACTGAGTGTTCCACACATAAGTGCAGTTTCAGTCTCTTGTCCTAATGGCGGCGTTCCAGGCAACCCTGTTAAGGGCTGCTTCACTTGTCAAGTTCTTGGATTTGAGATCGGCGCGTATAGTCCGATCCCAGGTCTTCCTCGGTCCACCCCTTGGTGCAGCTCCCTCCACAATCACAGACCTGCATTTTTTCACCCAATTTTGTTCATCCATTCTCTCCACATGTCCATACCATCCCAGTCTACTTGTACGCATCACCTCGCTAATACTCTTTATACCTAAACGTCTCCTCAGCTCAACATTTGTTATTCTATCGTGTAGCCTGGCCCCACACATCCATCTCACCATTCTCATCTCATTACGCTCCATTCTGTTGACATCCTCTACTTTAACGGCCCATGTTTCTGAGGCATACGTCATTGCACTTCTAACACATGAGGCATACACCTTTCCCTTCAGGGGGAGAGGCATTCTTTTCATGGTCAGGATTGGCATCAATTCTCTGAACTTCCCCCAGCCACACCTAATTCTAGCAACAGTGGCAGCCTCGGCCCCACCACCGGCAGAGATGGTATCTCCTAGGTAACAAAACTTGTTCACCAGCTCCAAAGACTCATTTCCAAAATTCACAGCCACAGGATCATCACTTAACACAAGCTCGCCTTTGCACACTACGCACTCAAATTTCTCTATTTCTGACTTATCCTTCGGCAGGGGCCCCTTCATTCTACTACAGCGCTTACTCCCATGGTGTACCCAACATCGACAGATGCTACATTGAATTGAGTTAACGCCCACTCCCTTTCCACACACTGCACATGGGTATGCACCGCTCTTTTCCACATTGCCTCGTCTCAAACTACAATGCATAACCTTGGTTTTGTTAATATTGACTCTTAAACCCTTGCTCGCCATGCCCTCTCTCCACTTTCTGAATTTGGTCTCAGCATCCTGCATACTGTCAGCTATTAGGACTAAATCGTCTGCATAAAACAGTTCCAATGGGAGTCTGCCTCTAAAAACTCTAGACAGCGCCTCCAAGACCATAATAAAGAGGAGGGGGCTTAACACTGAACCCTGATGGACTCCAACACGGACTGCGAACTCATCACTCAGTACACCCTTCACCCTCACCGAACTTCGCGAATCCTCATACATCTTCATTATCACACGCACCAGCCACTCTTCCACACCAAGTTTCCTCATAGCCCACTGTACAACATCTCTAGGTACCCTATCAAAGGCCTTCTTTAGGTCCACAAACACAAAGTAAAGATCCCTGCCTTTTAGTAGGTATCTTTCCTGTATCTGCCTGACTATGAAGATAACATCGGTTGTACCACGTCCTGGCATAAAACCAAACTGCATATCATCAATAGAGATGCTTTGCCTGATCAAACCCTCAAGGACTCTCTCACAGACCTTCATGATTTGGTCAAGCATTTTCAGGCCCCTATAATTTCCTCTATCTAGCGCATCCCCTTTTCCTTTGTATATATTTACTATTACACTTTTGAGCCAATCCTCTGGGATTTTCTCATCTTTAACCCTTATTTAGCGGCGAGCAACATAAGTCGAGTTAAATAAAGCTGGACTATGTGGCGGCGCTCGACATAACTCGAGTGGCAATTTCAGCACGTAATGTGGCTGAGAGAGAGACAAGTGGTGGCAGGAGACTAGCGAGCGTATGACTGCTCCAGACCACCGCGGCGAACCTACTGACACAAATCTCAGCTCCCTCCTCCCTCTCTCACTCGCTACATACTCAATTATGTACTGAAAGTACCGAATTACCTGCTTTTTGCACTCGCGTTGCACGGTTATTGCAAGAAAACTATCCATCATACAAGGATCGTTATGGTGTCATTCGAAAGCTCTGTTTATGCCCTTTCAGGGATAGGTACTTGTTTTACGTTCTGGGTCTTATTTAGGCATGAAAATGATCACGTAAACAGCCCTATTTTGGCTAAAAACACCCCGCTGTGCGGTACACATAAATAAACCGCATAGGCCGCTCGTAAGGTGTTAATAATGGTGTTTATCAACTCAGTGACTAAGTTTACACCAATCTCCCCTGAGGCTTTATCATCTCAGCGACAATGTCGGAGCAACCTGGAGCTTTACCGTCCTTCATTTTATTGATTGCGTCGCTCACTACAGCTGGTGCTATCAAAGGAGGGGGCCCAGATATTGGTTTTTCGATACTAAGCTGTTCCTTATCCCATTCAAACTCTACATTTAGCAATCGTTCATAGTGTACCTTCCATGCTTCTCTGATTTCATTTTCTGCATACACAATCTTCCCATTATCATCTCTAACACACTGTTCACCTATAATATCCCTACTGTCATTTTTAACTCGCCTAGCTAGGTTGAAGATCCCATTGGGATTGTCAGTGTTACACACTTGTTCGAGGACCAGGTCCTTAATGCGATTTTTAGCATTGTAAATAACTCTTTTGGCAGTTCGTTTAGCTGCCTGGTATTCCTCCCTGCTGCCTCCTTTCTTCCATGCTTTGAAGCATCTCCTTTTCTCTTTCACAGCATGTTCTACCTCATCGTTCCACCACCAAGAGGTCTTATTCCTGGGGTGACCCTTTGTTTTCCCACAGACTTTGTCAGTGGCAGCGATAAGGCTATGCTTAAGAAAGTTCCATTGGCTATTTACATCGTTAGGCCTAGCTTCCTTATTTCTATTCATTTCCTCCAGTTCATTATGAAACCTATCCCTAACTTCCTTGTCCTTCAGCAGCCACACTTTCCTTTTGGGTATGTAAACCTTCTTGCGCTTAGGATCTCTGTATAAGCTCATGTCCCACACAAGTAGCTTATGCTGGGGGATACATTCTTCGCTCGGGATGACCTTTACATCTCGAACTAGTTTCCAGTCTTTCCTGTTAACCAAGAAGTAATCTATCTGGCTACTGGAGACCCCAGAGTTATATGTGATCAGGTGGCTCTGTCTTTTCTTGAACTTTGTGTTACACACAACCATGTTGAGTGCAACGCAGGACTCCAATATATATTCGCCTTCTAGATTTCTCCTTCCGTAACCAATTCCTCCATGTACCCCCTCGTATCCATCTGCAGATGCTCCCACGTGACCATTGAGGTCCCCCCCACGATAGTTATTTCGTTCTCCGAGAGGCCTGAAATGACACTGACGGTATCATTCCAGAAGTCCTCTTTTATCTCTTTCTGTAAACCAGCCTGTGGGCATATGCAGATATCACATTCAGAATTCTTTCACCAACTTTCAACTTCAAAACAATCAGCCTTTCACTAACTCTCGTAATCTGAAGCACACTTTCCGCCAGCTCTTCAGCCACCAGAACACCCACTCCTCCTTTCGCTTTATCAGTCTCCACACCCATCCAGTATATCCTATATCTTTTCCTCCTTCCGACAATCCACTGTACCCCATGCCTCTTCCAGAGTGTTTCCTGGGTACAGCAGACGTCCACTCGCCTCCTCTCACACATCTCAACCACTTCATTCGCACGCAGATTCAAACTACCAACATTCACACTAGCAAGTCTGAGTTTGTGGGGGGCATTTGTCATTGTCCTGTGCGGTTTTGTTTCATCGGACTTACGTTTATTTTCTTTGATTTTAGTCATAGTTAGGTAGGTTTGGCTGGCAGATGGGCATCACCCCCCCCAGAACTCCGGCTCCAGTCTACCCCGGGACCATTCCCAGCACCATCCCCCAAGTGATTACAAGGGGTAGGATCCAGTGGCCTCGGTACGCCCCACCAGAACCAGCCGCAGGGACGCACCCCGTGCGCGTACACGGCACTACGACTGGCCTGATATTTTTCGCCAAATGACAGGGCAGCCTCCTGGGGCGCTACCACCAGGTTCGGGCCCCTATACTATTGGGCGGAAAGTGCCAGTCCGGGGAAACACTACGTACTGTACCCTCTGGATCCATTTCGTCCAGGTTGGGCCCAGGGCGCCAGGGCCGGGTCCAGAGGGAGCGACACCCACTGCCAGTGTGCCGCCATTAGGCAACTTGGAGCAAGTACCACATACCACATCCTCCATTCCTTCCCCCACCCCCTTTATACCCCACCTCCCTTCCCTCCCTCAATATCTCTCCATACCACTCCTCCCCCCCTCCCTCCCTCAACATCTCTCCATACCACATCCATTTATACCCCCCACTCAACTTTACCTTTGATTTCACACAGGTTCTAGCAGTTCATGGGTTAAACCAATAGTTGTTGTTGTTGTTCCCCAGGCTGTCTGGCCGAACAGCCCCAAGGTCTCGAGCAAGGCCAAGGCCATAAACGAGTGCCCCCACAAAATCCTCCCTGCTTACCACTAACAAAGCCCGGGTGACCGAAGCCACTCCAAGGCAGGGAGCTGAGGAGGGTGCGGAAACGCCCGGGAAACCAAAGCCCCACCCAAGGCCCTGTGCCCCTCAGCAATCACGAAGGGAAAGTTGAGGGGCAAGGGAAAAATGCGACGCCCCGGCTCCCAATCTGCCAACTTCTAGGTTGGCAGTAGGGAGGTCAATCCACGGAAAAGACGCCGCCACTTGAGATCTAGAAGATATATAAGTAAAAGTAACAGTCAGAGTAAGCTATGGGTATGGCAGAGATCGCTCAGTTCTCACTCGGATAGACCAGCCCATCACCACATGACTAGAACCCAATCCTCTCAGCATCAGCTAGGAAAGGCCCTAGAAAGCCGCCTTTGGCGGGAGGATAGCTCACCTATTTCAACTCCTTTCAGGGTTGGGCACCCGCCCAATAGTTCTCAACCATTACTGTTAGGTTAGGTCAGTGGTCAGCAACCCTTAACCCTTCCTGCCCGGTTGTCATTTTAAAATGACACCACGAAATAAGGGCAGGTGCCCGGGTGTCCTTTCAGGACTTGTAAGCTTGAAAGCCTATCAGCTTGGTCTGAACGCTGTGTGTCCGACGCATGTAAACAAAGCCGATCGTTGCGTCACCGCACCTCCGAAAACAAGAAGGAGAAGACTCGTTTGTTATTGTATGTCTGTATGTCGTTGTTTCAGTAGTGAAAAGATCGTCGTATTGCTAACATCGCCTGAAAATGCTCTCCACTGAAATCATCATCACAACTGAACCAGTTAACTTAGAGAGCTCTACTCAACGCCAGTCTACAGATTGGAAACCGCTCTACATTTATAGATGCGTGGGAAATTTCTAGCAGTTAAAATTAACAAAAATACGGTAGCCTAGGCCTAGACGTTTTTTGGCCAGATCGCCCGGGTAGCCCACCCTGTCCTTTGGAGATACAGCCCGGGCCAGGAGGGTTAAAGCTAGAAGGGCCATTTTTTTAAAGTTTCATAAAAATTTACTGTCGGAGCCGCTATAAAAAAAAATCTCATTAATCAAAATCTACAGTACTTCAGAAATAAGAGAATATACCTTACTTCTGAACTAAACAAATTATGTTGATATTGTTCAATATCCTGGTATTCACAAGCTTAGGAAAGACATTTGTCACATTTCTAGAAATCATAACGAATGATACCTATACATCTTTTCGAAGTTGAATAAACAAATCTAATGTTGCCTTGAATGTGTTATATGCTGCCTTCATTTTGAAGAAAGAATTATTATTTCTGAAGCTTCTGGAGCCACACAAGTGTCCTGAAAGAGCCGCATGCGGCTCCTGAGCCGCAGGTTGCCGACCCCTGGGTTAGGTTGTTGTTGTTGTTGTTGTTGTTCCCTAAGCTGCCTGGCCGAACAGCCCCGAGTCCCTGAGAAAGGCCATGGCCACGATCGGGCTTTCCCACAGAGCTCTCATTGAGTGTAGATTGTGTTGTTGGCGTAAGTGGTTGTGTGAAATGCAGTCTTCTATGATGTGTTTAATGGTATGGGGTGCTGTGTTACATCCCGGGCAGGCGTCGACAACGGAGTCATCCAGTCTCTTCTGATAGCTCAGGAGAGCTGGATGGTGTCCGCATCTCAGCCTGGCCAGGTGGACTCTGTCCTCGCGAGGAAGGGAGGATTCGGAAGGATGGATTTCGGGAGGTCGTGCATGCAGCTGTGTGTTGTCTGTGAGTGAGTGGATGGATCGGTGAGAGATATGAGTATGGATGTGCTTCTGGAAGTTGGTTCGGGGTGGGCAGGGAGGGAGAGAGGACAATAATTGTGTGTGATACCGTGTGCTGGGTGTTGTTTTGATATTTCTTGGTGTCTGTGGGTGTGTTGCCATGTAGTTTAGTGGGTGGTCTTGGTTCGTGGAGGCTGCTGCCAGGAATTGAGTGCCTCTCATGTCCAGATGGTCTTTGACTTTGAGGATTTTGGTTTCTTGATGTAGGTGATCTGTGGGTGCAGTAGCTGTGCAGCCTGTAATGATCTTCAGGGCTTTGTTTTGAATAGTCTGTAAGGTCTTATGATGTGTTTCAGCTAGGTTAGAAGCCCAGGCTGGGCTTGCGTATTCCATCACTGATCTTATGTATTGTTTATATACTGTGGTGGTAGTTTCTTTGTTGTGTCCAAATTTTGTGTGAGCAAGTGACCTGAGGGCGTTAAGTCTGGGTGTCAGTTTCTTTTTAATGTTTGTGGTGTGCTGTTTGAATGTCATATGAGTATCATATGTTACTCCTAGGATTTTGGGTGTGTGTGTATGTGTTAGGGGTGTGTTGTTTATGGTGAGTTGAGGGATGTATTCGTGTTCTCCTGTCCAACTTGTGAGCAGGGTTGCGGTGGATTTGGCTGGGGCTAGATTAAGTCTGTTTGTAGTGCACCAGCCATGTAGTGTGTTGAGATAGGGTTGAAGGAGATCTGTTGCTCTTTTTGGGTCATGGTGTGTGCATGTGAGTGTTATGTCATCTGCATAGGAGGCTAAGTTTATTTGGGGCGTATTGGGTGTAGTTATATCGTGCATGTACAGATTGAAGAGTGCGGGCGATAGGACGGATCCTTGTGGGACTCCGTTTGGAAAGTTTCTGATTTTAGATGACTGACCGGCAAAAGATACGTGTGCACATCTGCCTGCTAGGAAGTTGGCCAGCCATCGTTTTGTGTTGTTGTGCATGTTTGTGTTGTAGATTTTGTTTGTTAGGTTGTGGCGGGGGATGGCATCGAAGGCTTTACTAATGTCGAGTGTGGCTAATAGTGATCTGTGTGGTGGTCTAGCTGAATTGATGCCGTCGAAAGCTCTTTGTGTAAGGTCTGTGAGAAGAGTGTTTGTGGAGTGCAGTGGCCTAAAGCCATGTTGTGTTGGAGCTAGGGGTAGGTCAGGTGTAATTAGTTGTAATACTAGGCGTTCCATGACTTTGGAGGGGGAGCAAAGGAGTGTGATGGGGCGGTGCGAGGAGGGTAGCGTGGGGTCTTTGTTGGGTTTGGGGAAAGTGATGATGATACCATGCTTCCAAATGTCTGGTATTGTGTTGTGTGAATAGCTGTAGTTTGATATGTTAGTGAGTGCTTGTATGCCTTGTGGTCCCAGGTGTCTGAGGTGTATGTTGCTTATGTTGTCTAGGCCACAGGCGGGTGAGTGCTTGAGATTGTTGATGATATGCTTTGTCTGGTGATTGGTGAAGGGTGTATAGTCAGGGTCTGTGGGGAATTGTCTCTTAC
This sequence comes from Paralithodes platypus, assembly GCA_032716605.1. Classification (NCBI taxonomy): domain Eukaryota; kingdom Metazoa; phylum Arthropoda; class Malacostraca; order Decapoda; family Lithodidae; genus Paralithodes; species Paralithodes platypus. The sequence goes on along the minus strand of CM064577.1, from coordinate 22,289,042 downwards.
GTCGGATGACACGTCGGTCGTCTTTGTGAGGTTTTAGGTGGCTGACATGTGAAAAGTGATTGATGAGAGTGTTTGCTTGTTGTTTACATGAAGGAGTAGAGTCTGTTGTTGTGATTGCAGCATGTGATTGTGTTGTGTTGCTGTTGGAAAGTGTGATGCTGTTTAGTGTTTTGTATAGTTTTTTGGGGTTTGTTTTGTGATCAAGTGTTTGTAGGAAGTTATTCCAATTTAGTTTTTGTTGTTCTTGTATTTTGTTGTTAGTTATATCAGTTGTGAAGTGTTGTTCTGTCTCATTTGTGAATGCTTCCCAGTTAGCTCTTTTATAATTGGTGTATGTGTGTTTGTGGCTAGCTGGGGTGAGTCTGGTTTTGGTGGTGATAATGATCGGGAGGTGGTCAGAGCCTAAGGTTCTGACCACCCTCCAGGATGTTGTGGGGGCGAGTTCTGGGGAGCAAAAGGTGATGTCTGGAGATGATGGGTTATAGAGGGCTTGGTGAGGAATATGGGTATGTTGATGGATGTCGTTAAGGATGATGAGGTTATCGGTTTGGTTTTGTAGTACCAGCCCTCTGTCTGTGTCGGGGTTGTCGACAAACCAGGCCGACGTCTTGGCGTTGAAGTCACCACCCAGGATGATGTGTGGGGTGTGTGGGGTGTTTGTGATGTGTTGTAAGTGTGGTCTGTATTCATTTGGTACTGTAGGGGATGTTTGGGGAGGGATGTATGTGTTTATGATGGTTATGTTGGAGTTGTTGCCAGTGCGTATTTTAATTGACTGTATTTCTGTTGTGTTATCATTTGGGGGGAGGAGTGATTTGGTTTGTACACTGGTTACTATGTATGATATTTCTTTGTGTACCAGGGTGATGAGTCCACCGCCCCCGCCGACAGCCCGGTCTTGTCTGATGGTGGTGAAATTATGATATGTGGGTGTTTTTTTGTGTTGTGCGGAGTTTTGTTTCTTGTAAGATGGCAATGTGTATGTTGTGTTGTTTGATGAAGTGTGAGAGTTCGTGTTTCTTTGTGTTGATGCCATCTATGTTCAGTTGAAGAATGTTAATGTTATGTGCACGATGTATGTTGGGTGCTGCTGCACGAGGATGGGGTGGGGGTGTGGGGGTGAGGGAGGGGCTGGGGGTTGGGATGGGTGAGGTGGGGGTGGGGATTGGGGAGCAGGAGATGGGGGTTGGAATGGATTAGGATGGGGTGTGGTGTGTTGAGTTGAGGATGTGGATGGTATGGGAAGGTTAGGTGGGTTAGGGAGGAGAGGTGGACGGGTTTTAGGGGGGGGAGTGGATGATATGGGAAGGTTAGGTGGGTTGGGGAGGAGAGGTGGACGGGTTTTAGGCGAGGGATTTGACTGGGAGAGGGAGGGGCATGAGGAACAGGTCCAGGTGTTTGTGTAGTGTTTCTTGGAGGCAAGTGTTGTGCAGGTGAAGTGGGTCCAGTTCCCACATGAATTGCAGAGAACTGAACCCTTAGTATGGCGACTCGAAGTGATGGGTTTTGAGCAAGTTGGACATATGTATGTGAACGTGGGTCCTGGGTTGCTCTCAATGTCTCCGGCTAGAAGAAGTCTTCGAGAAATGACAGCCGGAGAGTCATTTCTCGGTGTAGGAAAAACTGTGTGATGTGTGTGTGTGTGGTGTGAGAGGTGTGGAAATTCCCGGCGCGACCGAAGCCGCTCCAAGGACCCGTGCCCCCAGGGAGGGGGCAGGGGATGGTTGTGACGGTTTGGCTCCCGAAACTGCTCCCCGCGGCCGGCATCCGGTTTTCCTCCACTGGTCGTTGATTTTGTCTTCGGCTGCGGAGGGTCGGCAGCCATCCGCGGTTGGCAGCCTCGGGAGGTGGCCCCACGGCGTAGACGCCGCCACATCAGGACCTGGGTTAGGTTGTTGTTGTTGTTGTTGTTCCCTAAGCTGCCTGGCCGAACAGCCCCGAGTCCCTGAGAAAGGCCATGGCCACGATCGGGCTTTCCCACAGAGCTCTCATTGAGTGTAGATTGTGTTGTTGGCGTAAGTGGTTGTGTGAAATGCAGTCTTCTATGATGTGTTTAATGGTATGGGGTGCTGTGTTACATCCCGGGCAGGCGTCGACAACGGAGTCATCCAGTCTCTTCTGATAGCTCAGGAGAGCTGGATGGTGTCCGCATCTCAGCCTGGCCAGGTGGACTCTGTCCTCGCGAGGAAGGGAGGATTCGGAAGGATGGATTTCGGGAGGTCGTGCATGCAGCTGCGTGTTGTCTGTGAGTGAGTGGATGGATCGGTGAGAGATATGAGTATGGATGTGCTTCTGGAAGTTGGTTCGGGGTGGGCAGGGAGGGAGAGAGGACAATAATTGTGTGTGATACCGTGTGCTGGGTGTTGTTTTGATATTTCTTGGTGTCTGTGGGTGTGTTGCCATGTAGTTTAGTGGGTGGTCTTGGTTCGTGGAGGCTGCTGCCAGGAATTGAGTGCCTCTCATGTCCAGATGGTCTTTGACTTTGAGAATTTTGGTTTCTTGATGTAGGTGATCTGTGGGTGAAGCAGGTAGAGTTAGGTTAGTTCTATAAAATAACACTGGTTGATTTTTCTGGGAACCCTTACCCCTTCAGTACCGGGGATGTCCTTTTCATCCTATTCCGTCAATTATTAGACGCTTTTATTTATCTTAGGACAGATGTGTAGCAACGAAGAAGCTACTGACTATTTTGATTAACCCTTTTAACTACCACACATCTTTCTTAAGCTGCATAAAATTGTTTAAATAAAGGTGAAAAGAAAAACAGACATCCCCGGTAGTGAAAGGGTTAAAGTTTATAATGTACGAGCTTGGTTTTTGCAAGGCGAATCTTGGCGACAATCTTGACTTTCTAGTGTTTTCCCCTTTTTTGCAAGCATGAAATTCCTACAGCGATTTTGATAAATTCTTTTGCGTTTATCTTGTATCGTCCCAGTTTTAGTTTGTTTATTTTGCAAGTTTTACATTATAATCACCAACCCATCATTTAACTTACAAATAAACCTAATTAATGAAATCAATGAAACTAATGAATACATGTGGTACTCCATGGATTCCAACCTAGGATACTCATGGTCAATTTCACCGCACTAACCATTACGCCAGCAAGACAGTTAAAGGTTTATGCACAAGCCTACGATATTCAACTTTACTCAAGGTTGGGCCAGGGCTTAGTTTGACTGATCTTGACTCATTGACAATATAAATATGCTTTAACAATTTTGTTGCCTTTTTAGAAACATTTATAGAGTTTTAAAGGAAAGTGTTGTGTTTTAAGTTATATAAATATGCTTTAACAATTTTGTTGCCTTTTTGGAAACATTTACAGTATAGAGTTTTAAAGGAAAGTGTTGAGTGTTTTTTAAGTTAGATTTTTAGAATTAACTGTTTTCCGTGTTGTTGCCGCCAGATCTACCGGGAGCAGAACCCTGGTGGGGCCCCCTCTGCTGGTTCCTCCTGTACTGTGGCCCGTAACAAACGACCCGCGGGAGGTGATGACTGTGTGGAAGGACCGGGGGGGAGTGGGGGGCTTGTTCTGGAGAGTATGGAGTGGTAAGTATTTTTTGTGTTTTTTGTATTATACAGTACAGTGAACCCTCAAAATACGCGCAATTTATCTACGTGCAATCAAAGCTACACTTGAACCATAGTTGAGGCAAAAAATTGAAAAATACGCTCAATTATTCAAATGCACGCGGTTCTACGCCGAGCGAAAGTCGATTCGTATTTGTTCCAGAGTGTCGGGCAGCCATATTGGCGTGGCGCGGCAACGCCGGGCCCTCTGACATCGTCACTGTTGACTGTGGACAGACACACATTTCCCGTCGTACCAAACTATTATGTATGTATAAAGCACAGCAGGATATTATGAATCTATTAAAAGACTTCTTCGTTTTTCATTGCATGTATCTAATATTGACCAAACAAAATTGGAAATAGAAAATCTGTGTCTGTTCAGGAGTTAGGTTAGGATGTTTACACTTCTCTCGAAAGTTGTTTCAAAGCTTACTGCTCTCCCTTGGCTAAATGATGTGAAGCCAATTCCATAATATGTATAGGAGCTATTGAACTATCTCACTTGATACTATGTATGAAACTATAGCCTATATTACTTTTTGACTTAAAACTTTACCACTAGGCCTATTATTTCGGTCGATCCGTCTTGGGTGCGGCGCTATCAATCGATGGCGCAGATCCATAACATCAGCGTCACTCAACCACTACCAATGTGAGTTAATTTACGTTTGTGAATTATTTGTATACATTAATTGTATTTTGTGTGGTAATTTAGGGTATAATAACATCTTTGTACAGTAATATGTTATACAGTATATACTGTATTGTGGTGATGAAAGGTAGAAATAGTACAACTTTCAGTCAGCACCAGAACCAATACCTATTTTTCCCAGTCATCTTTAACTTCCATGTACGCGCACATAAAACTACGCGCCGACAGCGTAGTACGCATCCCCCGCATAATTTGAGGGTTCACTGTAATGTAAAACTTGCAAAATAACCAAGCCAAAACTGGAGCGCTTTTTCCAGTATTTTTCGATGAGCAAGATTTTTGTTGTAATGTTTTGAGGCTCTCACGTTGGAATACAAACTATACTCTGTTTCTTTTCAACTGATGGTAAATTGCAAAGTTCCCATCAAGATTTCTCAGTTATTTTGAAGATTTTGTAGTGAAATATGGTGCTAATCTTATGAACTTGGTATAACATGATGCCGGAACATAGTAGTTTCATATTTTTCCATGAAGTATCGAGAAATTAGCTGCTAAGGGATTCAGTTTGTCGTCAGATGAAAAGAAACGGGGTATAGACTGCAGATAGATTATGCTAGTCTTTTCATTCTAGTTGGGCAGAAATCGTAACCCCTATCCTTTCATCACTCAAAAAGGACTTGAGTAATCAAGCTAATATATCTACCAAATAGGAAGACTTGGCTAGTGAATATGTGTATAAATTGATAGCTCATTTGCTCTAGCCCTTTTTAAGTTACAGAGGTTAGAGGTTACAATTTCTGCCGCCAATCTAGAATGAACGGACTATAGGTGACTGATTTCTGAAGGTGGATCATGTGCTTTCATTAATTTAATTGAGAGGTGTTTGGTGTTGGGAGTGAAATACATACATACTGTACATACATTGGTTTAACGTCATTTTTCCATTACATGCATTGTAACGGCTCAGACGGTGTGAATGAATAGATTAGATTATAACTTGGATTTTGAAGATGTATGTGTAAGCCCTGGCATTTTTTTTTTTTTTTTTTTTTTTTTTATGGGGGTGGCCGACTTAACCCTCCTGGCCCGGGCTGTATCTCCAAAGGACAGGGTGGGCTACCCGGGCGATCTGGCTGAAAAATTTCTAGGCCTAGGCTACCGTAATTTTGTTAAATTTAACTGCTAGAAATTTCCCACGCATCTATAAATGTAGTGCGGTTTCCAATCTGTCGACTGGCATTGAGTAGAGCTCTCCAAGTCAACTGGTTCAGTTGTGATGACGATTTCAGTGGAGAGCATTTTCAGGCGATGTTAGCAATACGACGATCTTTTCACTACTGAAACAACGACATACAGACATACAATAACAAACGAGTCTTCTCCTTCTTGTTTTCGGAGGTGCGGTGACGCAACGATCGGCTTTGTTTACATGCGTCGGACGCACGGCGTTCAGACCAAGCTGAATAGGCTTTCAAGCTTAAAAGTCCTGGAAGGACACCCGGGCACCTGCCCTTATTTCGTGGTGTCATTTTAAAATGACAACCGGGCAGGAAGGGTTAAAGGTGAATTACACAAAGATGAAAAAAAAGTGAGACAAGTTATATAGCAGAACGTTAAATGCTCTAGTATTACACCATTATCGGGAATATCCTTAAATTTGCCCCTAACATATAAAATAAATAGGGTCAAGTTAAAGGTAAATTTCTGTTGCCTGACAACTATCAGAATTTATGACGTCATCATCGGATTTATAACGTCATCACAATACTGGAAGGCGGGAAATTTGCAAGACTGTCAACTATCAGACGCCGCCAGATATTAAACTTTAATATTTTTTTTCTTTACTGACGTAAATTTACTTTATTATACACAAACCTGAGCATCCTTAATATGTTTTGATGCATACAAAATATACATCTTACGAGGTATGCAGCTAATGTAATTCACCTTTAAGACAGAGCCCGAATAGGGACAACACAACATACCAGATTACTGTACAATTGCCTGTAAAAATTGTTGGAAATGCACTCCACTGTTTATATTATTTGGTGTAGTAAGGGGCTCTATTTTTACCCTGAATTGTGTTGTGGAGAAATATCTGGAGAAGAAACAAAAGGTGTATGTTGTCTTTATGGACTTGGAGAAGGCCTGTGGCAGAGTGGATAGAGAAGGTTTGTGGAAAGTACTTAGAATATACGGAGTAGATGGCAAGTTGCTGAAAGCAGTGAAGAGCATGTATGAGGGTGCAAAGGCGGCAGTACGTGTGGAGAGTGAGCAGAGCGAGTTCTTTGACCTGAATGTTGGTTTGAAACAGGGGTGTGTGATGTCCCCGTGGTTGTTTACTGTATATATGGATCGAGTCATGAAAGAAATACTATCAAGAGCAGTGGATGTTGGTGTATCGCTGAAAAGGGAGGGAAATTAGTGGAAGCTACCTATACTGCTGTTTGCGGATGATACAGTTCTGATGAGTGATAATGAATGGGAGTTGCAGGGTCTGGTAAATGAGTTTGGAACAGTGTGCGAAAAACGGAATTTGAAGGTAAATGCGGGGAAGAGCAAGGTTATGGTCTTCGAAAGGGGTGAAGTCACAGAGTGTGAGGTGAAGCTGAACGGTCAGGCTATGGAGATCGTTAGCTCTTTTAAGTATCTGGGCAGATGGGACTATGGATGAAGAAGTGCGGGAGAGGGTACAACAGGGGAAGAGGGTTGTAGGAACGCTGAAAGCAGTAACAAGAAATAGGGTGGTGAGTATGGAAGTGAAGAAGTCCTTGCATGACAGTGTGGTAATCCCGACACTGACTTACAGAAGTGAAGCATGGACGTTGGTTGAGAGACTCAGACCAAGAGTGAGAGCAGTGGAAATGAATTACTTAAGAAGTGCGTGCAGAGTTACATGGAGGGATAGACAGACTAATGAAGAAGTAAGAAGGAGGTGTGGTGTGGAGGTAGATGTGCTGGAAAGTGTGAAAAGGAACAACTTGAGATGGTTCGGCCATATGGAACGTATGGAAAGCGAGAGAATGACTAAGAAGGTGTATGAGAGCGAGGTGGAGGGACAGAGAGGGAGACGTAGACCGAAGGAGAGGTGGAAGGATGGAGTGAGGATGTATATGAACGAAGGCGGTGCTGGTTGGGGGGAGGGGCGTCGACTGACTGGGGACAGGTGCATGGAGGCGGTTCGTTCGTGGCCAACCTTTCGGGGATCACGGCGTCGGCAATAGATAGATAGGGGCTTTATACTCTGTTCATCATCATCATCATCATCATCATGTCCTCCCTAAGCTAATTGAATCATGTAATGATAGCCAGAATGCAAGAGAAAGGGTAAATGTATCTTAAAACTATATTGTCATTTTCTCTGTCGTAGGGATGTAGCGACCCCACCGCCCTCCACTTCGGTGGTGCAGTCAGCCTCTGTAGCAGTTACGGTAATTTCTTATTATTGCCTTATTGTAGAACGGTCAAGGATAGTTTTTGCGGATTTACCAGGTGCAAGTGCTTCAGGGGACTTTGTAGAGTTTTGCTCAGACATTGTTCGCTATACCAACATCGGCCATTGTGATGAGATATGGGGCTGTGTTTTGGCAAGTCTTTATTGTACTGTACAGTAAACCACGCTCTGTGGATGAAGCGGTCTTTAAACTTGACACCTCAAATTCGAACGATGCTAAACAAACTCGAGGAGAGTCCGAGAGTGGTGAGGTCGGACGCAACGTAACCCAATCGTAAATCGAGGGAGATCTATATACTATATTATAACTATATTTTACAGCATGGCATCTGGCGCTTCAACCTCGAACGATGCCAAACGGACCCGAGGAGAGAGTGAGAGTGGTGAGTTTGGACAGAGTACCAGTAACTCAACAATTGAAACAGCAGCCACTACTCCTACCACCTCCGCCGCCCCTACCGCCCCCTGTCTTAATTTCCCTCTACCGGGCATGACTGGTACCCCCTGTTTGGTTAAGGTAAGTGTGTTTGTGGATAAATAACACCATCTAAGGAGGAGCACTATTGACAACGTTTCACAGATCACGAAACGTTGTCAATAAAGTGCTCCTCCTCAGATGGTGTTTTTTATCCACTCTGTCTTATATTTCAAGTACCGCTCAACAAGTGTGTATTTACCTAATTGTAGTTGTTGTTGTTGCTGTTCCCCAGGCTGTCTGGCCGAGCAGCCCCAAGGTCTCGAGCAAGGCCAAGGCCATATCTGAGCGCCCCCACAGATCCCTCTCTGCTTACCACTAATAAAGCCCAGGTGACCGAAGCCACTCAAAGGCGGGGAGCTGAGTAGGTGCGGAAATGCCCGGGAAACCAAAGCCTCACCCAAGGCCCTGTGCCCCTCAGCAATTATGAAGGGAAAGTTGAGGGGCAAAGGAAAAATGTGACGCTTTGGCTCCCAATCTGCCAAACCTCAAGGTTGGCAGTAGGGAGGTCAATCCACGGAAAAGACGCCGTCACTTGAGATCTAGAAAATATACAGAGTAAATGGAACAGACAGAGCAAGCTATGGGTATGGCAGAGAACGCTCAACTCTCACTCTGATAGACCAGCCCATCACCAATAATTGTAGTTTACAGGAGTTGTGTTAAGCTTGTGTTGTCCCGTCTCTCGGTCTACTTTCATCCAATTTTTTCTTGAAAATATGGACGTTCCTTGCCCCTACCATCTCCTCCTCCTCCAGCCTATTCCATTTGTCAATACATCTATAGGGGAAGCTAAACTTCCTGATATCGTTCTTGCAGGTAGGTCTTTTTACTTTGTAGCTGTGGCCTATAGTTATTCCTGTATCCATAATTATTATTTCCTCCCAATCCAGCCTCTCCAGCCCTCGGGTGCATTTGTACATCATTATCATGTCTCCCCTCTCTCTCCTCTCTTTTAGGCTCGGTTGTTGTTCCCTAAGCTGCCTGGCCGAACAGCCCCGAGTCCCTGAGAAAGGCCATGGCCACGATCGGGCTTTCCCAAAGAGCTCTCATTGAGTGTAGATTGTGTTGTTGGCATAAGTGGTTGTGTGAAATGCAGTCTTCTATGATGTGTTTAATGGTATGGGGGTGCTGTGTTACATCCCGGGCAGGTGTCGACAACGGAGTCATCCAGTCTCTTCTGATAGCTCAGGAGAGCTGGATGGTGTCAGCATCTCAGCCTGGCCAGGTGGACTCTTTCCTAGCGAGGAAGGGAGGATTCGGAAGGATGGATTTCGGGAGGTCGTGCTTGCAGCTGCGTGTTGTCTGTGAGTGAGTGGATGGATCGGCGAGAGATATGAGTATGGATGTGCTTCTGGAAGTGGGTTCGGGGTGGGCAGGGAGGGAGAGAGGACAGTAATTGTGTGTGATACCGTGTGCTGGGTGTTGTTTTGATATTTCTTGGTGTCTGTGGGTGTGTTGCCATGTAGTTTAGTGGGTGGTCCTGCTTTGTGGAGGCTGCTGCCAGGAATTGAGTGCCTCTCATGTCCAGATGGTCTTTGACTTTGAGGATTTTGGTTTCTTGATGTAGGTGATCTGTGGGTGCAGTAGCTGTGCAGCCTGTAATGATCTTTAGGGCTTTGTTTTGAATAGTCTGGAGGGTCTTATGATGTGTTTCAGCTAGGTTAGAAGCCCAGGCTGGGCTTGCGTATTCCATCACTGATCGTATGTATTGTTTATATACTGTGGTGGTGGTTTCTTTGTTGTGTCCAAATTTTGTGTGAGCAAGTGACCTGAGGGCGTTAAGTCTAGGTGTCAGTTTCTTTTTAATGTTTGTGGTGTGCTGTTTGAATGTCATATGAGTATCATATGTTACTCCTAGGATTTTGTGTGTGTGTGTATGTGTTAGGGGTGTGTTGTTTATGGTGAGTTGAGGGATGTATTCGTGTTCTCCTGTCCAGCTTGTGAGCAGGGTTGCGGTGGATTTGGCTGGGACTAGATTAAGTCTGTAGTGCACCAGCCATGTAGTGTGTTGAGATAGGGTTGAAGGAGATCTGTTGCACTTTTTGGGTCATGGTGTGTGCACGTGAGTGTTATGTCATCTGCATAGGAGGCTAAGTTTATTTGGGGCGTATTGGGTGTAGTTATATCGTGCATGTACAGATTGAAGAGTGCGGGCGATAGGACGGATCCTTGTGGGACTCCGTTTGGAAAGTTTCTGATTCTAGATGACTGACCGGCAAAAGATACGTGTGCACATCTGCCTGCTAGGAAGTTGGCCACCACCTTTTTGTGTTGTTGTGCATGTTTGTGTTGTAGATTTTGTTTGTTAGGTTGTGGCGGGGGATGGCATCGAAGGCTTTACTAATGTCGAGTGTGGCTAATAGTGATCTGTGTGGTGGTCTAGCTGAGTTGATGCCGTCAAAAGCTCTTTGTGTAAGGTCTGTGAGAAGAGTGTTTGTGGAGTGCAGTGGCCTAAAGCCATGTTGTGTTGGAGCTAGGGGTAGGTCAGGTGTAATTAGTTGTAATACTAGGCGTTCCATGACTTTGGAGGGGGCGCAAAGGAGTGTGATGGGGCGGTGCGAGGAGGGTAGCGTGGGGTCTTTGTTGGGTTTGGGGAATGTGATGATGATACCATGCTTCCAAATGTCTGGTATTGTGTTATGTGAATAGCTGTAGTTTGATATGTTAGTACAAAGGAGTACAAAGGAGTACAAAGGAAATCAAGCAACAACAGGTCTAGTGACCCTTCTAGGTTGCTTGTCCTCCAAAACACTGAGGATCAAATGTCCAAACAGTGGTTTAGAGTGGGTAAGGGAACATTGGAAAGGGAACTACTGCCCTGCCACTAACGTGGCAGGACTAGGAAGTTAGTAGGGGACATATGGGTTAGTAACTGAGGGGAGGATAAAGTTATTCATTTACAAACGCAGTCAGTCGCGGGTTTGATGCGAGATATTTGTCTAGGCGGAATTTAAATGAATCAACGGTGCTGCAGTCTATAACGTCTCGGGGAAGCCCATTCCACAAGTTGACAATTCGATTGAAGAAGAAATTCTTAGATTCGTGCGAGTTAAAAGATTTACCAATAATTTTGCAACCGTTTCCCCGCGTGTAATTAGATTGGTCGATAGTGAAGTACTTACTACAGTTCATATTGTCGATGCCTTTGATGATTTTGAACACTTGAATTAAGTCGCCTCTTAATCTGCGCTGGGTTAAAGGAAATAGATTTAATTCTCTAAGACGCTCTTCGTATGGTTTGTTCTTTAGGCTAGGTATCATTTTGGTAACTCTACGTTGAACTCGTTCTAGCTTGTTTATATCTTTTTGGTAATAAGGGCACCAGGATTGAACGCAGTATTCCAGAAGAGGGCGGACTAAGGAATTGTAAAGGGTTAGGATAACTTCTTTGGATTTATGCTCAAATGACCTGCCTATAAAGCCAATTATTTTGTTTGCCTTCTTAACAACTTCTGAACATTGTTGACTCGGTTTTAGGTTACTCGATATTGTTACTCCCAGATCAGTTTCTCTGTTTACATTCTTAAGCTGAGTGCCATTCATCGAATAGTTTGCTTTCTCATTTAGGTATCCGACATGTAGTACTTTACATTTATCCGCATTGAAACTCATTTGCCAAATTTGGGCCCAACATGACAATTTATCTAGATTGTGTTGCATATCGTCAACTTGTTCTTTTGAGAGTACGCTATTTGCAAATTTTGAGATTGTGCAGGTGAGACCCTCATCTATGTCGTTGATGTAAATTAGAAAGAGAATTGGTCCTAGTGAGTGCTTGTATGCCTTGTGGTCCCAGGTGTCTGAGGTGTATGTTGCTTATGTTGTCTAGGCCACAGGCGGGTGAGTGCTTGAGATTGTTGATGATATGCTTTGTCTGGTGATTGGTGAAGGGTGTATAGTCAGGGTCTGTGGGGAATTGTCTCTTACGTCGGATGACACGTCAGTCGTCTTTGTGAGGTTTTAGGTGGCTGACATGTGAGAAGTGATTGATGAGAGTGTTTGCTTGTTGTTTACATGAAGGAGTAGAGTCTGTTGTTGTGATTGCAGCATGTGATTTGTGTTGTGTTGCTGTTGGAAAGTGTGATGCTATTTAGTGTTTTGTAGAGTTTTTTGAGGTTTGTTTTGTGATCAAGTGTTTGTAGGAAGTTATTCCAATTTAGTTTTTGTTGTTCTTGTATTTTGTTGTTAGTCTGGGTGTTGAGTGCTTGGATTTGTTGTGTGATGTCTTGTGTGTGGGGTGCTGGTGAGTGTTTCAGTATGTCGCGTTGTCTGATGAGGTTTTGAATTTATGGTGTGAAGTTGGGGTTGTGTCTTTTTCTGTTACCTCTTGGAATGTGTTTCTTGTCAGCATTTTGGATAGTTTTATTGAGTATGTGTACAGCATTGTTGATGTTATTGATGGGTGTACTGTTAAGAGTTGTGAAGTGTTGTTCTGTCTCATTTGTGAATGCTTCCCAGTTAGCTCTTTTATAATTGGTGTATGTGTGTTTGTGGCTAGCTGGGGTGAGTTACTCCTTATATAATCCAAGGCCTTATACATTTTTTTTTTTAACCCAGCCCAGTATCAATTTTTTTTTTTTTTTTTAATTGCCCCTTGGCCATGCCAAATATCACTCCTCCACATCCCCTCCTTTCCCCCCCCCCCCCCTTCAATTATCACCTATTCTCTCTCTTATTCCCTTATTTCGTCGATATATTTTCGTGCTATCAATAGCGATTCGTAAGCAAGCTGTGCTTGTATGTGCTACACAGGGAATGAAAGAGAGAAAGAGAGGGAATAACACAACAGTGTCGCTCCAGACGTCGTGAAGTGTGGCAGGCTGGCTCAGCCTTCAGTTATGTAACTCCCGATCTAATTTGCCGATTTTGACCATCCGAACGCTGTTTCCACTTGTTTTATTGTTGTAACAGGTTAATATCTTTATAATCAACGTAAAATAGGCGCATATGGATAAGTATTAATGATATTTATGTTACGATGACGATTTGAGTGTAGGAAACAGTCTAAATACCTCCGCACAGGGAGGGGTGGCCACTACCCCACTTGCGCAGCGGAGAGGTTAAGACTATAATTTAAGAAAAAACAAAGATTTTAAAGAAAACAAATATTTGGGCAGAAAAGGGTTTAATTGCTGGAGGCCCTTTTTTGACTGAATAAAATTATATAATAGTAGCCAGAATAGAGTTAAGAAGACGTTGGCGGTACACAAAGGGTTAATCAAGTATAATTTATATTAACACAAAACATATAATGTTCCTATTGTTCCTTGTATCAGATTCAAAAGAGTTTATTGAGGCGGTACAGGATAGTTTTTTATTTCAATTCATAGACTCGCCTACTAGAGGTAATAATATCCTCAATTTAGTTCTCAGTAATAATGAACAAATGATAAATAATGTAGAGATAGGAGACCAACTAGGAAATAGTGATCATAAATCAATTTATTTTAACATACAATGGACAGGAAAGGCTAAAGAGAATACGACACTTATCCCAGATTTCAGAAAAGCCAATTATGGTGGATTAAGAAGAGCCTTAAGAGTCGATCCTATGGTTAAACTATTAAGTGGACCCAGGTGCGCTAATGAACATACTCTCTCTCAGATACCTGTCTTAACTCAGGATAATTTGACAGCTACATATAATCATTTTATTTCTTCACTCCACAATGCGCAAAATAAATATATCCCCAAAAGAAAATTTAGATCAACACAGAACCAACCCAAATGGATGAATAATAGACTATTAGACCTAGGAAAAAAGAGAGGAATATATAGAAAAATTAAGAAAGGCGAAATTCACCTACTTGCTTATTATCAGAATCTATCAAGAGGTTAAAAAAGGTATAAGGACAGACAAAAGAAATTATGAAATTAGGATAGCCAATGACTCAAAAAATAACCCTAAGGCTTTTTACCAGCTATATAAATCTAAAGTTAGAGATAAAATAGGCCCCCTTAAAACTTCGATAGGAGAAATGACAGAAAATGATTTAGAAATGTGCAGTACATTAAATAGTCCGTTTCTATCCGTTTTCACTAATGAAAATTGGGCACAGATTCCAGAAGTCTGTGAGGTATATAGCGATAGTATAGAAAATAGGTTAAGTACGGTTACTATAAGTTGTTGTTGTTGTTCCCCAGGCTGTCTGGCCGAACAGCCCCAAGGTCTCGAGCAAGGCCAAGGCCATAAACGAGCGCCCCCAACAAAATCCTCCCTGCTTACCACTAACAAAGCCCGGGTGACCGAAGCCACTCCAAGGCAGGGAGCTGAGGAGGGTGCGGAAACGCCCGGGAAACCAAAGCCCCACCCAAGGCCCTGTGCCCCTCAGCAATTATGAAGGGAAAGTTGAGGGGTAAGGGAAAAATGTGACGCTTTGGCTCCCAATCTGCCAACTTCTAGGTTGGCAGTAGGGAGGTCAATCCACGGAAAAGACGCCGCCACTTGAGATCTAGAAGATATATAAGTAAAAGGAACAGTCAGTAAGCTATGGGTATGGCAGAGATCGCTCAGTTCTCACTCGGATAGACCAGCCCATCACCACATGACTAGAACCCAATCCTCTCAGCATCAGCTAGGAAAGGCCCTAGAAAGCCGCCTTTGGCGGGGGGATAGCTCCCCTATTTCAACTCCTTTCGGGGTTGGGCACCCGCCCGTTACTATAAGTAGAAATGATGTGCTTAAGGAAATTGACAGACTGAAACCTCAGAAATCGCCTGGTCCCGATGAGGTATATGCTAGAGTATTAAAAGAATGCAGAGATGAGTTAAGTTACCCATTAACATTTCTTTTTAATAATTCATTAGAAACAGGTATAGTTCCAGAAGCTTTGAAGCTTGCAAATGTAGTTCCGATTTTCAAAAAAGGTGATAAATCAATAGAATCCAATTACCATCCCATTAGTCTCATTTCAATCATAGGAAAGCTACTAGAGTCAATTATTGCTAGGAAAATGAGAAACCACTTAGAAACATTTAACTTAATCAATTCTTCTCAGCATGGATTCACTCAGGGACGTTCTTGCCTTACTAATTTGCTTAGTTTTTTCTCAGAGGTATATGAAGCAGTAGATAATGACAAGTCATATGATATTATATATTTAGATTTCAGTAAAGCTTTCGACAGAGTCCCTCATGAGAGATTGATGAGAAAGGTTGAGGCACATGGAATAGGTGGGGCGTTGTTAGGATGGATTAGGTCATGGCTAATTGGTAGGAAGCAGAGAGTCAGCATAAATGGTACCAAGTCAGAATGGGGATCAGTCAAGAGTGGTGTCCCCCAGGGATCTGTATTAGGTCCTCTGTTGTTTATTATATACATAAATGACCTTGATTTAGGTATAACTAGTAGGATAAGTAAATTTGCAGACGATACCAAAATAGGGAGAAAAATTGATTCAGTTAGAGATATAGAGTGCCTGAAAAGGGATCTAGATACCTTACACGAATGGTCAGTAAAATGGCAGATGAAGTTTAACATTGACAAATGCAAGGTATTAAAGATAGGGAAGATGCATACAAATTTTAAATATAAACTAGCTAATATGGAATTAGAAAACTCAGACTGTGAGAAAGATCTAGGTGTGTTTGTTAGCAATGATTTGAAGCCTAGAAAACAATGTATAAGCATTCGTAACAAGGCAAACAGGATTCTCGGGTTCATATCTAGGAGTGTGAGTAACAGAACTGCTGATGTTATCTTAAAACTTTACTTGTCATTAGTGAGACCCCATACGGATTATGCTGTTCAATTTTGGTGTCCTTATTACAGAATGGACATAGATTCATTGGAGAGAGTACAACGTAGAATGACAAAAATTATCCATAATATTAGAAATCTTCCGTATGAAGAAAGGTTGAAGAAATTAGGCTTACATTCGTTAGAGAGACGCAGAGTTAGAGGTGACATGATAGAGGTATTCAAGTGGGTTAGTGGAATTAATAAAGGAGACATGAAAAATGTACTAAAGCTCAGTGATAGCGAAATAACTCGTACAAATGGTTTCAAATTAGATAAATTTTGTTTCAGAAAAGATATAGGCAAATATTGGTTTGGTAACAGAGTTGTAGATGGGTGGAATAGGCTACCAAGTGATATAGTGGGATCAAGAACGATAGGGAGCTTTAAGATAAAATTAGATAGGCATATGGACGAGATGGGTTGGGTGTGAGGGGGATCTACCAGGTGTGGGCCAATCGGCGCTCAGCAGACCCCCGTAATCTTGTGTTAATCTCTGACCGTTTTGGTGGGGTTAGTACTCAAGGTACTGAGATGGGTCTATAATTGGGCCTTGTAATTGGGGTTGGGTGTGACAGGGATCTGCCTTGTATGGGCCGATCGGCTTTTTGCAGACTCCCATTTTTCTTATGTTCTTTGTACTTGTATGATGGTGAGTGTTCATTTTTTTTTTTTTTTTTTTTTTTTTTTTTTTTTTTTTTTTTTGGTGGTCACTTCTCAGGCTCTGTCTCGAGTCGCCCACCCCAGCTAAAAAAAAATAATAATACAAAATGGGGAATGTGCCTGAGTAGATAGATAGATAGAAGATGCTAACTATATTTTGTTGTTGTTCCCCAAGCTGCCTGGCCGAACAGCCTCAAGGCCCCGAGCAAGGCCAAGGCCATAACCGAGCGCCCCCACAGAACCCTCCCTGCCGACCACAATAAAGCCTGGGTGACCGAAGCCACTCCATGGTGGGGAGCTGAGGAGGGTGCAGAAATGCCCGGGAAACCAAAGCTCCACACAGGGCATTGTGCCTCTCGGCAATTATGAAGAGAAAGTTGAGGGGCAAAGGAAAAATGTGACGCTTTGGCTTCCAATCTTGGTAGATTGGGAGGTCAATCCACAGAAGAGACGCCATCACTTGAGATCTAGAAAATATATAAGTAAAAGGAACAGTCAGAGTAAGCTATGGGTATGGCAGAGATTGCTCAGTTCTCACTCTGATAGACCAGCCCATCACCAAACTATATTTTGTTTTAGAAGATGCTAACTTATTATTTATTAATATTATTATATTATAATATTATTATTAATATTAATATTATTATTATTATTATTAATAACCATATTTTGTTTTAGAAGATGGTAACTATATATTGTTCCATTGCAGCTGTATGACGGTGAGAGTTTCTCCCTGAACGACATAATAGAGGTTGTGGGAGTGTTATCAGTGGACCCCTTCCTAGCTGCCCCACCCCCAGGAGGTACCCATGATGGGGGCCACACCTCTAATATGGAGGTGGGGGAGGAGGCAGCACATTCTCCACCACCATCACTAGTACCAAGGTTAGTTCGTTTGTTTTGATAATTTCATATAGAAACTTTTTATGTATTTATCTTTATTATAATTTTTTCATTCTAAAATGATATGTCCACAGGCCCTATAGTCTATTCGCTGTAAGTAGGCGAGAAATCATGATCTCTAACCTCTGTACCTCAAAAATTATTAGAGTAATCGAGCTAATATGTCTACCATTTGGGAAGAGTCAGTCAAGGAAACGATGTGAAAATTTACAGCCAATTTGCTCTAGCCCTTTTTGAGTTAAAGAGGATAGAGGTCATGATTTCTCACCTACTTACAGCGATTAGACTATAGCACGTTTGGTAGAGCACTGGCCTGGAAATCGTGAGGTTGAGGGTTGGAGACTGGAGCCAACCAGTGTGTGTTATTAACCCTCTCACATCCTTATGACGCAGAGGTTGCCAGATTAGCAATAAGAAATAGATTACTCTCACTCTTATAATTACCTCTCCAAAATTAGTTTTCTGCCCACAGCTAACTCAAAGACAACTGCAGAGGTTGAAGTAAATATACTAAAGGTTTATAAATACCCCTGACAGTAACAAAGGCTTTAAAGTATCCCTAATAGGCTCAAAAATTGCATCAGGACGTGAGAGGGTTAACAGACAACAGTGTTGTTGGTGGATAGTGGTGGTGGTCTAACAATCTGTGGTAACTGTACACTGAAGTCCCTCACCCATCCACCCCAACCCACCTCTTGACCAGGGAGTGTAGGCTGCTAAAAACTGCATCATCTGAACTCCCCCGCTGTCCCCTCACAAACAGATCTCACCACACCCTATCTCACCCTGGGGAGGTGCGGTACCAGGGACTACCTGGATGCCGCGGGATTCCCATAAAGGACATCTTGGGGCTACTATTACAACAATAACACTTGGTGGTTATGTCACTGGAGTGTGGCAGTGAGGCAATTTTTTCCCATGTAAATGAGGGAGACAAAAGGCAGAACTGCCTGTGACGAGTGCCTCCCTCAGAGTTGAAAGAGTGACAGGGCCAAAATCAATCTGGGAACTGGAGGCAGATTCTGTCATGGCAGTAGTTAAATGTTGGCCAGGTTGAAAAAATTGAGTTTATCTATACTTGATTTATTTCCAGCTGATACTCTAGAATCGTAGATGTGGCAACTGCGCGGTAGTGTCTCGTGATTGGTTGGAGTGAATGTGTTTCATTTCGTAGGTTGCTTGTGATAACAATTAAAATTACTGTTTCAACTGTCTTCGTGGTGCGATGCATAAGGTGTTGATTTTCGGTGTGAGCATCCTGGATTCGAATCCACGGACTGCCACATGTGTTTGTAAATTTCATTAATCGATTTTAGGAGTATAGTTGGTTGTTGGAAGGAACATAATAATTGTAATTATTTGACTCATCATATCTACAAAGTATAATAGTGTCTTCTATTCTAAATCTTGTAAATGCCGTTTAGCATTGATATTCTGCAATACAAACTAGCATTAACCAAAAATGCATCTGTATCCAAGTCAACTGCTGCCCAATCGAACATTGACACTTCAGTACATGAATTCTATTTGAAATTGAAATTACATTAGACTGTTTAACCACATATAAAAGATAGTAGAACACTTAAGTACATGTAATATGAGGCATGTACTACATTTAAAGTAGCCTATATGTTCAGGGAATTTAGTAAATGCATGTGGTGGTTGGGGAGGGAGAGGTGTTACGACCGGGACTCGTATAAAACAAGGGCTCTTAATCATTGGACTAGAAAGGCACACAGCCACAACGGTAACACTAGATCCAACCCTCGAACTTATAATGCCGGCGCACAAAATATAGGTTTGATCCCCAAGGGGAAGAGAGAAAACCTAATATTTATGAGTGGCCCCGGAGTCATTGACGAACTGCCTTAAAGGAAGGCACCCTTTCAAACTCCATGCGTTTCGCACATTTGAAATGCCCGCGCAGGTAGCTTGATGGGGCCCGCATCATAAGTGCACACTTAATCTCTTATGGAATCGCCATAATGATCGGGTACCACTAAAGAAAAACTTTTAGAAAAAATAAAAACTAATAATAATACACTAAAGTTGTCAAAAACAGCTTCCAACAATAGTGGATATTCTTGGTGTGCGCAGCCTGACGTCGGGACCCGCGCGTCATTTCGTCCTTCAATGATATATCAAGACTTCTCAAAATATCAACGAATGGGAAGGGGATGGTGGGAGGGCCGAACTCGTCAATGACTCCGGGGCCACTCATAAATATTAGGTTTTCTCTCTTCCCCTTGGGGATCAAACCTATAATTTAATAGTGGCCCCTTCGTCATTGACGAACTGCCAGAATTCTAAGACTGGAGGGGGACATTCGTACTGATGACCCTTAAAAACCCGCTCTCCGAAAGTATTCCCAACTCAAAATCCAAAGATTTCACAGAAACACCAAGACAACTCAAATATTTATTGTATACTTACAATAACGTGTATTCTTCAATATGTAAATGCTTTTACAGATATAAATATATGAAAGAGTAAGCAGATGTGTGCTTAAAGATACTGCTTATGTATAACCCACCTTGTTGGCGAATACCTAATTCTCAACATGACTTTTTTTTTTTTTTTTCTATGTGATTGAGGGAGGCAAAAGGCATAACTGCCTATAGCGAGTGCCTCCCCCATAGTTGAAAGAGTGACAGGGCCAAAATCAAGGGACGTTCGAGCCAAAATGCCTGGACACACGGAGTTTGAAGCAATTTAAGTCATAGGAAGAGGGAAAGACTGATTCTGGGAGAGAGTTCCAGAGCTCAGCTGTTGAGTAGAAGAAAGTTTGAGAGTAACGTTTCACTCTTGGGTTGGAGAGTTGCACAGAGTAGGGGTGGGATTGAGTTGCAAGACGGGTACCACGTGCCCTACGTAAAGGAGGTGGTATGCACTGGGATAGCTCTGAGGAACACTGATTATTATAGTAGCGATAGAATAGCGAGAGAGATGCAACATTGCGGCGGAGAGAGAGAGATTGCAGAGAGTTGGTGAGTGGACGGGAGTTAATGATACGAAAGGCCTTCCTTTCAACTTTGTCTAGGAGAGCGGTGTGAGAGGAACCTCCCCACACATGTGAACAATACTCAATACAAGGGCGCACTATGCCCCTGTACAGAGCAAGAAGCTGTGCAGGGGAAAAGAACCCCCTAAGGCGGTTGAGCACACCCAGCTTCTGGGAGGCTGCCTTAGCAAGACTGGTAATATGGTCCTTCCAAATGAGAGCAGAAGAAAAAGAGACACCAAGAATATTGAGAGAAGATGAAGGGTTGATTTTTGTATTGTTGAAGAATAAGGGATAGTCCGCTGGGAGATCCTGACGGGTAGATAGATGGAGAAATTGGGTTTTGGAAGCATTAAAGTTAACAAGGTTTTCTCTGCCCCAATTGGAAATAGTATTTAGATCAGAATTTAAGAGTTCTATGGCTTCATTACGTTTGTCGTTGAGGGATTGCTGGCTGGGGCGTTCTGAAAAACTAATGGAGTAGTGTAAGGTTGAGTCGTCTACGTATGAATGGATGGGAATTAAGGTACAGTTAAGGAGATCATTTATAAAAATTAGAAAGAGAATAGGAGATAGGACAGAGCCCTGAGGAACACCGGAGTTTATAGGATGAGGAAGTGAACAATGGCCGTCCACAACCGCGGCTATGGAACGGCCGGAAAGGAAATTAGAGACAAAGGCACAGATGGAGGGATAGAAACCGAAGGAGGGTAGTTTAGAAATTAAAGATTTATGCCAGACTCTATCGAAGGCTTTCGATATGTCTAGTGCAATAGAAAAAGTCTCACCGAAGTCCCGGAAGGAGGATGACCAAGAGTTAGTAAGATATGAAAGAAGATCACCAGTAGAGCGACCCTTAAGGAAGCCATACTGGCGATCTGAGAGCAGATTATAAGAGAAATGCTTAAGAAATTTGGAAGCAAGAATAGTTTCAAAAACTTTAGAAAGACAAGAGATAAGAGCAATTGGACGATAGTTGGAGGGTTGAGAGCGGTCACCCTTCTTTGGGACAGGTTGAATGTGAGCATTCATAATATCAGATTATAATATCACTAAGAATGTGACGTTATTGACTCAGATTATAAGGCCCGCACAGGGTGACTGCTTAACCGAGTACACAAAATCACGACTAGCGTGAGTTACTGAACATATAATGTATGTCACTAGGCTTGTGACTCCGACTATGTAATAATAATAATAATAATAATAATAAGCATGTTACTTATTTCTCATAAGCGCCAATTTTTCCGAAGAATTCACTAGCGCTCGAAAAGAGAAAGAAAAAAGAACAAAAATCAATGCATCAAAAGAAGGCTTATATACAACACACATTTAACAATCACTAGCAGTGGCAAAATAGCCTAAACTCTATAGCCATCTGTCATGACACCTCTCTCAAGATCATAGCTTCTCTCAAAGAGAAAAGTCTTAAGTTGTCTATTGAAGCATTCAACAGAACTCAGTTGTCTCATGGACAGCGGCAACCTGTTATACAACCTCGGAGCCATGTAGGAGAATGACCTCTCAAAGAAAGAAGACTGCTGGAAAGCCCTTGGTTCATCAAGACGAAAAGGGTCATTGTCATGACGCACAACTACACCATGGTGTGCCGGGGGGCGCCTGAGCAGCTCCGCAAGGTACCTAGGCTCACCAAATTTGAGAACCTTAAAAGTCACCAAACACAACTTAAATTCTATTCTTGCTCTTACTGGCAGCCAGTGCAGTTCTATGTGAAGAGATGTAGTAGGAGTTCTAGGTGGAACACCAAAAATTAGTCTTGCGGCCCTGTTAAGAACAGACTGAACTTTCTTCAAAATATAATTTGGAAGACCCACCAACAGGGCATTGCAATAATCAACACGAGAGAACACCAATGAGTGAACCAACGTCAGGAGGCAACGTCTGGTTATAAACGGCTTCACCAAATAGAGATTTCTGATGTGCAAGTAACAACTTTTAACTATCTGGTTTACATGCTCTTTGAAATCTAATCGGGAGTTCACATATACACCCAGATTTCGAACAGAGTTGGCCGGTCGCAGCTGAGATCCACCCACATTGATGGAGAGGGCACCTACTATATCATCAGCTCTTCTATTTCCTCGGATGATGAGAATATCAGTTTTACCATCATTTAGTTTAAGTTTTCTCGCTCTCATCCACTTCTTGATATCAGACATCAACAATTCCATCTTACTCCGTATATCAACTATATTTGTGATTCTCACATAAATCTGGGTGTCATCTGCATAAAAGTGAAAGGTGACATTATGTGCACAAAGCAGAAGAGACAAACTGCTAATATAAATTATAAATAGGATAGGACCTAAAACTGATCCCTGTGGAACACCATACTGCAGGGGTGTCGAGTCCGAGACCACTTGATTTACCATCACACTCTGGGATCTACCTGACAAGTACGACCCAAGAAGCAAGAGAGCGGAGTCACGCACACCACAATCATAAAGATCACTCAATAACAACTCTTGATCCACTGTGTCAAAGGCCGCAGAGAGATCAAGCAAGACCAATAGTGAGGCCACACCATTGCAAATGTTCTCAACTAGATCATTATGTACTCTAATCAATGCTGTTTCAGTTGAATGATGCTGTCGGTAAGCAGACTGAAAAATTGGGATAGTTTCATTCTGCTGAAGTAGTGGTTGTAATTGGTCAAGTATTGCACGCTCTAATATCTTTGATATGAAGGACAGGTTGGAGACAGGACGATAGTTCAACATGTTCTCAACATCAAGTCCAGGTTTCTTTAGAGTAGGTCGGAGTAGTGCATGCTTTTCAGAATGTGGGAAGCTACCTTCAGAGAAGCACTTATTAATTATTTTGGAAATAAACTCAACTGTGTGATCATAGACTCTTGGTAGCTTGGAAACATTTATGGGATCCAACGGGCAAAATGTTTTATTGAGGTTTCTTATGTAGGACGAGATCATGTCCACCTCTACTGAGTGAAAGGATGAGAGGACATTATTAGGAATGTGTCGGGGTTGGAGTACAACTGAAAGTTCTTCACCAACAGAAGCATCATCCAGTTCCTGTCTTATGCGAGTTATCTTGCCAGCAAAAAATGCCACAAAGTTGGCAGCCAACTCGGCATCGGGCACAGAAGGTCTTAAGCTGACTCTTGTTTTTCCAAGTAAACTGTTTACAATTGAAGCCAACCTCCTCTGGTCGTTACCACACGAGTCAACTTTTCCCTGATAATACACTTTCTTTTCATCTTTGATTTTGTGGACCACAGCTCTTCTGGCTGACAGATATTGCAACCATGTAGAGTCTGTTTTATTTTTCCGCCATTCACGTTCAGCTCTTCTACGCGCTCTTCTAAGAAATTTAACTCGAGTGCTATACCAGGGTGAATCATCTCGTACTATGATTTTCTTCTCTACTTCTGGACAGTGATGATCGAACACTAATTTAAGTGCATTTACATGTACCTCCACCAGCTCATCTGAAGTAAGGTTGGAAGTATCAATACTTCCCAAGTACTGTTTTACTTCACTGCTAGCCAAATTTTGGTCTGCATTTTTATAATTTCTAAATCTGATTACTTTTTCATGTGTGAGTGGCTTAGGGAAATCAAAGCTGAAAGTAATCAAAGCATGATCAGAGGTATTAGGGTCAGCATTCTCAACATCAACATCCAGAACACCACCACAACCCACAGGAGAGAAAACCAAGTCAAGGGTGTGTCCTAAGATATGAGTTGGGTGGGACACATGGTTTACAAAATTGTTCTGATCAGTCAACTCAAGGAACTCAGGAGAGAATGGATTCAGATGAGGGCTGTCAACCCAGTAATTAAAATCTCCACATATCAAAAGTCTTCCGGTTTTAGCAGAAAATTCCTCGAGAAACTGCCCAAACTCTTCCATAAAACCCCTATCTGTGCCACGATGGCCAGGCCTATAGACAACTGCCATTCTTAGAATTTGTTGATGGAGTTTTATTTCCACTTCCAACAGTTCATAATAAAGAGGGGCTGGGTTATGGCTTATTTGCAAGATATTCACCAGAGATGTGGAGTAGACAACTGCCACTCCACCACCCGGATGATCTCCCCTAGGCCTAGGAACATTTATTATGGAATGGGTTTTAGGCAATGCCGCCTGGATAATATTCAGATCTGACTCGAACAACCAGGTCTCAGTGAGACATAATACATCAAGGTTACGTTCATCCAAGATCTCGCAAATATGATCCATTTTGTTACGCAAGGAACGAACATTCAACAGACCCAGTTTCAACCGGCTCCCATGTGCATTTTTCAGTTTTTTGAACCTACAAAATTGGTGTTCTCAATAACTTTATTTCTCTGAGCTGTCATTAAAGGACAATTTCTACTTGAGGTGAAATGATTTGGCGGCTCCGTAACTGATGTGGAGCTCATACAATTTATACATTTGGGGGAAGTCTTGTTGGTGCAGTCTTTTGAGTTATGAGTACCGGCACAGAAGTTGCATTTTGGATCCTCATTTTTCTGATAACACCTGTCACTGGTATGACCAAAGCCCTGGCAATGGTAACATTGTGTTACCCAGAAGCGATCGTATGCACGACATCTCACAAGTCCAACATACACAGAATTGCCATCATCCACAATGGAAAGAGCGTATTTCAGGTGACATTTTTACTACCGCAGTCTTTGTGTGTGCATCACTCTTTTGCTTAGTGAATAGCAAATTCATAGCTAAGCCATCGTTGACCAGGGACTTTATTCTTGGGTTCTTGTTGAGGATGCTGGGAATGATCTCATTATCCTCAGCGTCATTAGCAATGCCTACCAGAGTCATTTTTGGCATCATCTTCTTTGGTTCGGAGACACTGAAGGCACTGTCCACCCCCAAACACTGATTGATGGCCCTTCCTGCATCTTCTTTGGCTTTCTTGGATGGAAGTCGTACGACCAGTACACCTGAATCAGTTCTAGTTAACTTGTTAACCGGAACCGAAGCCAAAGCAGTCTCGATTGCCTTTGTATCTGGTGGGCTTACTGGCTCGGAGGATCGGTCTTTTGGCTTCACTACCAGGACCTGAGGGTCCCAGACAGTTTTTTTCTTTCCACCATCTACCACCTCAGAGGTGCGTTTGGTCGGCTCCTTTTTGGTCTCTTCAAATGTTTGCTGAACTATCTTGGCAAACAAGGGAATGTCGGGGGCAGCAACTTTAGTCTCAAGGATATCCATTCTGTTACCAATACTCTCTATCTCCACGGCCACCGCAGCAAGGGCACCCTTCACTTCGTTTACAATGGCAGTCTTCACTTCACCAACTAGGGCAGCCGTCAGGTCATCCAAGGTCTGCTGACTAGTTGCTGCATCCTTTGCAGCCAGGGGGGTGGTATCGCAAACAGTGCAATGCCATTTAAATCCAGGTTTCTTCTTTGCAAGTACTCTGAGGTCCTCATCATCAACATTTATACAGTTAACATGAAAATAGGTACCACACGAGTAGCAGCCCAGCGATTTGGCCTTGCCCACAACCTTCCCACAACTACAACTCTGCTTGCCCGCTGCCATTTCAGTGGAAGTAACCAATAATTAAAAACAAAAACACCTGTATTTTGTATCTGATTAAAAATAAAAGAAAACCATAGTTTAAAAAAAAACGTGAAAATAACTACCTGGGACAGACCCCAGGTAGCGCCATCCCCGTCAGTGCCACCACAATGGAAAAAAATTAAAATGGAAAAGAAAAAAATGGAAAGTGGTGTCTGCAAGGTCACCGCGGGCAGGTGGGGATCGACTTGGCTACCCTTTAGGGGTAGCCCAACTGAGATGACCACGCACAGGATGGCAGATGTGTGTGGTGCAAAAACTTTAATCAATTTTGCACACTGTTTTTAGCTTATAGCAGTGACAATGCAATATCCACGGTACTCAGCAAGACCCTATTGGTTACGATACTGCCACTGCGCAAAGCTTTATGTACAAAATAAAGTATGTGACATTTGACACTTGTTCTTAATATTGCAACCATAACTTAGGTATGCTGTGAAAATTGCATAGGTAATAGTATTTTAGTATATATCACTCATATTACTCTTAAATAATATCAAAACATTAGCCTATGTTATCCCATCTTTCTTGACTAGAAAAATATATATTTTTTAATTAATAGAGAAAAAGAAGATTTACAATGTAAATAGAGATCACAACCTTTGGTCTTACATATATATCACAAGTTTTTGGCGAAGGGGTGTTAGTGTCTTTGTAGTTACACATCCCCCCCCCCCCCTGTTTTGAAAACAACAGCTTGAATCTACTAGCACAAAGATCTTACACCCGTTGCCGGAGGGCCACACAGGTGTGCTTTGGTCTTTCTAGGTGTACTGACAGATAGCGAGATAGAAAGGTATGATTGGAGGCCCATAAATTAGGTTCGGCAATATCATCTACCGAATAATTATGTAAAAAGCGTAGGGACACCGCCCATTTACGAATGTCATGGGCTCTTACCACTAAGCCGGGATTGCTTTCCCTGATAACTTCTACGAGGAGGGCCGCCAACCTTCGCTTTGTAACCTGTGTACCTTTCGCAGATACCCATAGAGCTCCCGGTTGCTTAGGCTGGGATGCTCTGATTAACTTAATCAAGGCTTGTACTGGACATAGAATGTGGTGAGTATCGCCGCGTTTAAGGGCAGGTACAGTAAAGGAAGTAAAAACATGATCCTGATGTTCATTTTTGGCAACAAAAGAAGGAGACGGAGCAATCTGCACATCAGCATTGCGCCACCCAAATCTAAGGCAATTAGGTGTGTTACACATCGCCGCCAACTCAGATACCCGATTACCTGAGGCAAGAGCCATCAAAAACACGGCTTTCTTAACCCCTTATTGGCGGCGCTCGACTTAAGTCGTGCACCAATTTGCAGCAAGTTAGGAGCATTATTAAGGCTTTTAACCCTTTATTAGCGGTGCGCATCATATGTCGAGTGAAAGAAATTTGGACTATGTGGCGGCTCACACCATAAGTCGTGTGGCAATTTCAGCACGTAATGTTGCTGAGAGAGAGAGAGACAAGTGGTGGCAGGAGAGTAGCGAGCGTATGACTGCTCCAGACCACCGCGGTGGACCAACTGACATGAATCCCACCCTCCTCCACCCTCTCACACTCGCTACATAGTGAAATGTATGGGGAAAGTACCGAATTACATGGTTTTTGCACTCGTGTTGCGCGGTTGTTGCAAGAAAACTAGCGGTCATACAAGGATCGTTGTGGTGTCATTGGAAAGCTCTGTTTATGCCCTTTCAGCGGGCCAGACAGCCGACTCCCAGGGCTTACCGCCGCCCATTAACTCATGTTCCCTGTGTTCTCGAGAGGCCGGCAGTGTAGCCAGTAGTGAGCATAGCTGGGAAAAATATACCGATATATGCTAAACTCCCATGTTCGTGGCATCACTGCAAGAGAACCACGAGTGCTACGTAGCTCGTTCTGGTCTCATTTTGAAGCTTTTAGCGCCTAGTTTTTTGCTAAATATTTTTTTTTTCATGCAGATGCTTGATTTATCATGCAGGAGGGCCTGAATATGCCCAAAAGAGCCCAAAACACCCCGCTAGACAAGGGTTAAGAATTAATTCAAAAGGTGGGTTCTTGGTGTATTTGGGGGAATAAAGCAATGCTAAAGTCTTCTCGAGTGACCAGGTAGGTGTGAGCTGGCGGGGTGGTGGACGAAGCCTGAAACATGCTCTCATGAAACCCTTTTCCTCCGCCGGCGGTATAGATAAACCTGTTAGATCAAGAAGGGGGATCTTTATAGCTGACAAGTGGTTTTTTAAAGTGTTAACTGCTAGACGCTTATGTTCAAACAAATAATCCAGGTATATTTGAAAACTAATGCAACCGAAGTGTCTGTCTGAGAGGTTTCTACAACCCAAGTAGTGAAAGCACGCCAATGAGAAGAGTATTGTCGCTGGGTAGACTCTGTATATTGACCTATCAATTTAGCAGTTACACTCTGGCCATATTGGGGCAGCCACTTGGCTCTCTGAATGTCCAAAAAGCAAAAGTCAGCGAGGTCTCTAGGTTTCCAATTGTGTCCAAGTGGAAATACGATATCGGGAGTGATGTCGGGGTCCCGCACCACTTCTTTAACTGGTGGTACCACACCTGAGCCGGCCATAGAGGCGCAATCATCGAGACTGCGCCCCAATAGCTCTGTAGCTTGTGAATTACCTGACACATGAGTGATGCGTCTGGAGGCGGAAACAGATATATGGAACTCCACTTGTTCCAGTCCACCATCAATGCGTCTGGCCCCCCGCCAGGGTTGGTTCCTGGCGGGTCAGGTAAAGAGGAAGCTTGTGAGTCTCCCTGGATGCGAACAAATCCACTTGTGGATGGTACATTGGAGCAATCACAACATTGAAGATGCTTTGCTTTATTGACCATTCGACCTTCGTACTCATTTGCCGGGATAGCGCGTCTGCCCAGACATTGGCTATGCCCGGGAGGTACGAGGCGTGTAAATGAATTTCTAAACTGTCTGCCAGTGTGAAAATCTCCTCTGATAGCGTGAGTAATGCCCGAGACCTCGTTGACCCTTGCTTCTGAATGCACGATACTGCGTTCAGATTGTCCATTCGGAAAGCGATGGACTTGTCCCACAACGCCGGGCCGTGTGCCTGGCGGAAAAACAATGGCACTAGTAATTCTTGGACATTGATGTGACAGTCTAGGGATTGGGACCAAAGACCTTGACCCTGATGGCCTAGGCTTGACTGATAACCCCAGCCTATTGTCCCTGATGCATCGGTATCTACCCACACTGTCGGTGGAGGAGAGGTCCATGTTGTTACTGAATAGAGTGTCTCGTGCTTCGCCCAGACCGCTAGTAAGTTGAGGATAAACCCTGGAATAGGCCATAACTCCCCCGCCGGCAAGAGCGGGAAATGTTTGTTGCCTTCCAGTATTAATCTCTTTACTCTCAACCGGCCCAACTTTATTTCCTGGAGGAGCGACTCTATTTCTAGAGATACATGAGTGGTTGCTCGTGGGAGGCGCAATTGAGGTCGTCTGATCCACCTCCAGGTTATGCCCTTGCGGGCCACTGTCTGAGCCCAAGTCCGCCTCGGCCACGCTTTGTGACATACTCTGAAAGTCCCTGTGAGGGTAGACTTGTCCGTCGTTACTGAGCTTTGACCTAACTTGTCCAAAGTGTGATTGGAGACTGGCAAAAGATTTAGTTTTTTGACTGGGTAGGTGTGGGGTTGGACGCCTGGCTAGCGGAGGCTGAACCTTGTGATTTAGAGGTAGAACCCTGACCTGATTTATATTTATGGTATGGCTTGGTCCACTTACCAGGTTTGGTACCACCTTTACTCTTAGAGGACTCAGTGCCTTTGGAGTGCTGTGGCTTAGGGGGAAAAAACTTATTACCTTGATGGGGAGTTTTAAATTGCTGCTTTGGTTTGGAGAAAAGCTTTGGAAACTTGAACTCTTTAGGTGCCGAACTCGCAGCGGTCCGAGACGTGGCTAGGTTGTAAACCGTACTCCAGACATCAGGGCAAAGCAATGAGGGTGTCAAAACCTCAGACATAAGAACTTGGCGGGCAATAGCTTCCGGTAATTTCTTAACAAAATGGACTCTTAGGTCCTGTCTAGCCCGAACCGCCTCAAACAAGGCGACTTTGATGTCTCCCAAAGATTGAACTGCATTCTGGAGCATGATTCTACATGATAGTTCCGGAGCCTTACACGCATTCTCGTCTCGGATCGCCGCAATGGTTCTAAGCAGGGATTGGGAGAGCTGACGAGATAACAGTGCCTGCGACAATAGCCGTAATGCTTTCTGCCTCAAACGAAAGTATTTTTCGAGCTGAGTTTGAGGAGGAGTACAAAAGGGATCTATGTCTCTAATCTGGAGACGTGGGGCAGAAATGAAAGTGAGGATAGGTTCTGGGACTCCGCCGGCTTTGACCACCGGAAGGGAGAACCAACCATGAGTTTCCTTGGGGATCTGATGTGAGGCTTTGTTAGTAATTGTCGAGGCATACTGTCTCAACTCTGACTGCCACTCCACCCAAGGCCTGCCTGCCCTATGTGTAAGACCGGGTGACCAAAAGGATCAAGCTGCGGGGATGTATCCAACTCCTGGGTTAATGAGGACAGCGCTTTGACGTCATTCATGCCATCAGTGCGTGACCAATCAGCATAGAGTTTAGCTGACGAGGCAGGTGGAAGGGCCGGGGCCGAGGAATAAATGAAGTAATCAGGGTTAAAGAGATTGGGTACTGCCTTAACTGTTATATCTAAGGTCCTACCAGACGAGTCCAGAGCTCGTAATTTATTAATTTGTATTTCCCACTCAGCAGGGACCGGTTGCTCTCCCGACAAAGTAGTTACTGCCAGCGCCGGATTGAGAGCACAAAATTTGGACCATGAGACATCCTGACCATAAAAAAGGGGCATAGGTCCTGGATGGGTAGGGATTTTGTCTAAAGTGGGAGGAATGACATCAGATATCAGTTGTACATTAGTTGTGGTGATAGGTGATGACTGCGTAACAAAGGTACTAGCTGTTGACAGACTATGAGGTAGCGTTACGTTAACTTCCTGTTTCGCCGGCACAGGGGCTGGCTCAAGAGAACGAACTGGCTTTGGCGGGAGAGTATCTGGCACACCCGAACCGACAGACGTATGGGAAGTACTAGGAGCAGAATTACTAGCATCGTTATGAGCCATCAATTTAGCTAACATACCCTCAAAAGCTTGCTCTAGGTAAACTTTGGTAACAAAACGGGAACAAAACAAAACGGGAACCCACACACCTGTGATAGCCTACGACTGATCATCCACCCTTGATAAACAATCCGCGATCACATTGTCACATCCAGCAATATGACGAATGTCCAGGTTATACTCCTGCAACATCAAAGACCACCTGGTCAGTCTCATATTGCGATTGTGAAATTGATTCAGGAATCTCAAAGGGTGATGATCAGTGTAGATAACCACGACTGGGCCATAGGCTGGAACATACACCTCGAAGTGCCTGAGCGACAGCACAATCGCCAGTAATTCCTTTTCTATTGTAGAATAGTTCTTTTGTGCAGCATTGAACTTCTTAGAAAAGAAACTTACTGGGTGTTCCACACCTTCATTGTCTGTCTGTAGCAAGACGGCACCAGCTCCTACACCACTAGCATCTGTTGCCAGCTGAAAAGGCCTGTTAAAGTCTGGGGCCCTGAGTATCGGGTGAGTACATAGCAAATGTTTCACCAAAGTGAAAGCCTTTTCACACTCAGGTGCCCACAAAAACTTTTTGTCTTTAGATAACAAATCTGTGAGAGGTGCCAACACCGTTGAGTAACCTTTTATGAAGCGTCTGTAGTAGCCTATCATACCCAAGAATCTCATAATCTGCTTCTTGGTTGTTGGGTGCGGAAATTTATTGATAGCCTGTACCTTGTTCTGAGGAGGGCACACCTGTCCCCTTCCCACTACAAACCCAAGGTACTGCACAGTGGCTTTTACGAAGTCACACTTTGCCAAATTTACTACCAGACCTGCTTCACTAAGTTTCTGGAACAAGGTCTCAAGGTGCTCACAATGGCTCTCAAAGTCGTCATCATAAATGATTACATCGTCCAAATATACGGTGCAATTTGGAATGTCCTTTACAATTTCATTCATCAGGTTCTGAAACGTTGCTGGTGCATTCTTAAGTCCGTAAGGCATAACATTGCACCGGTAGGTACTCCCGTCCACAACAAAACCACACACTCGGACAAAGGTACTTGCCAGTAACCTTTTACTAAATCTACTTTAGACAAAAAACGAGCATTACCAATTTTGTCAACACTATCATCAACCCGAGGAAGAGGATATGGGTTAGTTGGAGTCAAACCGTTTAACCTACGGAAATCAATACAAAAGCGTACCTTGCCATCTGGCTTAGGCTGCAGTGTTACGGGGGAAGTCCACTTAACTGTGCCTTTCTCTATCAACCCTCTACCGAGCATATACTCCAACTCATCCCTCAGAGCTGGTAGTTTTATGGGGGGCACACGGTACGGGATTGACTTAAAGGGTAGATGGTCCCCCACGTCAACATCATGCATAGCCTGAGTAGTGAGGCCTGGGTGTTCAGCAAATACAGTGGGGTATGAACCGAACAACTGATGGATAGCATCAAACTGCGGCTCAGGCAAATGAGCCATAGCCTCGTCAGCCCTAAGGCTCGAGTTCCCCGCCCACTGATCCGCTGAAACATGTTGATCCCAGCTATCCTCCTCTGAAGCTTGACTGTCCCCCTCTCCTTCTCCACCACGGCCGCAACAAGCCAACACAGGGACAGTGAGAGGCTCAGAGGGGCGCCTCACATACTCTCCTGGCTGTGCATCGCCGTCCTCGTCGAGCTCTACAGCTCCATTAGCACACGTTTGGAGCTCAGGGTCCTCTAGTTGCAACCGACGTATATCTGAGGGTGCCAAGCGATCTAACTGCTCCCGGAGCAATGCATGACCTTCCCCGATACTGGGCTGCTCCCTCTGTCTCTCTCGATGTACATAAAGTTGCTGTCGTGGAGACTCGTCATGCCCAGCCTCGTCACTCTCGATGACAGGCCCAGGGGCTACTCCAGAATTAAGTAATGGTGCTAATACTGAATCACCCAGGAGAGCCGCCGAGTCAAAACTCTTAAAACCAACTCCAGCTTTAGCCTCCTCCTGTTGATCGTTCCTCCGCTGGTCTGAAGACGGAGGACTAGGCTGTGACACTTTAGCTGCCCGAGCTCGGGTGACAACACACGCCATGGGTTGTGTCTGGCACCGCTCGACCCACTCTTGCTCTTCCCTACTCACGTCGGCCGGCCTCTCGGCAACGACTAAGGGTAGAACCTCAGAAGCGGGCATTGCAAAGTCGTTGCCGAGAAGAAGGTCGACGCCCTCCACTGGCAGTTTCTCCACAATCCCGACATCCAATTCACGTGCCACACCATCCACCTCCAACTCCAACCGCACCAGCGGGTATGACCGAGTTGCATTAATACCCTGCACCACTACCACCCGAGCCGCGTTTATAGGGTAGCCAGTCAAGTTTTTCATCAGAGTCTGGGAAGCACCTGTATCACGCAAGACCTCTACTCCATGCTTGCGCCCCGCCCACATCACGCAACCCCGCCCTCTATGGTCGCAAAAAACATCCTGAGCAGGGTTCGAGCCTCTCAGGTGCTTCTGCATTGGCTGTGCCTCAGCCTCTGACGAACTGCCCCGGGCAAACTCAGATGACTTCGGAGACACACCAATGTTGCAGGCCAAAGACACAGCTGCTGTAGGTGGTTTGCTAGGACAGACTCTTGCAAAGTGCCCCTTTTTATGACAATGATAACACTCCAACTCCCCTTTGGGCTTCCCTTGGTACTGGGAAGGGCCCGGCCCCTTCTTAAATGGGACGGTGCTAGTCTTGTGGTCAGTCTTGGTATCATGGCTCTTGTACTTGTTTGCATAAGGTATATCACTAACTCGGGGGGGTGGGGCGTCACGCCCCTTGTTACCTGCCTCACTACGCTGGGCAGACCCGCACCCACGAATTAGTGATAGCCGGATGTCAGCCATCTCAGCCGCCTCCTGTAGAGTTTTTGGGTTCTTTTCTTTAATAGTTAAAGTCATTTCTGCACCAGTACACTTATAAAACTGCTCGAGCAGAAACAGCTCAGTCAACTGTTCTGCCGTCTCAGCTTTCTCAGAACGTGTCCAGTTTTTAAGTGCATCTTTTAAGTCCCGGGCATGTTCAAGAAAGGTCGCCTCCCTAGTCTTTGTAACACCCCGAAACTTCAATCGATATGTTTCCGGTTGCAACTCGTATGCCCGTAGGACAGCTCTCTTCAATTCTGGGTAGTCAATGCAAGACTCTAAAGGCAGTGCATCATAAGCCTTCAGACCCTTACCTGTAAGTCTTGAGGAGACTAGAGCTGCCCACTTCTCTTCAGGCCAATTATGCTCCCTACACTTCTTCTCAAAACGATTAAAAAATTCTGTGACTTCAGTTTCACTAAATACCGGCACCAATTTGACTAATTGGGCCAAGGACTGTCCTCTTACTTGGCCCTCACGGCCCATCCGCGTCCCTGTCGACTCTGCACGAGTCTTATCTAAATCTAATTTAGCACAATATTTCTCCGAGTCGTACCTAAGCTCAGCCTCATGCCTCCTAACCTCAATCTCATGCCTCCTCGTCTCATCCTCCTGCCTCCTGGTCTCATTCTCCTGCTTCCTAGCCTCAATCTTAGCAAGCTCAAGTCTAAATACCATATCTGGAGACAGGCAGGAAAAGGGAGCTGCCACTACTGAAGGAGGGGGGGCAAAAACTGGGGAACCACCATGTGCACCACCCGAGGGCACTCCAATCTGCCAATTCTCATCCCTCTGTGGGAGAGTGCTAACCTCCGGTAACTGAGTGGACGGCACTGTGGGAGTCGAGTGAGAGGGGATCTGGGGAGGAACCCCCCCAAACGCCCTCTCCTCCGAAACCCCATGTCGCCCACGCAACACCCAGGAAATCAGCTCCCCCTTGGACATCCCTACTACATTGGAAATGCCCAAAACCTTGGCTATCAGGTGCAAGCCACAAACATCCACCCCAGTCAGCCTCTCCTCCGTCACGTGGTACCGCTTACTCACAAAAACTCTAGCATCCTCCTCACTGGTTACTAACGGCACACCTTCAAATGACATCTCTCGCTCATCGTCAGTGCTAATGCACGACATACTGAAGTCCACAAAAAAATTCTCGAGACAAAAGTGTTAAACTTCCTATGCAAGCACTAATTACTAAATTAACTGGAGTCTCTTAAATGCTTTACTAATTGCCATACAAACAAAAATATTCTTCAATATGCACGCTAAAATACAAACAAACAAATGTTGTACAACTCTGCAAAAATGTATACTGTTCACAAAATCCTAAGCAAGGTCGCCATTTGTTACGAACTGGCACTCGGGTACACAAGGGCTCTCAATCAGGACTCGAATACGGCTCACTGCCACAACGGAAACACACGATCCCAACCCCTGAGTACTGCCAGCCGAACAAAAAACACCAATACCCTCCAGAGTTCAATCTGCTATAACGGGGTATACAAGAACTCGGTACTAGTGTTCAACAACAGACTAATAAAGAGACAGGAATTATCTAGTCTGGTCAACAATCAAACAAAGAAGTAAGAAACAACAACACCAAAGAATAGTGTTGGCCGAAGCCGAAGTAATCCACCCTTGACTAAGAACTTAAGAAGTCCTCCACCCTCTACTTCGGATCGGCACTATTACGTTACGTTAATTAATAGTCCTAAAGCATCGAGCAAGGAATATTCTGAAAAAAGTTAGATGCTTCTCGGATGCTCGTAAGAAGTACGTATCGGATTTTGAACAGTAATTCAATAAGCAAAAACACTGGCAATTAAATACTATTAAAGGTTTAAATTGGTATAAGAATAATTAAAAGAATATGCAATAGTAAATGGCAAACATTAAAAAGAAGTACTCCGCAAATGCAACGGCAATAGCCTACTCGGATTGTGCTCGTGGGCCACTAATCACTAAAGTAGCCAAGCTTGCAACACATGAAATCAATAGTGCATAAACAATATCATACATAAGGAAAGCTTCAATACTATTCTGTATCTACTAATCGAGTAAAGTCTAGCTGGGGTACTGTGGGCAAAAGGTAGCAGTGACTGAGCAAAAACGGCTCGTAGCCTAGCGAAGTCCTCACAACTGTTTAAAGTATTACGTTAAAACTAACAAGTGCACTTTGAGAAATCCAGATCCCTTGTATCTGGTTTTCTCCCGGCTCCTTGACAAAGTAAAAACAAACTGTTAATAAAATACAGGGTGGTTAGGCTCTTGCCCTCACGCACTGTAAATTATTAACTCAACACAGTCAGCCGCGAAGACAACCTAGGCTTCACTGAACCGAAACGAGTATGCAGGTTTATCGCTTAACCACTGCATCAAACAACAACTCGTAACACAGAAAAGCCTTACCCCAGTCTAGCATTACCTAGACTAGCAGAAAACAGGAATAATAATAATAACACACAGGGAAATGCATATACAAGTGCAACAAACATAAATCAATCCTATTCTAAGTTAACCCTTCCAAAATAGGCTATCTAATAGGCAAGTATCTCGTGAGAACTCAAGCGATAATACGTTGGCTGACTAGCTCTGCACCAACGGGACCATGGAAGTTAAACAGGCAGGGAAAAGAAGAGATAAGAATGTAAGGTAGTAGAGAAAGTTCACATCAGTCAGAAGAATATATAGTTAGCAAGGGAAATGAGAAGTCGCTCTGCCTAATGAGTTCTGATGAAAAAATGGCTAGACTTCCCTTTTTATACCCGGCCCTCTAGTGAGCCCAACGTGAACTACTAAGGACCGCCCACTGACAACCATTACGTAATTTCTCTCTCTCCTCTGGGATAGACAAAGGCTCCCCTAGCACTGAGGGGAGGGGAGTGCTAGTGAGTTAGGCCCACCTCCCGCCTGGCGCACCCACTGACCCCCAACTGTGGCGGTTTCTCTTCCCATCATTACAAATAAGTTTTACACACAATACTTATAACTAATGATATAAAATAGAACTCGTTGACTCAGATGAAAACAAAATACATATTCATAATACAGTAGGGTCCCGCATAAAACGAGTCTCGATTAAAACGACCGACCTAAAATATTAATATTTAATTTTCGATCAGAACGAATGTGATCACATAAAACGAGTCCGCCGCCAAAGTGGGGCAAATCCGAGGAGTTTTCATATAGAGCGCCGAAATATCGTACAAAACGCACGAAATATCGTCGCTTTGTACGAAATATCGTTCGCTTTGTACGAAATATCGTCGCGTTGTACGAAATATAGTTAGCTTTGTGCGAAATATCGTTCGCTTTGTACGAAAATTTTCGCTTACAGTGAACATTGACGATATTGCGCCACCAAAATGCTGTGTTCACATAAAACGAAATCGCATAAAACGCCCTCGTTTATCGACCATAAACTCGTTTTATGTGAGACCCTACTGTACTTATAGTACAACGGCTCACATGAACTAAGTTAGGAAACTCTACATAGACTACAGCCAAAGTTCCTGCCCTGACGATCCTAGCGAGAGTGGGGCATGACTAGGCGTTCTGTACAGCATGCTCACACTGGACATGCGTCACAGGCCCCTAGTATCGTGGGGTGATTAGTGACATGGTTAAGCATATCTTGAGGATTAAGATCAAGCATCGGTATTTCCTGAGGAGTAGGTACATTTGTAGGTATTGGTGGAGGATTAACAATTGCTTGGGGGAACACCGACTGAGACAATACCCGTTGGTGCCCCACACAACCACTAGATAGGCGTTCACCTCTATTATATAAAGAGACGCTATTATCCGACTCGTCCACCACCCTATAACCCTGGTACTCGTCTGCTAACACTTTTGGTGGCAAACCGTGAACCTTGGCATGACTAGAAACCTGTGGGATTACAAAGTCCTGCTTGTTTAACTTAGAGGTAGTAAGCACATTGAGAACATCACCCCGAGTTGCTGCCTCATCCTCCGGTCCCACCACCGAGCTGCCGGATTGAATGTTAGGCTTAGCGGAGGTGGAAGCTGAGGAAGACTTACTATGCTCGGTTCTACGCCGGGAACCAACATCAGCAGACCCCGAACGAGATTTCTTGCTATGTTGTTCGGAGGACGACTTCCGAGAAGAGGATGTTGACTCTTCCGCCTTTCTCTTCCGGCTAGAAGAGGATGTCTTGGTCCGGTGAGTCGGGGAGGACGTCTTGCTAGTCCCCGGCGACTTGGACTGTGGCTGGGGGGTTCAGTCCCTTCACTGTCACTACTGTCACTTGAGCTAATATGTTCCTTTGACAGAAACTTAGGTTTAGTTTTACTATCTTTGGGAGATTTACTGGTGAAAGCCCTGTGAGATTTAGGCAAGAGAGGGGCAGGGGGTTCTTTGACAGTTAAGTATTCCCACAATTCTA
The DNA here is from genome assembly GCA_032716605.1 of Paralithodes platypus. Classification (NCBI taxonomy): domain Eukaryota; kingdom Metazoa; phylum Arthropoda; class Malacostraca; order Decapoda; family Lithodidae; genus Paralithodes; species Paralithodes platypus. The sequence goes on along the minus strand of CM064577.1, from coordinate 22,250,573 downwards.
GGTTGTCACACATCAAAGACTTATGTGCGACCTCAGTACAGTAATTCTTAAAAGCAATTCTGATTGCATTCAGAGAAATTAAGCAAGATTTATCTTTGTCAACCAGTAAGCCATGCCGGAGCTCAGTGCAGGTCTTGCACTTCTTGGACCACCAGGTCCCACGAGAACGATCCAGGCATGGCACACACCGGATACAATGTGAGTGATTAAAAATTGGAAACTCATAACAAGATATAGTAACACAAAGAGGTACAAAGGGCATGGTAGTGACAAACCCCCCAGCCAGATTGGTTGTCCCCTTGTCCGTGCTCCTCGCCGGAAGTGGTGGTGATCTGGAAAATAATTTCCAGGAATCAATGCTCATAAGGATAAACCGAAACATTCACATATGTTATTTGATATCCCCGGCCCTGCTGAGAAAACAGAGCGTCCTAACAGGATCAGTCTATTTTCCCGACTGGGCCACACTCTTAATCATGCCTGAAGTTGCACAAAAAGAGGGGTGAGGACTAAATGTAATATAATTGACACTGATATTTAGTAGTATCAATAAATCCATTGCCCATTGTTTTTTCGTCCTACCTACTCGCCGGGGCGAAGACTAGTAGTGATAAAGTCTGTATACTACCTAATCTTGATAGTAACCCAAAAGAAAAAACACATCCGAGAAAACAGAGCGTCCTAACAGGATCAGTCTATTTTCCCGACTGGGCCACACTCTTAATCATGCCTGAAGTTGCACAAAAAGAGGGGTGAGGACTAAATGTAATATAATCGACACTGATATTTAGTAGTATCAATAAATCCATTGCCCATTGTTTTTTCGTCCTACCTACTCGCCGGGGTGAAGACTAGTAGTGATAAGGTCTGTATACTACCTAATCTTGATAGTAACCCAAAAGAAAAAACACACAGGGTTGCATATAATGACACTTATAATTTTTAGTAGTATCAATAAACCCATTGACTATTGTTTTTCCATCCTACCTACTCGCCAGGGCGAAGACACAGTAGTGAGAGGTCTGTATACTACCTAATCTTGATAGTAAACAAAAAACAAAAACAGTCACAACCTTGTGTGTCCCGCCGGGAACAAGTAACCCTAGCGAGACAGGCTAGTCCTCCCGGCAACGCCGGAATATCCCCAGGAGGTTGACACCCTCCGCCGGGAAAAAAGTGGTATTAGACCACTATGGGAACTGGGACTTGTCCAATGTCCACCGAAGCAGACTCCTGGCGGTCACTAAGCAGTGAGAGCGCCGGGAAAGGACACCCAACCCGTTGTGTTAAGTATCCAGACCATTGGGTGACGAAAAACACAACCACAACAATAAACAGGGCGTCCCCTGTCATCCTCGTACTTGCCAAAACACAACAAGTACTGAGGAAGCAAGGCTATAATACACAATATATAATCATAAAGTAATAAACTTAGCCTAAACAAGCTAAACCCCTAACAGAGGCAGACCACGAGGCCTTGGGCAACCGCAGAGGGGCTCCCACGACGACGACGCCACCACACGTTGGCCCAGGGGCAGGGCAAGGCTCCACGAAGTCCCACAACTACGTGTGACAACTTTTAGAGCCTACAAACACCGCACAAAATGCACAGAACCTGGGAACATCTTCAGCAGGAAAAAACCCAGTAAAATAGCCTCCTAACTAGTTTAAGTTAACACGGAAACTGAAAAAGAAAAGTTAGACATGCGAGGCGTCCACCCAATCGGGCTGCTTGGACGCTCAAAAAGTACCCTTATAATACACTCTCCCTGCGATAATACTGCTCGGTCTAGTAAGCTAGCTAATCTAAACCTGTCACAGAACGTCTCGGTTAATACAAATGAGTAAGGACTCACGAGAAGACGAAAGGGGACGACGAATACAGCAGCTCACTAAAACATGTCCGAGCGGTATTTTCGCAGGTAGAAGAAGGACGAAATGACGCGCGGGTCCCGACGTCAGGTTGCGCACACCAAGAATATCCACGATTGTTGGAAGCTGTTTTTGACAACTTTAGTGTATTATTATTAGTTTTTATTTTTTCTAAAAGTTTTTTCTTTAGTGGTACCCGATCATTATGGCGATTCCATAAGAGATTAAGTGTGCACTTTTTTTTTTTTTTTTTTTTTTTTTTTTTTAAGAGACAATGAATGGAGGAAGGAAAAACACAGATAAAACAAAAAGGTCCATGTGCCTAAAGGCATCCTCCATTCATAAAATGTTTGTAACAACTGGATTTAAACATTTGTTGATTGTAAGTTTGTGGAAAGCAATTCGAGGAAAGTGAATTCCAAAGAGTAGTAGCTCTGGGGATAAATGAATTCTGATAAGCAGAAGTTCTGCATTGTGGAGGAGAAAGTGTAAATTCATGTAAACTTATGATGCGGGCCCCATCAAGCTACCTGCGCGGGCATTTCAAATGTGCGAAACGCATGGAGTTTGAAAGGGTGCCTTCCTTTAAGGCAGTTCGTCAATGACGAAGGGGCCACTATTAACCCCTTATTGGCGGCGCTCGACTTAAGTCGTGCACCAATTTGCAGCAAGTTAGGAGCATTATTAAGGCTTTTAAAGGGTTAAAATCTAGTGCAAATGGCCGGGAGCGCAGCGGGCCAGACAGCCAACTCCCAGGGCTTACCGCCGCCCATTAACTCATGTTCCCTGTGTTCTTGAGAGGCTGGCAGTGTAGCCAGTAGTGAGCATAGCTGGGAAAAATATACCGCTATACGCTAAACTCCCATGTTCGTGGCACCACTGCAAGAGAACCACGAGTGCTACGTAGCTCGTTCTGGTCTCATTTTGAAGCTTTTAGTGCCTAGTTTTTTGCTGAATACATTTCTTTTCATGCAGATACTTGATTGATCATTCAGGAGGGCCTGAATATGCCCAAATGAGTCCAAAACACCCCGCTAGACAAGGGTTAAATACACCTATACCCTCCAGAGTTAAATCTGCGATAGCGGGGTATCCTCTAACTCGGTATAAATGCACTACTACTACAGGCTGATGATCTCTGATACAGCCTGATCACAACAACATACAATTACGTTAATAATGTATACAAGGAAAAAGATAGAGAGCTTAATTAAATCACTGGAATGATTTAATGCAAACAAGAAGAAGGTATAATTAAAGTTACTCTAAACAATAATAAACTGTCACTCCTATATTAAAGAAAGTGAATGAAAGTCCTAAAGCATCGAACAGGAATCTTCTGAAGAAAGTCTGATGCTGTTTAAGATGATCGAATCGGAATTTGAACTGTTATATAAAGCAGGAACAAGATATGACAATTGTAGGGACATACAGTGTTAACTGGCACGGGAATAACGATAAATGCGCAATAGTATTATCTCCAACAACAAAAGAAGTACTTCCTCAGGCCACGCAAAAGCCTGCTCGGGTTGTGCAACTCAACAACAACCAAGGCTTACACTCAACGTGAATAAAAATGCTGCATACATAACATAAGAGTTTATAATCCTAATCGGGTGTCTGCTAGGCGAATAAAGTCTAGCTGGGATGTCGTAGGCTAGGAAACAATGGCTGAGCAAGCGGCTCGTAGCCTAGCGAGGTCCTTAAGACTGTACGGCCAAATTACGTTAAATGACGGGGTGCTCTCTTGAGAGATCCAGATCACTAGTATCTGGTTCTCTCCTGGCAACCCTCTTTAAGTCAAAGCAAAATGAGTTAGCACAGTGTTGGGTGGCAGAGGCAAAAGCCCTCACTCGCAACACAGTGCTAAACTCACAGGGTACACAGTCAGAAAGACAACCTAGGCTTCCCACGCATCCGTTGCGATTGTACAAGTTCAACAAAACCTGGTACACATCGGAAATCACAACACCAATAGCCTCACCCCAGTCTAGCATTAAATAGCCCAGCAGACAACCAAGAAATAGGTAGGGAGACACCGCGAGTGTGTCGAACCTCTACAGACAAAATGTTAACCCCTCCAAAATGTCTAACTAAACATGAAATATCTGAGAGCTTCAGCATATAATACGATGGCCGATATATGAAATCGTGCAGAACCAAAGGGGAGTTATGATGTTAAATAGATTAGAAGAATAAGAGGTAAGAAGTTGAGAGAGAGAGAAAGTGTTCTATAGGTGGAAGTTGGGGACAGATGGCAAGGGAGGTGTGAAGGTTATGCTGGTCAAGCAAGCTCTGAGCAAGGAAGGCACAAATGCAGCAAGGAGTGCGGGGGCACTACCTCCTGCTGCGGCAGGAGGGCGGCAAAGCGGCCAGCCACTCAGAGGGCCCGGCCGTGGCATGACGTCACCGAGACAACGCGTAACACTACGCGCACAACACTCTGCCTCCTGCACTTACTCACTCACACTCTCTAGCTGTATCATTCAGTCTTATACATTAAACTTATAACTGATGATATAAAATATAATGCATTGTCACAGACGAAAATAAAGACCACTTCTATACTGCCTGTGACATGACGATTCACAAGAAAGAAAGTATAACATTCTCTGATAACTGTAGCCCATTTCACTGCCCTGGCGAGCGCTAGCGGCTACCGGGAGGCGATTCTGCCAACGCTGGTAGGCGTCACATCTTGCCCAAGATATGGGACGCTCAACATTAGGCGAGCACCATATCTGACAAGGCAGAATGCCGACAAGACCCGTCACAACCAGCCACTCCGCCAGAAATGAAATGCAAAGCTCAATCATAAACAAAACAACATTTTAGCATAAATAAAATCTTATAACCCCCCCCCAAACATAATAGTATAATTTTAGCCTGCTATGCTCCTAGAGCGAGCTTCACAGAGCCCACCCTCCTAAGTGAAAGACAGGTTCAACTTAGGACTTTCGCTATAACATTGGCAACTTACAATTAACTATCAAAAAGAAAGAGTTTTTATGTGATTTTTTTATTTAATTTTAATGTTGTTTTTGACGGCTGCTCTACAGGGGCAAGCCTGATTTTTCTCCACTCTCAACACACACTGACTGAACGGCGAGGGTTCTCCTGCAAACAAACCCTCCCGTGACAAACAATCAGCCAAAACATTATCAGTGCCCTTAGCATGCCACACATCCAACTTGTGTTCCGGCAGCACAACAACACCTGACACTGATAAACTGCCCAGTTCATCACAAGACTGGCACTTCTCTTCGCTCTTTCCGGCAACGGGACCTGCCAATATCCTTTCACTAGTTTTACCTTCGTGATAAATGAGGCAGCCCCGATGCAGTCTATGGTATCGTCAACTCTAGGTAATGGATAGGCGTCAGGGATAATGCTTCCACACTCTTGCAATCACCATAAACACGGATCTTGCCACTCAACTCCGGTTGCAAACTCACTGGCAACGACCACTCACGATATCCCGTATCCCTCAGACCCTTTTTCCACATGTCGTCTAGCTCTGTTTTCACGACAGGCTGTTGAGCAGGATTTATACGGTAGGGAATTAAACTGAGCCTTGCACTGTCTCCAGCCTCCATGTCGGATTCTACCCCGTACATCAGGCCTGGAGAAGCAACAAACAAGCGGATGCACTGCCACAGCCTAGTAAACAACTTATCTTGCAGAACAACATGCCTAGTGCCCTCCCACAACCCAGCCGAGACTGCAGCTTCTAACCTGTAGTTTCCCTCCTTCTCTATCTTCGTCCCTAGAACAGCCAGGTCATGAGAGGGACAATCAGTACCACCTGTGCAGTCACTCCCATAGTTCATTATTGCTAAGGCTTCCCCGCCGATACCGTACATGCGCACCCCCGCATTCCTTACGACTACATCTGCCTGCGCAGCATCACCGCTTTTAGCGACATGGCCAGATACAGTCGGTCTATGGTAGGTCTGTTGCATTCAACTAGAGCAGCATTGGGAGGCTATGCGACGACCGGGCACATCCACTCCACAGCCAACCTCACCAATCTGCTCAATGTCCTCCTTCTGACCACCACCCTTGGCAGCCATGGGTCGACCCTGACCTGACAACCATGTCCAAGCCTCATCGCCCACCTTGAACCACCGAAACAACGAGGCTAACGGTCTACCAACATTCAAGTGACCTGCCCGCGGAACATCTTGCACCGCCTGAGTTGTGAGGCTCGGGTGCTCGGCACGACCAGTGGGGTATGAACCGAGCTGGTGCTGGAGCGCTGCACACTGCTGCTCAGGCAGGTGCTCTAGCGCTTCCACAGCCACCAGACTCGTGTCCCCCGCCCACTGCTCCGCCGAGACATGACAATCCCAACTCTCCTCCACCTGTGCCTTACTGCCCCCCTCTCCTTCTCCACCTTGGCCGCTGCAGACCAACGTAGGGACAGTAGGTTGCTCAGGTGGTTGCCTCACAAACTCCTCCAACAGGTTCACATGACATGTTTCCCCGTCCTCGTGTTCGATAGCCCCGTTCCCACAACTCTCCTCCAACTGGGAACTACTAAGTCGCGGAGTGCCATCACGCCCAACCATGTCACTAGGGGTGACAGGTTCTGGGGCCACTCCGGAGCTCACCTCTGAGTCAAGTACTAAGCCGCTAAGGAGAGCCGCTGGAGCAAAACTCACAAAACTCCCAACTTTAGCTTGCTCCTTCCGACCGTTACTCCGCTGGTCTAGAGACTGAGGAATAGGCTGTGACACTTTGGATGCAAGAGATCTTGTAAAAACGCACGCCATAGGTTGTACTTGACACTTCTCTACCCACTCCTGTTCCTCCCTACTCACGTCGGCCAGCTTCTCGGCAACGACTAAGGGTGAAACCTCAGAAGTAGGCACCGCAAAGTCGTTGCCGAGAAGGAGGTCGACGCCCCCAACAGGCAAGTTCTCCACAATTCCAACATCCAACTCTCGTGTCACACCATCTACCTCCAGTTCCATCCTGACCAACGGGTATGACCTGATAGCATTGATACCTTGCACCACAACCACCCGTGCCGCATTTATTGGTCTACCAGTAAAGTTCTTCATCAAAGTCTGAGAGGCACCCGTGTCTCGCAACAGCTCAACTCCATGCTTCTTACCAGCCCACTTCACGCAGCCACGCCCCCGATGGTCGCAAAAGACATCGCGGACAGGGTTCGAGCCTTCCGGATTCTTCTCCACTGGCTGTGTCCCAGCCTCTGACGTTATACCCCGGGCAAACTCAGACGACTTCGGGGACACCCCAATGTTGCGAGCCAAAGACACGACTGCTGTAGGTAGCTTGCTAGGACAGGATCGTGCAAAATGTCCCTTCTCATGACAATAAAAACACCTACACCATATCTAAGTCCCTGGGACTTAAACTCAAACTTAAACGGGACGGTACTAGGTCTATGGTAAGTTTTGGTGTCGTTGCTCTTGTTCTTAGTGTAATTATGTGTATCAGTGTTTCGGGGAGGGGGAGGGTTACGCTCCTTATTGCCTGCATCACTTCTCTGTGCAGAACCGCACCCACGAATCAAAGATAACCGAAGGTCAGCCATCTCAGCTGCCTCCTGAAGAGTTTTCGGGGTTTTTTCTTTAAGATTCAACGTCAGATCGCCGCCCGTACACTTGAAAAATTGTTCTAGAAGCATCAGCTGTTTCAACTCCTCAAACGTCGATGCCTTCTCAGAACGCAGCCAGTTTCTAAATGCATCGGACAGATCCCGGGCCTAGAGGAAACAAGGGCTGCCCACTTAACCTCGGGCCATTGGTGCTCCCGGCACTTCTTCTCAAAACGCATGAAAAATTCGGTGACACCCGACTCGTCAAATACAGGGACTAACTTGAGCAGGTGCGATAAAGACTGATCAAGACCTCGATTCTCAGAACCGAGACGCTGCCCTGTCGACTCCACCCGAGACTTCTCAAGATCTATGTCTGCACAGTACATGGTCTTTCTCACTTCAGACTGAATCCTAAGCTTAGATTCCCACTGCTGCTGTTGTTGCTTGAGCTCAGCCTCATGTCTGGCCTTTCTCTCCTCAGCCTGAATCCAGGGGCGTATCTAGGGTAGATAGCGCCTAGGGCAAGGACTGGAATTGCGCCCCCCGGTGGCGTGGGGCGAGCGCAGCGAGCCTCTCCAGCTGGGGGGTTCGGGGATTTTTTTAAAAATATGAGCAATTCTAGGAGCATTTTAAAGCCATATTTAGGTAATTGAATCACTAAATAATGAATGATATACTGTACCAGTAGGCTATATATATATATATATATAATGTGTGTGTGTGTGTGTGTGTGTGTGTGTTTGTATGTGTGTGTGTGTATGTATGTATGTATGTTAGGTTCATTGTTTGGTTTAGGTTAATGATACCTATTTTGAGTTTGGATTGTATTATACTTTTTTTAAGACCCTGTTCAATCATCTGACACCTATCTTTTAGATTTCATAAATCCATATAATCACTGAATCAGGATAAAAAATCGAATAAGTCAATCTCGTTAACAGTTTAATTAACAAATTATTGCACTACATCTGACATCTGACAGACTGACATGAGTGACATCTGACAGACTGTATATGAAAATCACAACTGCACTTTCCTTGCTTTTACTGATGCAAATTGGTCTATGATGTCCTCAAAGTCAGTTGTTTCAGTTTCTTCTCTTTCTACACTGAGCAGAGCAAGATCACAAAGTCTGCCTTGACCCATGGAGGCTCTCAAGTAAGAAAGTATTAACTTTAATTTGTTGAATGATCTCTCACAACTGGCGATGGAAATGGCGATGGTTAGCATTATCTGCATAGCAATGCGAAGATTGGGGAAGACACTCTCATCTCCATACTGAACAATAAATTCAAGAAGCTCTTCAGGTCTTGATATTTTCATGTTGGCCCGACTTGATAGCAACATTCTGCAGTCAAAAATGTCTTCATATAGCTGCTGTCCATCAACATCAGAGCTGTACAATTCACCCAAATTTTCACACTTCTTCTTTAGGTCGTTACTGTCACTGTCGCTGCCATAACACAGTTTCTTGACATCGAGAAGGAACCCAAACTTGGCGTCAGTGTCGTGCAAACGAGCGAACCTTATCGCATGCCAGTTTTAACGTGTTTTGCCATGTTTACCGCTTTGTATCCTATAAATTAAAGAAATGGATATAATACTGAGTAGTGTATGATGGAGTATGGTATAAATACTCTAAAGAGGCATAACGAACTCATCTTTAGCTTTCTTCATCTGCCCATGACGATGTGTTTAATAGCCTATGCGATTTTATGTTTGATTTGTAATATTCAACTCATCACGGGAATATGAAGACAGATACAAAGGATTTGTTGGTGTCTATGAAGAATTAGTATGATACTTTATCATCCACTATTTATTTTCTTATCTATACCTTTTGATTAGAGGGAAAACTGCCTTAAACATTACGAAACAAATTCGACTTCAATGGACCATAGCTGCAAAAAATCCCTCAAAAGGCTATGTAGCCTATATAGGCCTATAGAACATTTCTTACTCAGAATGACCTAATCTTTCATTTCTGGAGTACTTGACAAAACTCGCGGGACACCCTGTATATTAAATTCTAAAAGTAGACCCCTATTTAGCCTAAGCAATAAAGTAATTTTATATAGAAATAAAGTTAAAACCACTTTCCTTCTTCATGAGGAAGTTTCGTGATCTTCTAAGATTCTTCTTACACAAATTATACAATGCTCTGAAATAATGAAAATGACACTCTAAAATTACTCTAAACCACGTATAAACCTAGAAGCTAAATTCTAAAAGTATTTAGCCTAAGCAATAAAGCATGTTCGGATGTTCCTAAAATAATAAAGGTAAAACCACTTTCCTTCTTCGCTAGGAACGGTTTCATGATCTTACATACTGCTCTGAGAGTCTGAAATAAGGAATATTATATTCAATTTACCGTCAGATAAAATTAAACAGAGTATAGAGTAATAAATGCATATATTTCGTACCTTTGCCTGTCCCTGCCCGTTTTGTTTATCAACAATAAACGTTCGCTTGGCGCTAGCATTCGAGAATGCTTAAAGTTATAAATAGCCTATATCCTGATTTTCTTGTGGGTCTCTTATAAAGTAAATTTCGAAGTACTAACAATATTTTACTATTAACTAATCAGTCAAATGAGAAATAATCCAGAATATCAATACATATATACACCATTCAACGTTGCATAAAATATAATACCGGTAACTAAAGAAAACCACCCCGAAAATATTTAGAGGGATAACTTAACTATTGTCTATTGATATGTTTTGGCAATGGCTTGCAGGAATTTGTTGCCTAAAAGGCTAAAATGTAATTGTATTTAAAATATATATAGCCTACTGTGATTACTGTAGTAACTGTACATAATTATAAAAACACGTTATGGCGTTATTATTCATCATAGCCTATTATATAATTATATTAATGACGAATGGATAGGATAGGTATTTAGGCATAATACTTGATATTAGATTTACACTATAGTTAAATACCCTGGTTAGGTTAAGTTAGGATATTTTGGGTTATTACTAAAAAAAAAAAAATAAAAAAAAATAAAAACGATTTGGCGGCCCCCTTCAAGTGGCGCCCATGGCACGTGCCCTACCTGCCCCACCCTAGATACGCCACTGCCTGAATCTTAGCCATCTCAAGCTGGAAGATCATATCTGCAGTTAAACCTTGAGGAGGAGGAGATGCAACAATTGGAGACCCCCCCTGTGATCCACCCGGGGGCAAACCACGCTGCCAGTGACTATCGGCCTGCGGGAACGTCGGATCCGGTGTTCTAGAGAGCACGATGGGAGTAGAGTGGAGGGGGGGGCTTGGCCGAAAGTGCCAAAGCACCCGCTCCACCCTATGCACCACGCACCACGCCCAGCACACATGCCACCAGGTCACTTCTCGTCATGCTGCTAGTGCCCACATGCCCCATGACCGTGGCCAAACACTGGAGACCATACTGATCAATCCCCGCCACCCGGTTAACAGTAATAGGCATTTCCAGAAATTTCCTTGCCTCCTCCTCACTAGTTATTACTCTCATGTCATCTAACAAACCCAGCCTCTGCACCTCAGAGCCTGCTTCCCGTACTGTGTCCTCACTGTACACTGATCCGTCGTTCGACAGTGTCCACCGAAAATTCTCAACGTTTATAAAAAAAAAAAAAGTACCTACTCTCATGTAGCACTATTCACTCAAAAATGCTTGAAGACTCTTAACCCGGGAACTGCGGGGAGACTCTTAAGAGTTCCCCCGGCGGACTGCGGGGAGACTCTTAAGAGTGAGTGAAAAAAAAAATCAACTTTTGACATCGGAAAAAAAATATATTTATTTTTATTTTTTTATTTTTTTTGGCCCCTGGGCCATGCAAAATCTCAGTCCTCTACCTCCCCTCCTTCCCCACTTTCCTCCTCTCCTTCAGTTATCACCTATTTTCCCTGTTATTCCCTTATTCTGAGGTATATTTTCGTGCTAACATTAGAAATCCGGTTGGAGGGTGTGGTCATCACTGATAGCAAGCGAATGCAAGAGAGAGAGAGAGAGTATCGATCGACTGTCTCAGTGGCCTTGGGGGAAATTGGCGGGAAAGCAGCTTGCCTCACCCATACATTATACAACTCGCGGGCTATATCTCCGATTTTGACCATCCAAACGCTGTTTTCACTCGTTTTATTGTTGTTTCAGGTTAATACCTTTATATTCAACCCATGATAGGTGCATATGGATAAGTATTAATGCTATTAATGGTACAATGAATATTTTAGTGACGGAAACACCTCAAATACATGCGCACAGGGAGAGGTGTCTAATTACCCCCATGCGCACTTCAGAGGTTAAGTGTTATACTACTTGCCAAAAAAAAATCTGTGTCCACTATATTCCTTGAAACAAAAACAAATGACCACAACACTCCTGCAATATTTCTCTTAAGTTCACAAAATCCTGGGCAAGGTCGCCATTTGTTACGACCGGGACTCGTATAAAACAAGGTCTCTTAATCATTGGACTAGAAAGGCACACAGCCACAACGGTAACACTAGATCCAACCCTCGAACTTATAATGCCGGCGCACAAAAACACCTATACCCTCCAGAGTTAAATCTGCGATAGCGGGGTATCCTCTAACTCGGTATAAATGCACTACTACTACAGGCTGATGATCTCTGATACAGCCTGATCATAACAACATACAATTACGTTAATAATGTATACAAGGAAAAAGATAGAGAGCTTAATTAAATCACTGGAATGATTTAATGCAAACAAGAAGAAGGTATAATTAAAGTTACTCTAAACAATAATAAACTGTCACTCCTATATTAAAGAAAGTGAATGAAAGTCCTAAAGCATCGAACAGGAATCTTCTGAAGAAACTCTGATGCTGCTTAAGATGATTGAATCGAATTTTAAACTGTTATATAAAGCAGGAACAAGATATGACAAGTGTAGGGACATACAGTGTTAACTGGCACGGGAATAACGATAAATGCGCAATGGTATTATCTCCAACAACAAAAGAAGTACTTCCTCAGGCCACGCAAAAGCCTGCTCGGGTTGTGCAACTCAAACAACAACCAAGGCTTACACTCAACGTGAATAAAAATGCTGCATACATAACATAAGAGTTTATAATCCTAATCGGGTGTCTGCTAGGCGAATAAAGTCTAGCTGGGATGTCGTAGGCTAGGAAACAATGGCTGAGCAAGCGGCTCGTAGCCTAGCGAGGTCCTTAAGACTGTACGGCCAAATTACGTTAAATGACGGGGTGCTCTCTTGAGAGATCCAGATCACTAGTATCTGGTTCTCTCCTGGCGACCCTCTTTAAGTCAAAGCAAAACGAGTTAGCACAGTGTTGGGTGGCAGAGGCAAAAAGCCCTCACTCGCAACACAGTGCTAAACTCACAGGGTACACAGTCAGAAAGACAACCTAGGTTTTCCACGAATCCGTTGCGATTGTACAAGTTCAACAAAACCTGGTACACATCGGAAATCACAACACCAATAGCCTCACCCCAGTCTAGCATTAAATAGCCCAGCAGACAACCAAGAAATAGGTAGGGAGACACCGCGAGTGTGTCGAAAAACTACAGACAAAATGTTAACCCCTCCAAAATGTCTAACTAAACATGAAATATCTGAGAGCTTCAGCATATAATACGATGGCCGATATATGAAATCGTGCAGAACCAAAGGGGAGTTATGATGTTAAATAGATTAGAAGAATAAGAGGTAAGAAGTTGAGAGAGAGAGAAAGTGTTCTATAGGTGGAATTCGGGGACAGATGGCAAGGGAGGTGTGAAGGTTATGCTGGTCAAGCAAGCTCTGAGCAAGGAAGGCACAAAGGCAGCAAGGAGTGCGGGGGGACTACCTCCTGCTGCGGCAGGAGGGCGGCAAAGCGGCCAGCCACTCAGAGGGCCCGGCCATGGCATGACGTCACCGAGACAACGCGTAACACTCTGCGCACAACACTCTGCCTCCTGCACTTACTCACTCACACTCTCTAGCTGTATCATTCAGTCTTATACATTAAACTTATAACTGATGATATAAAATATATTAATATAATGCATTGTCACAGATGAAAATAAAGACCACTTCTATACTGCCTGTGACATGACGATTCACAAGAAAGAAAGTATAACATTCTCTGATAACTGTAGCCCATTTCACTGCCCTGGCGAGCGTTAGCGGCTACCGGGAGGCGATTCTGCCAACGCTGGTAGGCGTCACAGAGGCGGAAAGTTTATATCTGTTAACCAGACTCTGTTATCAAGCTTTTCCTTCATGTAAATATTTTCATGGGCATACACATTTTAATGTAGCCAATAATATTGTGTGTATTTTACTTGTACGAAAATTGGGTAGCCTACAGTTGTGAAGTTTTTCTCCTGTTGCTTACCCAGGACCATACCTTAAACAACTCTGCCTCACCAAGCCTATAAACCACTTGTGAGTTTCAGGCTTCCCAATGTTCGTACAAGTAAAATACACACAATATTATTGGCTACATTAAAATGTGTATGCCCATGAATATATTTACATGAAGGAAAAGCTTGATAACAGAGTCTGGTTAACAGATTTCAACTTCCCGCCTCTCCCTCTCCCTCCCCAACCACCACATGCATTTACTAAATTCCCTGAACATATAGGCATGTACTTAAGTGTTCTACTATCTTTTATATGTGGTTAAACAGTCTAATGTCATTTCATTTTCAAATAGAATTCATGTACTGAAGTGTCAATGTTCGTTTGGGCAGCAGTTGACTTGGATACAGATGCATATTTGGTTAATGCTAGTTTGTATTGCAGAATATCAATGCTAAACGGCATTGAAAAGATTTAGAATAGAAGACACTATTATACTTTGTAGATATGATGAGTCAAATAATTACAATGAAACAGTAATTTTAATTGTTATCACAAGCAACCTACGAAATGAAACACATTCACTCCAACCAATCATGAGACACTACCGCGCAGTTGCCACATCTACGATTCTAGAGTATCAGCTGGAAATAAATCAAGTATAACTATCCCCCTTCTGTCTACCCCCCACCCCCCTAGACTCCATGTGCTAAGCCATCCCCCCCCACCCCTTCTTAGACTGCTAGCTAACTATCCCCCCTTTCCCACCCCCCAGACTGTTAACCTCAGAAGTGCGCATCGGGGTAATTAGACACCTCTGCCTGTGCGCATGTATTTGAGCTGTTTCCATCACTAAATTATTCATTTTACCATAAATAGCATTAATACTTATCCATATGCGCCTATTATAGGTTGATTATAAAGGTATTAACCTGTTACAACAATAAAACAAGTGAAAACAGCGTTTGGATGGTCAAAATCGGCGATACAGGGCGGGAGTTACATAATGTATGGGTGAGGCAACCTCCTTTCCCGCCAATTTCCCCCAAGGCTGGAGAGACACTGTCGATCGATACTCTCTCTCTCTCTCTTGCACTCGCTTGCTAACAGTGATGACAATACCCTGCTTGCAACTCGCTAATGTTAGCACGAAAATATACCTCAGAATAAGGGAATAACAGGGAAAATAGGTGATAACTGAAGGAGGGGAGGAAAGTGGGGAAGGAGGGGAGGTAGAGGAGTGATATTTTGAATGGCCCAGGGGCAAAACAAAAAATTGTTTTTTGTTTTTTTCGATGTTTAAAGTTGATTTTTTTTTTCTCTGACTCTTAAAGAGTCTTCCCGCAGTCCGCCGGGGGAACTCTTAAGAGTCTTCCCGCAGTTCCCGGGTTAACTACAGGTCTCCCTTACTATCCTATGCCCCAATTTAGGATATTATTATAGGTTTTTAAGTGTTTGGGTTTGGGTTTTGGCTGGTCCCAGAATGCATCCCTATTTACCCCATTAATTTTAGCGTTCGCTTTGTGATTTTTCCTTTTAAGATCTGGTTTTCAGGAACGTAACCCAATCGTAAATCAAGGGAGATCTGTACCGTATTTCCCCCCCCCCCCCTCCTAGGCTGGCTGACTATCCCCCTTCCCCCCCCCTAGACTCCACGTGTTGAGTGTTCGAGTGATGTCCCACACCCACCCCCTCCTGCCCTGCCCCGCCCCTGCCCCACCCCACCCCCGGGAGACACGGGAACAGCTGAGACTGGTACTGAAGGAGGCTTGTCTCGGAGATGCCCTGGCTGCCGACCTGATCATCTGCCATCTACTGTCTTCCGTTTATCTCAGAAAGGTTAGTTAGAGAGAGAGAGTAGTAGTAGACAGAGAGATACATACATACGTACATGCATACATAACATTTTAAGACTGAGTGCTCCACACATACGTGCAGTTTCAGTCTCTTGTCCTAATGGCGGCGTTCCAGGCAACCCTGTTAAGGGCTGCTTCACTTGTCAAGTTTTTGGATTTGAGATCGGCATGTATAGTCCGATCCCAGATCTTCCTCGGTCCACCCCTTGGTGTAGCTCCCTCCACAATCACAGACCTGCATCTTTTCACCCAATTTTGTTCATCCATTCTCTCCACATGTCCATACCATCCCAGTCTACTTGTATGCATCACCTCGCTAATACTCTTTATACCTAAACGTCTCCTCAGCTCACAGGGTGTAGAACGGAGCAATTTTGTTTGAAAACTTGAATTCATATGAGAAAGAATACAAGAAAATTAACATGAAATAGCATTGTTTTGGCTATTTAATCACTTCCAAAGACATAATTTGAACTGTAGTCCATAATTTTAGCTTTATTTGTGCTATAATATTGACTGCAGCCTGGCCCCACATCCATCTCGCCATTCTCATCTCATTATGTCCCATTCTGTTGACATCCTCTACTTATAATAGAGTGAGAGAGAATGAAATAATCTAATATATTAATCTCACTCCCAACACCAAACACCTCCCAATGAAATTAATGAAAGCATGTGATTCTCCCAGGATTCGAACTTATACAGAACTTACACGCTCTAACCATCACACCACTAAGAGAGAGAGAGAGAGAGAGAGAGAGAGAGAGAGAGAGAGAGAGAGAGAGAGAGAGAGAGAGAGAGAGAGAGCTAGCTTATGTTCAAACCATAATGTCAATAAAAAAGATTGATAATTATGACAAAATGTATAATTTCATATTTATAGAGAGCAGCCTATAGTCTATTCACTGTAAGTAGGCGAGAAATCATGACCTCTAACCTCTGTAACTCAAAAAGGGCTTGAGCAAATTGGCTGTAAATTTCCACATCTATTCCTCGACCGAGTCTTCCCAAATGGTAGAAATATTAGCTCGATTACTCGTCGTTTTTGAGTTACAGATGATAGAGGTCATGATTTCTCGCCTACTTACAGCGAATAGACTATAGTACCCGACCCCTTCTCCCAATGACCGCGTTATCACTCATCTATTCACACGCATTCTCCATTCATTCCTTTTTATTACCATTATTTTATTAACTCCTTCTTTACCGCGACGTCTTTTTTACTTTATTATAGCTATATTTAGACGATTTTGTACAGTTTAACCCTTAACTGGCGGCGTGCAACACATGTCGAGTGAAAGAAATTTGGACTATGTGACGGCTCACAACATAAGTCGTGTGCCATTTTCAGCACGTAATGTTGCTGAGAGAGAGAGATAAGTGGTGGCAGGAGAGTAGCGCGCGTATGACTGCTCCAGACCACCGCAGTGGACCAACTGACATGAATCCCACCCTCCTCCACCCTCTCGCACTCGCTACACAGGGAATTATGTAGGGAAAGTACCGAATTACATGGTTTTTGCACTCGTGTTGCACGATTGTTGCAAGAAAACTAGCGGTTGTACAAGGATCGTTGGGGTGTCATTGGAAAGCTCTGTTTATGCCCTTTCAGGGATAGATACTTGTTTTACGCTCTGGGTCTTATTTAGGCATGAAAATGATCACGTAAACAACCCTATTTCGGGTAAAAACACCCCGCTGGGCGGTACATATTAATTACCGCCTAGGCCGCTCGTTAGGTGTTAAAAAGGGCCTCCAGCAATTATCAGGCTTCGAACTATCTCGCATAACCGTTTTTACTACCACACATCCTTCTTAAACTGCACAAAATCGTCTAAATATATACCTAGAATAAAATTGAAAAAACGTTAACAGATTAATAAAGATAGGAGCATGAGATTTTACTGTCAACTAAATCAAAACCATACATATTTTGATATTTTAGTAAGCGTTGTTTCCACATAGCGATTTTGATAAGTTAATTTGACTTTATATTGTCTTTGTCCCAGTTTTGGTTTGTTTAGTTTGCAAGTTTTACATTTTAATTTACTTAAAGTACATTGGGGTTTGTAATGGATGATTAATGTTAAGAACGGGGTATTCCTTTATTTTACTGTAAACTAAATATAAACAGCCTACAGTATATTTATAAAGCCATTTTCTTTCCCCCCCAGGATGTGATTGCCCTCGGGAAGTACCGCATGAACCTGTCGGGAATCAATTTTATAAAGCCGTTTTCTTTCCCCAGGATGTGATAGTTCTGGGGAAATACAGCGTGAACGTGTCGGGAATCAATTTTATAAAGCCGTTTTGTTTCCCCAGGATGTGATTGCTCTCGGGAAGTACAGCGTGAATCTGTCGGGAATCAAGCCAGCGCTACAGAGTGAGCGTTACAGCCAGCGACTGTATGCCATATTGTCCCGTCTGGTTACCCAAGCACATCACCTTCCTTTGACCATCAACACCATGAATACCACCAAGTTTATCCCTAAGAAGGTAAGAGAGAGAGAGAGACATAATAGGCTACTGTTTATAGGTAAGCAGGGATGGAGTATTCGTATTTGTTATTCGTATTCGAATACAGTAATTCAGGGTATTCGTTTCGAATTCTTAAAAATAAAAGTAAACGTATTTGCATTCGTATTCAAATATTTGGACAAATTATTTGTATTCGTATAATAATCTGGCGAATACAGAGAGAGAGAGAGCTGTCATCGTTCGTATCTCGTCAGATTCACAAATTTGATACCATAACATATAATTATCTAGTTTACTACATTACTGTAGGCTATATAGGTTGATATTCCAGTATTGAATACAGGTGGTGTCTGTTATCAGTCATAGTTAACCATTTCATAAGCTACGATACCATACTTAATGTATGTATGTATGTATGTATGTATGTATGTATATGCTCAGGCCCAATCCCCACTTTTCCTATTTTTATTTATTTTTTCTATTTTACTCTATTTTTGAGGCAAGTAAATTGTTCCATAAATTTAATCTTTTTAGGGTCAATTATTGTGACTGTATTCTAAAATTTGACATCAATAATTTTAATCAAGCATTTTTAACTTGAAGTTTCTTGTATAACCTCTGCTTACTTTTTGTCTGTATTTATTGTTTATCTTTTTCTTTTTCTATTATTATTATTATTAATATTGATGATTTTTTTTAAATTTATTGTTCTTGTTAAAAGAGTACTCTTTGTTTAAATCTGTTGTTACTTCATATTTTGCAATTATTTCTCTTTATATTATATGTATTCATTGTCGATAGTATCAATTGCTTACTTTTGCGATTTCCTTAGTTTATTTGTGCTATAAATGTAGGTTATTTGTAGGGTAGTTATTGATAGGGGTCACTTGAGGCATGCTATGCTTACAGGTACCTACCCGATAGCACTATCGTTAGTGAGTGCTGTACTGTATTTTATATATTATTTTGTAATAGTATAGATATCTTATCAATATTTGTATTTTTTACTATAATGTCTTGTCATGTTGCAAATTTGATTTTAAATAATATTTTGACATTTAACATGTAGTTTCTTTATTCATGCAGAGTTTAGTAAAATTTGCCAGAACGTCCCGGACTTCCCAAACTTGACTACTTCCTTTAACGTGACGATAGTGCGTTGTTATATGTGCGATTGGTTTGCTTGGGAAACAGATTAACTTGCTCATGTAGTGATGTACACCCTATGTGGTGGATTGTGTTCTTTTATTTAATAATTTTCATTTTAGTAAGCGTTGTTTCCACATAGCGATTTTGATAATTTAATTTGACTTTATATTGTCCTTGTCCCAATTTTGGTTTGTTTAGTTTGCAAGTTTTACATTTTAAATTATTTGTTTTTGTTTTTATTTTCTTGGGGGTGGCCGACTCAAGACAGAGCAAGAACAGGGAAAACACAAAACACAAGACAGAACAACGAACAAACACAGAAAAAACACAAAATACACACACATCTAGGTCACCCAGGAAAACACCCAGAGACCAGGGTCACCAAGGTCGCTCCAGCACACCCCCGGCCCCCGACCACCCGGAGAGGCTCCGATCTCGGCAGGCAGACATGCAGCGGAGCCAAAGCCACAAGCCCGCCCACCACACTTCCAGGCGCACCCTTCATATTAATCGTCTCCCCCGGCCAGGCGCCTGATGGACTATTATCTAGTCCAACTTGCGCCCGACCCCTTCCCCCAAATGACCATGTGTTCACTCAACTACAGTGGAGCCCCCATCCTAGCTGCTAATCGGTTCCACAGAAATAGAGCTAGGATTGAAACAGCCAAGATCGGGGCACTGTTCTTATGGGGAAAATTCAATCGGTTCCGTGCTCCTGCCAAAATTTGCGTCTTTTTCTATTTTTTTGCCTACGAAAATATGTTTTATTGTACACAAATTAAATTTTATGCATTATACTGTATCATATAATACACCATAGAATAAGTTTTTAATAACTAGAAAGAAAGGCCCAATATCTAAACAATTACCGCACTTTTTCCCAGTGTTAGGCTATGAAAACATGATTTTTGTCTAGGCTACATCAAGTAGCCTAGGCCTAAATCTTATGCATTGTAAATAATAATATAGACATGGCTAAATGACAGTCCTAACCATAAATACTGTAGATTGGGGCATTGTTTCTATCATGCAATTTTTTTTAGGCCTAGCCTAGGCCTAGGTTCTAAATTCGTCCAGCCACCCCTCAAGTACCCATTTCGCCCCAAATACATCCAATAAATACATATTATGAGGAAAAGACGTATAAATACGTATTATGAGAAGATTACTTACCACACAGATTTTATTATAAATAATTGTCATATTTAGCCTAGCCTAGGCTAACATCGTCTAGGCTAGGCAATTCAATCGCCTTCGTCCGACATGGACTGGTCTTTGCTCTGTGTTTTGAGCATGAAATTCCTTCATTGCCACCACCAGGCCAACCATCCCTATCACTAGATGTACTAGAGGTTATAATAAACGCGAGAGATAAGGGGTTCAGGCACAAAAAGGCTTGCAAACGGTTGTTTTGTCAACACAGGTACTAGCTAAACTGCAAGCGTCTGCTTAGTGATGACGTCATACAAAGATGGCGGCATCTTGCGCATTTGACGATCGGATCTCGGATTCACTCGGATTTCGTCTCTAAACGGCAAGCTACTGGCAGATTCTTTCGTTATGTTAAAACAAAATTATTGTTTTTGTTTGTTTTCTAGTTTTATGTCGAGTTTTTCGTTATTTTTGCTATTTTTTCGGGTTTCGGCTGGGATTTTGATGCGAGGAATGAGGCTTTTGGCGCGAGAATTGAAATGGGGAATATTTGGTGTGTGGTGCGAGAATTGAATCAACGAAGACCGGTGTAGCTAGGATGGGGGCTCCACTGTATTCACAAGCATTCTCCATTCATTCCTGTTTATTACCACTTCCTTTGCCTGATCTATAGTCATTCCTCTATCTTCCAAAGCTTGTCTTACACAGTCTTTCCATCTCAATGGGGGTCTTCCTGCCCTTCTATCTCCCCTTGTATCTGTCTCACATATTCTCTTTGTAAGCCTTTCATCTACCATTCGTTCAACATGACCATACCAGCTCAGTACCCTTCTGTCCACTCTGGCTGACAAATGTTCCTGTTGCCCCACTCTCCTACGTATCTCTTCATTCCTCAATCCGTCTCTACAAGTAACTTCACACATACTCCTTAAGCAGCTCATCTCCATCACATCCAGCTTTCTTCTCTCCTTTTTCTTTAGAGCTATAATAAAAAAGTTAATTAATTTTACGAAAAGTATTCATGAATACTTTCATAAAGTATTTGTATTCGTATTCAACGAGACAATATTTTCTTGTATTCATATTCGTAGAAATCTAAATTATTCGTATTTGAATACTGAGCTCGTGTATTCACTCCATCCCTGTAAGTAAGAGAGAGGGACAGATAATATATAGGTAATAATAATAATAATAATAATAATTCTTAAAGCTAGCGCATGTGCCAGCTAAGGATAACCCAATAAGGCCGATTAGGCGTATTTCCATTCGGGTTCTGTACTACTACCCCATCCCCTTGCTCATGAGGGACGGTAACGACTCAGTGCTTGTGAAAAACCTTTAATGCGCCGAGCGTGGGCACAATCCTGGGCCTGCTGGGTGGAAGTCCAAGACGCTAGTCACTACACCAGCGAGCCCCGAGAGAGAGAGAGAATATGTGTATGTGTGTGTGTATGACTCTATCCATGAATACCACTAAGTTTATCCCTAAGAAGGTAAGAGAGAGAAAATGTGTGTCTCTCTCTGAGTCTCTATCATGAATGCATTACAGTACTACCAAGTTTATCCCTAAGAAGGGAAGAGAGAGAGAGAGAGA
The DNA here is from genome assembly GCA_032716605.1 of Paralithodes platypus. Lineage (NCBI taxonomy): Eukaryota > Metazoa > Arthropoda > Malacostraca > Decapoda > Lithodidae > Paralithodes > Paralithodes platypus. Next base: position 22,228,578 of record CM064577.1, on the reverse strand, counting down.
GAATATGTGTATGTGTGTGTGCATGACTCTCTCTAACCATGAATACTACCAAGTTTATCCCTAAGAAGGTAAGAGAGAGAGAGAGAGAGAATGTGTATTCACCTATATGTAGTTTACAGGAATTTAGCTGCGTTTGTGTTGTCCTGTCTCGGTTTCTATTGCCTATCCAGGATACTTTTAAACCCGTGGATATTTCTTACTTCTACAACCTCCGCACTTAAATTATTCCATCTATCAGTCGTTCTATACGTAAAGCTAAACTTTTTCACATTGGACTTGCACCTCTCCATTCTTATTTTATATGGTTCTTCCATCGTCGTGTGTGTGTGTGTGTGTGTGTGTGTGCTTCTCTCTAACCAAGTATATCCCCAAGAAGTTAAGAGAGAGGGAGAGGGTTCATATTTTTGGGAGGCTATTTCAGAATCTAACAAAGCTAAAGTGTGTCGGTAAAATTGTCAGTATGGTTGAAAGTAAGATCGGAGCTCCATAACCCTCGTTACTGGCATGGTGTAAAAACCAAATCCTACACAATAACCTTTAACCCTTAGAGTACCAGCGACGTGTGTTTTCTTATATTCTAGCTATATTTAGATGACATAATGCAGCTTAGGAAGGATCTGCGTTAGTTAAAAGGATTGCTTGAGATAGTTTGAAGCCTTATTATTGCTAGAGGTCCTTCCTAATCTGAATACAATCGTCTTATAGTTTCCACAATATAATGAAAAAGACGTCATCGTTACTGTGTGGGTTAACTCAATGACTGCGGGCATACTATATAAATACTAAGGACATCACTGCGGCAATTGTCATATCGCCGAAAATCTGCGTAGTACATGGCCTGGCAGGCAGGCAAGCGAGTCTAAGCAGCGTGGTACCCTTCCATCCACCGCCCACCGTGTCTGGGCGAATCTATCTATCTATCTATTTACTTAGGCCCAATCCCCACTTTTCCTATTTTTTATTTTATTTTATTATTTTTTTGTTTTTGTTTGGGGGGGTGGCCAACTCAAGACAGAGCAAGAACAGGGACAACACAGAAAACAACGAACACACAAACATAACACAAGTTCACACACATCTAGGTCTGGCCGAATACTAACATAACTGTGAAACATCTCCAGCTCCCCTGCAGACTTGGGAATCGTGAAAACCGCTAATTTTTACCGATTTAGCCCCACCTTTGCAATATCGTTGCACGACAACCAGTTGTCGTACAGACATGATTAAGGTGTCATTGGAAAGGTCTATTCCTCTAATTTCAGGGATATATCATTGAATTACATTCTAGCTCTTGTTTATACATGAAAATGTGCAGGGAATGAAGGTAACTTTTAGTAGTACAGTGCAGCAATTGTCATATTATAATGTGAAACTTGCAAAATAAACAAACCAAAACTTAGACGAACATAGTAAAAAGACAAAACAACTTACTGAATACGACAATTTCCGCAATGATTGTGTTAAACTTTTTGTAATGATGACCTGAATAAAGTTACAAAAGACATGATGACAGTCTCCTTTGGTTCCAGGACTACCAAGCCAACCGACTGACAAGCGGCGTGCTACAGTTACCCCCCCACACCCACCTGGTCCTGGACGAGACCTGCCTCACCGCGGGACAACTGGACGCCAACGGAGTCCACAGCCTCACTGCGCTAGGGAACCTGGTAAACTGGCAGAAGGTCGACTACGATTTCCAGTTCCACCATATTGAACAGCACGCCAATGTTCCCGTCCTTATTTTCTCCGAGGGTCGCGCCATGATTACCTGGTCAGTACTTGGATTTGTTTTATGGTCTAATGTTTATGTGAGTATCCTAGGTTCGAGTCCTTGGAGTGCCACATGTATTTGTTGATTTCATTAATTGAGTTTAGAAGTTGTTGTTGTTGTTGTTCCCTAAGCTGCCTGGCCGAACAGCCCCGAGTCCCCGAGGAAGGCCATGGCCACGATCGGGCTTTCCCACAGAGCTCTCATTGAGTGTAGATTGTGTTGTTGGCGTAAGTGGTTGTGTGAAATGCAGTCTTCTATGATGTGTTTAATGGTATGGGGTGCTGTGTTACATCCCGGGCAGGTGTCGACAACGGAGTCATCCAGTCTCTTCTGATAGCTCAGGAGAGCTGGATGGTGTCCGCATCTCAGCCTGGCCAGGTGGACTCTGTCCTCGCGAGGAAGGGAGGATTCGGAAGGATGGATTTCGGGAGTACAAAGGAGTACAAAGGAAATCAAGCAACAACAGGTCTAGTGACCCTTCTAGGTTGCTTGTCCTCCAAAACACTGAGGATCAAGTGTCCAAACAGTGGTTTAGAGTGGGTAAGGGAACATTGGAAAGGGAACTACTGCCCTGCCACTAACGTGGCAGGACTAGGAAGTTAGTAGGGGACATATGGGTTAGTAACTGAGGGGAGGATAAAGTTATTCATTTACAAACGCAGTCAGTCGCGGGTTTGATGCGAGATATTTGTCTAGGCGGAATTTAAATGAATCAACGGTGCTGCAGTCTATAACGTCTCGGGGAAGCCCATTCCACAAGTTGACAACTCGATTGAAGAAGAAATTCTTAGATTTGTGCGAGTTAAAAGATTTACCAATAATTTTGCAACCGTTTCCCCGCGTGTAATTAGATTGGTCGATAGTGAAGTACTTACTACAGTTCATATTGTCGATGCCTTTGATGATTTTGAACACTTGAATTAAGTCGCCTCTTAATCTGCGCTGGGTTAAAGGAAATAGATTTAATTCTCTAAGACGCTCTTCGTATGGTTTGTTCTTTAGGCTAGGTATCATTTTGGTAACTCTACGTTGAACTCGTTCTAGCTTGTTTATATCTTTTTGGTAATAAGGGCACCAGGATTGAACGCAGTATTCCAGAAGAGGGCGGACTAAGGAATTGTAAAGGGTTAGGATAACTTCTTTGGATTTATGCTCAAATGACCTGCCTATAAAGCCAATTATTTTGTTTGCCTTCTTAACAACTTCTGAACATTGTTGACTCGGTTTTAGGTTACTCGATATTGTTACTCCCAGATCAGTTTCTCTGTTTACATTCTTAAGCTGAGTGCCATTCATCGAATAGTTTGCTTTCTCATTTAGGTATCCGACATGTAGTACTTTACATTTATCCGCATTGAAACTCATTTGCCAAATTTGGGCCCAACATGACAATTTATCTAGATTGTGTTGCATATCGTCAACTTGTTCTTTTGAGAGTACGCTATTTGCAATTTTTGTATCGTCAGCAAATTTTGAGATTGTGCAGGTGAGACCCTCATCTATGTCGTTGATGTAAATTAGAAAGAGAATTGGTCCTAGTACCGATCCCTGGGGTACCCCGCTACTTACATTGGTCCATTTAGATGCCTTACCGTTTATGACTACCCTTTGCTTTCTGTTGCTGAGCCAATTTTCTATCCATTTCAACACACCGTCTTGTATTCCATGCGCTTTTAGTTTTAGCAGTAAACGTTTGTGGGGAACTTTGTCAAAGGCCTTTTGAAAATCAAGGTATATAATATCTACAGCTTTACTCTCATCGTAGAGGTTGAGGATATCGTGGAAGAAGTCTAAGAGGTTTGTTAAACAGGAACGTTTTTTACGAAAGCCGTGTTGAGTATCTTTAAGTATGTTATTTTCCTCTAAGTGATTTACGAGTCTGTCTCGTATGACCGTTTCTAGCATTTTACATACAACTGAGGTTAAGCTAATTGGACGATAGTTACTGGGTAGGGATTTGCTGCCTTTTTTGAATATCGGTGTTACGTTGGCTAGCTTCCACTGATCAGGCATAGTTCCAGACTGCAAGGATTTATTGAATAGTAATGTCAGTGGTTTGGAGAGCTCATTCTTAGCTTCCTTTAGAACTCTAGGCGAGATTGTATCAGGTCCTGGCGTTTTATTTACCTTGAGTTTATCTAAACAATTCAATACTTCTCTCTCTGTAACGGTGATATTGCTTAGAACATCTGAATTATCAATCTGAATCGGCGATGGTGTAGGGATATCACAGAGGTCTTCTGTTGTAAAAACTGATGCAAAGAAGGTATTGAGGGCATTACTCATTTGTACTTCGTCTTTGGTGTATTCTCCTTTTTCATCGACTAACGGTCCAACAGTTGAAGTAACTACTTTTTTCTTTCTGATATAACTATAGAATTCTTTCGGGTTTGTTTTACTTTGATTCGCAATATGTAACTCTAAGGTCTTTTTACTTTGCTTAATTAACTTTTTGGCTTTGCGTCGTAGCTCTACAAATTTCACCCGTTCTTCGTCATTTTGTGAGGATTTTAATCTATCATTAGCAAATTTTTTAGCAAGCAGGCAGTTTGAAATATCTTTATTCCACCATTTGGGCTTATTATTATGGCCTGGACGCCGTATTTTCGATGGTATGCAGTCTTGCACTGCTTTTAGGTAAGTGGTTTCGAATAACTTCCAAGATGTATTTATGTCGTTATTGTTAATTAAAAAGCTCCAGTCAGTTTCTTTAAACATAGCTCTAAGTTTATGGAAGTTTGCTTTCTTGAAATTAGGGACTTTTTCGATGCTACTATTTGGTTCGTTACTAGTAAACTTTAAAGTGAAAGTTATCGTACGATGGTCGCTGTTACTGAATTCATCACCAACATTCAAATTCTCTATCAATTCTTCTTTTGTTGCAAGTACAATGTCAAGAACGTTATTACCAAGGGTCGGCATTCGAACAAATTGATAAAGCGAACTCTCTTGCAAGTTCGTATACAAGTCATGTCCGGAGTGTGAAGTAAGAGTATCGCCCCACTTGGTCACAGGTAAATTAAAGTCGCCAAAAATTACGGTATCTTGTGAGTTACTTACATCTGCAATTTGTTCGTAAATTTCTCGGTCAGTTTGCACTGATTGAGCTGGAGGTCTGTATATTAACGCAAGTATTATTTTTGTACCTTTATTATTCTTTATTAGCACAAAAGATGTGTCGACGTTCACAATTTGAGGTTTTGACACGAGGGTCGGGTTAAGACTTTCTTTGATATAAAATAAAACGCCACCTCCATTTTTATTTATTCGGCTGTTCTCAAACATTACATAACCGGGAAGTGAATACTCTGCTAAAAAGTCTCTATCTTGTGTATTGAGCCAAGATTCTGTTATGCCAATCACATCATAATTTTCTGTAAACACTAGTTCCTCTAAATCTGAAAATTTATTGCGTATGCTACGAGCGTTTGCATAGAAAACCTTTAAAGTTGCGGTTTTAGAACTCGCAGATCGTTCTTTCATCGAATTTTTGGTTCTGGTCGGATCTACATTTACAGTGCATTCATAGCTGTCCTCGGTCCTCGGTCGTTATCCCTGACGGTTTTGAATTTGGGTCGTGTTGGTGGAGCTTTATCCAAATTCGCGGTTCTTAACGGATTAGTATTTAATTCCTTTGTAGATTGCCGTCCTCGCTGTCTTCGGTCCTCCTTCCTGGTTGTCCTGTGCTGAGTCGATTTCTTCTCCGAAAATCCTTCACCGCATCGTTGAGAAGACGCCCAAAACGCGCTGCTCCCACCTGGTTCAGATGAACTCCATCGTCCGAAAACAAATAGTCATCGTAGTAGAAATTGTCCCAGGTGTCGACGAATCCCACGTTCTCCTTCCTGCAGAGGTTTGCTAGACAACGATTTGTGCTTGTGGCTATGTTGTAAAATCGGCTCTCTACACCGAGCCGGGGGACGATTCCTGAGACGATGATCCTTGATGACTTCTCCTTAAACGACTTGATCAGCTGCTGGTACTTTAAAAGCAAATCTTCCGACCGGGTTCGCTGTACATCGTTGGATCCAACGTGGATGACGTACATTGTATTAGCAGGGGCCAACTTTGATACTTCGTCAACTGCTGCAACTACGTCATCCACACCACCACCAGGGATACAAAAACGCTTCCTGGTCTTAGGTGCCCTGGCGCAAAACTCTGTGAGCTGACCACGTATCATCGAGTCTCCCACGAGCCGGACTTCTTCTATTTCCTCTTCGTCATCTGAGTCTGCGAGTATCTGGAAACGGTTTTGACACTCGGTAATCGGTATGTGTTTCCTGGTCTTGGGGCAAACGTTGTTCCTCACGACACGGAAGTTGTCTTGAGGGGGAAGAGAGTCGCTATTTGTATCTTGAGTATCGGAAACATCAGCTGAAATGGCTACTGTAGGCGTTGAATTGTTGGCAGTTGACGTTGGGGCGTTGGTGGCTGCTGGAGTTGCGGTGACAATTGAAGTTTGTGGCACTCCAACGTTGAGTGTTACAAACTCTTGGAGTGATTCCAGCTTCATGGTGAGGACGTTGATCTTGTTGTAGGCTTCATCTAATTTCACTGTAAAATTCTCTCGTTGCTGGCAGAGCCGGCAGACTTGAAGATCGATAGTAGCAAACATGGACTCACCAAACCTACCGGCGCAGTTCGCACAAGCGCGAGGCATGGTGACAGTCACTTTCTTCAGATCACTTCACTCACTTAAAAAACAATTCACTCACTTTACAACACTTCACTCACTTTAAAAAACACTTCAATCACTTCAACCGAAAACAAATATGCTGAAATACGCAGAAATAGGTTATCAGGGGTGATAGCCTAACCGAAAACAAAAATGTTGAGATACGCAGAATTAGGCTTCCAGGGGCGATAGCCTAACCAAAAGTTTTTTTTTTTAAATTGAAATACGCAATAATAGGCTACCAGCGTTGAATAGCCTAACCGAATATAATAAAATTGAAATTCGCAGAAATAGGCTACCAGGTGTGATAACCTAACCTTAAACAAATATATGTATAACAGAATATGTAACTAAATATACAATTCACCAAATAGAGATTATATAAAAATAAAGTGTGACTGCACACAAGGGGTTAATATACTGTGTCAACAGATGACCCTGGTGTCACTGTACCCTAGTAAAGCAGTAGCCTACTCTTTTTAGATAAAAAAGTGTATCAGTCAAAGGTTATTACAAGATCGTGCAAGCAACAACTAAAATTACAAATATATATAGCTACAGTAGGATACTAAATACAATATCTACAAGAGTTAATAATAAAACAGATTGGCTGGCTATAGGCTAGGCTAGGTTTGGGTTAGGTTAAAAGCTTGGCAGGTTGGGTTAGGCTAGGTTAGTTTGTACAAATACCACCCTTAGCTTAAAGTAAAATCAGTCTGAGGAGAAAAAGTCAAGAATATATCTAGGGGGAAAAGATAAATGAATGCACTTAAATTTGGTACAAAATTTGCTGGAATTTAATATGTATAATCCCCAAAAAAGGTTTGTTTACAAAATGGTGTCGGCGTTAGTCCCTGTAGGCGGTTAGTTAGTAAACAATATTGTTTATTAGCAAATTAATATGCAAAGCTTTACTTACATACAAGGCAGTTAAATAGATACTTACTACAGTAGGTAATGGGTAAAATTAGGGGCTACGATTTTATATAAAATAGTAATAAGAGAGCGTTTGTTTACAAAGCAAAACAAAACAATAGATGGCGCTAGTGGCGCCCTGTCCGAGCAGGAGTCTTGTGATAAACACAAAGTTTATCAGTCAATACACAGCGAAATATCGTGCAGTGTTACTTACTAAGCTACAGGATGGTTAAACGTGCTCTTAACCACCTTTCATGCACAAGAATGAAGAGGATGAGTAGTTAATACTCAAATTATGATCGATATCGTGAGAGCGTTCACAGAGCGTCTGCAGCGTCTGGCGGTAGCACGGGGAGGTCGTGCATGCAGCTGCGTGTTGTCTGTGAGTGAGTGGATGGATCGGCGAGAGATTTGAGTATGGATGTGCTTCTGGAAGTTGGTTCGGGGTGGGCAGGGAGGGAGAGAGGACAATAATTGTGTGTGATACCGTGTGCTGGGTGTTGTTTTTATTTTTTATTTTTTTTTCTATGTGATTGAGGGAGGCAAAAGGCATAACTGCCTATAGCGAGTGCCTCCCCCATAGTTGAAAGAGTGACAGGGCCAAAATCAAGGGACGTTCGAGCCAAAATGCCTGGACACACGGAGTTTGAAGCAATTTAAGTCATAGGAAGCGGGAAAGACTGATTCTGGGAGAGAGTTCCAGAGCTCAGCTGTTGAGTAGAAGAAAGTTTGAGAGTAACGTTTCACTCTTGGGTTGGAGAGTTGCACAGAGTAGGGGTGGGATTGAGTTGCAAGACAGGTACCACGTGCCCTACGTAAAGGAGGTGGTATGCACTGGGATAGCTCTGAGGAACACTGATTATTATAGTAGCGATAGAATAGCGAGAGAGATGCAACATTGCGGCGGAGAGAGAGAGATTGCAGAGAGTTGGTGAGTGGACGGGAGTTAATGATACGAAAGGCCTTCCTTTCAACCTTGTCTAGGAGAGTGGTGTGAGAGGAACCTCCCCACACATGTGAACAATACTCAATACAAGGGCGCACTATGCCCCTGTACAGAGCAAGAAGCTGTGCATGGGAAAAGAACCCCCTAAGGCGGTTGAGCACACCCAGCTTCTGGGAGGCTGCCTTAGCAAGACTGGTAATATGGTCCTTCCAAATGAGAGCAGAAGAAAAAGAGACACCAAGAATATTGAGAGAAGATGAAGGGTTGATTTTTGTATTGTTGAAGAATAAGGGATAGTCCCAAGAATATTGAGAGAAGATGAAGGGTTGATTTTTGTATTGTTGAAGAATAAGGGATAGTCCGCTGGGAGATCCTGACGGGTAGATAGATGGAGAAATTGGGTTTTGGAAGCATTAAAGTTAACAAGGTTTTCTCTGCCCCAATTGGAAATAGTATTTAGATCAGAATTTAAGAGTTCTATGGCTTCATTACGTTTGTCGTTGAGGGATTGCTGGCTGGGGCGTTCTGAAAAATTATTGGAGTAGTGTAAGGTTGAGTCGTCTGCGTATGAATGGATGGGAATTAAGGTACAGTTAAGGAGATCATTTATAAAAATTAGAAAGAGAATAGGAGATAGGACAGAGCCCTGAGGAACACCGGAGTTTATAGGGTGAGGAAGTGAACAATGGCCGTCCACAACCGCGGCTATGGAACGGCCGGAAAGGAAATTAGAGACAAAGGCACAGATGGAGGGATAGAAACCGAAGGAGGGTAGTTTAGAAATTAAAGATTTATGCCAGACTCTATCGAAGGCTTTCGATATGTCTAGTGCAATAGAAAAAGTCTCACCGAAGTCCCGAAAGGAGGATGACCAAGAGTTAGTAAGATATGAAAGAAGATCACCAGTAGAGCGACCCTTAAGGAAGCCATACTGGCGATCTGAGAGCAGATTATGAGAAGAGAAATGCTTTTAAGAAATTTGGAAGCAAGAATAGTTTCAAAAACTTTAGAAAGACAAGAAATGAGAGCAATTGGACGATAGTTGGAGGGTTGAGAGCGGTCACCCTTCTTTGGGACAGGTTGAATGTGAGCAAACTTCCAGCATGAAGGGAAGATGTTAGAGGATAATAATAATAATAATAATAATAATAAGCATGTTACTTATTTCTCATAAGCGCCAATTTTTCCGAAGAATTCACTAGCGCTCGGAAAGAGAAAGAAAAAAGAACAAAATCAATGCATCAAAAGAAGGCTTATATACAACACACATTTAACAATCACTAGCAGTGGCAAAATAGCCTAAACTCTATAGCCATCTGTCATGACACCTCTCTCAAGATCATAGCTTCTCTCAAAGAGAAAAGTTTTAAGTTGTCTCTTGAAGCATTGAACAGAACTCAGTTGTCTCATGGACAGCGGCAACCTATTATACAACCTCGGAGCCATGTAGGAGAATGACCTCTCAAAGAAAGAAGACTGCTGGAAAGCCCTTGGTTCATCAAGACGAAAAGGGTCATTGTCATGACGCACAACTACACCGATTGGCGATGGGCTGGTCTATCAGAGTGAGACCTGAGCGATCTCTGCCATACCCATAGCTTACTCTGACTGTTCCTTTTACTTATATTTTTTCAAGATCTCAAGTGACGGCGTTTCTTCCGTGGATTGACCTCCCAATCTACCAAGATTGGAAGCTAAAGCGTCACATTATTCCTTTGCCCCTCAACTTTCTCTTCATAATTGCTGAAGGGCACAGGGCCCTGGGTGGGGCTTTGGTTTCCCGGGCGTTTACGCACCCTCTCAGCTCCCCGCCATGGAGTGGCTTCGGTCACCCAGGCTTTGTTGTGGTCGGCAGGGAGGGTTCTGTGGGGGCGCTCGTTTATAGCCTTGGCCTTGCTCGGGGCCTTGGGGCTGTTCGGCCAGGCAGCTTGGGGAACAACAACAACAACAACAACAACACCATGGTGTCCAAAATCCTAGGAGTAACATATGATACTCATATGACATTCAAACAGCACACCACAAACATTAAAAAGAAACTGACACCCAGACTTAACGCCCTCAGGTCACTTGCTCACACAAAATTTGGACACAACAAAGAAACTACCACCACAGTATATAAACAATACATAAGATCAGTGATGGAATACGCAAGCCCAGCCTGGGCTTCTAACCTAGCTGAAACACATCATAAGACCTTACAGACTATTCAAAACAAAGCCCTGAAGATCATTACAGGCTGCACAGCTACTGCACCCACAGATCACCTACATCAAGAAACCAAAATCCTCAAAGTCAAAGACCATCTGGACATGAGAGGCACTCAATTCCTGGCAGCAGCCTCCACGAACCAAGACACCCACTAAACTACATGGCAACACACCCACAGACACCAAGAAATATCAAAACAACACCCAGCACACGGTATCACACACAATTATTGTCCTCTCTCCCTCCCTGCCCACCCCGAACCAACATCCAGAAGCACATCCATACTCATATCTCTCACCGATCCATCCACTCACTCACAGACAACACACAGCTGCATGCACGACCTCCCGAAATCCATCCTTCCGAATCCTCCCTTCCTCGCGAGGACAGAGTCCACCTGGCCAGGCTGAGATGTGGACACCATCCAGCTCTCCTGAGCTATCAGAAGAGACTGGATGACTCCGTTGTCGACGCCTGCCCGGGATGTAACACAGCACCCCATACCATTAAACACATCATAGAAGACTGCATTTCACACAACCTTACGCCAACAACACAATCTACACTCAATGAGAGCTCTGTGGGAAAGCCCGATCGTGGCCATGGCCTTTCTCAGGGACTCGGGGCTGTTCGGCCAGGCAGCTTAGGGAACAACAACAACAACAACACCATGATGTGCCGGTGGGCGCCTGAGCAGCTCCGCAAGGTACCTAGGCTCACCAAATTTGAGAACCTTAAAAGTCACCAAACACAACTTAAATTCTATTCTTGCTCTTACTGGCAGCCAGTGCAGTTCTATGTGAAGAGATGTAGTAGGAGTTCTAGGTGGAACACCAAAAATTAGTCTTGCGGCCCTGTTAAGAACAGACTGAACTTTCTTTAAAATATAATTTGGAAGACCCACCAACAGGGCATTGCAATAATCAACACGAGAGAAGACCAATGAGTGAACCAACGTCAGGAGGCAACGTCTGGTTATAAACGGCTTCACCAAATAGAGATTTCTGATGTGCAAGTAACAACTTTTAACTATCTGGTTTACATGCTCTTTGAAATCTAATCGGGAGTTCACATATACACCCAGATTTCGAACAGAGTTGGCCGGTCGCAGCTGAGATCCACCCACATTGATGGAGAGGGCACCTACTATATCATCAGCTCTTCTATTTCCTCGGATGATGAGAATATCAGTTTTACCATCATTTAGTTTAAGTTTTCTCGCTCTCATCCACTTCTTGATATCAGACATCAACAATTCCATCTTACTCCGTATATCAACTATATTTGTGATTTTCACATAAATCTGGGTGTCATCTGCATAAAAGTGAAAGGTGACATTATGTGCACGAAGCAGAAGAGACAAACTGCTAATATAAATTATAAATAGGATAGGACCTAAAACTGATCCCTGCGGAACACCATACTGCAGGGGTGTCGAGTCCGAGACCACTTGATTTACCATCACACTCTGGGATCTACCTGACAAGTACGACCCAAGAAGCAAGAGAGCGGAGTCACGCACACCACAATCATAAAGATCACTCAATAACAACTCGTGATTCACTGTGTCAAAGGCCGCAGAGAGATCAAGCAAGACCAATAGTGAGGCCACACCATTGCAAATGTTCTCAACTAGATCATTATGTACTCTAATCAATGCTGTTTCAGTTGAATGATGCTGTCGGTAAGCAGACTGAAAAATTGGGATAGTTTCATTCTGCTGAAGTAGTGGTTGTAATTGGTCAAGTATTGCACGCTCTAATATCTTTGATATGAAGGACAGGTTGGAGACAGGACGATAGTTCAACATGTTCTCAACATCAAGTCCAGGTTTCTTTAGAGTAGGTCGGAGTAGTGCATGCTTTCCAGAATGTGGGAAGCTACCTTCAGAGAAGCACTTATTAATTATTTTGGAAATAAACTCAAGTGTGTGATCATAGACTCTTGGTAGCTTGGAAACATTTATGGGATCCAACGGGCAAAATGTTTTATTGAGGTTTCTTATGTAGGACGAGATCATGTCCACCTCTACTGAGTGAAAGGATGAGAGGACATTATTAGGAATGTGTCGGGGTTGGAGTACAACTGAAAGTTCTTCACCAACAGAAGCATCATCCAGTTCCTGTCTTATGCGAGTTATCTTGCCAGCAAAAAATGCCACAAAGTTGGCAGCCAACTCGGCATCGGGTACAGAAGGTCTTAAGCTGACTCTTGTTTTTCCAAGTAAACTGTTTACAATTGAAGCCAACCTCCTCTGGTCGTTACCACATCAGTCAACTTTTCCCTGATAATACACTTTCTTTTCATCTTTGATTGTGTGGACCATAGCTCTTCTGGCTGACAGATATTGCAACCATGTAGAGTCTGTTTTATTTTTCCGCCATTCACGTTCAGCTCTTCTACGCGCTCTTCTAAGAAATTTAACTTGAGTGCTATACCAGGGTGAATCATCTCGTACTATGATTTTCTTCTCTACTTCTGGACAGTGATGATCGAACACTAATTTAAGTGCATTTCCATGTACCTCCACCAGCTCATCTGAAGTAAGGTTGGAAGTATCAATACTTCCCAAGTACTGTTTTACTTCACTGCTAGCCAAATTTTGGTCTGTATTTTTATAATTTCTAAATCTGATTACTTTTTCATGTGTGAGTGGCTTAGGGAAATCAAGGCTGAAAGTAATCAAAGCATGATCAAAGCATTCTCAACATCAACATCCAGAACACCACCACAACCCACAGGAGAGAAAACCAAGTCAAGGGTGTGTCCTAAGATATGAGTTGGGTGGGACACATGGTTTACAAAATTGTTCTGATCAGTCAACTCAAGGAACTCAGGAGAGAATGGCTTCAGATGAGGGCTGTCAACCCAGTAATTAAAATCTCCACATATCAAAAGTCTTCCGGTTTTAGCAGAAAATTCCTCGAGAAACTGCCCAAACTCTTCCATAAAACCCCTCTCTGTGCCACGATGGCCAGGCCTATAGACAACTGCCATTCTTAGAATTTGTTGATGGAGTTTTATTTCCACTTCCAACAGTTCATAATAAAGAGGGGCTGGGTTATGGCTTATTTGCAAGATATTCACCAGAGATGTGGAGTAGACAACTGCCACTCCACCACCCGGATGATCTCTCCTAGGCCTAGGAACATTTATTATGGAATGGGTTTTAGGCAATGCCGCCTGGATAATATTCAGATCTGACTCGAACAACCAGGTCTCAGTGAGACATAATACATCAAGGTTACGTTCATCCAAGATCTCGCAAATATGATCCATTTTGTTATGCAAGGAATGAACATTCAACAGACCCAGTTTCAACCGGCTCCCATGTGCATTTTTCAGTTTTTTGAACCTACAAAATTGGTGTTTTCAATAACTTTATTTCTCTGAGCTGTCATTAGAGGACAATTTCTACTTGAGGCGAAATGATTTGGCGGCTCCGTAACTGATGTGGAGCTCATACAATTTATACATTTGGGGGAAGTCTTGTTGGTGCAGTCTTTTGAGTTATGAGTACCGGCACAGAAGTTGCATTTTGGATCCTAATTTTTCCGATAACACCTGTCACTGGTATGGCCAAAGCCCTGGCAATGGTAACATTGTGTTACCCAGAAGCGATCGTATGCACGACATCTCACAAGTCCAACATACACAGAATTGCCATCATCCACAATGGAAGAGCGTATTTCAGGTGACATTTTTACTACCGCAGTCTTTGTGTGCATCACTCTTTTGCTTGGTGAATAGCAAATTCATAGCTAAGCCATCGTTGACCAGGGACTTTATTCTTGGGTTCTTGTTGAGGATGCTGGGAATGATTCATTATCCTCAGCGTCATTAGCAATGCCTACCAGAGTCATTTTTGGCATCATCTTCTTTGGTTCGGAGACACTGAAGGCACTGTTCACCCCCAAACACTGATTGATGGCCCTTCCTGCATCTTCTTTGGCTTTCTTGGATGGAAGTCGTACCACCAGTACACCTGAATCAGTTCTAGTTAACTTGTTAACCGGAACCGAAGCCAAAGCAGTCTCGATTGCCTTTGTATCTGGTGGGCTTACTGGCTCGGAGGATCGGTCTTTTGGCTTCACTACCAGGACCTGATGGTCCCAGACAGTTTTTTTCTTTCCACCATCTACCACCTCAGTGGTGCGTTTGGTCAGCTCCTTTTTGGTCTCTTCAAATGTTTGCTGAACTATCTTGGCAAACAAGGGAATGTCGGGGGCAGCAACTTTAGTCTCAAGGCTATCCATTCTGTTACCAATACTCTATCTCCACGGCCACCGCAGCAAGGGCACCCTTCACTTCGTTTACAATGGCAGTCTTCACTTCACCAACTAGGGCAGCCGTCAGGTCATCCAAGGTCTGCTGACTAATTGCTGCATCCTTTGCAGCCAGGGGGGTGGTATCGCAAACAGTGCAATGCCATTTAAATCCAGGTTTCTTCTTTGCAAGTACTCTGAGGTCCTCATCATCAACATTTATACAGTTAACGTGAAAATAGGTACCACACGAGTAGCAGCCCAGCGATTTGGCCTTGCCCACAACCTTCCCCCAACTACAACTCTGCTTGCTTGCTGCCATTTCAGTGGAAGTAACCAATAATTAAAAACAAAAACACCTGTATTTTGTATCTGATTAAAAATAAGAGAAATCCCTAGTTTTAAAAAAACGTGAAAATAACTACCTGGGACAGACCCCAGGTAGCGCCGTCCCCGTCAGTGCCACCACAATGGAAAAAAATTAAAATGGAAAAGAAAAAAAGGGAAAGTGGTGTCTGCAAGGTCACCGCGGGCAGGTGTGGATCGACTTGGCTACCCTTTGGGGGTAGCCCAGCCGAGATGCGTGGAGAGACCACGCACAGGATGGCAGATGTGTGTGGTGCAAAAACTTTAACCAATTTTGCACACTGTTTTTAGCTTATAGCAGTGACAATGCAATTTCCACGGTACTCAGCAAGACCCTATTGGTTACGATACTGCCACTGCGCAAAGCTAGACAGAGACGTGTGTCTGTGGGTGTGTTGCCATGTAGTTTAGTGGGTGGTCTTGGTTCGTGGAGGCTGCTGCCAGGAATTGAGTGCCTCTCATGTCCAGATGGTCTTTGACTTTGAGGATTTTGGTTTCTTGATGTAGGTGATATGTGGGTGCAGTAGCTGTGCAGCCTGTAATGATCTTCAGGGCTTTGTTTTGAATAGTCTGTAAGGTCTTATGTGTTTCAGCTAGGTTAGAAGCCCAGGCTGGGCTTGCGTATTCCATCACTGATCTTATGTATTGTTTATATACTGTGGTGGTAGTTTCTTTGTTGTGTCCAAATTTTGTGTGAGCAAGTGACCTGAGGGCGTTAAGTCTGGGTGTCAGTTTCTTTTTAATGTTTGTGGTGTGCTGTTTGAATGTCATATGAGTATCATATGTTACTCCTAGGATTTTGGGTGTGTGTGTATGTGTTAGGGGTGTGTTGTTTATGGTGAGTTGAGGGATGTATTCGTGTTCTGTCCAGCTTGTGAGCAGGGTTGCGGTGGATTTGGCTGGGGCTAGATTAAGTCTGTTTGTAGTGCACCAGCCATGTAGTGTGTTGAGATAGGGTTGAAGGAGATCTGTTGCTCTTTTTGGTCATGGTGTGTGCATGTGAGTGTTATGTCATCTGCATAGGAGGCTAAGTTTATTGGGGCGTATTGGGTGTAGTTATATCGTGCATGTACAGATTGAAGAGTGCGGGCGATAGGACGGATCCTTGTGGGACTCCGTTTGGAAAGTTTCTGATTTTAGATGACTGACCGGCAAAAGATACGTGTGCACATCTGCCTGCTAGGAAGTTGGCCAGCCACCTTTTTGTGTTGTTGTGCATGTTTGTGTTGTAGATTTTGTTTGTTAGGTTGTGGCGGGGATGGCATCGAAGGCTTTACTAATGTCGAGTGTGGCTAATAGTGATGTGTGTGGTGGTCTAGCTGAGTTGATGCCGTCAAAAGCTCTTTGTGTAAGGTCTGTGAGAAGAGTGTTTGTGGAGTGCAGTGGCCTAAAGCCATGTTGTGTTGGAGCTAGGGGTAGGTCAGGTGTAATTAGTTGTAATACTAGGCGTTCCATGACTTTGGAGGGGGAGCAAAGTAGTGTGATTGGGCGGTGCGAGGAGGGTAGCGTGGGGTCTTTGTTGGGTTTGGGGAATGTGATGATACCATGCTTCCAAATGTATGGTATTGTGTTGTGTGAATAGCTGTAGTTTGATATGTTAGTGAGTGCTTGTATGCATTGTGGTCCCAGGTGTCTGAGGTGTATGTTGCTTATGTTGTCTAGGCCACAGGCGGGTGAGTGCTTGAGATTGTTGATGATATGCTTTGTCTGGTGATTGGTGAAGGGTGTATAGTCAGGGTCTGTGGGGAATTGTCTCTTACGTCGGATGACACGTCGGTCATTTTTGTGAGGTTTTAGGTGGCTGACATGTGAGAAATGATTGATGAGAGTGTTTGCTTGTTGTTTATATGAAGGAGTAGAGTCTGTTGTTGTGATTGTGTTGTGTTGCTGTTGGAAAGTGTGATGCTGTTTAGTGTTGCAGCATGTGATTGTGTTGTGTTGCTGTTGGAAAGTGTGATGCTGTTTAGTGTTTTGTAGATTTTTTTGGGGTTTGTTTTGTGATCAAGTGTTTGTAGGAAGTTATTCCAATTTAGTTTTTGTTGTTCTTGTATTTTGTTGTTAGTTTGGGTGTTGAGTGCTTGAATTTGTTGTGTGTGGGGTGCTGGGGAGTGTTTCAGTATGTTGCGTTGTCTGATGAGGTTTTTGAATTTCTGGTGTGAAGTTGGGGTTGTGTCTTTTTCTGTTACCTCTTTGAATGTGTTTCTTGTCAGCATTTTGGATAGCTTTATTGAGTATGTGTACAGCATTGTTGATGTTAGTGATGGGTGTACTGTTTAGAGTTGTTGTTGTTGTTGTTGTTGTTCCCTAAGCTGCCTGGCCGAACAGCCCCGCAGGGGATGGTTGTGACGGTTTGGCTCCCGAAACTGCTCTCCGCGGCCGGCATCCGGTTTTCCTCCACTGGTCGTTGATTTTGTCTTCGGCCGTGGAGGGTCGGCAGCCATCCGCGGTTGGCAGCCTCGGGAGGTGGCCCCACGGCGTAGACGCCGCCACATCAGGACTACTGTTTAGAGTTGTGAAGTGTTGTTCTGTCTCATTTGTGAATGCTTCCCAGTTAGCTCTTTTATAATTGGTGTATGTTTGTTTGTGGCTAGCTGGGGTGAGTCTGGTTTTGGTGGTGATAATGATCGGGAGGTGGTCAGAGCCTAAGGTTCTGACAACCCTCCAGGATGTTGTGGGGGCGAGTTCTGGGGAGCAAAAGGTGATGTCTGGAGATGATGGGTTATAGAGGGCTTGGTGAGGAATATGGGTATGTTGATGGATGTCGTTAAGGATGATGAGGTTATCAGTTTGGTTTTGTAGTACCAGCCCTCTGTCTGTGTTGGGGTTGTCGACAAACCAGGCCGACGTCTTGGCATTGAAGTCACCACCCAGGATGATGTGTGGGGTGTTTGTGATGTGTTGTAAGTGTGGTCTGTATTCATTTGGTACTGTAGGGGATGTTTGGGGAGGGATGTATGTGTTTATGATGGTTATGTTGGAGTTGTTGCCAGTGCGTATTTTAATTGATTGTACAGTAAACTTCCGTTAATCCGAAGGGCAGCGGACCGGCCCTCGTTTGGATTAGTGGATTTTTCGGATTATCGGACTTTACCCCTATGAACCTGTGTATTAATGGCCTGACGAAAACATTGAGGCATTAGGCCACCCAAATGACACACACACACATATCATATGTTCATGAAATCACTTCAAAAGTTTACCATTGTCATTGTAGCCCATTACCTACTTCAAAACATTCAGATTAATTGTCAAAGGAATCTGCTGATATAAACGTAAACACCATATGTCCGCATTGTCTACTAGCGAGTTTGTCTTGCTCTTGAAGATCAGATGAGATGTGGTTCGGGAAGTAATGCCTTAACAACGGCATTTCCCTGAGAGGTTCTTGTAATTTTCCTTTTGTGATTTTCCTTTTGTGACGTGCTCTGTTATATTATATTGTATTGAAAGCACCCTTGTCTTGTTGTCTTGAAAGCACCCTTGGGACGCTCCGATCACTGAACTATAAATAGTAGCGTATCGGAACGTCCAAAGGTGCGTTTTCAAGCTCAAGACTGAATGCGCTTGCAGAAAATGCGGTGCAAGCCAGTAGCGCATCGGAGCGTCCCAAGGATGCGTTCAAGAGCAAAACAAACTCTCTAGCAGACGATGTGGTGTTTACGTTTATATCAGTAGCTTCCTTTGACCATTAATCTGAATGTTTTGAAGAAGGTAATAGGCTACAATGACAATGGTAAACTTTTAAAGTGAATTCATGAACATATGATATGTGTGTGCTCCATTATGTGTCATTTGAGTGGACTAATGCCTCAAAAAGGGGACTTTGGGACTTCTTGAAGTTCGGACCATCGGGTGAATTCGGATTTGGCCTCAAATTGAAAAATTCGGACTATTGGGAGATTCGAATCATCGGTTGTCGGATTAAAGGACTTTTACTGTATTTCTGTTGTGTTATCATTTGGTTTGTACACTGGTTACTATGTATGATATTTCTTTGTGTACCAGGGTGATGAGTCCACCGCCCCCGCCGACAGCCCGGTCTTGTCTGATGGTGGTGAAATTATGAAATGTGGGTGTTTTTTGTGTTGTGTGGAGTTTTGTTTCTTGTAAGATGGCAATGTGTATGTTATGTTGTTTGATGAAGTGTGAGAGTTCGTGTTTCTTTGTGTTGATGCCATCTATGTTCAATTGAAGAATGTTAATGTTATGTGCACGATGTATGTTGGGTGCTGTTGCACGAGGATGGGGTGGGGGTGAGGGAGGGGCTGGGGGTTGGGATGGGTGAGGTGGGATTGGGGAGCAGGAGATGGGGGTTGGAATGGATTAGGATGGGGTGTGGTGTGCTGAGTTGAGGATGTTGATGGTATTGGAAGGTTAGGTGGGTTAGGGAGGAGAGGTGGACGGGTTTTAGGGGGGGAGTGGATGATATGGGAAGGCTAGGTGGGTTGGGGAGGAGAGGTGGATGGGTTTTAGGTGAGGGATTTGACTGGGAGAGGGAGGGGCATGAGGAACAGGTCCAGGTGTTCGTGTAGTGTTTCTTGGAGGCAAGTGTTGTACAGGTGAAGTGGGTCCAGTTCCTGCATGAATTGCAGAGAACTGAACCCTTAGTGTGGCAACTCGAAGTGATGGGTTTTGAGCAAGTTGGACATATGTATGTGTACGTGGGTCCTGGGTTGCTCTCAATGTCTCCGGCTAGAAGAAGTCTTCGAGAAATGACAGCCGGAGAGTCATTTCTCGGTGTAGGAAAAACTGTGTGATGTGTGTGTGTGGTGTGAGAGGTGTGGAAATTCCCGGCGCGACCGAAGCCGCTCCAAGGACCCGTGCCCCCAGGATGGGGCAGGGGATGGTTGTGAGTTTAGAAGTAAAGTTCATTGGTGAGCATATATAGAAAATTTAGAAATACATATTATATTTTAATAATTATAATATTATAATTCCTTGAACATGACGAGGTGCATTGTTATATGTGCGATCAGTTTACTTGGGAAACAAATTGACTTGCTCATGTAGTAATGTACACCCTGTGTGGTGGATTGTGTTCTTTTATTTCAAAATGTTATTTTATTAAGCGTTGTTTCCACATAGCGATTTTGATTAGTTCTTTTGCATTTATCTTGTATCGTCCCAGTTTTAGTTTGTTTATTTTGCAAGTTTTACATTATGATTATGAGGATATTACTTACCACATAGACTTTATTTGAAACCATAGTCGTATTTAGCATATCCCAACTCATCGTCATGTTTCCGCAGCGGCCTTCATCAGACACGGTAGCCGGTATGCACACTTGACTCTGTTTTGATGGTCCCAGGCATTCAATTCCTTCATCATTACCACCACACCCAACATCCCTATCACTGAATTAAAATGTAAA
Organism: Paralithodes platypus; assembly: GCA_032716605.1. Taxonomy (NCBI): domain Eukaryota; kingdom Metazoa; phylum Arthropoda; class Malacostraca; order Decapoda; family Lithodidae; genus Paralithodes; species Paralithodes platypus. The sequence goes on along the minus strand of CM064577.1, from coordinate 22,208,051 downwards.
ACTTGCAAACTAAGCAAACCAAAACTGGGACAAAGACAATATAAAGTCAATTAACTTATCAAAATCGCTATGTGGAAACAACGCTTACTAAAATAAAATTTATGAAATAAAGAACACAATCCACATTAGAGGCCATGATAATCGCGAGAGATATGAGGTTCAGGCAAAAATAAGCACGTAAAAGGCGGGTGGACTTAGAGCAGTGGTCTTCATTGCGCGGCTCGCGTGCCAATGTCGGCTCGCAATGACCTGATTGGCGGCTCGCAAGAGAGGAGGGAAAGAGAGAGAGAGGGAGAATTTATTTTTACTAAATAATTTAAAAATAATTGTTACTAGTCTTGTTCTATAAATCTGTGGCTATGGATGTAACGGTCCGTAAAACGCGGTACGGCATAAACACGACATAGGGTACTACTGACCCTCAGGGCGGGTGCCCAACCCCGAAAGGGGTTGAAATAGGGGAGCTAACCCCCCGCCAAAGGCGGCTTTCTAGGGCCTTTCCTAGCTGATGCTGAGAGGATTGGGTTCTAGTCATATGGTGATGGGCTGGTCTATCAGAGTGAGAACTGAGCGATCTCTGCCATACCCATAGCTTACTCAGACTGTTCCTTTTACTTATGTATTTCCTAGATCTCAAGTGACGGCGTTTTTTCCGTGGATTGACCTCCCAATCTACCAAGATTGGAAGCCAAAGCGTCACATTTTTCCTTTGCCTCTCAACTTTCTCTTCATAATTGCTGAGGGGCACAGGACCCTGGGTGGGGCTTTGGTTTCCCGGGCGTTTCCGCACCCTCCTCTGCTCCCCGCCATGGAGTGGCTTCGGTCACCCAGGCTTTATTGTGGTAGGCAGGGAGGGTTCTGTGAGGGCGCTCGGTTATGGCCTTGGCCTTGCCCGGGGCCTTTGGGCTGTTCGGCCAGGCAGCTTGGGGAACAACAACAACAACAACAACTGACCCTCAAAAACCCAGTACTGTACCGACCGCTTTCTGCGAAACCGTTAATGGAGGGTATTCTCAATTACCGTACTACTAGTCATGCACACCCTCACTGATATTATTTCTTCTTCATGCATAACAATGATTACAAGGAGGATACCCAAACACCTCATGACTTTTAAGATTAAAAAGAAACTAGATTATAAATAAAATGCTGGGTAAGAGATTAGAATTATTGAAGAGAAGTAGGTTACAAAATCTTCTACATTATACCAGTCCCCACATAACCTAACCCCAGACCACCCGCAGCATCGGTACAGCGGTACATTATTATTGATCCTCGTTAAAACATTTTGTTATCCAAACTTGAAGATTCGGCCCGATGGGCGGAAGGCATACAGCATACAGCATATCTGGAGTCCATCTCCTCTTCAGTCGCTTTCCCTAGCCTTCTTTAGGCTCCAGGTGAATTTTGGTCTCCAACCGGGTTACCGGGTCCCTGTAACATTATGTATCCAAATAACTATATGGTATCCTACATATTCAAGTGGTCTAAGGTTGTACATATGGAATTACACAGACTATAAAAATTAGAAACTACTATACAGTACAAAATAAATCATAAAATCAAAGCAGCACATATAGAAACATGGGAAAAGAATAATCTTTGAACATAATCTGTTGGTATGGACGGTCTAGACTTCAACATTTCATGAGGTAGATATTGTCACTACAAACAAAAGTTTTAAGTACAAAAATGGCCTGAATAGGTGAACTATTACTAATTAATACTGGCTCATTGAACACAAAAAAATGGTGACACACAAGTAACATGGTAAAAATATGATAAAATTGGAATTAGGCTAGGTTAGGTTAGGCTAGGTGAGAGGCAAGAAAAAGGGAGAGAATTAGTTGGAGTTAGGCTAGGATAAGGAAATAGGATAGGTTAGGGTATTTTCAGGACAAGTGGAAAGGACTTTAAGGTGTGTTAGAGAAGAGGCAAGAAAAAGGGGTATTAGGCTAGGTTAGAGTGAGTGAGTAGGAAATTTAGATAGGCTAGAATAGGTTGAGTAGGGAGAATAGGAGGGTCAGGAGAAATTAGGCTAGGTGGTAGGAAGCAGAGAGGGACTGGAAGGATAGGTAAGTGCACAGGGAAGTTGTTGTTGTTGTTTCTCCCCAAGCTGCCTGGCCGAACAGCCCCAAGGCCCGAGCAAGGCCAAGGCCACAACCGAGCGCCCCCACAGAACCCTCCCTGCCAACCACAATAAAGCCTGGGTGACCGAAGCCACTCCATGGCGGGGAGCTGAGGAGGGCGCGGAAACGCCCGGGAAACCAAAGCCCCACCCAGGGCCCTGTGTCCCTCAGCAATTATGAAGAGAAAGTTGAGGGGCAAAGGAAAGATGTGACGCTTTGGCTTCCAATCTTGGTAGATTAGGAGGTCAATCCACGCAAGAGACGCCGTCACTTGAGATCTAGAAAATATATAAGTAAAAGGAACAGTCAGAGTAAGCTATGGGTATGGCAGAGATCGCTCAGTTCTCACTCTGATAGACCAGCCCATCACCACATGACTAGAACCCAATCCTCTCAGCATCAGCTAGGAAAGGCCCTAGAAAGCCGCCTTTGGTGGGGGGATAGCTCCCCTATTTCAACCCCTTTCGGGGTTGGGCACCCGCCCGGGGAAGTAGCTGAGGTAGGCTAAACAACTTCTGTCTCCCAGGTCACTCTTACAAGCATGTTCTGACAGGCCTCTAGGCTATTACCAATACTCCACAAAAGAATTGACCCGATCGTCCAGAAGTTGCTAAGCTACTAAAAGGATGAAGCATATAAAATCTATTCCTAAAATGGTCTTCTACATGCAAAAAAAAACACAATAACTCCCGAAATATTAGGACACGCTCACGTAGAACGATGGGTAATTTTCGGACTTGGGTAAATTCGGCGATTTTCACATTAATAGCCCTAGATGTGGACTTTTACTTTTATACTGACTCTATTCATATTTCCGGCTTTTTATATCTTATTAGTTAACTTGGGGTTCCCGAAATAAAAGTGGAACGAGTTGTCTTAAAAGATGTTTACGAAGGTAGCCTGGCATTCCCCAGTCCGAGATGAGACAATCGTCGATGAGGGCCACACCCTTTGTCTGGTCTTGTCCATGAAATTGCGGACAGGTTGAAATTTCACCTTACCCAACTATTCTTTGGTCCTAATAATCATGTTCACTTCACTGACACTTCTACTTAAACACAAATATATAATGGCATGCTATAATACTCAACTCACCTCATCTGAGGGCGCACTAAACTTCCCCACACGGAGTACAAAGGGAGGGGCCGAAGGAGTCGGCCTAGGGGGTGGTGTGAATAGGTGCCAGGTAGGACACGGAGTGCCCACGGACGCGGCTTGGGGGCCAAAATCGCGAAAAAACGCTGACAATGAAATTTATGACCTATTCCGCAGTAAGATTTATAAGTACTGTAGTTGATTGGGAATTTATTGAGATACCAGATTTTTGCAGGAGATAGCTATTATGAAAAGATTGTCCTTGTAAATTTTCTGTTTTCTAAATATGTTTAATTACTGAATAAAAGGCAAATACAGGTAATGACGTCATGGGGTTTACCTTAATTTTGTAAAGGAATCCGCTCTCAGTTGCGCAGTTAGATTTAATGGAGGAGTAGGTATTTATTGAACTATTAGATTATGGTGGGAGTTAGGCATCTAGAAAAGGGTATTGTATTAATTTTTTCGGTCTACTCAAATGGGTTGAGGACGGAATTAAAGGTAAGAAAAGGGTAGTGACGTCAGGAGCTTCTCGAGGCGAACTATGACACGTTAATGACATCATGAGGGGAGGGAAGTTTGATTTTCAGGTTAAGGAGTTCGCAATTAATTGTCTGAGGATTCGGAGTTAGTGTGTCCTCAGTGAGTACAACAACCTTATAATAACTACTGGATACCATTATAGGACTGGAAGTGAGTGACAAGTAATAAGTCTTGGTGAATTGATTGCCAAAATCAAGCACAGCCTTTTTGCTACCTTACGTGGACACCCACAAAAATATGTAATTTACTGTATTTCCTATAGGCCTATATATTTTTGTCTGCTTATCCTTGTGGCTTATTTGCCTTATGGCTTATGCGGCTCTCACGCTGAATATGTTCTGAACTTTTGGCTCTCTTTAAAAAAATAGTGAATAACACTGACTTAGAACGTCTGGCCAGTGGCTTGTGTTGACGACATTAAAGATGGCGGCCGTAACTTGTGCAAGTGACTCGGATTTTGGATTCACCGGATTCACCTTGACAATGGCAGTTTCTTGGAGTTCAGTTCACTTGTTTGTTTGTGTTTTATAGTTTGATGTTGAGTCTTTCACTATATTTGCTCCATTGTATGATGTTTGCAGTAAGACAGTTATGTGAGAAGTATTTAGAGAAGCATAAGGAGATATTTTGGGCTTTTATGGACTTGGAAAAAGCGTATGATCGTGTGGACCGTGAAGCAATGTGGAAGGTGTTAAGGATATATGAAATAGGAGGAAATTTGTTAGAAGCAGTGAAGAGTTTTTATGAAGGGAGCAGAGCATGTGTTAGAGTAGGAAATGGTGAGTTGAGTGAATGGTTTGAGGTAAACGTAGGTTTGCGACAGGGTTGTGTAATGTCACCATGGCTGTTTAATATGTTTATTGATGGTGTGGTGAGGGAGGTGAAAAGGAGAACTATGGGAAGAGGATTGGGTTTAGTAGGAGAGAATGGTAGAGATTGGGAGTTGAATCAGTTGCTGTTCGCTGATGACACAGCATTGGTGGCGGATTCTGAGGAGAAACTGCAGCGCTACCAAAAAACTACCGCCCGGTAGCTCTAACCTCTCACATCATTAAAGTTTTCGAGCGAGTCCTGCGAAGCAAAATTTCAACATTCATGGAGACAAATGAGCTACACAACACCGGTCAACATGGGTTCAGAGCGGGAAGATCATGTCTCTCACAACTTTTGGAACACTATGACAAAATTCTTAAAGCGCTAGAAGAAAAGAAAAACGTGGATGTCATTTACACCGATTTTGCTAAGGCATTTGATAAATGTGACCATGGTATAATAGCCCACAAACTGAAAGCAAAAGGTATAACTGGGAAAATCGGACGGTGGATATACAATTTCCTCGTAAACCGAAAACAATCGGTAGCAGTAAACCAAGTCACTTCTGAGCCTTCGGATGTCAAAAGCTCAGTGCCCCAAGGAACAGTGCTAGCGCCCCTTCTGTTCCTCATACTAATTTGCGACATAGATACCAACACCAGACACAGTACGGTGTCGTCTTTTGCTGATGACACAAAATTAAGCAAGATAGTAAACACACAAGAGGACACGGGCCGACTGCAGGAAGACATGAATGTAGTGTTCCAGTGGACCAGGGAAAACAACATGCAATTCAATGAGGAAAAATTCCAATTAATACGGTACGGAGATAATAATGGTGTTAAAGAAATTACAAATTACTTAACAGAATCTAACCACATAATAGAACGGAAAGACCTTGGGGTATTAATATCTGAAAATATGGGTTTCAAAGTACATAACCAGGTCAAAGTGGCGGCTGCGAAACGTCTAACGGGTTGGATTCTGCGTACTTTTAAAACACGCGGTGAATTGCCTATGATAACGCTCTTCAAATCTCTAGTGCTACCGCGGCTTGAATACTGTAGCGTATTTACATCCCCATACAAAGCAGGTGAAATAAATGACGTAGAGAGTGTACAAAGAAATTTCACTTCGCATATAAGTTCGATAAAACATCTACACTATTGGGAGCGTTTAAGAGCACTGAATCTGTACTCACTGGAACGTAGATACCTTACCTTTGGATACCTTTGGATGTGTTCGCCGCTCCTCTAGCGGCACCAAGGAGCGCGACGCCCCTCGTTATGGGTGGTGATTTGGTTCAGTAGACTGTTTGAAGCGACAGCTCGCTCCTGAATTTCATGAAGAGAACGTTACCTAATAATATACACGTGGAAAATCACAGAGGGTTTAGTACCAAACCTACATACTCCGATAGTCATGAAATTCAGTGATAGGAGAGGCTGGGAATGCGAAATCCCCCGGATGAATAACAGGGGTGCTATGGGCTCTCTGCGAGAGGGCTGGTTATCACACAGAGGCCCACGTCTCTTCAACAAACTCCCACGGCGAGTAAGAGACATGAGGGACATCTCGTTAGACAACTTCAAGAGAGCCCTAGATGTCGAACTGCAAAAAGTGCCAGACGAGCCCATCCTCGCAAGGGAGCGAGCTGTCGCTTCTAACAGTCTACTGCACCAAATCATCACCCATAACGAGGGGCGTCGCGCTCCTTGGTGCCGCTAGAGGAGCGGCGAACACATCCAAAGGTATCCAAAGGTAAGGTAAAGGGTAGTCAAAGAGTTTGGTGTGGTTTGTGGAAGGAGGAAACTGAAGGTGAACGTCAATAAAAGTAAAGTAACGGTGTGTAATAGGGGAGATCATAGGGTGAATCTAGATGTGAGGCTGGATGGGGGAAACATTGGAACAAGTAGAGTGTTTTAAATATCTAGGAGGAACGATAAGCAGGAGTGGAGGTATGGAAATGGAGGTAAAACAGAGAGTGTGTGAAGGAAGGAAGGTTTTCGGAGCAATGGGAAGTACAGTATGTGGAAGACGAGAAATCTCGGAATGAAAGTAAAAAGTGCACTGTATCAAGGAATTGTTGTGCCAACAGTGATGTATGGGGCTGAGACATGGGCTCTGAAGAAAAAGGAGAAAAGAAAGCTGGATGTGATGGAGATGAGCTGCTTGAGGAGTATGTGTGGAGTTACTCGTAGAGACGGATTGAGGAATGAAGAGATACGTAGGAGAGTGGGGCAGCAGGAACATTTCAGCCAGAGTGGACAGAAGGGTGCTGAGCTGGTATGGTCATGTTGAACGAATGGGAGATGAAAGGCTTACAAAGAGAATATGTGAGTCAGGTACAAGGGGAGATAGAAGGGCAGGAAGACCCCCATTGAGATGGAGAGACTGTGTAAGAAAAGCTTTGGATGATAGAGGAATGACTAGATCAGGCAGGGGAAGTGGTGGTGGACAGGAGTGAATGGAGAAGCTTGTGATTAGTTGAGTGAACACGTGGTCATTTGGAGGAAGGGGTCGGGCGCAAGTTGGACTAGATAATAGTCCATCAGGCGCCTGACCCGGGGAGACGATTAATATGAAGGGTGCGCCTGGAAGTGTGGTGGGGGGGCTTGTGGCTTTGGCTCCACTGCATGTCTGCCTGCCGAGATCGGAACCTCTCCGGGGGGCCGGGGGAGTGCTGGAGCGACCTTGGTGGCCCTGGTCTCTGGGTCTTCTCCTGGGTGACCTTAATGTGTGTGAATTGTGTTTTTTATGTTTGTTCGTTGTCTTATATTGTTTTTGTGTTTTCCCTGTTCTTGCTCTGTCTTGAGTCGGCTACCCCCAAGAAAAAAAAAAAAAATAGAATGAAATAGAACATAAAAATAAAAAATAGAAAAAATGGGGATTGTGCCTGAGCATATAGATAGAAGTATGATGATAAAAGTATACAACATGATGAACAAATATAAGAACGTCAAAAAAACAGCCAATGAGAGCCCCACCTCGCTCTGATGTCAAGCCAATCAGCAGCTTAATCACCCCACGATTGGCGGTGACGTAGACAGGCAGGATTTTCGAGTTTTCCTGGTAATGAGGTACCGCGATAACGGCTCTAGGACCCGCGGTAACAAAATAGTTGGATTATGGGTATGCGCGATAACAGCAAAACGCTATAGGCTAACCAAACCAGTGATAACGGACGGATGAGTGTACTGTACATTGTTTATAATCGTATACCGGTATGTATTTATTGGATCTGTCTAGACAGTTTTATATTCTATGCCTTGGGGAGGGCTGGTCCTATCCAGAGTGAGGTGTGGCATCCTCTACCCAACCTTAGCTGTTTCTGTTTGTCTCTTTTACTGTCCTACTTTTCCTTCTGGGGGCGGGGGGCTAGAAATCCTCCTCCCCTTATAAAATTCACCTAGTAGATGGGACAGAGAAATGGGAGAGGGAACGTGAAAGTGGTCCCGGACCTTAGACCATCAGACCCGGCTATGTATTCCATAGCGAAACCCGGGGGTTTTGGCCAAAAAACGTCTACGCCTAGGCTACCGTATCTTTGTTATTTTGACTGCTTCCGCATTCCCGCATATCCCCAAGCGTAGATGTGTTTTGTATCTGTAGAATGGCGTTAAGTAGAGCTTTCTAAGTCAACTGGTTCAGTTGTGATGACGATTTCCGTGGAGATAACTTTGTGGCAAAATCAGCCACTTTACACTACTTTTGACTTCTTAACAATAACATACAGGCACACACGAACAAGCGACGTTCTCCTTCTTGTGGTTGCAGATGCGCGGCGTCGGTCCAGCCGGTTTTTGTTTACATGCGTCGGACGGACGCCTCGCACACCAAGCTTACAGGCTTTCAAGCTGCCGGAGCCTCAGCACCCTTCCGGGTTCCGCGGGGGTGTTTTTTATGGATGCCTCCGAGCCCAACCGGGCCTGAGGGGTTAAGATTTGGAACTTTAAATGTTATTGCTGTTCGGGCTCTGTCTCGAGTCGACCTCCCCCAGCAATGGGGTATGTGGCTGAGTATATACATATATCCTGTAAATACTGTACTAGTAATATGTTTGGTGAAACAGAAGATTGGTTTTGTGTTAACTTGCTCATGTAGTAATGTGGTGGATTATGTTCTTTTATTTCAAAATTTTATTTTATTAAGCGTTATTTCCACATATCAATTTTTATCAGTTCTTTTGCATTTATCTTGTGTCCCAGTTTTGGTTTGTTTATTTTGCAAGTTTTACATTATAATTTATTTTATCTTCAATATGTCATCTCTACAGTGATTTGGTAAGTTTGTGCAGTTCCTGTGTTGTTATTTTTGTTTTGCAAGTTTTACATTTAAATTAATCATCAACTCATCACTATTTTGCGTTACAGTGATGCAGAGATCCGCCTTGAGTCAAAAGAGACGGACGTAGCCGCAGCCTTCCAGCGAGCCGAGAGATTGTTGACGCCGGAACTGGTACAGGATATTAGAGTTTACCTCACAACAGCCAGGCTCCTCTCCTACACTCTCTCTGATGATATGCAGAAGGTAGGGTTAAAAAAATAAAATAAAAACAAAAAATAAATAAAACAAAAATAAAATAAAATAAAATGGGGATTGGGCCTGACTAAATAGATAGATAGATAGGGATTCACTTTATTGCCGTCTTGATAGCGTAATGGTTAGTGCACGCAATTTTGGTGTGAGTATCCTAGGTTGGAATCCTTGGAGTGCCACATGTATTTGTTAGTTTCATTGATTTCATTAATTAGGTTTATTTGTAAGTTAATTGCCCACTTGCGAGTTTCAGGCTATAAGGAAGTTGGAGCCATAAATATAGATATTAAACCGAAAAGCAATGATAATCTAGGTTTCTGATGGTTGTTGTTGTTGTTCCCCAAGCTGCCTGGCCGAACAGCCCCAAGGCCCCGAGCAAGGCCAAGGCCATAACCGAGCGCCCCCCACAGAACCCTCCCTGCCGACCACAATAAAGCCTGGGTGACCGAAGCCACTCCATGGCGGGGAGCTGAGGAGGGTGCGGAAACGCCCGGGAAACCAAAGCCCCACCCAGGGCCCTGTGCCCCTCAGCAATTATGAAGAGAAAGTTGAGGGGCAAAGGAAAGATGTGACACTTTGGCTTCCAATCTTGGTAGATTAGGAGGTCAATCCACGGAAGAGACGCCGTCACTTGAGATCTAGAAAATATATAAGTATAAGGAACAGTCAGAGTAAGCTATGGGTATGGCAGAGATCGCTCAGTTCTCACTCTGATAGACCAGACCATCATTGATGGTTAGAAAGTATAGCGAGTTTGATGGTATATATTTATAAAAGCACTACAACCGCATTTAAGCTTGTAATTCTGTTAAATATCGATGTCTACAACTCCAACTTCCTTATAAAATGAAACTCGCAAGTAGTCAATTAGGTTTATTTGTAAGTTAATTGTTGAGTTGGTGATAATATGAATTTACTTACTTTCTATCCTTTTATTTTTGTTCTGTTTATGCCGTAGCACTGTTGGTAGAGCACTGACCTGTAAACCTTTAGATCAGTGGTTCTTAACCTGGGGGGCGTCGGGTAATCAAAGTTCAAAATAGGGCTAGGCCATTCAAATGCATACAGGGTAATCGCAAAGATATATATAAATAAGAAACTTTGATAGGAAAAAGTCACAACCGTCATTCCGAGGTACCACATGTAGTGTTGACATAAAACCATTAATCAGTTTTAATCCTTGCATGCAGATTGGTTATTTGTTCGCCCTTTTTACAGTATCTTGCGTCTTAAGCATCCATATGGAGTGGATAACAAAAAATAGTTTTCTAGGCACCAGGGGGTGGGTGCTGAGGGGCATCATGAATAGTCCTGACCAAAGGGGGGCGCGGTGCTGAAAAGGTTAAGAACCACTGCTTTAGATTGAGGGTTGTAGTTATTGGTGGATGGTGATGGTGGTCTAACATAACTGTACACTACAGGTTGAGACATGTACAGTATGTATGTACTCTTTGTATATACTGTACTGTACACTGGCAATTAAACCAGTATTCCTTTTTTTTTTTTTTTTTTTTTTTTTTTTTTTTTATGAAGGTTGTAGACTCGAGACAGAGCTCGAACACACATCAGAAATTGTATATACAGTACACTGGCACTTACACTAGTATTCCTTTTATTTATGGTATATATATATACAGTAAACTTCCGTTAATCCGAAGGGCAGCGGACCAACCCTCGTTCGGATTAGTAGATTTTTCGGATTATCGGACTTTACCCCTATGAACCTGTGTATTAATGGCCTGACGAAAACATTGAGGCATTAGGCCATCCAAATGACACAATGGTGCACACACACATATCATATGTTCATGAAATCACTTCAAAAGTTTACCATTGTCATTGTAGCCTATTACCTACTTCAAAACATTCAGATTAATGGTCAAAGGAATCTGCTGATATAAACGTAAACACCATATGTCCGCATCGTCTTCTTCTTCTTCTTCCGTCTACTAGCGAGTTTGTCTTGCTCTTGAAGATCAGATGAGATGTGGTTCGGGAAGTAATGCCTTAACAACGGCACTTCCCTGAGAGGTTCTTGTAATTTTCCTTTTGTGATTTTCCTTTTGTGACGTGCTCTGTTATATTATTGTATTGAAAGCACCCTTGTCTTGTTGTCTTGAAAGCACCCTTGGGACGCTCCGATCACTGAACTATAAATAGTAGCGTATCGGAACGTCCAAAGGTGCGTTTTCAAGCTCAAGACTGAATGCGCTTGCAGAAAATGCGGTGCAAGCCAGTAGCGCATCGGAGCGTCCCAAGGATGCGTTCAAGAGCAAAACAAACTCTCTAGCAGACGATGTGGTGTTTACGTTTATATCAGTAGCTTCCTTTGACCATTAATCTGAATGTTTTGAAGTAGGTAATAGGCTATAATGACAATGGTAAACTTTTAAAGTGAATTCATGAACATATGATATGTGTGTGCTCCATTATGTGTCATTTGAGTGGACTAATGCCTCAAAAAGGGGACTTTGGGACTTCTTGAAATTCGGACCATCGGGTGAATTCGGATTTGGCCTCAAATTGAAAAATTCGGACTATTGGGAGATTCGAATCATCGGTCGTCGGATTAAGGGACTTTTACTGTATTTATTTTTTATTTATTATTTTTTTTTTATGATGAGGGTGGCCGACTCGAGACAGCTCGAACATGGACATCACACACATCAGAAAGACAAAACAAAGCAAAGTACAAAATCCCACACATCGAGGTCATCCAGGAGAAATACCCAGAGACCCAAGCCCATTTGGGGTTCCCAGCAAAAGACTCCCAGGTCCCAGATCCCCCGGAGAGGCGCCGATTTCCGCAGGCAGACCCGCAGCGAAGCATCACCACCACAAGCCCGCCCACCATGCTTCCAGGCGCACCCTTTCAAAATTTTATTTTTGTTAAGCGTTATTTCCACATAGCGATTTTGATTAGTTCTTTTGCATTTATCTTGTGTCGTCCCAGTTTTGGTTTGTTTATTTTGCAAGTTTACATTATAATTACCACCGGCTCCCCGGGCCAGGCGGCTGACGGACTACTATCTAGTCTAGGTTGAGACATAGAAAAATATAATAATACGTTTAATTTAAGGGGACCTGGGCTGTTTTTCTGGTCCCCCTTCTTCCCTATGCTTACCCCCAATAGTTTTCAGATTTTATGACGTTCGGCCCATTAGTTTGGCGATTTTAACACCCTTCGCCCCATTTCGTTGTCAATTTTAAGACCTTTCATGCCATTTAGGTGTTGATTTTTTCTTGGCGAGCGATAGCGAGCCTGCAATTTTAAGAGGAAATGGCCTTCGGCCGGGACATTTTTCTACCAAAAAATTTACAAATTAGTCTAGAAGGGGGCTCTAATGGTTGTTTTTTTAAGTTTGATGGAGGTCTAGGGAGGAAACTAAAAGAATGAATAAATAAATGAAAAATCTAGCAAAAAGTGAACCATCCCCCCGTAATCTGGGACCTGGGAATTTTGCTGGGGACCCCAAATGGGCCTGGGCCTCTGGGTCTTCTGGACGACCTAGATGTGTGTGTAATTTTGTGTTTTGTATTTTTGGTGTGTTGTCCTTGTTTGAGCTCTGTCTCGAGTCGGCCATCCCAATAAAAACAAAAATATATAATAAATAAAATAAAATGGGGTATGTCCCAAAGTAGGCCTATATGTATGTATGTACAAATTTTACCCCAAGTTATTTTGTTTACAGTTGGTGCAAGATGACTTTGTTGAGAGTCGTAAGAGCGACAACAACGGTATATCAGCGGAAGACCTTCATCATCTGTTGGTGCTAGCCAGGTAACGCTTGTACCATATTGTTATTATATAGGCTACTATGATATATTAGCAGTACAGTAGTAGTAGGATTATTGTTAGTATTAGTAGTGGTAGTACTAGGAGTAGTAGTAGTAATAGTGTTAGTAGTAATATTAGTAGTAGTAGTAGTAGTAGTAGTAGTAGTAGTAATAGTAGTAATAGTGTTAGTAGTAGTAGTAGTAGTATTAGGATGATTATTATTATTAATGGAGAACGGTATATCAGCGGAAGATATTAATCATCTGATGGTGCTAGCCAGGTAACACTTTAACCATATTGTTATATGATGGTGTAATGGTTAGAGTGTTTAAAATCTGTATGTGGTAACCCAGTTTGGAATCCCGGTGGATCACATGCTTGCTTTCATTAAATTCTTTGGGAGGTGTTTGGTGTTGGAGTGAAATTAATATAAATAGATTAGGATTTTTTATAACTTATTTGTGTTACAGTATTTATGCTATTCACTTACTCATATAGTGATGGACATTCTATGTAGTGGTTTTGTGTTCTTTTATTTCAAAATTACATTTAAATTACATCAAATCCAAGAACTTGACAAGTGAAGCAGCACTTAACAGGGTTGCCTGGAACGCCGCCATTAGGACAAGAGACTGAAACTGCACGTATGTGTGGAGCACTCAGTCTTAACATTTTATGTATGTACCGGTATGTATTTTGCTAATTGTTATTTCCACATAGTGATTTTGATAAGTTCTTTTGTCTTTATCTTGTGTCGTTCCTGTTTTGGTTTGTTTATTTTTGCAAGTTTTACATTATAATTAAATATACACAAATATATGAAGTTACATATATATATATATCTTATCAATATTTGTATTTTTTACTGTTGTTAATGTCTTGTCATGTTGCAAATTTGATTTTAAATAATATTTTGACATTTAACATGTAGTTTCTTTATTCATGCAGAGTTTAGTAAAATTTGCCAGAACGTCCCGGACTTCCCAAACTTGACTACTTCCTTTAACGTGACGATAGTGCGTTGTTATATGTGCGATTGGTTTGCTTGGGAAACAGATTAACTTGCTCATGTAGTGATGTACACCCTATGTGGTGGATTGTGTTCTTTTATTTAATAATTTTCATTTTAGTAAGCGTTGTTTCCACATAGCGATTTTGATAATTTAATTTGACTTTATATTGTCCTTGTCCCAATTTTGGTTTGTTTAGTTTGCAAGTTTTACATTTTAATTAATAAACATATGCATAGACACAAATATATAAACCAAAACAATAAAGACGTACATAATTTGTAATAGAGTATCAAGATGAACAGTTGGTTTCACAATGGTTTGACATCCAGATAATTAGTCTATCTATTGCCAGACGCCTTACTCCCCTTAATGAGGGTGGCCATACACAGAATGCCCCCAAGCAGACCTATCCCCTGTAAGAGGGACAACCCATGCCAGTTTACTGAAAGACTTACAGGATTGACCAGTAAACTTAGGGCCTGTCCGACTCTGAGGCCCTCTGTGTATCTTTTTAGCACTATTTGTCTTCAGTGGTGTTCAGCTAGTCCAGTGGTCAGCAACCCTTAAAGCTAGAAGAGCCATATGTTGCTTAAGTTTCATAAAAAATGTACTGTCGGAGCCGCAATACAAACAAAAATGGTCTCATAAACCGAAATCCACAGTACCAGGTACCGTACTTCAGAAATAAGAGAATACAGTATACCCTACTTCTGAACTAAACAAATTATACTGTAGTTATATTGTTCAATAAACTTGTATTCACAAAGCTTAGGAAAGATATATGTGTCACATTTCTATAAGAACATAAGAACATAAGAAAATGGGAGTCTGCAAAAAGCTGATCGGCCCATACAAGGCAGATCCCTGTCACACCCAACCCCAATTACAAGGCCCAATTATAGGCCCAACTCACTAATACCTTGAGTACTGCCCCCACCAAAGTGGTCAGGGATTAACACAAGATTACGGGGGTCTGCTGAATGCCGATTGGCCCACACCTGGTAGATCCCCCTCACACCCAACCCATCTCGACCATATGCCTATCTAATTTTATCTTAAAGCTCCCTATCGTTCTTGATCCCACTATATCACTTGGTAGCCTATTCCACCCATCTACAACTCTGTTACCAAACCAATATTTGCCTATTTCTTTTCTGAAACAAAATTTATCTAATTTGAAACCATTTGTACGAGTTCTTTCGCTATCACTGAGCTTTAGTACATTTTTCATGTCCCCTTTATTAATCCCACTAACCCACTTGAATACCTCTATCATATCCCCTCTAACTCTGCGTCTCTCTAACGAATGTAAGCCTAATTTCTTCAACCTTTCTTCATACGGAAAATTTCTAATATTATGGATCA
Source organism: Paralithodes platypus (assembly GCA_032716605.1). Taxonomy (NCBI): domain Eukaryota; kingdom Metazoa; phylum Arthropoda; class Malacostraca; order Decapoda; family Lithodidae; genus Paralithodes; species Paralithodes platypus. The sequence continues at coordinate 22,192,776 of CM064577.1, read as the reverse complement.
TTTTTGTCATTCTACGTTGTACTCTCTCCAATAAATCTATGTCCATTCTGTAATAAGGACAGCAAAATTGAACAGCATAATCCATATGGGGTCTCACTAATGACAAGTAAAGTTTTAAGATAACATCAGCAGTTCTGTTACTCACACTCCTAGATATGAACCCGAGAATCCTGTTTGCCTTGTTACGAACGCTTATACATTGTTTTCTAGGCTTCAAATCATTGCTAACAAACACACCTAGATCTTTCTCACAGTCTGAGTTTTCTAATTCCATATTAGCTAGTTTATATTTAACATTTGTATGCATCTTCCCTATCTTTAATACCTTGCATTTGTCAATGTTAAACTTCAGCTGCCAATTTACTGACCATTCGTGTAATGTATCTAGATCTCTTTGCAGACACTCTTTATCTCTATCTGAATCAATTTTTCTCCCCATTTTGGTATCGTCTGCAAATTTACTTATCCTACTAGTTATACCTAAATCAAGGTCATTTATGTATATAATAAACAACAGAGGACCTAATACAGATCCCTGGGGGACACCACTTTTGACTGCTCCCCATTCTGACTTGGTACCATTTATGCTGACTCTCTGCTTCCTACCAATTAACCATGACCTAATCCATCCTAACAACGCCCCACCTATTCCATGTGCCTCAACCTTTCTCATCAATCTCTCATGAGGGACTCTGTCGAAAGCTTTACTGAAATCTAAATATATGATATCATATGACTTGTCATTATCTACTGCTTCATATACCTCTGAGAAAAAACTAAGCAAATTAGTAAGGCAAGACCGTCCCTGAGTGAATCCATGCTGAGAAGAATTGATTAAGTTAAATGTTTCTAAGTGGTTTCTCATTTTCCTAGCAATAATTGACTCTAGTAGCTTTCCTATGATTGAAGTGAGACTAATGGGACGGTAATTGGATGCTATTGATTTATCACCTTTTTTGAAGATCGGAACTACATTTGCAAGCTTCCAAGCTTCTGGAACTATACCTGTTTCTAATGACTTGTTAAATAGAAATGTTAATGGGTAACTTAACTCATCTCTGCATTCTTTTAATACTCTAGCATATACCTCATCGGGACCAGGCGATTTATGAGGTTTCAGTCTGTCAATTTCCTTAAGCACATCATTTCTACTTATAGTAACCGTACTTAACCTATTTTCTATACTATCGCTGTATACCTTACGGACATCTGGAAACTGTCAAATTTTCATTACTGAAAACGGAAAGAAATTGACTATTTAATGTACTGCACATTTCTAAATAATTTTCTGTCATTTCTCCTATCGAAGTTTTAAGGGGACCAATTACATCTCTAACCTTGGATTTATATAGTTGGTAAAAAGCTTTAGGATTATTTTTTGAGTCATTGGCAACCTTAATTTCATAATTTCTTTTTTCTTTACTAATATCCTTTTTTACCTGTCGTGATAGATTCTGATAGTAAGCAAGTAGGTGAATTTCGCCTCTCTTAGTTTTTCTATATATTCCTCTTTTTTTTTCTAGAAGATCTAATAGTCTATTATTCATCCATTTGGGTTGGTTCTGTGTTGATCTAAATTTTCTTTTGGGATATATTTATTTTGCGCATTGAATACTGACTTGATAAAATTATCGTATGTATCTACCAAGTTTGACGTCTCTTCCTGACTTAAGATGACAGGTGCCTGAGAAAGGATACACTCATTTGGACACCTGGATCGACTTAATTTTTTGACCATAGGGTCCGCTAACAGGGCTTCTCTTAACCCACCATAATTGGCTTTTCTGAAGTCAGGTATTAACCCTTGTCTAGCGGGGTGTTTTGGGCTCATTTGGGCATATTCAGGCCCTCCTGCATGATAAATCAAGCATCTGCATGAAAAAAAATTATTTAGCAAAAAACTAGGCGCTAAAAGCTTCAAAATGAGACCAGAACGAGCTACGTAGCACTTGTGGTTCTCTTGCAGTGATGCCACGAACATGGGAGTTTAGCATATATCGGTATATTTTTCCCAGCTATGCTCACTACTGGCTACACTGCCGGCCTCTCGAGAACACAGGGAACATGAGTTAATGGGCGGCGGTAAGCCCTGGGAGTCGGCTGTCTGGCCCGCTGCGCTCCCGGCAATTTGCACTCGATTTTAACCCTTTAAAAGCCTTAATAATGCTCCTAACTTGCTGCAAATTGGTGCACGACTTAAGTCGAGCGCCGCCAATAAGGGGTTAATGTTGTATTCTCTCTGATATTACCTTTCCATTGTATATTAAAATACACAGAATTGTGATCACTATTTCCTAGGTGGTCCCCGATTTCTACACTATTTATCATATGTTCATTGTTACTGAAAACTAAATCGAGAATATTATCACCTAGTCGGCGTATCTATGAATTGAGATAAAAAAACTATCTTGTACTACCTCAATAAACTCCTTTGAATCAGAGTCGCCTATTTGTTGCTGCCAATCTATATTAGGGAAATTAAAATCCCCCATAATGCACACGTTGCTAAACCTTGATGCTATTTTAATTTCCTCCCATAATGATGTTCCGTCATTTCTACTCATATTTGGCGGTCTATACATAACTCCAATAACTAAGGTCTCACTACCTTCGTTAACCTCTACCCAAACACTTTCATTTTCATTATTTACTCTAATACCTGATTTAATACAGATTTTTAATGAACTCCTGACAAACACTGCTATACCGCCGCCCCTCCTACTTGTTCGGTCATATTTAAACAAACTATATCCCGGTATATCAAACTCTGCTAAAAAATGCCTGGTTTCTGTATTAATCCATGTTTCAGTTAGCGCTATTATGTCTATATTTTCTTTGCTAACCAGTGCTCTAAGTTCGTTCATTTTGTTACATAAACTCCTACAATTTGTATAATAAACCCTCAAACTATTACTTGTATTTGCAACTATTTTTCTATTGTTTTTAACTAATTTATTTTTACTTGTTGAACTACTGGACGTAGACGGAAAAGCTACGCTATCAGAATGTTCGTTATTACTATCAATTTCATGTGGCTGGGATTCTATTTTACTTACACACCTATGGTTTATTAACAAAACCCCGCAACAAACTTGTCGAGTGAGCTGGCTAAGGTCGAAACTCCTAGTCGAGAGAGATGTACTCCATCCTGGGCATACAGTTCATCCTTACCATAAAAGAGGGTCCAGTTATCCAGGAATGGAATATTATTTGCCTTGCAATACTTCTCTAGCCGGCTATTTACACCAATAGCCCTGGAGGACCATTCCTTCCTTACCCCTCTTCTTGGTAGGATACTGTGTACCACAGGAACTCCACCCTTCTCCTTGATCCTCTCCAACATTTCCTGGTACGTGGTGAGCAACTCCTCAGTCCGTGGTGATGGGCTGGTCTATCAGAGTGAGAACTGAGCAATCTCTGCCATACCCATAGCTTACTCTGACTGTTACTTTTACTTATATATTTTCTAGATCTCAAGTGACGGCGTCTCTAACGTGGATTGACCTCCCAATCTACCAAGATTGGAAGCCAAAGCATCACATTTTTCCCTTGCCCCTCAACTTTCTCTTCATAATTGCTGAGGGACACAGGGCCCTGGGTGGGGCTTTGGTTTCCCTGGCATTTCCGCACCTTCCTCAGCTCCCCGCCATGGAGTGGCTTCGGTCACCCAGGCTTTATTGTGGTCGGCGGGGAGGGTTCTGCGGGGGTGCTCGGTTATGGCCTTGGCCTTGCTCGGGGCCGTTTGGCCAGGCAGCTTGGGGAACAACAACAACAACAACAACTCCTCATTCCTGCATTTCCAAATGTCGTTGCTCCCTGCGTTGAGGAAGATGATGGGGTCCTCTCCACTCGCTTCCATGACACCATCTAGCTTTTCTGCCACCCTCTCGACTCCGGCACCAGGCAGACAGACAACTTTACCAACATGTGTGTTAGTAGCCCTGCCAAGGTATTTAACCATTGAATCCCCTACAATTAAAATAGACTTAGCTGTTTTCTGTTGCCAGCCTGTAGCAGAAGTAGTAGCAGCATATTTCCTCCCCTCCCCTCTCACTGCCCCGCTGTAAGACGGGTCATCTCCTTCCTCCTTTCCCCCGTCACTGCCATCACACTCGTCATCCAGGGCGCTATACTTGTTTTTAACAGTCACATACTGCTTCTGGAAGGTTAATTTCATTCCTCTTGAAGATGCCACCTTCCAGGAAGAGTCCGGGTTTCCTACACCAGTGGCATTTTTCTTTTCCTCAAATGCCATCTTCAATGCTAAGTTCTCGTCCTTGAGAGATTGGACCTCGAGCTCAACATTCTCCAGCCTCTCTTGCAAAGCAAGACAAAGCTGGAGAACATGGGAAGAGGTGACAATCTCATCAGCACAAGCTTGAAGCCATCACTAAGAATGTTCACCTCACTAGGGGATAAACAGGTATGTCACGAGCGGTCACTGGGTACGTCCTCACTGGTCAAAGGTCAGGAGCCAACTGAAAATAAATATATATAAATCATAACGATTGATAGGCTACCTATAGGCTAGATCTTTCGAAATTGAATAACAAAATGTAATGTTGCCTTGAATGTGTTATATGATGCCTTCGTTATGAAGGAATAATATATATTTCTGAAGCTTCTGGAGCCACAAGTGTCCTGAAAGAGCAACATGCGGCTCTTGAGCCGCATGTTGCCGACCCGAGTCTAGTCCATCCACTAACCTGCTTCACCCTTAGGTAAGATTTGTATCAAGTTTTACTCTCCTAGTCAGGTTGCCGACCAAGGCTAACGAGTCCCATCCACCCGATATTTTGTACTGTATATTATTGATTTATAGTTGACAGTCCGCTTTCAACTTTCCAGACTGGTTGCACTAAGTTGTGGGGAGACGTCATTGACCCAAGACGTCTGGAGGAGCGCCAAGATTCTGGAGAGTGAACGTAAACTACGACTAAACAACAACAACAACAACAACCAGCAGAATAATTGATGGGGCCGACACTCAACTCCTTAATTACCCAATATTAAGTAATAATAATAATAATAATAATATTATATATATATATATATATATATATATATATATATATATATATATATATATACTCAACCTTACACTACTCCATTAGTTTTTCAGAACGCCCCAGCCAGCAATCCCTCAACGACAAACGTAATGAAGCCATAGAACTCTTAAATTCTGATCTAAATAGTACTATTTCCAATTGGGGCAGAGAAAACCTTGTTAACTTTAATGCTTCCAAAACCCAATTTCTCCATCTATCTACCCGTCAGGATCTCCCAGCGGACTATCCCTTATTCTTCAACAATACAAAAATCAACTCTTCTTCTTCTCTCAATATTTTTGGTGTCTCTTTATCTTCTGCTCTCATTTGGAAGGACCATATTACCAGTCTTGCTAAGGCAGCCTCCCAGAAGCTGGGTGTGCTCAACCGCCTTAGAGGGTTCTTTTCCCCTGCACAGCTTCTTGCTCTGTACAGGGGCATAGTGCGCCCTTGTATTGAGTATTGTTCACATGTGTGGGGAGGTTCCTCTCACACCGCTCTCCTAGATAAAGTTGAAAGGAAGGCCTTTCGTATCATTAACTCCCGTCCACTCACCAACTCTCTGCAATCTCTCTCTCTCCGCCGCAATGTTGCATCTCTCCCGCTATTCTATCGCTACTATAATAATCAGTGTTCCTCAGAGCTATCCCAGTGCATACCACCTCCTTTACGTAGGGCACGTGGTACCCGTCTTGCAACTCAATCCCACCCCTACTCTGTGCAACTCTCCAACCCAAGAGTGAAATGTTACTCTCAAACTTTCTTCTACTCAACAGCTGAGCTCTGGAACTCTCTTCCAGAATCAGTCTTTCCCTCTTCCTATGACTTAAATTGCTTCAAACTCCGTGTGTCCAGGCATTTTGGCTCGAACGTCCCTTGATTTTGGCCCTGTCACTCTTTCAACTATGGGGGAGGCACTCGCTATAGGCAGTTATGCCTTTTGCCTCCCTCAATCACATAGAAAAACAAAAATATATATATATATATATATATATATATATATATATATACCATTATACAGTATATATATATATATATAATTATATATATATATATATATATTTTTTTTTATTTTTTATTTTTTTTTCATGAGACAAAAGGCAGGTTACCTGTAACGAGTATCTCCCCCAAAGCTGAAAGAGTGACAGGGCCAAAATTCAAGGGACGTTGGGGTCATAATGCCTGGACATATGCAGTTTAAGTCATAGGTTGAAGGAAAGATTGATTGAGGAAGAGAGTTCCAGAGTTCACTTGTTGAGTAGAAGAAAGACAGAAAATTTGCCAATTCTTGGGTTGGAGAGCTAGACAGAATAGGAGTGGGACTGTGTTGAAAGGCGTGTGCCTCACACTCGACGCAAGGGAGGGGGTATGCACTGAGAAAGCTCTGAAGAACACTGATTGTTGTAATAGCGATAGAAGAGTGAAAGAGATGCAACATTGCAGCGTGTAGAAAGAGATTGTAGGGAACTATAGTCTATTCGCTGTAAGTAGGCGAGAAATCATGACCTCTATCCTCTGTAACTCAAGAAGGGCTAGAGCAAATTGGCTGTAAATTTTCACATCTATTCCTTCACTGTCTTTTCCCAAATGGTAGTAATATTAGGTCGATTACTCTAGTCGTTTTTGAGTTACAGAGGTTAGAGGTCATGATTTTTCCCCTACTAACAGCGAATAGACTATAGTAAGAGGAAGTGAGTTGATTAGACGAAATGCTTTGGACTCGTTCGAGAAGTGCGATATGGGTGGAACCTCCCCACACATGTGAACAATACTCAATACAGGGGAGCACTATGCCCTGATACAGAGCAAGAAGCTGTGCGGGGGTGAAGAACCCACAGAGACGGTTGAGCACACACAACTTCTGGGAAGCTGTTTTGTTTCAGATTGGGCATAATTTTTGTGTTTGGATTATTGAAATTATACCCTGTTCTGAAAAAATAGACCAAAAATCTTTAACATTAACCTCTATAACTCACAAACCACTAGAGTAACCCAGCTAATATTTCTACCATTTGGGAAGGGTCAGCCAGGAAATCTAACTATCTATATACTCTGACACATATCCATTTTTTTTCTTTTTTAGTTTTTTTTTTTCTTTTTTTTTAATTGGGTGTTGGCCGACTCGAGACAGAGCCAGGGAATAGATGTGGAAATTTACAGCCCATTTGCTCTAGCCCTTTCCGACTTCTAGCGGTTAGGGTTCACAATTCCATGGCCTACCTATTTGAAATAGGGTATAGTACTGCTGGAACAAAGTTTAGGAAATTAATATAGTTTTTATATTTTCTGATGATACCGGTAAGTATCTGGTGATGGGCTGGTCTATCAGAGTGAGAACTGAGCGATCTCTGCCATACCCGTAGCTTACTCGGACTGTTCCTTTTCCTTATATATTTTCTAGATCTCAGTGACGGCGTCTCTTCCGTGGATTGACCTCCCAATCTACCAAGATTGGAAGCCAAAGCATCACATTTTTCCTTTGCCCCTCAACTTTCTCTTCATAATTGCTGAGGGGCACAGGGCCCTGGGTGGGTCTTTGGTTTCCCGGGCGTTTCTGCACCCTCTTCAGCTCCCCACCATGGGGTGGCTTCGGTCACCCAGGCTTTATTGTGGTCGGCAGGGAGGGTTCTGTGGGGGCGCTCGGTTATGGCCTTGCTCTGGGCCTTGGGGCTGTTCGGCCAGGCAGCTTGGGGAACAACAACAACAACAACAACCCCTATTGTATCGACGACATCTTTTTTTTATATTACTCTAGCTATATTTAGACGATTTTGTGCGGTTTAAGAAGGATCTGTGGTTGTCAAAAGGATGAAGTGAGATAGTTCGAAGCCTGTTAATTGCTGGATGCCCTTTTTAAGCTGAATCAAAATTGTCTGAAATAAAGTTAAAAGGACAGCACCGTTACTGAAAGGGTTTTAGACAAGTTTGTTTTGATAAGGAGAATAAAGTTTATATATTTTGCGTATCCTTTGAATTGCCCTTGTTTCGATTATTCTCATGAAATTTCTGAAATTTGTTTGTATGTGGTTGAGTATATAAAATTATATACTGTATATATAGGGTACGATGCCCAATGCAGACGCAAAAATGGGCACTATTTTTTTTTATCGAGTTGCTTCTGTCAACCTATAACGGATTGAAAATTGGGGGTAGGGGGGATAAATAGCAAAAAGGCTATATTTTTAAAGCAAATCAACAATTTTCTTGTATCTCTTATTCTTTAGCCCGGGAACTGCGGGAAGACTCTTAAGAGTTCCCCTGGCGGACTGCGGGAAGACTCTTAAGAGTCAGGGGGGAAAAAAATAAATTTAAAACATAAATTTTTTTTTTTTTTTTATTTATTTATTTATTTTATTTTTGCCCCTGGGCCATGCAAAATATCACTCCTCTACCTCCCCTCCTTCCCCACTTTCCTCCCCACCTTCAGTTATCACCTATTTTCCCTGTTATTCCCTTATTCTGTGGTATATTTTCATGCTAACATTAGCGAGTTGCAAGCAGGGAATTGTCATCACTGTTAGCAAGCGAGTGCAAGAGAGAGAGAGAGAGAGTATCGATCGACAGTGTCTCTCCAGACTTGGGGGAAAGGACGTTGCCTCAGCCATGCATTATGTAACTCGGCCTGTATCGCCGATTTTGACCATCCAAACGCTGTTTCCACTTGTTTTATTGTTGTAACAGGTTAATACCTTTATAATCAACCTATAGTAGGCGCATATGGAGAAGTATTAATGCTATTTATGGTAAAATAAATATTTTAGTGATGGAAACGGCTCAAATACGTGCGCACAGGCAGAGGTGTCTCATACCCCCCATGCGCAGCCGAGAGGTTAAGAGAGAGAAGACAAATAAGAGATGCGTCTCCATTTTTTCACAAAACCATAAGGAGACGCCCCTGGACCTAAGGAGACGCAGGTATGTTTAAAACACAAAAACACACATAAAATGATATAAGTACTTACCTCATGGGTACCAGAAAGAAAGCATGGTACTTTTGGTTGTAAGTTGACAATGCTAAAGCAATAAAACGGACTGACAAAGGCCTTATAATATATATTATTAGAGAGACCTAAAATATTACTAAACATACTAATTGCTCATTGTAGGCCAATAACAAAACAGTTTAGAGGATGCAGGGAAGTTATATATGTAACATTCGTGCAAATACGAGGTTTAAATCAAGCACCAGTCGCCAACCCGGGCATATTTGGGGAAAATAGGGATAGGAAATAGTATATTTTTTCTTCACTAGGTTGACAGGGCCCACACAAACATTTGACTGCGTGGCAAGAACATGCTTAATGTGATTTTGAATTGCTGAGGGGGTAAAAGGGGTGTGTCTCCTTAAGGCCAGCAAAAAATTCTGGAGGTCCAATAGAGACGCATTTTTCAAACTGTTGCCATACCTCACTGGTAGAAAGCCATTCTCCCCACTATGTATGGTGTAATTAGGGTCGAGTTTCCTTCACCCAGGATAAAAGAAAAGGTTATTATGTTTAATAATGTTAACAAAATAAACATATTTACAAGGACCTAAGGAGACGCAACCCGGCTACCCTAAGCAGACGTGTGCGTCTCTATAGGGCCCAGGGTTCTAGTTAAGGCAGCTTCGTCAATGGTGAAGGAAACTCAACCTTATTTATACCAGACATAGAGGAGAGTATGCTATGTTACCAGTGTGGTGTACGACCTGGCATCAATTTGAAAAAATGCGTCTCCATTGGATTTTACTATTTTTGCTGGACCTATGGGGACGCACCCTCACCCCCCTTCAGCCGTGTAAGTAAAAGCCTTTTGATCATACAGTGTTATACTTCAACTCATGCACTATCAACCTGCAGTAATAGAAACGAGATTCAAATTAGGGAACTGTAAGAAATTTAGCTTTAAAAAAAAAAAAAATCCCTAGGTTTTCGTAAGGAATTTGCGAAAACATGACATTTTTTTAGTTCATCTCATCTCACACAATAACATATGAAAATAATAAGCTGGTACTATGTGAGCATATTAGGTGATAGTTAAAGAATATTTTGGCCCACCATTCATGCATCTATCTACTCATCCTATGCCTGTGCAAGTTTTTTTGTTTCAAGTGCGTCTCCTTTGGGCAATGCGTCTCCATTGGTACTCGTACCCTATATGTAAAACCTCGCCCATCCAGACTAATTGGGGGAGAACCCTGTCTGGATCTGCCAAAGTCTAGATATATATTCAGCCATCCAGACAAATCCGGATGGCTGAAACATGAGTCCGGATATCTACCTTAAACAACCACACTTAGGTTTCACCCATCCAGACAAATCCGGATGGGTGACATACAAGTCTGGATATCTAACGCTGGATGTAAACTATACCTGTATTCGTCTCGTTCGTTTCCGGATTGACTTATTTTTACCAGTATACTGTATATACTGTATATCCCTCACTGTTTCTATTTGTGTAAAGGCCAGAATTGTGGCAATAGCCTAAACGGAAAACACGATGCGGAAATATACTTGAGCCAACCAGGCCAAGTGGGATATCTCTATTGGTCTAGCTGACAGAGTGCTCGCCTCTTGTGTGAGAGGACCCGGGTTCAAATCCCGGCCCAGAATAACTTCTCAAAAAAGATTTTCCTGAGGCAAATTTCCGCATATAACGAAATGTAGAGTAAAAATATTTGTGTGTGTAAACAAGGGGGTTTCACTCGTTTAGTTTGTGTCTCGCCTACAAAGAGTAATCCAGCTAGCTCTCACAAACACTTCCTATTCATGTCACTACACTAAACATGCACACCACATTTCTTTGTACATCTTCAATCTGTACATGCACGATATAACTTCACCCGATACGCCCCAAATAAACTTAGCCTCCTATGCAGATGACATAACACTCACATGCACACACCATGACCCAAAAAGAGCAACAGATCTCCTTCAACCCTATCTCGACACACTACATGGCTGGTGCACTACAAACAGACTTAATCTAGCCCCAGCCAAATCCACCGCAACCCTGCTCACAAGCTGGACAGGAGAACACGAATACATCCCTCAACTCACCATAAACAACACACCCCTAACACATATACACACACCCAAAATCCTAGGAGGAACATATGATACTCATATGACATTCAAACAGCACACCACAAACATTAAAAAGAAACTGACACCCAGACTTAACGCCGTCAGGTCACTTGCTCACACAAAATTTGGACACAACAAAGAAACCACCACCACAGTATATAAACAATACATAAGATCAGTGATGGAATACGCAAGCCCAGCCTGGGCTTCTAACCTAGCTGAAACTCATCATAAGACCTTACAGACTATTCAAAACAAAGCCCTGAAGATCATTACAGGCTGCACAGCTACTGCACCCACAGATCACCTACATCAAGAAACCAAAATCCTCAAAGTCAAAGACCATCTGGACATGAGAGGCACTCAATTCTTGGCAGCAGCCTCCACGAACCAGGACCACCCACTAAACAGTCTAAACTACATGGCAACACACCCACAGACACCAAAAAATATCAAAACAACACACAGCACACGGTATCACACACAATTACTGTCCTCTCTCCCTCCCTGCCCACCCCGAACAAACTTCCAGAAGCACATCCATACTCATATCTCTCGCCGATCCATCCACTCACTCACAGACAACACGCAGCTGCAAGCACGACCTCCCGAAATCCATCCTTCCTCGCGAGGACAGAGTCCACCTGGCCAGGCTGAGATGCGGACACCATCCAGCTCTCCTGAGCTATCAGAAGAGACTGGATGACTCCGTTGTCGACACCTGCCCGGGATGTAACACAGCACCCCATACCATTAAACACATCATAGAAGACTGCATTTCACACAACCACTTACGCCAACAACACAATCTATACTCAATGAGAGCTCTGTGGGAAAGCCCGATCGTGGCCATGGCCTTCCTCAGGGACTCGGGGCTGTTCGGCCAGGCAGCTTGGGGAACAACAACAACAACAACAACCACACTTCTTTGCAATACACCAAACAAATATAAGTTAAAGAAGCAACTATACAGGATAGCGTGATAGAACAAGTTTGTAGCGCTAATAATACCAATGGGATCTATAAATTAGTTTAGTAAAATTTACCAGACTACCCAAATTGACTAATTCCTTGAACGTGACGATAGTGCGTTGTTATGTGTGCGATTAGTTTGCTTGGGAAATAGATTAACTTGCTCATGTAGTAATGTACACCCTATATGTGGTGGATTGTGTTCTTTTATTTATAAATTATTATTTTACTTAAGCGTTGTTTCCATATAGCAATTTTGATTAGTTGTTTTGTCTTTTTACTGTGTTCGTATAAGTTTTGGTTTGTTTATTTTGAAAGTTTTACATTATAATTAGCTAAGAATGTGAGGGACTGTAGTCAGGACGTCGTGGGTGTAAGACATAAATAATGACAGTGGCATGACTGTTTACACAGAAAACGAAAACAGAGAGGCGTGGAAGGAGCATCCTGGAAGACTGCTTAATGTGGAGTTTGAATGGAACAGGGAACAGCTCAGCACTGTAGTCCCAGTACATGCCGTGCCGATGGCGCGTTGTTATGTGTGCGATTAGTTTGCTTGGGAACCAGATTAACTTGCTCATGTAGTAATGTACACCCTATGTGGTGGATTGTGTTCTTTTATTTCAAAATTTAATTTTATTAACCTCTGAAGTGCGCATGGGGGTAATTGGAAACGTCCCCCTGTGCTGACGTATTTGAGGTGTTTCTGTCACTAAAATATTCATTGTGCCATTAATAGCATTAATACTTATCCATATGCACCTATTATGGGTTGATTATAAAGGTATTAACCTGAAACAACAATAAAACGAGTGAAAACAGCGTTTGGATGGTCAAAATCGGAGATATAGCCCGCGAGTTGTATAATGTATGGGTGAGGCAAACTGCTTTCCCGCCAATTTCCCCCAAGGCCACTGAGACACAGTCGATCGATACTCTCTCTCTCTCTCTTGCACTCGCTTGCCATCAGTGATGACAACACCCTGCTTGCAACTCGCTAATGTTAGCACGAAAATATACCTCAGAATAAGGGAATAACAGGGAAAATAGGTGATAACTGAAGGAGAGGAGGAAAGTGGGGAAGGAGGGGAGGTAGAGGACTGAGATTTTGCATGGCCCAGGGGCCAAAACAAAATAAAAAAATAAAAAAATAAAAATATAATTTTTTTTTTTTTTTCGATGTCAAAAGTTGATTTTTTTTTTCACTCACTCATAAGAGTCTCCCCGCAGTCCGCCGGGGGAACTCTTAAGAGTCTCCCCCTAGTTCCCGGGTTAAGCGTTTCCACATAGCAATTTTGATTAGTTCTTTTTTCATTTATCTTGTGTTGTCCCAGTTTTGGTTTGTTTATTTTGCAAGTTTTACATTATAATAGGGTATGATGCTGTTAAAAGTGCTATACTGTAAATAGAATGAAATCTGGGAAAGACGCTGGGAGCTCCGGCATTGTTGCAGAGATGCTAAAAGCAGCTGGAGATATTGGGGTAAAATTGGTCACAGAGCTGATTAATGCTATCATTAACCCTTTGAGTACCAGCGACGTGTGTTATATTTTATTCTAGCCATATTTATATGATATTATGCAGCTTAGGAAGGATCTGTGGTAGCTAAGAAGGTTGGTTGAGATAGTTGGAAGCCTTATTATAGCTAATTCCCGATGCATGGCAGAAAAGTATTATAGTAAATATATACAAAGGCAAGGGTGATTCCTTAGACGGGAAATTATGGGGTTTTGAAAATGCTCGATTAAGTCATAAAAGTCAGCGAAAGGGTCTTTGAATGCATGATCAGTGAAAGTGTTGCCATCAGCGACATGTAGTTTGGATTTATGCCGGGACGTGGCACAACTGATGCTATCTTTATTCTTAGGCAACTGCAAGAGAGGTTCTTAGAAGTTGGAGAAAAACAAGAAGTTATACCTAGTTTTTGTAGATCTGGAGAAGGCCTATGACCGGGTGCCCAGGGAGGTAGTGCAGTGGGCTATGAGAAAACTTGGAGTAGAAGAATGGTTGGTGCGTGTGATAATGAGAATGTATGAGGGGTCACGGGCAGCATTTAAAGTGAATGGGGTTCCCAATAAAAGTTGGAGTTCACCAAGGTTCAGTGCTGAGCTCATTACTGTTTGTTTTGGTCCTGGAGGCACTGTCAAGGAACTTTAGGACAGGACTCCCATGGGAGCTGTTATATATGGAGATGATCTAGTTCTTATTGCAGAGAGTGCGCAGGAAGCAGAGGCGAAGTTCAAAAGATGGAGGGAAGGTATGGCAAATAAGGGTCTAAGAGTTAACATAGATAAAACAAGTCATGATTAGTGGAGTAGGGCGTGGGACTATGGAAAGAAGCGGCGACTATCCATGCGCAGTATGTGGGAAGGGGGTGGGAAGTAATTCAATTCAATGTTGCATCTGTAGTGACTGGGTACACAAGAGATGTAGTGGAGCTAGAGGACCTTTGACAAGAATCATAGACTTTGAATGAGCAGTGTGCAAGGGAGATCTTATATTAAATGACCCGCCTGTCAGTGTTGATTTCGACAGTGTAACGCTGGAGTGTGAATAAGTTCTGCTACCTGGGCGATACAGTTTCCGCCAGAGGTGGCGCTGAAGCTAGCTCCATTGCTAGAGTCAGAAGTGGCTGGGGAAAGTTTAGAGAGCTGTTGCCACTCCTGACCATGAGAGGGCTCCCACCCCACCTTAAAGGGAAGGTGTATACCTTGTGTGTTAGGAGCGCGATGACCTATGCCAAGACTTGCCCGGTTAAAGCGGAGGATGTCAATAGAATGCAATGGAATGAGAAGAGAATGGTGAGATGGATGTGTGGGGTTAATCATAGGGACAGGGTATCGAGCGAGGAATTGAGAAGGCGTCTGGGCATTAGGAGTGTCAGTGAAGTAATGCGCATAAGCCGACTTGGTTGGTTTGGACATGTGGAGAGAATGGGATGATCAGAACGGGTGAAGAAATGCCGGACTGTGAACTTGGGGGGAGCTGCGCGTAGGGGTGGACTTACAATGACGTGGGCTCGGGTACTCCCGTCCGATCTCAAAATAAAGAACTTGACAACAGAGGCAGCCCTTGACAGGGCCGCCTGGAAAGCTGCCATTTAGGACGTGAGACTGAAACCACATTCTCTGGACAAAACGGTCTTTAAACTTGTATGTATGGATGTACAGTATATATGTACTAATTGGGTTAAGAAAAGCAAGTCTATGTACACGGAGGGAGAGGTAGACCAAGAACGATGTGAGATATCATCATCAGGTAGTACAAACTGATCTCGCAGCCAATAGACCAAGCTACCTGGAACACTGTCATAATTAGGTGAACAAAAAGACTGACCTTCTCACGTGTAGATCAAACAACCGTTTCTTAATCCTTCCCACAGTGAAACCCTACTCCTTAAGTGGGTAGTGCTTGGTTTTTGGCCTATCTATCTATCTATTGCCGGATGCCTTACTCCCCATATGAGGGTGGCCATACACAGAATGCCCCCAAGCGGACCTATTCCCTGTAAGCGGGACAACCTGAGCCAGTTTACTAACGGACTTACAGGATTGACCGCTCAATTTAGGATCCATCCGACTCCGAGGTCCTCTGTGTATCTTGTTAGCACTATTTTTCTACAGTGGTGTTCGGCTAGTCCATCCACTAACTTGCCTTTACCCTTAGGTAAGCAGTACGGATTTGTATCAGGTTTACTCCCCTAGAAAGGTTGCCGACCAAGGCTGACGAGTCCCATCCACCCGGATTATTATAAGGTTGTCTCCCCTAGATGGGTTGCCGACCTATGTATTTCTATATTAATTTATTTTTTAGTTCCCTCGCTAGACCTCCATCAAGTTTAAAAGTACACCCCCTAGACCCCCTTTGAAGATAAATTTGTACATTTTTTTTGGTAGAAATATGTCCCGGCCAAAGGCCGATTCCTTCTAAAATTATAGGTTCGCTATTGCTCACCAGGAAAAACTCGACACCTAAATGACACGAAAGGTCTTAATATTGACAAAGAAATTGGGCAAAAGGTCTCAAAATCGCCAAACTAATGAAACACACGTCTTAAAATCTCAAAACTAATATGCTGAACATGAAGGAGAAGGGGATAAAAAAGAAAAACAAAACTACCTGCCCCTTAATAAACGAAATAAAATGAGATAAATTGTTAGCTTTTAAAACTTGAGAGATATCAAGTTCTATAAAGCCGGTATCACACGAGAGCTTTTATAGTCAACATTTTTCTGGCAACATTTCTGCAATATTTTGCACTGGTATCGGAAACTAGACTGATGGTATATGAATTTAGGCAGTGGTGGGCGCACTCCGGTGGGACCGGTAATGCGGCAGCGCTCCGCGCTCCTCAGACATAAGGTAATGCGGCAGCGCTCACGCGCTCCTTTGGTCAGCCGACCCGATGCGCTTCCCGCTCTGCACTCCTGCGCTCCGCACTCCCAAGAATAGGTATATAATAAAAAAAAGTAAAAAACAGCTTCTAGAAGTTATTTAATTATTTACCTAAATTAATACAATCCTTTGTCTTTCACTTCATTAAATTCAAAAAATAAAAAAAAATCAAGTCACCATGTCTTTCTGAAGTTTAGGTTTCTCACTTTCTCAGTTTCTGTAATTCTTTATGTCATATCAATGATATGATTGTGACATTGTGACATTGTGACTGTCCATTGATATCTATGATATGACATAAAGAATTACAGAAACTGTCCAAACTGAGAAACTTAAAGTTAAACTTATCAAGCTAACAATGCAATAACAACATGATTAGTTGATTACATGATTAAACGATTAATAATTTAATATCATAATATGATATGATTGATACAAGAGAGTAAGGCTGTGGGCTTACCCACTTTCGTGGCCATGGACCTAAAGGACCTACCACCTATACAATTGATAGGATAGATGTGTCAGTGCTACTTAGTGAAATCAAGAAGACCCAAATGGAAGTTAAATTACTGAGAGAGTGTACCACAGGTCAAAAAGAAACCATAGTGGACATAAGCAGTGTGGTTTCAAATGTAGCTGACAGAGTGAATACGTTAGAAAATAACTCTACTAACACTCTACCTCAACCACAGGCACAAGTGACACAACAACAGCAGCAGCATCTAGAACAACAGCATCAACAACAACAACCACCCATAGGCCTACAACACCACCACCAGCAACAGCAGGCTGAATTACAACAGCAACAGCTGCAACAACTCCAAACACAACAGCCCCAGCAACAACAGCAACCCATACAACAACAGCATCAACAACAACAACAGCAGCAGCAACAACAGCAGCAGCAACAACCACAACAGCAGCAGCACCAGCAGGTGCAACAGCAACAGCAGGTGCAGCAGCAACAACAGCAGGTGCAGCAGCAACAACAGCAGGTGCAGCAGCAGCAACAGCATCAACAAAAGCAACAACACCAGCGACAACTACAACAGCAACAACAACAACAATCCAAACGAACCCAGCAGCAGCATTCATATCAAAGGCAACACTAGGTGTGGCAGCAGCAGCGACCTCAACAGCAACAACACCGAACACAACAGCAATCTTTATCGTCGGCAACGAGAGAAGATAATACAGTGCCAGCTACACCATCCTCAAATTTACCTACACAAAGTGAACCAAATGAAGGAGACAATGCAAGGGAAAACCCATGGACTATGGTCAAATGGGTGAATGGCAAGCCTCGCTACTCTAGGGAAGGCGAGCAGGTTCACCCTAGACCGAGAAAACAGCTAGGAATTAAAGGTAGGGGCAAGGATACTGGCCTCAATACCATCAAAAGGCCCCGACTAGCTAGGGTGTTTGCCACAGGATTCAACCCTAGTGTTACTGCTGAGAATCTCAAGATATACTTGGCTGATAATCTACATATAAATATAGAGGTAAGACAGCTGACCACCCTCTCCAGTTCCACTACCTGTGCCTCCTTTTGTATAACTAGCGAATGTCCAGATCCAGATGTTTTCATGAATCCTGACCTGTGGCCAGAAGATGCATATGTCAACTGGTACAGAGAACCAAGACAATATCCCAATGTGGACAGTGCAGAGGCTTCTGGGACTTGGAGGCATCGCACACCACTATCTAACCCGCAGTAATGGAGGAGATACCAACAACAGCAGCAAGTATAAAAGTAGCTTCATACAACTGCAGAGGACTCCCCAAAACAAAGAGGAATCTCCTGTTGCGACCTGACATCGTATCTACATTAAGGACCAGTGACATAGTCTGCCTTCAGGAAACCTGGTACACAAAACAGGACTTAGGTAATTTGAACATATTAGATAAAGATTTCTATGGGTACGGGGTATCCACTACGGACACACGTGATGGAATTGTGGCAGGTCACCCCCCAGGGGGAGTTGCAATAATGTGGAGATCGTGCCTAGATAGTGTAATTAAAACCATTGAGACAAATTTAAGCTGGTGTGCGGGAATACAGCTGGAAGTGGGACACAGAAAATTTGCAATATTTTGTGTTTACTTACCGTATCAGTGTGCAGAAAATGAAGAACTTTATTTGGAAAAGTTAGGGGAGCTTGGTGGCCTAATTTCTGAATTAAGAGATAACGTGTTACTCAGTGGTAGGTGATTGGAATGCTACCCCTCACGAGTTGGGTGGTTCCATGTTTGCTAAACATATGTTAAGGTTTTGTGATGAGCAAGGTTTAATTTTGTCCTCCAAAAACCTGCTTCCAGAAAATAGCTATACATATGTTAGTGAAGCGTGGGAGACCAGGTCGTGGCTTGATCATGCAATCTCTAGCTCTGACTTTCATGACTATCTCAGAAATGGCCATAAGATACGACATTACGGATGACGACCACATACCTATAGAATTAACAATCCAAATGAATAAGGCACCGGAAATAACAGAAACTAGCAATAGCATCAAGGCAAAAGTTCCATGGAATGTAATCTCAAATGAAGAGTGCCAAATGTACTGTGATAAAACCAAAGACTTATTAAATAGGGTGCAATATGATGGTAATGGTGTAGCACAATGCAGGGGTCCAAAATGTAGTGATGCACAACACAGAAAGGACATTATTAAATTTTACAATAGTATAATAGATTCTTTATCAAAAGCGGGGGAAAGTATTTTTAATAGCCATAAATATAAGTCCTCATTCAATAAGCCAGGTTGGCAAGACTATGTGGCTGACCTGTATCAGGCCTCCAGAGATGCTAGGTCTCATTGGCTTGAGGTAGGTCAGCCCAGACAGGGGCCTATATTTGAACTTCACAAAAGAGCAAAGGCTAGGACCAAATATGCCATTAGATTTATTAAGCAAAATGAAAACCAATTAAGGAAGGAAGCTCTTGCAAAGAGTCTGGCAGAAAAGGATACTAACTGTTTTTGGAAGGACATCAGATCCATGCAAAATTGTAACACACCATTACCTGTCAGTGTTGAGGGGGTTACGGGTGAAGAGAACATTGCTGACTTATGGAAAACTCATTTTAAGGAACTACTTAACAGTGTAAACCAAAGGTCTACTAATGGTGCAATTCAATATGTGAAAGATAGTAATTATGAAGACATTAAAGTGACTGAAAGTGATCTTGAGAATGCCATAAGAAAACTTAACCTAAACAAAGCTTGTGGGCTGGATGGTATATATGCAGAACATCTTAAATATGCAGATAAGTTGTTAATAGATAAACTTAGTTCTTGCATCACCAGTCTATTTACCCATGGTGTCCTGCCGGAGTCTATGATATCCGTAATACTTGTTCCTGTCATTAAAGATAAATCAGGTAAAATTACAGCTAAAGACAACTACCGCCCAGTAGCACTTGCTAGTGTGGTGAGTAAGGTAGTTGAAATGATATTGCTAGAAAGAATGTCTGCATATATTGTCACCAGCAGCAATCAGTTTGGCTTTAAGAAAAATCACGGCACAGACCAATGCATATATGTGCTGAAAGAAGTGATTGATACATACAACAAGCTAAATAGCTCAATTTTCTCTTGTTTTCTTGATGCAAGTAAGGCTTTTGATAGGGTGTGTCGCAAAACCTTATTTGAAAAATTAGTTAACAGGGGAGTGCCTAGCTATATTGTTAGGATACTTATTTTCTGGTATGCTAATCAAAAAATGTGTGTAAGATGGGGCAACATCCTGTCAGGCTCTTTCGCCGTAACCAATGGTGTTAGGCAGGGGGGGATATTGTCTCCGTATCTTTTCAACGTCTACATGGATGATCTTAGTCTGGAGCTGAACAAGACTCGCACTGGGTGCTGCATTGGCAGCACCATTGTAAATCATCTCATGTATGCTGATGACCTAGCCTTAATCGCGCCCTCTGGAGCAGGACTGGATAAATTATTAAGAGTATGTGAAAAATTTGGAATCGAACATTCAGTCAAATTTAATCCTATAAAGAGCAATATCATAATATTTAAATCTAACCTTCTATTGAAATCAAAGCTACCTAAATTCCATTTGTATGAAGAAATTATAGAAGAAGTAAGTAAAGTAAAGTATCTAGGACACTATATTTCAAGTGATCGCTCAGATGATGAGGATATGGGTCGTCAGCGAAGGCAACTTTACATGCAGGGAAATTCAATATTAAGAAAATTTCATATGTGCACATGGGATACAAAAATAACATTGTTCAACTCCTACTGCTCACCAATGTATACAGCACAACTATGGTGGAACTACAAGAAAATGACAGTGAATAGACTAAGTATCTCATATCACAATATCATGAAAATGTTTCTGGGGCTCTCAAAATATGAGAGTACAAGTACGCTATGTGCCTATATGAACTTACACTGTTACCAATCACTCATTAGAAAGCTAACATATAAGTTCATTCAGCGCCTTAACACTTCTGAGAACAGTATCATTAAAATGCTACAAACTCCAAGCATAGTGTACACCTCTAGGATCCAGGCACACTGGAGGAAGTTGCTCTATATTTAACCTTAAGTAATGATTTCAGGTCTGTTACTCTACAGAATTAGCATACCGGTACTGAACCTCATAGTGCAGTACAGTACTGGTATTCCTATACTGTACTGTAGCAATATACTGTACCGGAAGCTAAATGATGTGAGGCATGGTACTGTACAATTAGGACAGTGGTTTTGGTAACACGGTAGTTTGATGACCACTGTTTTTGGTTGAAGCAGTGCTGTGAACTACATGATAGCAAGCTGGGTATTATTTAATTTCTTTTTATTTTATGTAGCCTATGTACAGTAGCTTATATATATTTATGTTACTGTAAGGTATATATGGCGGCTCGCTTGGTGTAGTGACTAGCGTCTCGGACTTCCACCCAGAAGGCCCGGGTTCGCGCCCACGCTCGGCGCATTAAAGATTTTTCACAAGCACTGAGTCGTTACCATCCCTCATGAGCAAAGGGATCGGATAGTAGTACAGGACCCCAATGGAAATACGCCTAATCGGCCTTATTGAGCTATCCTTAGCTGGCTTAGCATGCGCTAGCTTTAAGAACTATTATTATTATTATTATTATGACCCCAGTATGGTCCCCTCTGTACTGTGTGAGTCTGAAATAAAGTATTATTATTATTATTATTATTATTATTATTATAATATGATGATATCATTAATAATTTATTAAAATAGGCCCCTTCGTAAGCCGTAACTTGCCCGTAAGGTTTACTTAGCGTTAGCAAAAGCCAAAAAAAGTCAGTAACAAGTTAACAACTGTAACACTGTCAGTCTGTCACTATCATAGTATCACTGTATCACAGTTCACTAACACCGTAACACTGTACGATGACTGTACACGATAATGACGTTCTTGAACCTGTTGTTGACAGGAAAAATCGCTTCCGGAGCGCCAGAAAGGAGCGCGAAATTCAAGCTCCGCGCCTGCACTCCGAGTTCAGATTTTTGCCGCTCCTCGCTCCGCGCTCCTCTATATTGGTAGTGCGCACCGGATCGCAGAGCGCAGAGTGCCAAATCGGCGCGCCCACGCCCACCACTGAATTTAGGTGACCGAAATATTATATATGTTGGCCTCATAAGCTGCCAGACCAGTGTTGAGGGAAAAAGCGTTCGTGTGATACCGGCTTTAATAATTAACACTCATAGTCAGTTCCAATATCACATAGCTGATAATGGGCTGGATGACACCGGCCTACACGTCTAAGAATACGGCTGATAGTCTTAACGGGAGATGGGTTGTTTTCCTAGACCCCCTCCTCCCTCATGTTTAGCCCCATTGGTTTTCAGATTATAAGAAGTTCGGCCCATTAATTTGGCAATTTTTAGGCCTATCACCCCATTTCTTTGTCAATATTAAGACTTTTCGTGTATTTTTTCCTGGCGAGCAATAGCAAGCCTGTAATTTAAGAGAAACCGGCCTTTGGCCGGAAAATTTTTCTCTAAAAAAATGTAGCCTACACATTTATTTTGAAGGAGTGTCTTGGGTAAGTGTTTTTTAAGCTTGATGGAGGTCTAGGGAGGAAACTAATAAAATAATACAAACATATATAAATGAGCAAATATATACGACCATCCCCCCGGGGTTAAATATCGATATCAACAGCGCCAACTTCCTTTTTGCCAGGACTGAAGTATTCATCTATTTTTTACTGAGGTAAATATTGAATACAAGATGCCTATCCTTTATGTTCTGACTCTTTATATTGTACACTCGGGTGCCATAGTTTGTTAGTTAAGGGGAGATGGGCCATGTTTCTGGTCCCCCTTCTTCTTCATGTTTAGCCCCATTAGTTTTCAGATTTTAAGACGTTCGGTCCATTAGTTTGTCGATTATATAACCTTTCGTCCCATTTCTAAATCAATATCAAGACCTTTCGTTCCATTTAGGTGTCTTTTTTCCTGGCGAGCGATAACGAACCTGTGATTTTAAGAGAAACCGGCCTTCGGCCGGAAAATATTTTCTACCAAAAAATGTAAAAATTTATCTTGAAGGGAGCCTCGGGAGTTTTTTTTCTGTTCAGCTTGATGAAGGTCTAGAGAGGAAACTAAAACAATAATTGAATATATAAATTATCAGACCCCCCAAAATATAGCCACTGTCCCCTTAATTAAAATAGGGACTTCAGTGACTATCAACCCTTCTAGATTATTACGCCAGCACACTGTAAGTCAAGAATAGCATCAAGACTGGACCCCCTTTTCGAATCCCTTGATACTACAGTTAATTAGTTAAAATAGTACTTCATAGACTATCAACCCTTCTGGATTATTATGCCACCACACTGTAAGTCAAGAATAGCGTCAGGACTGTAGCCCCTTTTCGAATCCTTTGATATTATAGTTAGTTAATTAAAATAGGACTTTAGAGGCTATCAACCCTTCTGGATTATTAAGCCAGCACACTGTAAGTCAAGAATAGAGTCAGGACTGGAGCCCCTTTTTGAGAACTCCAGTCCCTTGTATGCTATAGTCTCTAGCCCACTCACAAATATTCGTGGACTGCACACATTTCTAATTATGGAAGTATATCTCTGAAAGCGAATATATGATCATTTTATGTCTATACATCAACTATAAAACTATATATACTATTTAGTGATAACCAAGTTCTATCCAAAAATAAGTTCAAATAGTTATAATTGCATAAAGTAAAACATGGGTAGTCCAGGAGTTGTTACGAGTGGGGTAGAGGCATATATGGTATCCGAGTGTACCAAATCAATATGTGGCAGATAATAAGGGATGACAGTGGACCTTTAACCTCTGAAGTGCGCATGGGGGGTATGAGACACCACACTCCTGTGCTGACGTATTTGAGCTGTTCCCATCACTAAAATATTTATTTTACCATAAATAGCATTAATACTTATCCATATGCGCCTATTATAGGTTGATTATAAAGGTATTAACCTGTTACAACAATAAAACAAGTGGAAACAGCGTTTGGATGGTCAAAATCGGCGATACAGGCCGGGAGTTACACAATGTATGGCTGAGGCAACCTCCCAGCCCACCACTTTTCTCCACCTCTGGAGAGAGACTGTCGATCGATACTCTCTCTCTCTTGCGCTCTCTTGCTAACAGTGATGACAACGCCCTGCTACCAACTCGCTAATGTTAGCACGAAAATAGACCACAGGAAAAGGGAATAACAGGGAAAATAGGTGATAACTGAAGGAGGGGAGGTGGAGGAGTGATATTTGGCATGGCCCAGGGGCAAAAAAAAAAAAAATAAAATAAAAAAATAAACAATGTTTTTTTCGGTGTTTTAAATGGATTTTTTTTTTCCCTGACTCTTAAGAGTCTTCCCGCAGTCCGCCGGGGAACTCTTAAGAGTCTTCCCGCAGTTCCCGGGTTAAGGGCAGATGGGCCCGTTTTCTGCACCACTTTCTCCCTCGTGTTTAGCCCCATTAATTTTCAGATGTTAAGATGTTTGCCCCATTAGTTAGTCGATTATAAGACCTTTTGCCCTATTTCTTCGTCAATATTTAGACCTTTCGTGCTATTTAACACCTTAAGAGCGGCCTATGCGGTTTATTTATATGTACCGCCCAGCGGGGTGTTTTTAGCCAAAATAGGGCTGTTTACGTGATCATTTTCATGCCTAAATAAGACCCAGAACGTAAAACAAGTATCTATCCCTGAAAGGGCATAAACAGAGCTTTCGAATGACACCATAACGATCCTTTTATGATGGCTAGTTTTCTTGCAATAACCGTGCAACGCGAGTGCAAAAAGCATGTAATTAGGCACTTTCCCCATACAATTCCTTATATAGCGAGTGAGAGAGGTAGGAGGGAGGTGAGATTCGTGTCAGTAGGTTCGCCGCGGTGGTCTGGAGCAGTCATACGCTCGCTACTCTCCTGCCACCACTTGTCTCTCTCTCTCAGCAACATTACGTGCTGAAATTGCCACTCGACCTATGTCGAGCACCGCCACATAGTCCAGCTTTATTTAACTCGACTTATGTTGCTCGCCGCTAATTAAGGGTTAAGTGTCAATTTTTTCCGTGGCGAACGATAGTGAGCCTGTAATGTTGGAAGAACCGGCTTCGGCCGGGAAATTTTTCCACCGAAAAATTTACAAAATTAATCTACAAGGGGGATCTAATGTATTTTTTGTTTTAATTTGATGGAGGTCTAGGGAGGAAACTAGAAAAATAATGAATACATGCAAAAATCGCCCAAAAAATTGAACCATCTCCCCAAAAGGATTTTTTGAAGCTTGTTACCGGTAACTTTGCCGTTTGTTTTCCTTCATACACATGGATCTATCCGACTCAAGACAGAGCCCGAACTAGAAAAAAAAACCACACATCTTCATACACATAGCAAAAAATACAAAAAACAAAGCAAAACACGGGCACTTCACTAATAATGGTGGCATTATTAACACTCAGTTTTCGAGGACCTACTTATTCATATTATTCTGGGTATCATTTAGCGATTTTATTAAGATTAGGAAGGATCTGTGGGAGTATATTAGGGATTATTTGAGGTAATTTTTACCTCTTTGATTACCCGAGATACTTCCTGTGCTGCATACAATTGTCTATCTTTAGCCAAAATGAAGGGGTTACTAAACAAAAAATCACGATTAATTAACAGCTTATATCGCTACAGAATCTTAAGGGGAAATTTCAACTTATGGGATTATTTTTAGAACCTCATTCTCCCTCGTGTTTAGCTCCATTATTTGTGAGATTTTAAGACGTTGGCCCGTTAGTTTGGCGATTTTAAGACCTTTGACCCCATTTATGTTAATTTTAAGACCTTTCGATTGTGCCATTTCGGTGTCAATATTTTCCTGGCGAGCGATACCGAGCCTGTAATTTAAGAGGAACCAGCCTTCGCCCGGGACATTTTTCTACCGAAAAATTTACAAATTTATCTTTGTTATGCCCTGATTTTATAACAGGACTAGCAGGGGTACCCGGCATTGCCCGGGTTTAAATTCTACTACCATAATCACCATCATCAATCACTACCACTAAAATGCCCCAGAACGAGAAGCCCACCACAGAAGCCACGAGCGAACACCACACAGAAACACCCGAAAGAAAGGTCCACAGAACGAAAGGACCAGCTGACCGAGCCAACCAGTTCAGACAGGCCCAAGCCCGCAGGGCTAAGCAGCTCCAAACCACACCTGCCTACCCCTTCTAAACACTGACCTTTCCCACACCTCACATACAGTACTCCTCGTGTCCTACACCTCTACCTACATGATGACGAACATAAATACACCGTACAGTTAATACACCCATGCCCTGTCCCTAAGTTAGGATATTAATATCAACATACCCTAAAATACCTTGTCTTGCCAGACTAAGTTTCTGAAGACCAATCGCCCCATAAATCTATGTATGTTCCTCCCAGGTTAAAACACCCATGCCCTGTCCCTAGGTTGAGCCAATGCCAACCAGTTCAGACAGCCATAAATCTATGTATGTTCTTCCATCCGAGAAGTAGTTGTTAAAACCCCATGTCATAATTAATAAGAAACTATGATACCCACGGGTACACCATTGTATATATAACCATTATTCCTGTAAGACCTAGACAGAGATAATGACTGAAGATGTTAGCCACCATGCAGTAACTCTAATTCTTACCCCAACCAGAGATTGTATAGATAACCTTTTTTTTCCATTGTCTATCATAGTAGCACGAAACAATAACGAAGTACCCCTACGAACTGCCGCTTTTCTTTGGTCTATATTTCATAGAAAACGCAGTTCCCAGGGACAGCTAGATCAGCAAGAAATCGTGTCAAAATAATAGTGTCCATAACCCCTCGTATTGACGAGTAATAATACACCATGTTTTTCTCTACTTTTATCCACAGTCAAGCACACACCTACAGTTAACCTCCCCTTCCCCACAGCCCACAGTCCACATGATCCTATCTTTTCCAGACTCCTATACCACCCCGTATTTGCTCATCCCCCGGTAGCATTTGGCTAACGTACTTTCACTGTCCTTTCCCCCCAAACTCCAATATCAACTGTAGCCTAATGCCACCCCCACGCCCGAAGACCTTAGGGTCAAATTTCCACGTAGCCAACTGAACTCTCTCCCTCTCATTAACACCCCGCGCTCCTCGACTCTTTTCCGACCTAGCCTCTCCCTCATACCTCTTGAAAATCCTTGATTTTTCTGTTGCTAACGCTCTCCAACCTTTTATATATATTCTCCTATCCAGCCTACCTTCCCTTAGTAGGCCGGAACAACATTAGAACTTTACTAACCCCTTGCATGCCATCTATTCCCTTACAACCCATTCACAACCCTGCACCCAATGATCGTCAGTGCGAGGCTAGCCGCCTCGCCAGTGACTAACTTCTATTGCCATACTTCCAGATAAATGTGGCAGAGTTAGCAACCCAGTCTCCACCACATCCAGCAAACCATACAATTAACAACCAACCGATTAAAACCAGCTAGCCAAGGCACCTTCGGTTTTGGTATTAAGAACACCCACATCTGTCTCATAAACAGAGGGTTATTACAAACACTTGTGATATGGCAAGCCCCTAGCCACAGCCGCCGGACGACCATCCCAGAGAGAGGGCGCCCAGCTACCCCTTTTTACCCACCCGAGGAGGGAGACCCCCACCCCTGTGGAGGTATACCTGACCCCTGTATTGACTTCCGGGTCATTGCCAGGTAGCATAGGAATTCTTCCTATCAATGAACTAACCATGCATGACTAACCCCCTTACTAACCTCTATTAACCCACAATAACCCATTCACCTTTCTTGCATACTCAGATAATCAAATTAGCACCTCAGCTATACCATAGAATGAAGACTGAGCAATATAAGAGAGACGCCCCTATCACAGCTGTCCCAGTCCTCCCCGCAAAGTAGATCCAGTCTCCCTCCCGTCAATACTTCCAGTATAGCCAAAATAGTACCTCTTACTAAGGCTCAGTTATATCACATTATGAAGGTTCCCTATAGCCATGTGCCACAACAGTAATCACCACCTTACCTAGTCCCCGTATCCATTGAGAGCTCAAATAAGTCCATAAGACTCGAGATCCCTATGGCCTACAGGGTCCAAAACCGAGCCTATAAACCCAGCTCCAGCCCCCAGTAAAATCAGTTGAAAGATAGACACCAACCAGTGGCTGACCCCCTGAAGTTGACCTCTAGCTCTGCCCTTGTGTTGTTCCTGAGTTGTGAGATTCCAGAGCCGGCAGACTCCGTGGCAGATTGGAGATAGAAGCATCTGTCCACGTATAAGAATCTACGTGCACCTTATAACCTTCACACACACTAGTGGGTATATAAGCGTGTAGCCAGCACCGATCGCCAAGAGATCCGTCTTGAGAACTTCCTACATATGGACCACCTGGATGGCTGCGGAACCAGTCGTTAGCCCCCAACATCACGGACGCAAGATAACCAGGACCAGACCAACAAAATACTATCCAAGATTCACTTTATTAGTACTAACGTGTTATAGTACTAATTAGAAATTCACTTATTAATCTTTCTATGAAGTGGCTATATCTTTGCCCAGTGTAATTCATATATAACCATTCCATTTGGGAAGTACTAAGCGTATCAGTGTTCATTAATTAACAGGCGACATTAACTCTCGTCTATCTATCTATCTATCTATATGCTCAGGCCCAATCCCCATTTTGGGGGTAGCCGACTCAAGACAGAGCAAGAACAGGGAAAACACAAAAACAACATAAAACAACAAATAAACACAGATAAAAAACACAAACTCACACACATCCAGGTCACCCAGGAGAAGACCCAGAGACCAGGGTCACCAAGGTCGCTCCAGCACTCCCCCGGCCCCCGACCACCCGGGGAGGTTCCGGGTTATTACTCTCGTAATTACCTTTATCCAGATATTAAAACCCTAGTGATATCTAACGTTCGCCCACTGATTTGTGTTCTACGTATTTCTACCATAAGAATATAAAACTTAGATCAGTACCCCCTGAGGTTACTAGAATTCCCGTGCTCTAAAACATACGCGTGTCTAATTCTAGTCTGTGAACTACTACTTGTGCACCAGACCTGCCAGTAATAAATCTAATTAGTGAAATTGAATCCATAAATAACATTGAGGTCTTCCAGTATATAAACTTGCGAACCAAACCAGTGATCAGATGAGTATACAAAAGGAGTACAACGTCACAATGTAGTAGTTGTAATGAAACAGTACACGATCGATGTACTTACGTTACTAGCAGAAAAGAAGTGGAATGCGATAAATGTAGGGAAATAGCAATTAAGGGTCCTAAAATCATTTGTGAAATATGTGAATCACTCATAACAAGAAAACAAAGGATCATAAACTGTGTTAAGTGTAAAACTGTAGCTCACATGAAGTGCATCTCTAAGAAGACCAACAGTGAAGAACGGGAATTCCTATGCAACATATGTGCCTTGCATTCATTACCGAATATTAATGTAAATGAACCAATTAGTATTAACAACTCAGAATCCAGCCAGGACACATTCAAAATCAAAGATGAATACAGAGTGTTCACCAACAAAGGGCTCCATCTTATCCACATTAACGCCAGATCAATGTACCATAAATTGTCAGAATTAAACTTGTTAGCTAATAAGGCCAAAGCTTCAATAATTGCAATCACAGAAACCTGGCTGGATTCAAGTATAAACGATGGTGAAATAAACATTCAAGGTTTCAATATGGTTAGGAATGATCGCAATAGGCATGGGGGAGGAGTATGTCTGTATGTAAAAAACAACCTCACACACACAACCAGGACCGACCTCTATGTAGAAAATCACGAAGCTCTGTGGATCGATCTACACCTGCCGAGGACAAGACCCATCACAATTGGGGTATGCTATAGGCCACCAGACGACACACAATTCTTGACCAAATTTGAACGAACGTTGTCATCGCTAGACCCTCGGAATGAATCCATCATACTAGGGGATTTTAACCTGTGTTACAAACAACGAAATGATAGGCTTGTACGAGAATATAGGCATATACTGACAATGCACAATCACAAACAACTCATCACAACCCCCACACGTATCTCTGAGAACACTGCCACAATAATAGACCACATAAACTGTAACAGAGAGGACAAAATATCCCAATCAGGGGTTATACAGACTGGGATAAGTGATCACTTCGTCACATATTGCACACGAAAAACCACAAAAATTACCCTAGAGAATCACAAGATTATCAAAACAAGGTCACTCAGAAACTACAATAAAGAAACATTTCTGGACATTTTATGGAATACAGACTGGTCTCCAGTGTTTGGAAGTACAAACGTTAATGACGCATGGGTTGGCTTCAGAACCATCATCACAAACATTCTAGACGAAATAGCTCCTCTGAAAGACATACGAATTAAAGCAAGGTCAGACCCATGGATCAACAATGACATACTACACCATCTGGAACACAGAGACAATCTGTTAAAAAGGCTAGCGAAACATAGACAGGATCAAGGTCTGAAACATGAGTTCAACAGGGCCAGGAATAAACTAAGTAGGAAAATAAAATCAGCGAAAACTAATTATTTTCACAATAAGGCAGAGGAATATCAGAATAACCCAAAGAAACTATGGAGGCACCTAAAAACAACAGGCTACAGCAACAAGACAAGGGATTCGTCTAACACTAATATTGTTCTCACCATTAATGATCAGATTTGCCACGATAAACGACAAATTTCAACCTACTTCAACTCCTTCTTCACCTCCATAGCAAACACACTTGCACAGAACCTACCTCAACCTCTCAATAAATACACGACAACAACGGCCACCTTTCGAAATTTCTACAGATATAAAGACATACACCCAAACACATTTGGATTGCAAAATGTTACACCAAAATACACTTTTGACGAGCTGTCTAACCTAAATGTACATAAAAGCACAGGACCAGACAAAATTCCTGCCAAATTTCTACGAGATGGAGCCATTGGTATAGCAGGCCCCCTAACCCACATCATCAACTTGTCAATTAACACCAACACTGTACCTGCTGAACTGAAGGAAGCTATTGTAACCCCTCTATTCAAGAAAGGAAATAAACTAGAAGTTGGTAACTACAGACCAGTTAGCATATTATGTATTGTATCTAAAATCCTTGAAAGAGCGGTATACACCCAAATTGAACACTACCTCAAACAAAATTATCTATTCTATAAGTTTCAATCAGGTTTCAGATGCATGTACTCGACAGACTCCTGTCTCATCCACTTAACGGATCACATTCATAAAGAAATGTCTAAAGGTAACTACACCGGTATGGTTCTTCTTGATCTACAAAAAGCGTTTGACACAGTAGACCATGATATCCTATGTAATAAACTACAAGCAATGGGCATAGGATCTGTGAACTGGTTTAAATCTTATCTTAGTGGTAGAACTCAAAGAGTCAAAATTGACGATAATATATCTGATCCTATGCCAATTAACTGTGGGGTCCCGCAGGGAAGCATCCTTGGTCCCTTACTCTTTCTCTGTTATGTGAACGAGATGGAACTGAGCGTCTCATGTAAATTATTACTGTATGCAGACGACAGCGTGCTCCTGGTTTCAGGAAAAGACCCAATAAGTATTGCCGCTTCACTTTCCAAAGAACTAGAATCATGTAGTGAATGGCTAGTGGACAATAGACTATCTCTTCACCTGGGCAAGACGGAAGCCATCTTATGTGGAACAAAACGCAAACTGAAAGACATTGTGGGCTTCTCGGTCAACTGTAATGATATTCCTATAACAACAGTGTCACAAGTTAAATATCTCGGACTAAAACTGGACGCGAGTTTGTCAGGTGAAACAATTTTGGAATCTATCCTGAGTAAGTGTAGAGCACGTATAAAATACCTGTATAGACAGGTGGGATGCTTGCCAGCGGCGACCAAAAAGACCCTCTGCCAAGCGCTTGTTCAATGTCATTTTGACTATTCTGTGTCATCCTGGTACTCTGCATCATCTAAATCAGCACAGCACAAACTTCAGGTCACTCAAAATAAAATGGTTAGGTTCATGCTGAACCTAGGACCCAGATCACATGTTGGCCAGGAACAACTTCAGTCACTAGGTATGCTCAATGTCGCTGACAGGGCCAAACAAATCAGGCTCACTAATGCCTTCAAAATTTTCTATGACAGAGCTCCAGAGTACCTAAAGAATGATTTTGTTAAAGCAAATGAGAGGAGTGGACATAATACAAGAAACAGGATGTTTAATTTTAAGGTCCCGAGAATCCAAGGACAGGGTAAGCAAACATTCTTCTTCACCGCCATCAAAGACTGGAACGACCTACCCCCGTCAGTCCGTGAAAAGAGAACACTGTATTCCTTCAGACGTAGCCTGAAGGAACACCTGAACCGGACAGCTGCGAGAAGGGAGCACCAAGCTTATGTCTACTACTAAATGCGACATAAGAGATAGACAAACCAAACTGAAATGATTACTGATTACGGATTACTGATATTTACTATAGGATGTAAGGTATCTTAAAATAACCCCCTAGAAATACTTTCTCTAAAGTATCTATTTCTTTATCCTCCCCATTTTCCCCAGCTAACCTAATCCCACAAGGACCCCAATGGAAATACGCCTAACGGCCTTATTGGGCTATCCTTAGTTGGAATTATGCAAGGCTGGTACATGTCATATTTGTAACAAACTATGTGGTACCAACTCTGTAAATTGCTAACTGAATAAATATTATTATTATTATTATTATTATACCTGAACGTTGGAAGTGGGAGACTAGGCTCCATCCAGATCCACTAATGCTAGCGGTTCATTTCTATCATTTGTCTTGTACGAGTATTCCTACTTTCCTATGCTCCCTGTTAACCTACTTAAATAAACGTGATCGTGTGTTTTGTTACCGTGTGTTTATTTTGTGTTCTCTATTCCTCATACCTTGTATTGTGCATGCAGCCTTATATACCCAGTCAGTTAGAACCCACATTACCCAAGTTAATCCTGTAGAAAAACAGGGCATAACATTGGCGGCAGCGGTGGTTCTTGATTTGGATAAAAGGTTGCATTACATTGCAAGTTTGGAACAGCCAGAACACGATAACATCAGGGCGCACCGTTCTCACATTCCCATCACACATTATGATGGAGAAACTTACGAGATCGAAATGTTCATGGATATAGTGAAACCCGTACTTGACCTAGTTTATACCACGGATGCAGAAAAAATAGCTGTGACATTAACGCACCTGGGAAAAGCCGTTTCCCTGGTTGCCTACCAAGTGCACCCTGCTCTCACATGGGACGAATTTCGCCCAATAGTGATAGAAGCCATTAAGCCTTCGTTGGGCGTTTTCGTGGCCCACACCCGTATCCAAGACACTAAATTCGAAGGCGATCTCGATGCCACAGTGAATAAGATCGCCCAACACATAAAAGTTTCTTTCCCCACATTGACCAGAATCCAACAAGAACTGCAGATTCTGGTCAACCTTGTATCAATATTGCCCTCAGCAGTAAAAGACCATTTCCGTGTGCACGATTTCGTCGGATACCAAAAAGATCTCATCACGATCCGAAGTATTTTGGCAGTGCGCACAAAAGCACCCACCCAAATCGCTGTGATCAAGAGGTTTCCCACGCACCCGCAGCACCCCGACCACCAAAACTCCAAGAATGCCTACCCATCCTCATCCTTCCACAACAGACCCACCTACCCTTCCGGCAAGCCCCAACCCAGTAGACCCCGGTTCCAACCTACCCAGCCACGCAGAATCTTCAACCGGAACAAAACCTACAACACCTACCAAAGTAAAAACCCTACCTTAGTAATTATCAACCCCTATGAATTCCCTGCCTGTAATGCTCAGTGTGCCCTCCATCAAATTCGTGACTGCCAAACCTCGCCCCTTTACTCCTCGCATTTCTGTAAATGAAGAGGAGTTGGGACAAGAGGAAGAAATGGAGGAAAGGCACACTGGAGAAATAGCCCCTATCATGACCTCAGAGGATACCGAGGAAACCCTGGAGGAGGTAGATACCGACCCCCAGGATTTTTAAAGTACCCCCCGCCCAAGATGGCCTCGGCGGGGGACGCCATAACTGACCGCACTGCCCCCATTTATTACATGGCCAAAATCAAGGACATTCCTGTCCGCTTGTTAATCGACACGGGAGCTGCCAAGTCATGTTTGTTCAAGTCTTATTATGATCAACACCACCGACTATTTGGCCCCTTGTTAACCACCAAAGCAGAACTAATCTCAGATGCTGATACTTACTTAAATCTCCTAGGAGACACTTTGCCCCTATCAGTAACTACTCCTGCCCCCCATGCTCGTTGTTATCACACGTTCACAGTATTTTCCTCCCACTGTAAACATTACGATGGTTTCCTTGGACTTGACCTCCTTCAAAAACTCCAGGCCCAGGTTGACTGCGGCCAAAGGCTGATCTCATTCAAAAACAAATTCCAACCCAAAGCTTCTGACAAACCAATCACGCAGAAACCCATTCACAAAAAGAAAAAACACCTTCCCCCTCAACAAACCCTGAGTCAGGGTTACCAAGTTGTAGCTAGCACTAAGGTGACTCCTAAACCCTCCCCTTGCCCCGAGTTCTCTCAAAATATCACCCAATTCAGTAAAAAAATGCCTCAACAAACGAAAGAAGACAAGTCCAAGCAACTCCCTCTCGGTAATCCCCTCAATTCTCGTAACTCTGTCCAGGATAAATCCTCCCATGTTTTCAGGACAGACTCTGATATATGTAACCATAATTCTATCAAATGATTATGTACACATGTTTCCAGGGAAAATGCCGACCTATGTAACCAACAATGTTTCCCCCATGCCCCCAGAAATGTTCAGCTATCCCACAACCAACAAAATTTCCCTTGTGACAGTTTTCCGTCAGTAGCTCCCTTCCCCCCCCCCCCACACAATTCACACCCCTAGAAAACTTCACAACCCCACACTTGACTCGCCCTCTCATGACAAACAAACTCACCAGTCCCAGATAACCTTTAACCAGACCGTTACTGCCACCAAGAAAATTCCCCACATTCGTCCTGTTAACAACCCCAAATCAATACACCAGTCCTCCACCAATAACCCATGTTCTACACCTAACTCTTCCCCCACCAACCCTCCGCAGTCCCACCAACAAATCCCGTTTTCTAACTCGCTCACCTCTCACCACCCTGACCCGCCCGCACGCGCCGTTAATCCTCTCCTCACGCGTGCCGACCGAGGGACACAACTATGTTCCCACCATGCCCCCAGAAATGTCCAGCTATTCCACACCCACCCCAATCCCCCTTGTGCCAGTTTTCCATCAGTAGCTCCCTTCCACCCCCACACAATTCACACCCCTAGAAAACTTCAAAATCCCACACTTAACTCGCCCTCTTATGACAAACAAAACCACCAAATCCATATAAACTCCAAACAAACCGTCAATGCCACCGACAAAACTCCCCAAATTCGTCATTCTAACCACCACCAATCCTTACATCAGTCCTCCACCAATAACCCATCTTCTATACCTCACTCTTCCCCCACCAACCCTCCACAGTCCCTCCAACAAATTCCGTTTTCTAACTCCCTCACACCGCGCCCCACTGATCCTCCCACACGCGCCGTTAATCCCCCCCTCATGCGTGACCCCCACCAAAGTGACCTTTCCCCCCTTATGCGTACCAAGCACCTGCTCGCCAGTCAATCCCCCACCATCATTAGCCCAGCTGTAGTTCAAGATAAATGCCAAATTCCCCCCCGCCATCAAAAATGGGTGAACCTTCGACCCATACCCCAAACTCACATGATATTTTCCCCCACTACCACGTCCACCAACCCCAATCGTTGCCTCTTACAACCCGCCATCATTTCCGCTCGCATCAACCACATTCTCGTGGCAAATATCTCCGAGGAATCCCTGACATTACCAAAAGGTCTCATTATAGGAGACCTCGAAACTTTTGATGAC
Organism: Paralithodes platypus; assembly: GCA_032716605.1. Taxonomy (NCBI): domain Eukaryota; kingdom Metazoa; phylum Arthropoda; class Malacostraca; order Decapoda; family Lithodidae; genus Paralithodes; species Paralithodes platypus. The sequence goes on along the minus strand of CM064577.1, from coordinate 22,156,776 downwards.
CTCCCCATAGATTTTAATGACACCCCTACCAGCCTCCAATTGCCCCCTCTCCCGGACACATTATCCGACCACCAAAAAAACGGCATGTACGACCTATTGCTAGAGTTCAGTGACGTGTTTGCCCAACAACCCACCGAAATCGGACAGACCGATGTAGAACAACACATCATTAACACCACAGGCCCCCCCCGACAACCATCCCGTAGAAAAAATCCCATACAACGTCAGGAAGAGGAACGCCAAGCCCAAGAGATGTTAGAGGCCGGTATTGCCACCCCGTCCATTAGTCCCTGGTCTTCCCCTGTTGTCCTAGTCAAAAAGAAAGATGGGTCAACCCGTTTTTGCGTCGATTACAGGAGGTTGAATGACGTAACCATTAAAGACGCTACGCCATTACCCCGGATAGACGATTCCCTTGACTCCCTATACGGATCCAGATGGTTCACTACCCTCGACTTGCAAGCAGGGTATTGGCAAGTGCCTATTAAGGCCGAGGACCAAGAGAAAACAGCATTTTCCACTAGTGGTGGCCACCACTACGAATTTAACGTCCTACCTTTTGGCCTCTGTAACGGACCCGCCACTTTCTCCCGTTTGATGGAAGCGGTATTACATGGCCTAACCTGGGAAACCTGCCTAGCCTATCTAGACGATATTATTGCGTACTCACCAACCTGGGAAGAACACCTCCTCAGGTTGAGACAAGTCCTTCAAAGAATCCGAGCCGCCGGATTGAAATTAAAACCCTCAAAGTGCGAGATTGCCCGAAATAAGGTAGATTTCCTCGGCCACGTAATATCTGAACATGGTATTGCACCAGACCCAAAGAAACTTCAAGCCATACAAAACCAACCCCCACCCACCACCGTTAAAGGAGTACGTTCGTTTTTAGGTTTAGCCACATACTACAGACGTTTCGTGCCCCACTTTGCCACCATAGCCAGACCCCTCCACCAACTCACCCACAAAGACTTCAACTTCACCTGGACACCTTTTTTTTTTTTTTTTTTTTTTTCTATGTGATTGAGGGAGGCAAAAGGCATAACTGCCTATAGCGAGTGCCTCCCCCATAGTTGAAAGAGTGACAGGGCCAAAATCAAGGGACGTTCGAGCCAAAATGCCTGGACACACGGAGTTTGAAGCAATTTAAGTCATAGGAAGAGGGAAAGACTGATTCTGGGAGAGAGTTCCAGAGCTCAGCTGTTGAGTAGAAGAAAGTTTGAGAGTAACGTTTCACTCTTGGGTTGGAGAGTTGCACAGAGTAGGGGTGGGATTGAGTTGCAAGACGGGTACCACGTGCCCTACGTAAAGGCCTGAAAAGAGACCTCGCGTTTAACACTTTGAAACAAAAGCTAATCCAAGCCCCTATTGTCGCTTTCCCTGATTACCATAAACCTTTCCGTCTTTATACCGACGTATCTCTGTACGCCATTGGTGCAGTTTTAGCTCAAGTCAGAGACGGAGAGGAACATGTGATAGCGTATGCCAGCTCCACCCTCAACCAAGCACAACAGAATTATGCAGCCACCAAGAGAGAGTGCTTAGGGATCATTTGGGCACTCAGCCACTTCCGGTCATTTGTGTTGGGCGCAAAACTCGATATAATCACCGACCATCAATCTTTGCAATGGTTGCGTAAATGCGAAACCAACTCAGCCATTTTGGTACGTTCGAGGGAGACACTAGAGGACTACGACTTTACAATACAGTATCGTCCAGGAAAACTTCACACCAATGCAGACGCCCTGTCACGTTTGCCAGTACCAAAAGACCCCCTCACCAACCTAGCCGCCTTACAAAACACGGAGCTTTTATCCACCCTCATCCCCCAACATAATTCCCCCTCAGCCTCCTCCCTAATTCAATCTTGGGAAGCAAGAATCAGACCACCCTGGATACCGTTAAATGTCTTCAGGAAACTGACTCGCTGGGGAGATCAACTCGCCACAGACTCTGGTCACATAATCTTAGACCCCACCATTGCCCACGACTACATGATTGCCATCCACGAGGGAAACGGCATACACCTTGGACAAAAGAAGATGTTTAAAATCTTCACAGATCAGTACTGGACCCCCAACCCCTCCAAAATTGCACAACGAGTGACAGAATCCTGCAAACCTTGTTTATTGGGGAAGGATAGATCACGCACCCCAGGCCCAGCTGGTACCATGTCTGCTAACAAACCGTTCCAAGTCCTATCCCTCGACATCATGGGCCCGTTTCCTTCTTACGCTGGCAACCGCTATATCGTCACATTTGTTGACGTATATTAAAATTTGTTAATAGCCTGCCCAGTTAAAGACCACACAGCCACCACAGTCGCCACACTGCTTGCCACAGAAGTGTTCCCTATATTCGGCCTTCCCCTTGCTCTTCTATCCGACAATGCCCCCGAGTTTAGTGGACACGTTTGGCAACAGTTCACCCAACAATGTGGTATTAAGATTAAACACTCATCCCCGTACTGGCCCCAAGGAAATGCTATATGCGAACGTAGCCATCGCACCATCAACAATCAGTTACGGACAAAAATGATTGCTCTTAACACCTCAGACTGGCCATCACAACTAAAGATGATACAATGGGGCATGAACACCTGCCCCCGAGAAGACGGTATTTCCCCTCATGAACGTGTTTACGGCGTACCCCCCCTGTTACTGCCATTCCACCATCACGCTCACCTCCCCTCCACCACCTCCACAATTGACCCATTGCAACATCTGCAAAACACCCTCCATACTGCCCAAACCTGTCAAGACACCAAAACTGATAACCCCGATGACAAAAACCCTTTCGCCATCCATGACACCGTAATGGTAGCCAACCTCCCTGTCACCAACAAATTAGGCCCTCGCTATCTCGGGCCCTACACCATCACACAAGTCCCAAACGCCTATCAAGTCACCATCGATTATCACGGCGTGACTCGCACGTTCCGAACTAGATTCGTCCGAGCGTTTAAACCTCTAAAACCACAAGACAATACCCCACCCCACACGTCTGAACCGGAATTAAACACCCCTACTAACCCTTCCACTCAAGCTATGAATATTCCCATACAAACCCCTAAGGACCTAAGCCCTCCGACACCGAACAGACAAATCATTCCTCAACATACCCCCCAAACTAACCTCCACAAACCCCAAGCCCCCACTATCACACCCTCCTCCACCATGACACCTTCTTTCACTTCTGATAGTCAAGTACCTCCCCAACGTATCCAAGTACGAAAACGTCCACTCACAACCCCGACCACAACAGAAACCCTCCCGTCTAGCCCTGAGATACCTCCCCCAGGCACCACAGTAAGAAAGCCACCCCCCCACCCAAAACCAAGTACACACCCAAACACACCACACAATCTACCTCAGTAACCTCATGCTACAACTTACGCCCACGACAAAAATCTTTTAAAACCTCCAGAAAACACATCCTGCTAACCAAGTTCCGTAGGGCTGTCAGACCACTATCCTCCTCCTCCTCCTCCTCCTCTTCTTCTTCTTCGTCGAATTCTCCTCCACAAAGGGAAAGAAGACGAATAATCACCAGTAAACACCATAAACCCTCTAACTATATTCCAGAAGTAACATCCCCCACCCCCCCACGAAAACACATACCTTCCTCTTCAACCTCATCCCCTCTCCACCCCCACCTCATTACCCCGAATGACCTGCTAAATCTACCCTCCCACCAAACACCCATAAAACCGCCTACTTCCACCACCAGCAAATCACCGACCTCACCAAAGAACACACCCCACACACGTCCCTACCCCCAACCCTCCAACTTAAATTTCCACTCCCTACCCACCCGTCTAGGCCCACCCCCCCCCCCGCATCCACCACTTTCCCCTCCACTACCCCCACAACCCCACCCACACATCAACCAACCTCCTCATCTCATCGAACCCCCAACCAACCAACCCCTAAAAAATCCCCCCACAAAGTCACCCCTGAGAGAACCCCCATACATACCCCCACCAAATCCTCTTCCATTCCGCCTACCACCCTCACCCAACAAAAACCTCCACACGCATCTACCTCTCAAATAACCTCCGACCTCGCCCCCAATAAATGCCCTTCACCTGTAAAACGTTCTTCCCCTCAATATAAAACATCGTCGAGCGACTCAAGTCCCACGACAAACATCTACCTCCCCAGCAGGACCTCCAAAGGTAGAATAATCAACAGACCCATCAGATTTAAAGACAGTTATACAAAAACAACACCCCGTTCTGACACTAAAGACCCAAGCCACACAACACACACACCCCCTCCTTCTCACACACCTCCTTCACGCACCTTACCTAAACCGATCTTGCGCATTGCCTCACTATATTTCCCCAGCCTACAATACCGTCCAAGAAAACCCCCAAAACCCCAGACTCATATCCCCCCTTCATCCCCAGCTCCGTTTTCACTCAGTAATCCTTCCCCTTCGGTTAGTAACCCATTCACCACACTAAACAGACCTCCTGTCAGTCCCACACACCTCACTCCGACCCCCACGGGGGAAAACTACAAACCATTCATACGAAAGCTTAAAGTAAAAAACCCACAGGACGCTTAGCCTGTCTACAATGCCCACACCAAGCCCGGGCAACCGCCCTCCACAAGACAGAGGACACATTTCTACAGGTATACATTGACCTGCAAAAGAAACCTGACCCTCGCTCTCTTGCTTGGTGGGACCTTCTAAATACCCTCAAAATGACCCACCATGACTATGCTTCTTTTTACTTCACCCTTGAGGCTCGGGGACGAGCCTACAATGAAGGAGAGGGAAGTAAAATGACCCAGAACGAGAAGCCCACCACAGAAGCCACGAGCGAACACCACACAGAAACACCCGAAAGAAAGGTCCACAGAACGAAAGGACCAGCTGACCGAGCCAACCAGTTCAGACAGGCCCAAGCCCGCAGGGCTAAGCAGCTCCAAACCACACCTGCCTACCCCTTCTAAACACTGACCTTTTCCACACCTCACATACAGTACCCCTCGTACATACAGTACATACAGTACTCTTGTACATACAGTACAGTACACCTCTACCTACATGATGACGAACATAAATACACCGTACAGTTAATACACCCATGCCCTGTCCCTAAGTTAGGATATTAATATCAACATACCCTAAAATACCTTGTCTTGCCAGACTAAGTTTCTGAAGACCAATCGCCCCATAAATCTATGTATGTTCCTCCCAGGTTAAAACACCCATGCCCTGTCCCTAGGTTGAGCCAATGCCAACCAGTTCAGACAGCCATAAATCTATGTATGTTCTTCCATCCGAGAAGTAGTTGTTAAAACCCCAGGTCATAATTAATAAGAAACTATGATACCCACGGGTACACCATTGTATATATAACCATTATTCCTGTAAGACCTAGACAGAGATAATGACTGAAGATGTTAGCCACCATGCAGTAACTCTAATTCTTACCCCAACCAGAGATTGTATAGATAACCTTTTTTTTTCCATTGTCTATCATAGTAGCACGAAACAATAACGAAGTACCCCTACGAACTGCCGCTTTTCTTTGGTCTATATTTCATAGAAAACGCAGTTCCCAGGGACAGCTAGATCAGCAAGAAATCGTGTCAAAATAATAGTGTCCATAACCCCTCGTATTGACGAGTAATAATACACCATGTTTTTCTCTACTTTTATCCACAGTCAAGCACACACCTACAGTTAACCTCCCCTTCCCCACAGCCCACAGTCCACATGATCCTATCTTTTCCAGACTCCTATACCACCCCGTATTTGCTCATCCCCCGGTAGCATTTGGCTAACGTACTTTCACTGTCCTTTCCCCCCAAACTCCAATATCAACTGTAGCCTAATGCCACCCCCACGCCCGGAGACCTTAGGGTCAAATTTCCACGTAGCCCCCTGAACTCTCTCCCTCTCATTAACACCCCGCGCTCCTCGACTCTTTTCCGACCTAGCCTCTCCCTCATACCTCTTGAAAATCCTTGATTTTTCCGTTGCTAACGCTCTCCAACCTTTTATATATATACTCCTATCCAGCCTACCTTCCCTTAGTAGGCCGGAACAACATTAGAACTTTACTAACCCCTTGCATGCCATCTATTCCCTTACAACCCATTCACAACCCTGCACCCAATGATCGTCAGAGCGAGGCTAGCCGCCTCGCCAGTGACTAACTTCTATTGCCATACTTCCAGATAAATGTGGCAGAGTTAGCAACCCAGTCTCCACCACATCCAGCAAACCATACAATTAACAACCAACCGATTAAAACCAGCTAGCCAAGGCACCTTCGGTTTTGGTATTAAGAACACCCACATCTGTCTCATAAACAGAGGGTTATTACAAACAAACGAACGAACGAACGAACAGCCTCGGATGCGGACGGAACCAACGTTGACGAACCACGACCGACTAAGGACATGCCTTCGGACATTCTGAGAATGGCTACGTGGAATGTTAGTGGCATGAATGATGGAACAAAAGAGAGAGAGGTTCTGGAAGTGTTAGTGAATGCCAGGCTGGATGTATGTGGAATGACAGAGACCAAATGGAAAGGTCAGATGTGATGGGAATGTGGAATGGGTGTGTGTGCTGGAGTGAGTGAAGGAACAGCGAGAGAAGGTGCATGTTTGTTTGTAAGTAGCAAATGGAAGGAATTTGTAAGAGAGTATGGGTCTGTGGGTTCAAGGATTGTGTGGGTGAGAATGAAAGTAGGAATACAAACGAAAGTCATTGATTGATTATGTATGTGTGGATGAACGAATGAAGAAATCTGTGATGGATGCTAGGGTGTATAGGGGTATTGGAGGGGGTCTGTCTGATCATTATGTAGTGGTAGCTAAGGTTAGGATACAAAAGAAGTGGGTGAGGAGAGCGGGAGGGAGGCGAGAGGAGGGTGGAATGGTGAGGAGGGTGGAGAGGTTGCAGGAGGAGGAAGTCAGGGAGGAGTACAGGAGAGCAGTGGAAAGACGACTAGGTGGGTTCGACCTGGAAGTTATGGAGGAAGTGGAGGAGATGAGCAAGGTGTTTAAGGATGAGATCTGTGCAGCATGTGAGGAGGTGTGTGGAGTGAGGAGAAGAGGGAGGGGAGTGAAAGGTACAGCATGGTGGACAGAAGAGGTAAGAATAGCTGTGGAAGAAAAGAAGAAAGCATATAGAGTGTGGTTGGGTAGTAGAGGGAATGAAGATTCCGAGAGACAGAAACGAGCGAGGTACGTGGAGAGTAAGAGGGTGGTGAAGAGAGTAGTGAAGGAAAGTAAGAGAAGAGTAGATGAGGAATTTGGAAGGAATCTGAGTGTAAAATGGAGGGAGAGTAAGAAACTGTTCTGGAAAGAAGTCAAGAAAGTTAGGGAAGGTAGCGGGGGAAACAGTAAGGGTGTGAAGGATAAGAATGGGAGAATGCTAGCCGAGAAGCAAGAGAGAGTCGAAAGATGGAGGGAGTACTTCAGTGAGTTGCTAAATGAAAGGAATGAAGAGCCAGCAAACATAGCTGGATATGGTATGGGAGGGAGAAGAAGAGAAGTAGTGGAGGAGGTGGGGATCAGGAGGTCAGAAGTGTGGGAAGCCATGAAAAGAGTGAAGTTGGGGAAAGCACCAGGAACAGATGGAGTGTGTGGGGAAATGTTGAGGTATGGTGGTGAGATAGTGATAGAATGGGTATGGAAAATGTGCAAACTAGCATGGGAGAAGGGGAGTGCACCCGATGACTGGAAGACTGGCATAATAGTCCCCCTATAAGGGCAAAGGGGAAAGAGGAGTGTGTGGTAACCACCGAGGAATATGTCTTCTAAGCGTAGTAGGGAAGGTATACAGTAGGGTAGTGTTGAGAGAGTGAGAGTGAGAACGGAGAAATGGATAGGCGACGAGCAGGGAGGTTTTAGGAAGGGAAGAGGATGTGTAGATCAGATTTTTACCCTGAATTGTGTTGTGGAGAAGTATCTGGAGAAGAAACAAAAGGTGTATGTTGCCTTTATGGACTTGGAGAAGGCCTATGACAGAGTGGATAGAGAAGGTTTGTGGAAAGTACTTAGAATATACGGAGTAGAGGGCAAGTTGCTGAAAGCAGTGAAGAGCATGTATGAGGGTGCAAAGGCGGCAGTACGTGTGGAGAGTGAGCAGAGCGAGTTCTTTGACCTGAATGTTGGTTTGAAACAGGGGTGTGTGATGTCCCCGTGGTTGTTTACTGTATATAGGATGGAGTCATGAATGAAATACTATCAAGAGCAGTGAATGTTGGTGTATCGCTGAAAAGGGAGGGAATTGAGTGGAAGCTACCTATACTGCTGTTTGCGGATGATACAGTTCTGATGAGTGATAATGAATGGGAGTTGCAGGGTTCTGGTAAATGAGTTTGGAACAGTGTGCGAAAAAACGGAATTTGAAGGTAAATACGGGGAAGAGCAAGGTTATGGTCTTCGAAAGGGGTGAAGTCACAGAGTGTGAGGTGAAGCTGAACGGTCAGGCTATGGAGATCGTCAACTCTTTTAAGTATCTGGGCAGTGTGTTGAGTAAAGATGGGACTATGGATGAAGAGGTGCGGGAGAGGGTACAACAGGGGAAGAGGGTTGTAGGAACGCTAAAAGCAGTAACAAGAAATAGGGTGGTCAGTATGGAAGTGAAGAAGTCCTTGCATGACAGTGTGGTAATCCCGACACTGACTTACGGAAGCGAAGCATGGACGTTGGTTGAGAGACTCAGACCAAGAGTGAGAGCAGTGGAAATTAATTACTTAAGGAGTGCTGAGTTACATGGAGGGATAGACAGACTAATGAGGAAGTAAGAAGGAGGTGTGGTGTGGAGGTAGATGTGCTGGAAAGTGTGAAAAAGGAACAACTTGAGATGGTTCGGCCATATGGAACGTATGGAAAGCGAGAGAATGACTAAGAGGGTGTACGAGAGCGAGGTGGAGGGACAGAGGGGTAGACCGAATATGAGGTGGAAGGATGGAGTGAGGAACTACATGAACGAAGGCGGTGCTGGTTGGGGGGAGGGGCGTCGACTGACTGGGGACAGAGGTGCATGGGGGCGGTTCGTTCGTGGCCACCCCTTCGGGGATCACGGCGTCAGGCAATAGATAGATAGATAGATAGATATTACAAACACTTGTGATATGGCAAGCCCCTAGCCACAGCCGCCGGACGACCATCCCAGAGAGAGGGCGCCCAGCTACCCCTTTTTACCCACCCGAGGAGGGAGACCCCCACCCCTGCAGAGGTATACCTGACCCCTGTATTGACTTCCGGGTCATTGCCAGGTAGCATAGGAATTCTTCCTATCAATGAACTAACCATGCATGACTAACCCCCTTACTAACCTCTATTAACCCACAATAACCCATTCACCTTTCTTTCATACTCAGATAATCAAATTAGCACCTCAGCTATACCATAGAATGAAGACTGAGCAATATAAGAGAGACGCCCCTATCACAGCTGTCCCAGTCCTCCCCGCAAAGTAGATCCAGTCTCCCTCCCCTCAATACTTCCAGTATAGCCAAAATAGTACCTCTTACTAAGGCTCAGTTATATCACATTATGAAGGCTCCCTATAGCCATGTGCCACAACAGTAATCACCACCTTACCTAGTCCCCGTATCCATTGAGAGCTCAAATAAGTCCATAAGACTCGAGATCCCTATGGCCTACAGGGTCCAAAACCGAGCCTATAAACCCAGCTCCAGCCCCCAGTAAAATCAGTTGAAAGATAGACACCAACCAGTGGCTGACCCCCTGAAGTTGACCTCTAGCTCTGCCCTTGTGTTGTTCCTGAGTTGTGAGATTCCAGAGCCGGCAGACTCCGTGGCAGATTGGAGATAGAAGCATCTGTCCACGTACAAGAATCTACGTGCACCTTATAACCTTCACACACACTAGTGGGTATATAAGCGTGTAGCCAGCACCGATCGCCAAGAGATCCGTCTTGAGAACTTCGTACATATGGACCACCTGGACGGCCGCGGAACCAGTCGTTAGCCCCCAACATCACGGACGCAAGATAACCAGGACCAGACCAACAAAATACTATCCAAGATTCACTTTATTAGTACTAACGTGTTATAGTACTAATTAGAAATTCACTTATTAATCTTTCTATGAAGTGGCTATATCTTTGCCCAGTGTAATTCATATATAACCATTCCATTTGGGAAGTACTAAGCGTATCAGTGTTCATTAATTAACAGGCGACATTAACTCTCGTAATTACCTTTATCCAGATATTAAAACCCTAGTGATATCTAACGTTCGCCCACTGATTTGTGTTCTACGTATTTCTACCATAAGAATATAAAACTTAGATCAGTACCCCCTGAGGTTACTAGAATTCCTGTGCTCTAAAACATACGCGTGTCTAATTCTAGTCTGTGAACTACTACTTGTGCACCAGACCTGCCAGTAATAAATCTAATTAGTGAAATTGAATCCATAAATAACATTGAGGTCTTCCAGTATATAAACTTGCGAACCAAACCAGTGATCAGAAGAGTATACCTGAACGTTGGAAGTGGGAGACTAGGCTCCATCCAGATCCACTAATGCTAGCGGTTCATTTCTATCATTTGTCTTGTAGAGTATTCCTACTTTCCTATGCTCCCTATTAACCTACTTAAATAAACGTGATCGTGTGTCTTGTTACCGTGTGTTTATTTTGTGTTCTCTATTCCTCATACCTTGTATTGTGCATGCAGCCTTATATACCCAGTCAGTTAGAACCCACATTACCCAAGTTAATCCTGTAGAAAAACAGGGCATAACAACCACCACAATCATCACAATACTACTACTACCATAATCACCGGCCTCGACCTCCCTGTGCCTCATTAAACGGCGACCTTGATTTCGGCCGCTAAATGACCTCCGATTTTGGATCTGACCTCATCCGTACCCCCATTTGGGGGGGCTGCGAACAACTTTCGTTCCATACACCTTTTCGATCGGAGGCCTCCTTCTGCCCCAAACGGCCTTTTTTTCAATGCTTTTTTTTTTTGTTTTTTTTTCAATTTCGGCCTCAAAACGACCTCCGATCGTGGCCTCGCCCCCTCTATGACCTGACCCAGGTCAATTGACACCCACATGCAAAGTTTCAGCTCCCCAGGTCCAAAACTGCGGCCGCCTATGAAGAACAGACACACACACACAGACAATCGAAAATATTATATAGACTAGCAGGGGTACCCGGCGTTGCCCGGGTAATCACCGTAATCACCATCACTATTACCACCACTACTACTACCATAATCACCATCATCAATACTACCATAATCACCGGCCTCGACCTCCCTGTGCCTCATTAAACGGCGACCTCGATTTCGGCCGCTAAATGACCTCCGATTTTGGATCTGACCTCATCCGTACCCCCATTTTGAGGGCTTGCGAACAACTTTCGTTCCATACACCTTTTCGATCGGAGGCCTCCTTCTGCCCCAAACGGCAATTTTTTTTTTTAACCAAAAGCGATTTTTCCTATTTCGCGCCCATTTTCTCCGTCCCTTTCACCCTGGAGAATTCTACTTTTTTACTAAAACCTGTCTAGGGACCCCCTTACTATGCATACCAAGTATGAACGCTCTAGCTTAAAAAATGTGGCCATGCATAAAGAACAGACAGACACACACACACACAGACAATCGAAAATATTATATAGATTAACGATTGATCAAGGTGAGTTCTTCGAGACTGGAATATCAGGTTTCATGAAAATACATATAAGGAATCAATAGAACACATAGATATAATTTCGGAATGTGGTTTGTAATACAGCTTTATTTATGTAACACTTCCTAGCATAGAAAAACGGATACATTCACTTAGGAAAACATGAAGGGGCAAAAGATTCAGTATCAATATTGGTCTTTCAATTCTTCTAGCACGATCGTGGATCTGGATAGAGCGTGCACTACCACTTTCAACACTCAGGTATTATTCTTCTGAGACAGGTACCATATGTAAGATTATAGAATTTTCACTCGAGGGGTACCAATTAAGTTCTCATAAGTATCTGATAAAGTTAATTGCGTATAGGCTACCTTGTGCTCTGTTATTTCTTTAGACGCGTACCTATACTTCGATATTTATTTTCACGAAACATGGAAGGTTAGTTATGCAACAAAATTATATACTTGGTTGACTGCTATTGCACGGTATATGAATTCGTCACTGAGATTATTTACTTTACGACCTATCCCACAAACTCTCGGGATCTCAAAATATCTATACCATAATCTCCAAATAGGGAGCACTCATTATATGGCTGAGGGTAAATATTGTCGCTATATAATTATCTCGTAGTATCTCTGCACTGGTACCGAATTCGTTGGCAATAGACAGGGAACACTGGTGATATAACCTGAAGTACTCGTCATAGATAGCAAATAAATAAGGGGGGCACAGGTGAACAATCGATCATAGAGTACGGTATCTCCGCACTGATACAAATAATAATTAATAATGCACTGTTGAGTTATCTTCTTAGTATCTTGATGTGCTGTCGTTGAGGGTTTCTTGGCTGCTCCGTGGGCCGTCCAAGGGTGTCCAGTCGTGTGAAGAAGTTACAGTTGGGTTAATGGGCTTTGGGTCTTAAATGTGGTTCCGTAATTATGAGGAATAAGTTGGTCACCACATCGAACTAACGCAAGTATTCTAGGCACGCGAGTGCTTGACTGTTCTGACCTTTAATATTAACTGGTGATGAAGTTCTGTTCAGGTACTCTTGGGGCTAGGATTTTAAATGTTATGTTTCAGGCAGGGCCGGATTAACAAAACATCGGACGAACGCAAGAGGAGTCGATAAAAGTAACTCTTCTTGACAGTCTCTAATCTTTTTAAGAGGTTCAAAGAACTTAGGTGGTGTTTAACCTTTTAGTCACAAATCCTGGTGGGTTGCCACAGACAATTTTGTGCCTAGGATCTATATATGCTAAGTGCTCCTGAGAGTATCTTGCATAGACCCTTCTAACACACAAGATCTTTCTCTCCTAGATCTCTGTGAGTTAAGTGCCAGCTAATGTCTAAGATAATAAGTGTACTGAAAGGTAGGCTTGCCTTCGTCCTTCAGTATTCTTATTAGGTTAGAGAAGAAACTAATATTAACTATAACTATAACTATAATAACTATATTAAATTCTGGGTGGCCAGAAGTAATTAGTTATACGTATGTAGCTAATGTTGCACTGTATTTAACACAGCAGATCTTTCTCTCCTAGATCTCTGTGAGTTAAGTGCTAGCAAGATGTCTAAGATAATAAATGTATTGAAAGGTAGGGTTGCCTGCGTCTTTCAATATTTTTACTAGGTTAGAGAATTAGAAACTACTATGAATAACTACAGTATATTAAATTCTGGGTGGCCAGAAGTAATTAGTTATACGTATGTAGTCCTTGTTGCACTATATAAATGACTAGCAGGGGTACCAGGCGTTGCCCGGGTTTAAATTCTACTACCATAATCACCATCATCAATCACTACTACCACAATCATCACAATACTACTACTACCATAATCACCGGCCTCGACCTCCCTGTGCCTCATTAAACGGCGACCTCGATTTCGGCCGCTAAATGACCTCCGATTTTGGATCTGACCTCATCCGTACCCCCATTTTGGGGGGCTGCGAACAACTTTCGTTCCATACACCTTTTCGATCGGAGGCCTCTTTCTGCCCCAAACGGCCATTTTTTTATTTTTATTTTTTCAATTTCGGCCTCGAAACGACCTCCGATCGTGGCCTCGCCCCCTCTATGACCTGACCCAGGTCAATTGACACCCACATGCAAAGTTTCAGCTCCCCAGGTCCAAAACTGCGGCCGCCTATTAAGAACAGACACACACACACACAGACAATCGAAAATATTATATAGATTAGAAACCCAAGTGGAAGAGGCCATACCAGCAATGGGTTTTTAATACACTTACTTTGTATTTATATGTATATTATTTAAGGTCTCTATATTAACCAATGGGTAGCCCCGATTAATAAAGATTCTAAAAAAAGTTTATATATATGTCACTGACAGTATCACAGACTCCGGGGTGCCGTTCGTCAGTAACTAGTCTTAAGTAGGGGTATAAAATAGTCTTCAGTCAGAGCGGGTTGCCGATCGTACAGAAGCGATATTTCTACTTACGTGAGTTCTCTCCTCCCAGGGTTTATATAGAAGGGGCTGCTCGGTGTTGTCGAGTCTGCATGATGGTTGGCTTACTGTTATCAAAGGGTTTTAGGAATGGGAGACGTAAGGTTTAGCTTTACATATGGTGCTCTATTGGAGGGCTTACTTAATTGGGTAATGGAAACTACAGTAGTAGATTTAACATTACTTATTTGTGGAGATAACAGGACTTCAAGCTGGCAAGCTTTCTGAGGTGTGGAGGAAGTTGGAGCTGGGGTGTTGTCTAGGCTTGTAAGTGGTTCACTTTATTTTTGGAGGCAGCTGTGTACTGTGGCGGCTGAAGATTCGTTGCCTGGGTAATTCGTTTCTTATTTCTTCTCTCTCTCCTCTCTTTATCTCTCTCTCCTCTCCTTCTTCTCTCTCTTTATCTCTCTCTCCTCTCCTTCTCCTCTTTCCTTTATTTCTCCTCTCCTTCTTCTCTCTCTTTATCTCTCTCTCCTCTCCTTCTTCTCTCTCTCCTCTCCTTCTTCGCTCTTTTTCTCACTCTCCTCTCTTCTTCTCTCCTCTCTTCTTCTCTCTCTTTATCTCTCTCTCCTCTCCTTCTTCTCTCTCTTTATCTCTCTCTCCTCTCCTTCTTCTCTCTCCTCTCTCTTTATCTCTCTCCTCTCCTTCTTCTCTCTCTCCTCTCCTTCTTCTCTTTCCTTTCTTTCTCCTCTCCTTCTTCTCTCTCTTTACCTCTCTCCTCTCCTTCTTTCCTCTATCTCTCTCCTTTATCTCTTCTTCCTCCTCCTTCCTCGTGACAGCAGTATTCATGTGTTTCCCAAGTTACATGAGGGGAGACTGGCCGTTTGTTAGGTCTATTGATTCATGTATTCATATATTTTGTTTAGTTTCCTCCCTAGACCTCCACAAGCTTAGAAAAACAACCCCTAGACCCCCCTTCAATATAAATTTGCACATTTTTCGATAGAAAAATGTCCCGGCCGAAGGCCTATTTCTCTTAAAATTGCAGGTTCGCTATCGCTCGCCAGGAAATAATCTACACATAAATGGCACGAATGGTCTTAAAATTGACAACGAAATGGGGCAAAAGGTGTTAAAATCGCCAAACTAATTATTGGCCGAACGTCTTATAATCTCAAAACTAGTGGAGCTAAACATTAGGGAGAAGGGGGTCAAGAAAAACGGTCTGCCTCCCCTTATAAGGTCTGGCAAGTGGCTTGAGGGCTCATTAGTACGTATGTTTACCTTCTTATTATTGAAGTTATTATTATTATTATTATTATTATTATTATTATTATAACTTGGTGAGTGACTTGGGTGCTGATGACAATTTTTACTTTTGTATATCTTCAGACTATTATTTCAGTTTGATTTAAATATACAGTATATATATATATATATATATATATATATATATATATATATATATATATACTGTATATATATTATACTGTATAATTATATTATATTTACTAATTTTACTCTTTCTCTCTTTCTTTCTATCTATCTATATTTATCTATCTATCTTACCAATTTCTCCTCCCCTCTTCTTCTTTCCCACTTCCTATGATCGTAAATGGCATTATGGGATCCCTTTATTGGTTCTGGAGGTCGTAGCCAGCTGGGAATCTAGGGGGCATTAGGGATCCAAAAGAGCGCCTAATGAATTGATCCAACCCATAAGAGGAGGTGAGGGAGGAGGGAGGGAGAGGAGGAGGGATGACAGAAAGTAGGGAGAGGAGGAGGGATGACAGAACGTAGGGTAAGAGACGAGAGAGAGAGAGGGGGAGGGAGGGGGGACGATCTAGATGGGCCTTTCATTTTGTGGGCCATATTAAGGAGATTGACTTTATCAGTGTCCGGATGTAACAATGGTGGGCCTGAGAGAGAGAGAGAGAGAGAGAGAGCGGGGATTGTGTATATATATATATAGAGGGTGGAGGATCAGAGGAGGCGGAAAACAGGGGGCAAAAGTCTGCTATTGGTGGAAGGGTTAACTAGGAGAGAGAAAGGGGGTAACCGCTTCACGGATGCGCACTGGATGCGGGATGGTGGTCAGTAGGTGGGGTCGAAGCTGATTGGCTGCGTGTCGAGGGGCGTGGCCTAAGTTGTGTGGCGCCTGCAGAAGACGAAGCTGAAGGAGGTAGCGCGGGGGGCTGCGTCAAGGGCACCGGGGGGCGAGGAGGGGTGTTAGGTCCTGTAGGGTAGTGCCTTTTGGCAGAAGGAAGGATCTGAAGGTCCAGAGTTTGGTTGTTGATGTTGGAATGTAAGGCTTGGATATATAAAGCTTCGAGTATAGGTAATCTCCTTGGGTCACTTTCTTTATCGAGTATGGTGGTGTGTTTCTCTAACTCGTTGCGTGTGAGGTGAGGGTGGTTAGGGGTGAGATAGTGGTCTTTGATGGCTCCAGCCTGAAGGTGAAGAGTTAACCGACGTGAAAGACGAGTCTGCGTCATACCAATATAGGAATGAGGTCCACAGTCCTCATAATTACAGGTATGTTGGTAAATGACGTGATCGTCGGTCATCGGGCTCTTTATCTTGGTGGAGGCTGGTTTGTTGCGGAGAACGAGGTTGGAGGTCTTGGGGGATTTGTAATAAATTATTAATTTGATTTTGTTTTCCGGGTTGGTTGGGTGGACATGCTTGGAGATTATTTCTTTTAAGACGGCCTCGTCATTTTTGTGTTCAGAGGACATGTAATTGCGGTAGAAGATCTTAATTTCATTGGGGGGGTCAATGTTGGGAGGGCTTTGGGTGTACCATTTTTCAAGATGGTGGTTGATGGTGCTGGAGATGTCGGAGTTGGAGTATCCGTTATTTACTAAAACTTGGGATAGTCTTTCTAGTTCCTGGTGGGTGTCGGCCCAGGTAGAGCAGTGCGTGAGGGCTCTCCTAACATAGGCGGAGATGGAGGATAGAAGATAACGGCGGGGGCATTCACTATCGCCGTTGAGGCATTGTCCTGTGTTAGTTGGTTTAATATAGACGGTGGTTTTGAACCCATGGTCGTTCAGAGCTACGAGGATGTCGAGGAAGGGGAGTTGTCCATTGTTTGATTTTTCAAAGGTGAAGTTAAGTCCGGAGGAGGTCATGAAGCGACGCTGGAGTTCCTGTAGTTCGTGGAGGTCCTTGATTTGCACGAAGATGTCATCCACGTATCTACAGTAGACGGCGGGTCGTTGGGCAGCTAGGAGCTCTTCCTCGATGGTACCCATGAAAAAGTTCGCAAAAAGAACTCCTAGGGGGCTGCCCATCGCCACACCGTCTATCTGCTTGTACATGTTGCCCCGGGGGCAAAGGAAGGGGGCCTCCTTGGTACATAGCTCCAGTAGTGTTTTCAGGGCCTTCTCCGGGATGTCCAGTGTAGGTGTATCAGGGCAATGATAAATTTGACGTAGAATCATGTCAATGGTCCTATCCACTGGCACGTTGGTGAACAGGCTTTCTACGTCGAGAGAGGCGATTGTGTGGTTGTTGTTACGGGGGGCGTCTCGTAAAGTGGCGATGGGCAGTCCCCTAGGAGTTCTTTTTGTGAACTTTTTCATGGGTACCATCGAGGAAGAGCTCCTAGCTGCCCAACGACCCGCCGTCTACTGTAGATACGTGGATGACATCTTCGTGCAAATCAAGGACCTCCACGAACTACAGGAACTCCAGCGTCGCTTCATGACCTCCTCCGGACTTAACTTCACCTTTGAAAAATCAAACAATGGACAACTCCCCTTCCTCGACATCCTCGTAGCTCTGAACGACCATGGGTTCAAAACCACCGTCTACATTAAACCAACTAACACAGGACAATGCCTCAACGGCAATAGTGAATGCCCCCGCCGTTATCTTCTATCCTCCATCTCCGCCTATGTTAGGAGAGCCCTCACGCACTGCTCTACCTGGGCCGACACCCACCAGGAACTAGAAAGACTATCCCAAGTTTTAGTAAATAACGGATACTCCAACTCCGACATCTCCAGCACCATCAACCACCATCTTGAAAAATGGTACACCCAAAGCCCTCCCAACATTGACCCCCCCAATGAAATTAAGATCTTCTACCGCAATTACATGTCCTCTGAACACAAAAATGACGAGGCCGTCTTAAAAGAAATAATCTCCAAGCATGTCCACCCAACCAACCCGGAAAACAAAATCAAATTAATAATTTATTACAAATCCCCCAAGACCTCCAACCTCGTTCTCCGCAACAAACCAGCCTCCACCAAGATAAAGAGCCCGATGACCGACGATCACGTCATTTACCAACATACCTGTAATTATGAGGACTGTGGACCTCATTCCTATATTGGTATGACGCAGACTCGTCTTTCACGTCGGTTAACTCTTCACCTTCAGGCTGGAGCCATCAAAGACCACTATCTCACCCCTAACCACCCTCACCTCACACGCAACGAGTTAGAGAAACACACCATCATACTCGATAAAGAAAGTGACCCAAGGAGATTACCTATACTCGAAGCTTTATATATCCAAGCCTTACATCCCAACATCAACAACCAAACTCTGGACCTTCAGATCCTTCCTTCTGCCAAAAGGCACTACCCTACAGGACCTAACACCCCTCCTCGCCCCCCGGTGCCCTTGACGCAGCCCCCCGCGCTACCTCCTTCAGCTTCGTCTTCTGCAGGCGCCACACAACTTAGGCCACGCCCCTCGACACGCAGCCAATCAGCTTCGACCCCACCTACTGACCACCATCCCGCATCCAGTGCGCATGCATGAAGCGGTTACCCCCTTTCTCTCTCCTAGTTAACCCTTCCACCAATAGCAGACTTTTGCCCCCTGTTTTCCGCCTCCTCTGATCCTCCACCCTCTATATATACCCTCCCTGTTTACCTTTTTATCATTCCTTCCTTACTTGATAATGCTGGTTGTCCAGTGAAACGCGTCGTATATCCTGTATCTTCATGTACTTTAATGTAACCCTGTACCACCATGAATTTTGCTCATCTCCTTCATCTACTTCCTGCCACCCAGCGAAAACTCATCAGAGACCTGGAAACTTTGAATAATAAAATTTCCAACGCAGAAATTGCCATTTCTTTCAACCTCGTATGTATTAAAGAAAATTTATTACCTGGCTTTACCAACATATATATATATATATATATATATATATATATATATATATATTATATATATATATATATATACATATATATATATATATATATATAAATACATTCAGTATATACTGTACACTATATTATATAAGTAGTAGAAAATATTGTACTTATTTGAACTATAAAATCATTATAATAAAGAAACTACAGATTCTGCTCTATTTGAGTATAGGTACGAAAGGTCTTAATATTGGCAAAGAAATGGGGCGAAAGTTCTTAAAATAGACAAACTAATAGGGCAAACGTCTTAAATTCTCAAAACTAATGATGCTAAACATGAGGGAAAAGAAGGTCCAGAAAAACGGCCTATCTCCCTTTAATGGTGGGTTCACACATTCACGTATATTGCTCCCGTCAGCTCCCGTCCGGCGTATCGCAAAGACGCGAGTAGTTTCTGCTGTTGAACGCCCGTTCTTCCACGTCTATTGCACTTCCCGACAGACTTAGCGTAACGGGGCCAGTGTTACGTCAGACGTAATGGAGTCGTATTGAACTACGTACGTGTTTGCGACGTGCGTAAGCATAGCCCCGTTTGACCTCATGGGCTGCACGATTTGCGGGAACACAGGCCACGCCCATGCCACGCCCCCTCAAGACCGGCGTAGATGAGGCCGCATGTCTTGGGATTTGTTAGGTCGTACCTGGACCGGTTCTGGCCAATCGTAGGCACACCCCGTCTGACCAAACACAGACAAAGACAGTCTTTGTCAACCACGTAGGTCTGGGTTGGATTCTGGGAACTACAAAAGGGCAGGAATGGCCACACCATTCCCATTCCCAGTCCTTCATCGGCACCATGAACAACATCGAGGAATTCATCCTGGAGGAGTAACATCGAGGAATTCATCCTGGAGGAGTAACCCGCTGAGTGCCAGCCAATTTTGACGGTGTGCTTCTGCCAGTGTCATATTTTTTTTTTTTTTTTTGGCTAAATCTATTAAGTTGGGAGAGAAATGGTAAAAAAAACACTCCCCTCGCCAGAAATCAGGTCCCCGATGGTCCCGAAAGTAGCTGAAAAGACACTATAGACTACAGAGTCTTTTATGGTATCGGAATGTATGGGTGGGAGGGTGGTTTTGGGGTTGGTTGGGGGAAGGTAGAAGGGTAATTGACTTGTGTTACACATATGAAGCCGATTGGTGAGGTAGTTTCGCCACCACGGATTTTCCTTTTTTTCCTTTCCTTCGTACGGATACGCTAGAAGTGGGTGGTGGGAGGAGGTTGGGGGTGTGATGGGGGGAAGGCACAAGGGTAAGAGACTTGTCACACAAATATGGAACCGATTGGTGCAGTCGTTTCGCCGCCACAGATTTTCCTTTTTTTTCCTTCTGACGGGACCGACAGTCAGCGAGTGCGTGGGAGGAGGGATTTGGGATTTTTGTGGTGGATAGCCTAAAGGGTAAGGTACATGTGGTAAAAATATGAAAGCCATAGGTGCAGTCGTTTCGCTGCTACGATTTGTTTTCGGCAGGGTGCAGAGGGTGGCAGGGTTGGCTTGTTGGTTGCTGCTCCGGTGTGGTGAGAGGTGTGACTGGAGGGTCCCTCGCTGGTCCCGTTGTCCCCTCGTACAATGATGCCGCGTCTTCCCGCCAACCCGCAGTGCGGCGGTTCTGCCAGATGCGGCCTAACTAACGTATACTTCCACGTTCGACTGGAACTTTCTACGATTTGACGAGAGCAGCTCTCGTCTCACGTGGTAGCTGCTACGTCCGACGAGGATGCTCTGGTCAGACGACCGTGGTGGCCTGGTCGGTCGTAAGTTTCCCCGTCTTTTGACATACGTGAGGGCGAGCCACGTTCCTGATTCGACTCGAATCAGCAACCGCGCGGCCTTGGCCGCACCCACAACATTCCCGACCCACGTGGGCTACTCGTTTCTACTCGCGCCATGCGAGAGTACCCCCCCGACTGGCCGTAATTTCATTAAAGTTTTGCGTATTATGCCATTACGTTTTACGTAATCGGTTGCCAACTACCAATATACCTTCGTTTACAACAGACGGGAGCTGACGGGAGCAATATACGTGAATGTGTGAACCCACCATAACGATCCTCTCGGCTGTTACGTTCAACGTAACATTATCTTCTAACCCCTTGTGTACCGGTGTCGTCTTTTTTTGTTTGATGTCGAAAACATTTAGACGCTTTTATGAAGCTTGGGAAGGCTATTTGGTAGCTTTTATGAAGCTTGGGAAGGCTATTTGGTAGCTTTTATGAAGCTTGGGAAGGCTATTTGGTAGCTGAATGGATTAATAATTATGAAGCTTGGGAAGGCTATATGGTAGCTGAATTGATTAATTATGAAGCTTGGGAAGGCTATATGGTAGCTGAATGGATTAATAATTATGAAGCTTGGGAAGGCTATATGGTAGCTGAATGGATTATTGAGATAGTCGGTAGCGTTTTTATGGGTAGACGTTCTTCCTAAGCTGAATAAAATCGCCTAATAGATGCTAAATAAAATTGAAAAGATGTCGCCAGTACACAAGGGGTTAATAGTACATAAATAATATCTACAGCATGTGTTCTCGACTGTATGACTATTTCTTCGATCAGTATGTCTATCTTTCTCCATAATTTTGTTTTTATTTGTGTGTGTGTTTGCCTCTCATTTTTCTTTCCACCCCTCCCCCTCTCTTCCTTCCACATAGATGCTCTCCTCTCTCACCCCTCCCTCCCTCTCTCTCCCCCTATTAGAATTCCCTCACCATACCCAGTCGATCTTCCCTCCACCCCTCTCTACTCTACTCCTCCCCGCTCCCTTTCCCTGGGCGATGTCACCCACGTCAGGACCCATAATTGATTTAGCGGACGTGTCAATCTCCTCGTCCTTCATTGACAACCTGCCTGGGACTCCGGGGGGGTCAATGGAGTTGGCGACCCCCAGGAAAGCAGCACCCTAGGCCCCACATCCATATTTTGATGTATATATTTGTTGTATGATGAATAAATATGTAAATGATGCATTTCTTTCTTTAACCTATCAATATATATATTATTAAAATTAATACTTAACAGACTTAACATGGAAAATAATGAAACAAGAATTCAATATGAAAAATAAGCAATGTATTTAGATGGGAAAATATACTTAAAGAAATGTAATTAAACATGAAACTTATTAATCAGAAGAAATAAACTTATAAGAAAATAGTAATATATGAAAAATTAATAAATCAATACGATGGGGAAATGTACTTATAAAAATAGTTAATGATGACAAATATGACAGTTAGTATTATGGAGGAATATAATTATAAAAAAAAATAAACATGACTGAAGTTATTATGATAAAAAGATAAACTTATGAAAGTAATAAAGCATGAAAAATAGATAATTATTATTATTTTAGGAGAAACATACTTATAAAAAAAAAATCAACATGAAAAATGAAGTTATTAATCTAAAATAATATAGTTAAACACATACAAATGCAAAGTATTGATCTTACCTATACCATGCTGTCTTGCCATGACACACTACCACGAGGGGAATTGTAGTAATCCCTGAGGTGATCTCGGACTTGCTTGGCCCCTCGTTGCGTGTAGCTCCCGCTTACTTGAACCGGAGGACCAAGGAGGTCTGGTTGGCCCCTCCAGGAGGCAAGGGAAAACTCATGTGTGACAGGGTCCTCAACATCTGCGCCAGTTCTGGAGGGATTTCTGCTCGTGATGAGGTTGTGCAGAACACAGCAGGCTAGCACCAGAGGCTCAAGTCGATCAGCATTGACGCGGATGGCGGTGTGGAACAGCCGAAATCTGTACACAGACAAAAGAAGGAAAAACTATTTATTAATCATACAATATACCAGGCTAGGGAATATAGTCAGATTATGCACACACACACACACACACACACACACACACACACACAGCCCGTAGCCTAGTAGGTAGAGCTCTCGTCTCACACACGAGGGGTCGGGGGTTCAATCCCCGGCCGGGCGGAGACAAATTGGGCTTGTCTCCTTTCATGTGTTAGCCTCAGTTCACCTAGCTGTAAATAGGTAACTGGAATAAGTGGACGACGTTGTGACGTCCCATCTGGGGTTGGCAAAAATGGTACAAGGCGAGATGGGTATCATATGGTTCACCTAAGCTGATGGTTACCTAAGCCTTCGGGCGAGACGGTACCGTCTATAGTGAGAATGGTACCATACAGATCCACCCTAAGCCTTCGTTTCCGATGTCGCCAATTGGCTAAAAATACAGACTACACACACATCCACAGCCATTCCAACGATACATATAACACCTACACATATAGGAGGCAGGAAATAACGAGCATGCTCACTCCCGCAATACAACTAGAGTAAGTACAACTAGAGTAAGTACACACACACACACACCCATACAAAGCTCAACGAGCTGCCATTCTCTAAATAAACCGTTTAGTATTATTATTATTATTATTACACACACAAATAGGGTACACACCTATTGGCCAGGATTCCGAAGGCGTTTTCCACTACACGTCTCGCCCTGCTGAGCCTGTAGTTAAAGATCCGCTCCTCATGCGTCATGCTCCTTTGTGGGTAGGGTTTTTGCATCCAGTGGCGTAGGGCGAAGGCGTCATCTCCTACAAGAAAGTAGGGGACATCCATCTGAGGATCGCGGGGTAAAGGCTCTGGTGGGGGTAGGTTGACCTCATTTTCGTCGAACATTGAGAAGAGGTTACAGTGCCTGAAGACCCCGCCATCAGATTCAGATCCATAGGCACCCACGTTAACAGCCATGAACTGGTAATTCGCATCAACGATGGCCATGAGGTTGATGGAAAAGAATTTCTTGTAGTTATGGTACTTCGAGCCAGAGAATTTAGGGCTCTGGACTCGGACATGTTTGCCATCTATCGCCCCCACAGTGTGCTCAAAATTCACCTGTCTGCGAAACCCTTGGCGACAGCTTTCCATTCCTCTGCAGTCTGGGGCATCTTCATCACTTCATCGGCAAACTCTGCAACGATGGCCTCGCAAGTTTCAGGCACAATACCAGAGATGGTGTTGGGGGCCACACGGAAATTGTAGGACATGTCCTTGTAGGTACACCCAGTCGCTAGGAAACGTAGAGTGACGGCCAACCGTAACCCCACATCAAGAGGTTTCCTCCAAAAAGTTTCATTCTTCTCGAGCCTGGGTGTCAAACGATGCACCATCTCGTTGAATAGGGGCTCACCCATCCTCATAAAGTTCCTGTAGAGTTTGGGGTCTTCTTCTGCCAACTCTTTCATTAGGCAATCATAGTGGCCATTGGTTGTTCTTGACATAAGGTACGTTCTGACCCATGTTTTTCTTGGCTTTCGTTGCTTCTTCTTCCTCTGTTTGGTGAAATATTCAGCAGTCAGCAAACACACTTTCCCATGAGATTCCAGGTAAGCTCCGTATTTCTTGCGGTCAACGTAGATGAGATCCATGGCGGGTACAGTCCGGTAATCAAATGGTGCGGATGACAGTACAGCCTCAGCTTATATATACCAGGTCCATTGTTTACCTAAATCGCCGCTACATCGTCGGACGCCGTTCCAATGCCGCACCTCCATCGTACCTTCATCGTATTCACATTACGATGGCCTTGAGATTATCGTTGTGCTGTCGCCACGTCGCCACCCGGGTACACCGACGCCATGACGTTGTACGCCATGGCGTCTCCATACGCCGCTGGCCCACCGTAACACCGTAGGTACTACGTCGCATGCCGTCCTTGTGCTGTCGTGATATCACACCGAAGGACACCTATGGACACCGCCCGTCGCCAATTTTCCACGATTTGGGCCACGATTTGGCGTCGCAGCCCATCGCCATACCCCATCGCCAATGTGTGATTCCACCCTAAACCTGACCCCCAAACAATCATGGCGGCCAGCAGCACAACAGTAGTGACGCCCCAAATTTCCACCCAGACAACAGTGAACAATCTCTAACTAGACCCACCAAGGACTTCCTTGTCAAAAACTTTACAAAAACCCAACTCCAGAAACATTGTCGTGACTTAGACCTACCAAATGTGTGGGATAACAAAAATTTGATAATAGAAATGATAATAGAACAAGCCAAGAACTCCAACACCCCTAGTGATATAGATGAACCCATCTCGTCGACTATCACTACAGCTGTAAATAGTGAAGTAATGAGGTTTAGTGAGCAAGTGATGAAAATAAGTGAAGCTGTAAAACATTTGAGTGAACGTGTAGCATCACTAGAATCGAGCACCCCTCGTGACGCCGCACTGACCTTGACCCCTCCCCAACCTAGTGTTATGATCGCCCGTGTGGAGGAAATAAGTGCACGGCTCACCAAGCTAGAAGAACGATCTAGCAACATCTCCGACGTCACAACCGAATCAATACCGAATGAAAAATGTCTCCATATTGAGCAACGAATCTCTCTTCTGGAGGAAAAACTGGCTCAAGAAAGGGAAACAGTGAACGACAGTGCCCCGGGAATTAACTCACCCAACCAGTCCACCATAGATAAAAAAACAACATTAATTCTAGCAGACATCAACCTCAACGATATCAAAGTGTCAGACCTAAATAAAAATTGCGCCATTAGAACCTTGCACGAAGCCAATACTCAAGTGCTGGGTACAGGAAAAATTATCATGGGCTCCAGAACAATGCATAATCTACGGAGGCCTATTCGACGCAATGGAAAGCAGAGCCCCCTACAGTAGTTTTAGACAATTTAAGTGCTCTCGTAAGTGAACTGAAAACAAAAAACGAGAGCATGAACATATGTGTTTGCCAACTCGCACCCTGCCTACAATCTGACACACTCCAGGCCAAAATAAACGAACTCAACGAACACATACAGAAGTGGGCCAGTGACAATGGTATTTCTACCATAAATCCGGATCTCTCCTTCAAGCTAGCAGCAGGGGAAATCTACGAGGCCTGTTTTACCGATCATGGGGAGCACTAGGGCTCTCTCTTAAACAGGACCGGAGCTGTTAGGCTACTTGAGGCAATAGCCAAACAACACCAAACCTTCAATGAAAGTCTAAATCGGGCTCAAATTACAGATAACTCCAACAAAGACTGGAGTAGAAGCCAGCCACCCAACACGACCCGACCACAACCAGCAAATAACCCAAGAACGACGCCGGCCACCACCCATACCCGCCCACCCTCCACAAATTACGCCGACAAAGAAGGGTGGCAGATCGCAGGAAAACACCGCACCTCAAAACCTAACCCCAGGTCCCCAGCCAAGCAAGACACCACAAGGCACTACACCACCAAGGTCGCAGCCAGCCCCGCCAACCTGCTCACCACCCAAGCCCCTCCTCACCACCACCAAGATCCGGGTGTATATGGATCTTGACCACCACGAGGGTCATGGTCATCACCCCGTCCCCACTATCCCCAACACCACGAACAGGACTCCCACACCTATACACAAGTTGGGTGTTACAACTGTGGGGAGTTCAATCATACGCAGTCGAATTGTAGGTTTGCCCAAAAACTTATATGTCACGCATGCCACCAATACGGTCATAAAAGTAGACATTGCGAATATTATAATGCGTAGGAGAGTGGCAAGGAAGACACCGCCGTTAAAATTGAATCTAATGATAATTTAAGGATAGAACACATCAATGCTCAATCTCTGCTTCACAATTTTGATGACATAAATATATTAACACCTTAAGAGCGGCCTATGCGGTTTATTTATATGTACCGCCCAGCGGGGTGTTTTTAGCCAAAATAGGGCTGTTTACGTGATCATTTTCATGCCTAAATAAGACCCAGAACGTAAAACAAGTATCTATCCCTGAAAGGGCATAAACAGAGCTTTCGAATGACACCATAACGATCCTTTTATGATGGCTAGTTTTCTTGCAATAACCGTGCAACGCGAGTGCAAAAAGCATGTAATTAGGCACTTTCCCCATACAATTCCGTATATAGCGAGTGAGAGAGGGAGGAGGGAGGTGAGATTCGTGTCAGTAGGTTCGCCGCGGTGGTCTGGAGCAGTCATACGCTCGCTACTCTCCTGCCACCACTTGTCTCTCTCTCTCAGCAACATTAAGTGCTGAAATTGCCACTCGACCTATGTCGAGCGCCGCCACATAGTCCAGCTTTATTTAACTCGACTTATGTTGCTCGCCGACAGTTAGGGGTTAATAAAGGAAAGAAACATAGATATTCTCTGTATTAGCGAAACATGGTTACTCCCTCACACTCCCGACGCATTAGTAAATATTCCAAATTATAAGATATACCGATTTGATAATGGCCGTGGTTCGGGCGTATGTACAGTATATATGTAAATGAGTGTCTACATTCCAAAATAATCGATACTGGAATCACAAAACTAAAAGGCGTAGATGATATCTGGGTACAAATACAATTAAGAAAGTTGCCCTCCATAATAATTGGTTGTATTTATAGACATCCAAAGGCTCCCGCAAGTGCATGGGATAATATCACTGACACCTTACGATCAGTGATCATCAGAAAGAAAACAATGTTTGTACTAGGTGACCTAAATGATAATTTATTTTCTCAAAATTGTAAACTATCTCGCATTATAGCTAACAATAAACTCACCCAGGTCATAGACAAACCCACATGCATAACATCCACCTCCGCAACCCTGATTGACGTAATAATAACTAACAACTCCAATATAATAACTAACTCTGACGTTTACCCGCACACCATAGCTGACCACGATTTAGTAGGCGTTACAATAAACGTATATAAACCAAAACGTCCACCAATTACAAAGGTCTCTCGCGACCTAAGAAATGATACAAGTGACACCCTTTGCTCTCATATAGTAGCTGAAACCCCCACCCTAAACAAAATATTACAAACAGACAACGTAGACACACAAGTAAATATATTAACCTCCGTCATTACACAAAGCCTAAGTAAGTGTTCCCCAGTAACAACTAAAATAAGTCGTCGTCCACCCTCGCCATGGATAAATGATAACGTCCGTGAAGCCATTAATGCTAGAAACACAGCTCAGAAAACATTGAAAGAAAACAGACTCAACCCAACATTACAACGACATTTTAATGATTTAAAGAAGCAAGTTAAACGACTGATAAATTCCACTAAAAAACAATATTTTAACAATGAACTAAAAAAGTGCAAAGGAAATACTTCGGCAACGTGGAAAATAGTAAGGGAAGTAATACCCAACGACAAGCAAAGTGGTAGAAACTGTCTATTTGAAAACACAAATGAAAAGGCTGAAGAGTTTAACAAGTTCTTTGCAAATGTTGGAAAAAAAACATTCGATGATACGCAATACACAAGATATGGCAACACCGCTCCCCAACCCCATATACCCACACCTCTTCCTCACCTCACTCAAACTAATACCACATTATTTCGTCCTGAGCCAGTCGACCCCAATACTATTATTCTAACCATCAAACATCTTCACCAAACTAATTCGTTCGGTTCTGATAATATAGCGCTCAAATTCATAAAAGACTCTCTTAACGTAATAATATATTATCTTAGTCATTATTAATACATCCATAGTCACAGGTAAATTTCCTTCATCCTGGAAACATGCGCTAGTTACTCCATTGTACAAAACTGGAGACCCTAATAATACTAGTAATTATCGCCCAATTTCTCTTCTCCCAATTTTTTCTAAAATCATCGAGAAGATCGTTGCTAACCAACTCGTTAATTTCTTAGAAAACAATAACATTATATCAAACTCACAACATGGCTTCAGACCCAAACTCTCTACTGAAACAGCACTCACAGTAACGTTATCACAGACAAGATTTATGACAACATGGACAACAAACACATATCCCTCTTAACCCTTTGTGACTTGTCTAAGGCGTTTGATAGTGTAAACCATAATATTCTTATTAAAAACTCCTACAAAATAACATTGACTCTTTCTGGTTCGAGGATTACCTCTGTGAAAGAACACAGTCCGTCCGCATAAATAATACTATTTCCTCCATAGCAAAAACCCCTTACGGAGTCCCTCAAGGGTCTATTTTAGGACCAATTCTCTTCATTATTTTTGTCAATGATATACTAAAATACATAAAAAATTGCCTACTAGCACAATATGCTGACGACACACAGTTCCTTCACAGTGGCCAATTAAACGAATTAAATAATCTAATCGCTAGACGTGAAGAAACTCTACGGATTGCAAATGCTTACTTCCAAGAAAATGGTCTATTGCTGAACACCAAAAAGACTCTGTGTATCTTTATAGGAACACGTCAAATCATATAAAAAATACCAAGCAACACCACCATTCAATTCGGTGATACCAAAATCCAACCATCCATCCACATAAAAAACCTTGGTGTTCATTTGGATCAGTATATGACCTTCGACAAACATATAAGCCAAACAACAACAAAAGTAATGGGGGCCATATTATACATAAATAGAACAAAACATTATTTTGATAAATCAACTCGAATCGCAGTTGTACAATCACTAGTATTAAGCATTCTGAACTACTGTAATATGATTTGGGGGATGACTAATGCATCACTAATCACGAAGGTTCAAAGGTTGCAAAACTTCGCGGCAAGAGTCGCAGATGGTAAAGCTATGAAGTATGATCACGTTACACCCATTTTCAAAGAATTACAATGGCTAAGCATAAAGAAACAAATGACTTTTAATTCAGTAGCAACTATTTAAAAAAAAGTCACCCACCACTACCCAGATCATTTCCTACCTCTCCCAACTGTTAACAATATTACCGATAGTAATACAAGACAACGACACAATCTTTATGTCCCCAGAACCAAGACTGACTCGGGAGCCAGAGCTATGTCTGTAACAGGTCCTAAGTTATGGAATCAACTACCATCGGATATCAAAGCGGCAAATACCGTACATGCATTTAAATCAAAGTTGAAAAGAACTTATTAAATAATACATAATCTAAATATCGGGCCTCATTGTTCTCTATGGTAATATCATGTCCTATATATTCTTATTCATATTTTATGACTGTATATATGTGGGTATTTCAATATAGATACATATAAACTATATAGTCAAACAAATATGAATGTGTGTGTAAAAGTATGTAAGTCCACGCACATATATATACTGTATATGTATGTATTGCGTGTATATATGCATCTGAATGTGTATGTACAATCTAAGTTTATACCTTATACCTAAGTTTATACCTAAGTTAATACTTAATGTACACTTTGTAATTGTAATTATGAGCAGAATAACCAATTTTAAGTGGAATTTTTTTTTTTATTATTTTATTATTACTCTCTACTCTACTTCTTCCCCCTGCCTTCTCCCTCCCCAAAAATATCCGCTCTACTAAATGAAGTTGGCTATTAAAAGTTTTCTCCCAGATCTACAAGAAGAGGGAGATAGGGGGTGGTCAGGGGTGGGGAGAAAGAGTACAAAGGAGTACAAAGGAAATCAAGCAACAACAGATCTAGTGACCCTTCTAGGCTGCTTGTCTTCCAAAACACTGAGGATCAAGTGTCCAAACAGTGGTTTAGAGTGGGTAAGGGACATTGGAAAGGGAACTAATGTCCGTGGCAGGATTAGGAAGTTAGTAGGGGACAGAGGGGTTAGTAACTGAGGGGAGGATAAAATAAAGTTATTCATTTACAAACGCAGTCAGTCGCGGGTTTGATGCGAGATATTTGTCTAGGCGGAGTTTAAATGAATCAACGGTGCTGCAGTCTATAATGTCTCGGGGAAGCCCATTCCACAAGTTGACAACTCATTGAAGAAGAAATTCTTAGATTCGTGTGAGTTAAAAGATTTACCAATAATTTTGCAACCGTTTCCCCGCGTGTAATTAGATTGGTCGATAGTGAAGTACTTACTACAGTTCATATTGTCGATGCCTTTGATGATTTTGAACACTTGAATTAAGTCACCTCTTAATCTGCGTTGGGTTAAAGAAAATAGATTTAATTCTCTAAGACACTCTTCGTATGGTTTGTTCTTTAGGCTAGGTATCATTTTGGTAACTCTACGTTGAACTCGTTCTAGCTTGTTTATATCTTTTTGGTAATAAGGGCACCAGGATTGAACGCAGTATTCCAGAAGAGGGCGGACTAAGGAATTGTAAAGGGTTAGGATAACTTCTTTGGATTTATGCTCAAATGACCTGCCTATAAAGCCAATTATTTTGTTTGCCTTCTTAACAACTTCTGAACATTGTTGACTCGGTTTTAGGTTACTCGATACTGTTACTCCCAGATCGGTTTCTCTGTTTACATTCTTAAGCTGAGTGCCATTCATCGAATAGTTTGCTTTCTCATTTAGGTATCCGATATGTAGTACTTTACATTTATCCGAATTGAAACTCATTTGCCAAATTTGGACCCAACATGACAATTTATCTATATTGTGTTGCATATCGTCAACTTGTTCTTTTGAGAGTACGCTATTTGCAATTTTTGTATCGTCAGCAAATTTTGAGATTGTACAGGTGAGACCCTCATCTATGTCGTTGATGTAAATTAGAAAGAGAATTGGTCCTAGTACCGATCCCTGGGGTACCCCGCTACTTACATTGGTCCATTTAGATGCCTTACCGTTTATGACTAGTCTTTGCTTTCTGTCGCTGAGCCAATTTTCTATCCATTTCAACACACCGTCTTGTATTCCATGCGCTTTTAGTTTTAGCAGTAAACGTTTGTGGGGAACTTTGTCAAAGGCCTTTTGAAAATCAAGGTATATAATATCTACAGCTTTACTCTCATCGTAGAGGTTGAGGATATCGTGGAAGAAGTCTAAGAGGTTTGTTAAACAGGAACGTTTTTTACGAAAGCCGTGTTGAGTATCTTTAAGTATGTTATTTTCCTCTAAGTGATTTACGAGTCTGTCTCTTATGACCGTTTCTAGCATTTTACATACAACTGAGAATTAAGCTAATTGGACGATAGTTACTGGGTAGGGATTTGCTGCCTTTTTTGAATATCGGTGTTACGTTGGCTAGCTTCCACTGATCAGGCATAGTTCCAGACTGCAAGGATTTATTGAATAGTAATGTCAGTGGTTTGGAGAGCTCATCCTTAGCTTCCTTTAGAACTCTAGGCGAGATTGTATCAGGTCCAGGCGTTTTATTTACCTTGAGTTTATCTAAACAGTTCAATACTTCTCTCTCTGTAACGGTGATATTGCTTAGAACATCTGAATTATAAATCTGAATCGGCGATGGTGTAGGGATATCACTGAGGTCTTCTGTTGTAAAAACTAATGCAAAGAAGGTATTGAGGGCATTACTCATTTGTACTTCGTCTTTGGTGTATTCTCCATTTTCATCGACTAACGGTCCAACAGTTGAAGTAACTACTTTTTTTCTTTCTGATATAACTATAGAATTCTTTCGGGTTTGTTTTACTTTGATTCGCAATATGTAACTCTAGGGTCTTTTTACTTTGCATAATTAACTTTTTGGCTTTGCGTCGTAGCTCTACAAATTTTATCCGTTCTTCGTCATTTTGTGAGGATTTTAATCTATCATTAGCAAATTTTTTTAGCAAGCAGACAGTTTGAAATATGTTTATTCCACCATTTGGGCTTATTATTATGGCCTGGACGCCGTATTTTCGATGGTATGCAGTCTTGCACTGCTTTTAGGTAAGTGGTTTTGAATTACTTCCAAGATGTATTGATGTCGTTATTGTTAATTAAAAAGCTCCAATCAGTTTCTTTAAACATAGCTCTAAGTTTATGAAAGTTTGCTTTCTTGAAATTAGGAACTTTTTCGATGCTACTATTTGGTTCGTTACTAGTAAACTTTAAAGTGAAAGCTATCGTACGATGGTCGCTGTTACTGAATTCATCACCAACATTCAAATTCTCTATTAATTTTTCTTTTGTTGCAAGTACAATGTCAAGAACGTTATTACCACGGGTCGACGTTCGAACAAATTGATAAAGCGAACTCTCTTGCAAGTTCGTATACAAGTCATGTCCGGAGTGTGAAGTAAGAGTATCACCCCACTTGGTCACAGGTAAATTAAAGTCGCCAAAAATTACGGTATCTTGTGAGTTACTTACATCTGCAATTTGTTCGTAAATTTCTTGGTCAGTTTGTACTGATTGAGCTGGAGGTCTGTATATTAACGCAAGTATTATTTTTGTACCTTTATTATTCTTTATTAGCACAAAATATGTGTTGACGTTCACAATTTGAGGTTTTGACAAGAGGGTCGGGTTAAGACTTTCTTTGATATAAAGTAAAATGCCTCCTCCATTTCTATTTATTCAACTTTTCTCAAACATTACATAACCGGGAAGTGAATATTCTGCTAACAAGTCTCTATCTTCTGTATTGAGCCAAGATTCTGTTATGCCAATCACATCATAATTTTCTGTAAACACTAGCTCCTCTAAATCTGAAAATTTATTGCGTATGGTACGAGTGTTTGCATAGAAAACCTTTAAATTTGTTATTTTAGAACTCACGGAATGCTCTTTAATAATATTTTTAGTTCTTGTCGGATCTACATTTATGTTCATGGCTGTCCTCGGTCCTCGCTGTCTTCGGTCCTTATCGTTGGTGGTCCTCGGTTGCCTCTGTTTTTTGCTTGGCGTTAGATGATTTATGTCACTGCTGCTTCTTCTCGGATGGCGTTTTTTGATCCATGGCTGTGGACTGCTTCTTGTAGGAGATGACCCATGCGTGCTGAACCCACAGGGTTTAGATGAGTGCCATCCTTGCAGAACAGAGTAGGCTGGTTATAGAAATTATGCCAGAGGTTGATGAATTCAACTTCTTCCTTCAGACACAAATATTTTAGTCGGCTATTTGTGCTGAAGGCCTTGTCGTAGAATTTGTCAGGTGCGTCGATCTTGGGGAGAATGCCTGAGATGATGATATTCCTTGACTTGTTTTTGTAGTGCTGGATCATCTTGCGATATTTCTCCATCAACTCTTCGGATCTGGTGCGCATGACGTTATTTGAACCAGCATGGATGACAAAAAAGGTATTTTCGTTTGCATCCTTTGTGGTATCTTCGAAGGCTTCCACAATGTCGTCCAGTCCAGCTCCTGGGATTCAAAATCTTTTTCGTCGATTTGGGACTCTGTCGCAGAACTCTTCGACCTGTCCTCATAGGATGGAATCCCCAACGAGCCTGGTCTCTTCTGGTTCGTCTTCCATCTCTACCAAGATCTCAAATCTGTTTGACATTGTGACTGGTAGATGAGACCTTTACTGCGTTGGCCATGCACCGTTCCTCACTGGTGTAAATCCGGAAACCTGTGGTGGCGAGACTCTGCGTACAGGTTGGGGAGAGGAGTGGTTAGAACAGGGGCGAGGGGTTGGTACTGTTCATGCTAGCAGGCTTCTTGCACGAGGAATGGGGGAGAGACTAAGGTGAACAGGGCGGCTGTCCTGGTTTGATGTCGGCTCAGGTTCATCAGAAGCATCTGCTGCAGTGGCTACTGCAGGTGTTGGATTGTTGGCAGATGACATTGGGGCGGTGGTAGATGCTGGAGTTGAAACAATTGGAGTTAGTGATACTCCAACGTTGAGTGTTACAAACTCTTGGAGTGATTCCAGCTTCCTGGTGAGGGCGTTGATCTTGTTGTGGGCTTCATCCAATTTCGCTGTCAAATCCTCTTGTTGCTGGCAGAGTCGGCAGACTTGTGGAGAGAGAGAGAGAGCGAGAGAGACTGTTTTTACCTTTACAGTACCGGCGACGTCTATTTGTATTTATTTCAACTGCATTTAGACGATTTTATGAAGCTTAGAAAGGATATATGTTAGCTAAAATGATTAATTGAGAGAGTCTGTAATCTCCTAGGCTGAATATAATCGTATAACAATACCCAAAATATAATGAAAAAGATGTGACTGGTACTGAATGGGCTAACTTGTCGAAAAATTTACCCTATTAGCAGGTGATAGACCCAAAAATAACATAACGTTCCCTTAATTTACTCCCTTTCTATCCTCTTCACCCCAATCATCACCTGCCTCTTTCCCTCTTCCTACGACCTTGATTACCCCTCATTTCTTATTTCCGTCATATCCCTGTCTCTTCCCATTTATCCGTCTGTTCATTAATTTTTTTCCCTTCCCCCTATTTTACTCCCTTTCTTTCCTCGTAATCCTAACCTCACCTGTTTCTTTCCCTCTTTCTACGACCTTGATTACTCCTCTTCCTTGTCGCCTATCTCCTCTTTGTTTAGCCGTTCGTCTGTCTGTGCCCCTTCTCCATTTTCTTGACACTAATTTACTATCTGTCTTCCCTTGTCTCTCAAATCATAAACTGCTTCTTTCCCCTTCCTACGACCTTATTTTCCTTTCTCTCTTGTCTACACTCATCTTTTATGTTCCTTCCATCTGTCTCTCCCTTTCCTTTCTTAATTTACTCCCTTTCTTTCACCCTCTATTATTCCTTTTCTAATCATCACCTACCTCTTTCCCTCTTCCTACTACCTTAATTTCCCCTGTCCTCTACTCTCCCATACATCTGTCATCTCCCCGCTGACATGAAAACTGAACCGCATTCCGCGTGGAGCACTGGGTACTTAAATGTATTTGCAGTCTTAATTACCCCTAGGTCTTGTTCTATCTCTCATTTTCTTTTTTCTGTCAGCTGTCTCTTCTCCTCTTTGACCGAATTTCCCGTCTCGCCTTGTCTCCATCTTCCTTTTCTAATCACCTGCCTCTTTCCCTCTTCCTACGATCTTAATTACCCCTTTTTTTTTTTTTTTTTTTTTTTCTATATTCCAACTTACTTCCTCTCGGGCATAGGCTGAGAGCCTTAACATTCACCGCTTTACAATGAACAGTGAAGCCCGTGAGGTCTTGTTCCAGTCTAGGGAGTGAGACATGTGAAGCACGTAGAGTACAACGAGCACCTGCCATCTTGCCTTCACATGAGGCACGGTGCTCACTCATGGCCCGAAACGACCCCATCTCTGAAGCCACCTCGTTCCCGTGCTTCACTGTCTCACCCCCTACACTCGGACTCTCACACTTACACACACACAACGCCACCTGTTGAGCAGATAACTCTTGACCCCTCTACCCTCCTCAACACCTGTCCCCTCTCCTGTCTCTTCCCTGTCGCTATCAACTCTCCCAATCTTAACCCCTTCAGCATCATGGCACCATTTTACCTTTGATTCCGACTAAAATTAGAGATTTTATGCAGTTTAAGAAGGACCCATGTTATTCAGAAGGTTTATTGAGATCGTATTTGCCCATTTGAGTCTTAAAGGTAGATTATAAACTAAAAAAATCGTCTAATGGTACCCAGGATATGATGAAAATTACGTCATGGTGGTGAAGGGGTTAAATGGCGTTGAATCTTTGCTCTGTTAACCCTTAGACTTAGAGGATACGATGACGCATTTCAGTAGTTTTTTTCTGGCTATCATTAGACGATTGTATTCATATTAGGAAGGGTATATGGAAGTCAATAGGGTAATTGAGATAGTCTTTACCCGTATAGTTCCCACATATCCTTCCTAAATTGTATAAAATCGTCTAATGATAATTAGCATGTATATATTTTTCTTGATTACTGAGCTGTGGCTTGATTTTCAAAATGTAATATAATGTTAATGGGAGACTCAAAACATAAACCACTATAGTCTGTTTTAGTTCAGCTGAGGGTAAATGTCCCAATTTTCATTACTCCGTTATTACGAAGATTTTGTAGCGAAATTTGTTGTTAATTATGAAAACCTGGCATTAGGGGAGATGGTCGTTTTTCTGGTCACTCTTCTTCTTCATGCTTAGTCCTATTAATTTTCAGAAGACGTTTGGCCAATTAGTTTGGCCATTTTAAGACCTTTCGTCCCATTTCTTTGTCAATATTAAGACTTTTCGTGTCATTTAGTTGTCGATTTTTTCCTGGCGAGCGTTAGCGAGCCTGTAAGTTAAGAGGAATCGGCCTTTGGCCGGGACATTTTTCTATCGAAAAATATACAAATTTATCTTGAAGGAGGGTCTTGGGCAGGTATTTTTATAAGCTTGATGGAGGTCTAGTGAGGAAACTAAAAACAATAGTAGAAATATACATAAATGAGCAAATAAATACGACCATCCCCCCTTAATATGACGTAGATAGACATTAGTTTCATATGTTTGCATTAGTATCGGGGAATTCGCTGCTAAGGGATTCAGTTTACCATCAACTGGAAAATAATAGACTTTAGATGTCACCCCATGATAACACTTTCAAGATTATGACGCATTTTGACAGTTTAATCTGGCTATCATTAAACGATTGTATACCATTTAGGAAGGATCTCTGGGAAATCAAATGGTGAAGACTATCTCAATTAACCCCCTGACTTCCATACCCTCTTCCTAATCTGAATGAAATCTTCTATTAATTGCAGAACACAGAACAAAAGTACGTAACCGGATACTGAAAAGGTTAATGGTATCGTACATTCTGTGATTTTGCCTGCGTCAAAGACGAAGGCTTACGATGACTGATTATATTGTTCTTGTTATTTTCTCTGTACCTGTTTTTTTTGTTTTTTTGTGTGTGTCCTGGCTATTATATGGCGATTTTTTTCATATTAGGAAGGATATATGGAAGTCAGAAGGTTAATTGCGATAGGCTTTACCATTTGAATTTCAACAGATCCTTCCTAAGCGGTTTAAACATTTCTAATGATAGCCAGAACATACTGTTAAAACGCGTCATGATCCTCACAGGGTTAAATTAACAAGTACTGTACTGGGTGCTGGTATTAACATTTGGTGGTTTTGATAATCAGTAGAGGATTTTCTGCAGTTTAAAAAGGATATGTTGTGGTAAAAAGATATAAGTGAGATAGTTCGAAGCCTGTTAATTGCTGTGGTGTGGGCCCTTTTTAAACTGAATGAAATCGTCTAACAGTAACCAAAATAAAGTTAAAAGGACAACACTGGTACAGAAAGGGTTAAGTGTCACTAAATTAGTTAATGCTTAGTTGATTTTTTTCGCCCGATCAAGACAAGCAAAGTTTAATTTTGTTTTCATTACTTAAGGTTTGCTTAAACTTCCTTCGGCCTTTATAAATGTATATTAATTGATAATTCGCTGATTTTATGATGTCAGGATGTTACCCCTCTGAGTGCCAGCGACGTGTGCTAATTGTATTGTATATTTTTTGTTGACGATATTATGCAGTTTAGGAAAGATCTAAAGATCTAAAGATCTAAAGATCTAAAGATCTAAAGATCTAAAGATCTAAAGATCTAAAGATCTAAAGATCTAAAGATGTGGGGAAATGTTGAGGTATGGTGGTGAGATAGTGATAGAATGGGTATGGAAAATGTGCAAACTAGCATGGGAGAAGGGGAGTGCACCCGATGACTGGAAGACTGGCATAATAGTCCCCCTATATAAGGGCAAAGGGGAAAGAGGAGTGTGTGGTAACCACCGAGGAATATGTCTTCTAAGCGTAGTAGGGAAGGTATACAGTAGGGTAGTGATTGAGAGAGTGAGAGTGAGAACGGAGAAATGGATAGGCGACGAGCAGGGAGGTTTTAGGAAGGGAAGAGGATGTGTAGATCAGATTTTTACCCTGAATTGTGTTGTGGAGAAGTATCTGGAGAAGAAACAAAAGGTGTATGTTGCCTTTATGGACTTGGAGAAGGCCTATGACAGAGTGGATAGAGAAGGTTTGTGGAAAGTACTTAGAATATACGGAGTAGAGGGCAAGTTGCTGAAAGCAGTGAAGAGCATGTATGAGGGTGCAAAGGCGGCAGTACGTGTGGAGAGTGAGCAGAGCGAGTTCTTTGACCTGAATGTTGGTTTGAAACAGGGGTGTGTGATGTCCCCGTGGTTGTTTACTGTATATATGGATGGAGTCATGAAAGAAATACTATCAAGAGCAGTGAATGTTGGTGTATCGCTGAAAAGGGAGGGAATTGAGTGGAAGCTACCTATACTGCTGTTTGCGGATGATACAGTTCTGATGAGTGATAATGAATGGGAGTTGCAGGGTCTGGTAAATGAGTTTGGAACAGTGTGCGAAAAACGGAATTTGAAGGTAAATACGGGGAAGAGCAAGGTTATGGTCTTCGAAAGGGGTGAAGTCACAGAGTGTGAGGTGAAGCTGAACGGTCAGGCTATGGAGATCGTCAACTCTTTTAAGTATCTGGGCAGTGTGTTGAGTAAAGATGGGACTATGGATGAAGAGGTGCGGGAGAGGGTACAACAGGGGAAGAGGGTTGTAGGAACGCTAAAAGCAGTAACAAGAATAGGGTGGTCAGTATGGAAGTGAAGAAGTCCTTGCATGACAGTGTGGTAACCCGACACTGACTTACGGAAGCGAAGCATGGACGTTGGTTGAGAGACTCAGACCAAGAGTGAGAGCAGTGGAAATGAATTACTTAAGGAGTGCGTGCGGAGTTACATGGAGGGATAGACAGACTAATGAGGAAGTAAGAAGGAGGTGTGGTGTGGAGGTAGATGTGCTGGAAAGTGTGAAAAGGAACAACTTGAGATGGTTCGGCCATATGGAACGTATGGAAAGCGAGAGAATGACTAAGAGGGTGTACGAGAGCGAGGTGGAGGGACAGAGGGGGAGAGGTAG
Source organism: Paralithodes platypus (assembly GCA_032716605.1). Taxonomy (NCBI): domain Eukaryota; kingdom Metazoa; phylum Arthropoda; class Malacostraca; order Decapoda; family Lithodidae; genus Paralithodes; species Paralithodes platypus. The sequence continues at coordinate 22,117,028 of CM064577.1, read as the reverse complement.
ACCGAATATGAGGTGGAAGGATGGAGTGAGGAACTACATGAACGAAGGCGGTGCTGGTTGGGGGGAGGGGCGTCGACTGACTGGGGACAGAGGTGCATGGGGGCGGTTCGTTCGTGGCCACCCCTTCGGGGATCACGGCGTCAGGCAATAGATAGATAGATAGATAGATAGATAGGAAAGATCTGTGGTAGTTAAAGGGGTTGGTTTCTTTAGATATAGTGAAGTCTTTATATTGCTAGAGGTCCTTCCTAAGCTGAATACAATCGTCTAATAGTTGCCAGAATATGATAAAAAGGACGTCCCTGGTACTAAATGGGTTAACTCATTCAGTGCCGGTGATATCCTCTGCATTATATTTTGGCAACTATTAGACGGTTATATTCAGTTTAGGAAGGATGTCTACCCGTTAAAAGATTACAGAATATCTCAATTAATGCTTTTAGCTAACATATATCCTTCTTAAGTTTCATAAAATCGTCTAAATGCAGCTGAAATAGAAACTAAAAGACGTCGCCGGTACTGAAAGGGTTAACGTTTTCTGTATCGGCGACGTTTTTTTATTTTTTTTATTATAGCTACATTTCGACGATTTTGTGCATCTTAAACCCGTGGAGCCCCGGCTAGTTTTGTAATGTTTGCGCACCAGAACCCGGCCGGTTTTCAAAAAATGGTTTTATTCCAGAAACAATAGCGAATGGGTTAGGAATGAAGGAAAAACCACGAAAAACCGCTCAAAAAGATTAAAAAAATGGTCCTACAGAGCCCCCGAAAATGGATTTTACAAGAGTAAAAAATTGAAGGCAATTATAAAAAAAAAAACAGGTTATTGCGCGCTCGCGCGCACGCACGTAGACTTTCAGAGTTTTCAATCATCGGCACGGTTGCGTGGGATACTTACCCTACCAATTAATGCCTACAGTGGCCGATAGAGGCGCTGAACGCAATGTTTACCGAGGTGCATTGTGGGATATTGGCGACATCGCGGACCTATCCACCCTCCCTCTCCTTCAACAATTCTTTATTATAAGCAGTTAGTCAAAATGTCTATAGCTGATACATACTTTGGTCTACCACTACCACTTTATCTAACACTACCACTTTATCCACAGCTACCACTTTATCCACCACTGCCACTTTATCCACCACTACCACTTTATCTACCACTACCACTTTATCCACCACTACCACTTTATCTAACACTATCACTTTATCTAACACTACCACTTTATCCACCACTACCACTTTATCCAAAACTACCACTTGATCCACTACTACAACTTTATGCAACTCTACCCCTTTAGATAAATCTACAGTTATACTACCCCTATTTTGTCACTATTCTGTTGGTACTAATGGGTTAATATTATTAGTAGTAGACTTAGTATGGTTTGATGATGCGCGGAAATGTATATTTGACTTGAAATAGATACATTGAAGTATTACAAACCTTTGCGAACCTATAAACAGGGAACGTGAGCTGGGTTTAGACCGTCGCGCACCCATAAACAGGGAACGTGAGCTGGGTTTAGATCGGTTTCGAGACAGGTTAGTTTTCGGTTTGGTTAGGTTAGGTTAGGCTAATGTTAAAAATACTAAAATGCGACGGTCCTCGGTATTAAACAACACTGTTTATCAAATAAAAAATAAAAAACAACAACAAATTACCTGAAAAACTCGTATCTGGTTGGTGATAATTTTGTATCAAAATACGTGTTTTTCCAGTTTCTGCGTCTGCTGAACCATCCAAAAACACGCTAAAAGGCGTGTTTTGAAGGGGGGAAGTGGTGGGGGATAGTGGAGGAGGGGTAGTATAACTGTAGATTTTCTGATTTACCCCACTTTATATAACACTACCATTTCATCTACTAATACCACTTTATCTACCACTAACACTTTATCCACCACTACCACTTTATCTACCACTACCACTTTATCCACCCTACCACTTTATCTATCACTACCACTTTATCCACCACTACCACTTTATCTACCACTACCACTTTATCCACCACTACCACTTTATCTATCACTATCACTGTATTCGCCACTACCACTTTATCTACCAATACCACTTTATCTACCACTACCACTTTATCCACCTCTACCACTTTATCTATCACTACCACTTTATCCACCACTACCACTACCACTTTATCTACCACTACCACTTTATCCACCACTACCACTTTATCTATCACTACCACTTTATCTATCACTACCACTTTATCCACCACTACCACTTTATCTCACTACCACTGTATTCACCACTACCACTTTATCTACCACTACCACTTTATCCACCACTACCACTTTATCCACCACTACCACTTTATCTACCACTACCACTGTATCCACCACTACCACTTTATCTAACGCTATCACTTTATCTAACACTACCACTTTATCTACCATACCACTTTATCTACCACTACCACTTTATCCACCACTACCACTTTATCTACCACTACCACTTTATCCACCACTACCACTTTATCCACCACTACCACTTTATCTACTACTACCACTCTATCCACCACTACTAATTTATCTAAAATATAAACATGTAGAATCACAACAAATCGAGATAAACTGTGTACGGTATATCCTATGTGTTGGATATTGTTGATGTCGACAGTCGTAGCTCTGGCGCTAGTTCGGAAGCGTCCACCAGAGGTCTTAGGTGAATTCTTGGTATGGTCAATTAGACAATTTTGTGCAATTTAAGAAGGATCTGTGGTAGTAGAAATGGTTAATTGAGATAGTTTGAAGCCTGATAATTGCTGGAGGCCCTCTGTGGGGGATAATATGGCCAAAAGTTATCTCTTACTACACCAATCAAAAATTGAAAATAAAATAAAAATATAGTATGAGAAAGCCTACCTTATGGCATGAACTATAGGAGCAGATAGGGTTGTTTATAGTAGCCTAGTCTTAATCCATGGTAGCCTATCTCTCAGGATACCCTAACTAAACATTGTATAAATGGCCATGTATATCAATGACTTAGCTATAACTAGGGTCCTGGTGTAGTTCAGAGGATTCCGGCTTCGGTAGATAAGGGTTAAAAGGTCAGGACTCCGGGCCGGTCATGGGGAGTGTTGCTGGAGAGATCACGGGACACGTCTTTACAGTTCAAAAGTTTACTGGCGTCTGTCGGAATTTCAATTTCCGACTCTTAAATAAATTATATAGTAATTCGTTACCAAGGGTTCATTCCCTCTTCACTTAATCATATAAATGAGAAATAAGCATTTAATTATATAAATACTAATATAAATATCGTTTCACAACGATTTAGTAAACATTATCGGTCAATATACAGGAGGCGCTACAATATAGGTAGCAAAATTATAATGGTAGTTTTGGGTTCCTATCATCATATGCTTCATTTCTATATACTTTTTATCCCCGGGAAAAAGAAAAAAAATCTTGGGATTTTTCATTTATTTTCTTGGAATTTTTTGTTTTGGTCATTAACCTAACCAAAAAACCTAACCTAACCTAACCTAATAGCCCCCAAATACATTTAGGTTAGGTTAGGTTAGGTTTTTTGGTTAGGTTAATAAAAAAAATAAAAAAAAAATCCAAGAAAAACATAAAAAACCCAAGATTTTTTGTTTTTTTCCCGGGGATAAAAAGTATATAGAAATGAAGCATATGATGATAGGAACCCAAAACTACCATTAGAATTTTGCTACCTATATTGTAGCGCCTCCTGTATATTGACCACATTATCTCTAGGGGTTGAAATTACCAGTCTGTCAGATGTTGAATAGGGTGGGTATGTGTAGGAACATGTTGGTATACAGTATCTCACTCTAGAAGATATCATGTGTAAATATTGCCGGTACCAATTATTGATCAAAACATAATTGGGTAAGTACAATAGAGCCTAAACATTACAGTACAGTATATCTAAATCATTATCCCGAATCTACCAGGATGCGTACTGTATGTGCTCTCGAATACCGGTAATAAATTAACCCCGGTATAATCCTGTGTAGCGGGAGGACCTGTACTTATATCTCAATAATTTGGTAATGCTGCAATATATTTTTACATTTTACGTTCATAAATAGTCCACTAATATACTAGGTTAAGTTTTGGTTAGATTAGGTTAAAAGATATTGTTCAATGTTTCTTAGTAAATAGGCATCGGAAAAACAGTTCTGCCCGCTACACAGGATCTTACCTTAACCCCTTCTGTACTGGCGACCTCTATTTCCTTTACATTCTGGCCAGTATTAGATGATTTTATTTAGCCTAGCTTAGGAAGATTCTCTAGCAATTTTAATTTTGCCTTATATTCTGGCAAGTAATAGACGATTCTATTCAGTTTAGGAAGGATCTCTAGCAATTTTAAGGCTTCACACTATCTCAATCAACCCTTCTCTAGCAATTTTAAGGTTTCAAACTATCTCAATCAACCCTTTTAACTACTGTACCACAAATCCTTCACAAGCTGCATAAAATCATCTAAATATAGCTAGAATAAAATATAACAGACGTTGCTAGTACATAAAGGGGTAATGAAATGCGGAACTGTTGCTAAACAAGATACCGGTATCATCGGCATGATTTTTTTCTTTCCTATTTATCATCAATATTAAATACTATACTCACCAGGTTACGGCACATGGGATGCCAATTTGTTTAAATTTCTTATTCCTGAAAATAAAAGAAGATAACAGACCAAAGAAATAAAATTGGTAGCATTCAAGGAGACTACTGCAGGACTCTTCTTCTTACCTCTGACCGGGTATAGGCTTCCTAGTGTTTACTACCCTATACCCCTTTGAAAGGACATTAGCCTAACCTAAAAACCTTACCTAACCTATCCTAGTATTATAGGTGGGGGCTGCTGCCCCCACACCCTCGCTTTGACTTAGATTTTTGGTGTATTTGTCTGTGAAGTGGGTATTTTTCAATTTGTTGATAACGAAAATCCTCCATGCGGACTATATGGAGAAAAATATGGCGAATCTATTGGTGCCTATTTTCCCTAATAAATTGTTTCTCATAACGTCGCACTAGTGTCCTTGAATATTATCATAAAATTTAACCTTATTTGTTTTGTCCTTGTTTTTCTTTCCTCAATTCATTGTCTCAAAAAAAGAGGCTTAGTACTGTAGTGTACTATTGAATATAAGACTAACCCTTAACCTCTGAAGTGTGCATGGGGGTAATTAGACACCTCTGCCTGTGCGCATGTATTTGAGCTGTTTCCATCACTAAAATATTCATTTTACCATAAATAGCATTAATACTTATCCATATGCGCCTATTATAGGTTGATTATAAAGGTATTAACCTGTTACAACAATAAAACAAGTGAAAACAGCGTTTGGATGGTCAAAATCGGCGATACAGGGCGGGAGTTACATAATGTATGGGTGAGGCAACCTCCTTTCCCGCCAATTTCCCCCAAGGCTGGAGAGACACTGTCGATCGATACTCTCTCTCTCTCTCTTGCACTCGCTTGCTAACAGTGATGACAATGCCCTGCTTGCAACTCGCTAATGTTCGCACGAAAATATACCTCAGAATAAGGGAATAACAGGGAAAATAGGTGATAACTGAAGGAGGGGAGGAAAGTGGGGAAGGAGGGTGAAATGCTAGGTTTTTCCAGGTTAAATAGGAATGGGAATTATCCCCAGGCTACCTTTAGGATCAACCTTTCCTGGTATCTGGCGCAGGGTACGAACCTCTGAAGGGAATTTAACCCCCCTAAAAACCCACAGGTTTTGAGATGCCTTGGGTGGGGTTCGAACCCTGGTTAGTGACGCACCACCATCACCCCAGGCCCGCGCGCTAACCCACAAGTCCAATAAACTCATCTCGAGAGACTATCACCGTGGTTCTTAAAAATCGGACTAAGGTTGCTATACTTTTGTACGTCCGTGGTAGTACAGTGGGTTAGCGCGCGGGCCTGGTGGCGATGGTGGTGCGTCACTAACCAGGGTTCGAACCCCACCCAAGGCATCTCAAAACCTGTGGGTTTTTAGGGGGGTTAAATTCCCTTCAGAGGTTCATACCCCGCGCCAGGTACCAGGAATGGTTGATCCTAAAGATAGCCTGGGGATAATTCCCATTCCTATTTAACCTGGAAAAACCTAGCATTTCATTGGTGGCAGTAAGGGAACGTGACCTGGTAGCTACGTGCTGGAGCACCCGTCACGCGAACCCTATACCAAGAATTGAGATGGCTAAGGTAAAAAGGCTACGATACCCTACGACCTTATGAGGGTAGGGACTAACCTAACTAAAAAGGAATGTGGTGTAATGCCCTTGAAAATGTCCCGCACCCACAATAATACTAACCCGAGTTGACGTCAGGTATAGCGTAAAATAGTCGTAGATGGTAAGTCCAATAAACTCATCTCGAGAGACTATCACCGTGGTTCTTAAAAATCGGACTAAGGTTGCTATACTTTTGTACGTCCGTGGTAGTACAGTGGGTTAGCGCGCGGGCCTGGTGGTGATGGTGGTGCATCACTAACCAGGGTTCGAACCCCACCCAAGGCATCTCAAAACCTGTGGGTTTTTAGGGGGGTTAAATTCCCTTCAGAGGTTCGTACCCCGCGCCAGGTACCAGGAAAGGTTGATCCTAAAGATAGCCTGGGGATAATTCCCATTCCTATTTAACCTGGAAAAACCTAGCATAACATTGGCGGCAGCGGTGGTTCTTGATTCGGATAAAAGGTTGCATTACACTGCAAGTTTGGAACAGTAGAAGCATGGCAACATCGCGAAATTGGCAGCCACTCACACACATTCCCAAGTATGATGTAAACACGTATGATATTGCCACTTACTTAGACATAATAAAACCAGTGTTAGATGTGGCACTTCAAAATGACCGCGAAAAAATCGCCGTTGCATTATTGCACATTAGGCAGTTGGGAAAAGCCGTTTCCCAAATTGCTAAACAGGTAACGCCAGAGAGTACCTGGAACCAGTTTCGATCCCTCGTGATCCGGACCTTAGGGCCACTTTTGGGTTCCCTCATCTCCCCCAAAATAATACAAATCGACGAGATCAAGTATGAAGGGGATATAAATGTGACCCTCACACAACTCTACAGATACGTGAGGACCACGTATAGCTATAAAGATTACGACCAACAAAGAAATTAACTCTTATTCACCGCATTGTTAAACATCCTCATCGACGAGATCAAGTATGAAGGGGATATATATGCGACCCTCATACAACTCTACAGCTACATGAGGCCCACGTATAGCTATGAAGATTACGACCAACAAAATGAACTCTTATTCACCGCATTGTTAAACATCCTCCCACCCCGCATCACCGCCCATTTCGACCCGTATGGCTTATTAGAAGAACATATGCTCTCCATCAGAGAAGAATGCCTACTCAGTTCGATGAATCCCCTATCCAACCCTTCAGCCCCTATCCAAGACTCCGTGCACCCTTCCAAAATGACTTCCGGTGAAAGTCCAACCCCATTGCACTCTTCCTTACCTCTATTCTCTCTGACCATCCCTAAATTTTCCCCTGCCCAGCCATCCACCAACGATCATCTTCCATCAATTGTGTTACCCCATAAACCCCATCGTTTTTCTATGCATGTCAAACAAACCCACCAACCCCAGATAACCTCTAACCAGACCGTGACTGCCACCAAGAAGATTCCCAAAATTAGTCCTGTTAACAACCCCAAATCAATACATCAGTCCTCTACCAATAACCCCTGTTCTACACCTAACTCTTCCCCCACCAACCCTCCGCAGCCCCCCCAACAAACCCCGTATTCTAGCTATGCCTACCTATGTAGGCCTACCACAACATATTTTCCCCATGACCCCAGAAAACAAACCCACCAACCCCAGATAACCTCTAACCAGACCGTGACTGCCACCAAGAAGATTCCCAAAATTCGTCCTGTTACCAACCCCAAGTCAATACATCAGTCCTCTACCAATAACCCCTGTTCTACACCTAACTCTTCCCCCACCAACCCTCCGCAGACCCCCCCAACAAGCCCCGTATTCTAGCTATGCCTACCTATGTAGGCCTACCACAACATATTTTCCCCATGACCCCAGAAATGTTCAGCTATTCCCCCACCAACAAAATTTCCCTTGTGACAGTTTTCAGTCAGTAGCTCCCTTCCACCCCCACACAATTCACACCCCTAGAAAACTTCGAAACCCCACACTTGACTCGCCCTCCCATGTCAAACAAACTCACCAGTCCCAGATAACCTCTAACCAGACCGAGACTGCCACCAAGAAAATTCCCCAAACTCGTCCTGTTAACAACCCCAAACCAGTACATCACTCCTCCCTCAATAACCCATGTCCTATGCCTAACTCTGCCCCCACTAATCCTCCCCAGTCCCACATAACCTTTAACCAGACCGAGACTGACACCAAGAAAATTCCCCAAATTCGTCCTGTTAACAACCCCAAATCAATACATCAGTCCTCTACCAATAACCCCTGTTCTACACCTAACTCTTCCCCCACCAACCCGCCGCAGTCTCCCCAACAAATCCCATTTCCTAACTCGCTAACCTCTCACCACCCTGACCCTCCCACACGCGCCGTTAATCCTCCCCTCACGCGTGACGACCTAGGGACCCAACCATGTTCCCCCCCTTCCCCCAGAAATGCTCAACTATTTCCCCACCAACAAAATTTCCCTTGTGACAGTTTTCCGTCAGTAGCTCCCTTCCACCCCCCCACAATTCACACCCCTAATAAACTTCAAAACCCCACACTTGACTCACCCCCTCATGACAGACAAACCCACCAATCCCATATAACCTCTAAACAAACCGTCACTGCCACCGACACACCCCACCACTCTGATCCTCCCACACGCACCGTTAATCCTCCCCTCACGCGTGACGACCTAGGGACCCAACCATGTTCCCCCCCTTCCCCCAGAAATACTCAGCTACTCCCCCACCAACAAAATCTTCATTGTGACAGTTTTCCGTCAGTAGCTCCCTTCCACCCCCCCACAATTCACACCCCTAATAAACTTCAAAACCCCACACTTGACTCACCCCCTCATGACAGACAAACCCACCAACCCCGGATTACCTCTAAACAAACCGTCACTGCCACCGACACACCCCACCACTCTGATCCTCCCACACGCGCCGTTAACCCCCCCCTCACGCGTGACCCCCACCAAAGTGGTTTTCCCCCCCTCATGCGTACCGAACACCTGCTCACCAGTCGGTCCCCCACCATCATGAGCCCAGCTAAACTTTCAACCTCCACCAATTCCCACCCTGCCAGCCTAACCTCTCACGACCACATTCAAACGAACAATCACCCCCGTACATAACCCCTACCTCCTTTTCCCCCCTATCTTACCCTCCTCTTCACCGTTACCCCACCCGCCCCAAATTCCACCCCCAAAGATCCCACTCGACAAAATACCACTCCCATCCCAATCCAACCACAAAACTTTTTCCACCTTGGCTAAACCCCAAAATACTCTCTCTCTCGCCCCAAACAACATAATCAACCTCTCAACTTCAACCACTCCTCGAAATCCCATCCATGTCTCTCCCGAAAATAAAATCAGTCCAAATTCAACCCCTCTCAAACCACAACCCTGCCTGCCCAGACCCCCCCCCACCATCTCCCTATCAAATCCCCACACCCCAAACCTCCAAACCACCCGATCATAGTAAACTCTCAACCTTCAGCCTTACTCACCCTTCCCCAAACCCCACTCACGACCACAACTCTCTACACAATTCTACCCCCCCAGCACCAACCTCTTCCACAACAACAACCCCGACTCGACCTGCCCATTTCATCTTTAAAACCCCCCTATCACTACCCCCGACCGAAACCACTTAGACCCCCCTCCAAAACTGGCCCCGGGCCAGCTCGCCCCCATACCCACATTCCTAACGACAGAACTAACGGTATATCCACCCCGCCCTTCCAAAGTGAAAGTGAAACCCCAAGGTCAAAGCCACAACCACCACCACCCCCTATTACCAGACCGTCACCCAGACTAACGGCGACCCTAAATAACCCCCCCCCCCCCCCCCCCGATGATGATGAGGATATTATTGTACTAAATTTTGTTGATTGTTTTCAATTCCTAAGCGATTGGGCATGATTCTATAAATTTACATGTTTTCCATATACTGTATATACTATTTGTTTCCCTTAGTCATACTACTTTTCTTGTTAACCTACACTTTTCTGACTATCTTTTAAATTTGCTTTATACATTGTTAAACACTTTACCTCTTCTTAATTTCCTGTGTTCTTAATTATCTGTTCTTTCTTAAATTTACATGTTTTCCATATACTATATATATTATATTTTTTCCCTTAGTCATACTACTTTTCTTGTTAACCTACACTTTTCTGACTATGCTTCTTTTTACTTCACCCTTGAGGCTCGAGGACGAGCCTATAATGAAGGAGAGGGAAGTAAAATGCCCCAGAACGAGAAGCCCACCACAGAAGCCACGAACGAACACCACACAAAAACACCCAAAAGAAAGGTCCACAGAACGAAAGGACCAGCTGACCGAGCCAGCCATTTCAGACAGGCCCAAGCCCGCAGGGCTAAGCAGCTCCAGGCCGCACCTATCTACCTTTTCTAAACTGACCATTTTCCACACCTCACGTACACTACCCCTCGTGTCCTACACTCCTAACTACAAAGATGATGAACAGGAATATACATTCATATTAAAAACACCCATGCCCTGTCCCTATGTTGAGCCAATGCCAACACATCAGACAGCCATAATTATATCTATGTATGTTCTTACATCCGAGAAGTAGATGTTATATATCTTAGAAGTTAAAACACCCACGCCTGTCCCTAGACCTTGTATATCATTTCCCATGACGAGTATAGATATATGTAACCCGTGCTCAGTTGCCCCCTTGCATTGTTCCTCTAGTAACTAAGTCTCTAATATTAACTGCCACCAGTATTGATACGACATAGCGGCACTGTCCTTGTGTCGTATTGTGCCAAGTACAGATCAACCAGGCTTCATCACCTTATTAGGACGACGACTATAATGTCATCGTTCATCGATGTATGCAATCCTTAGTTTAAGTATTAATATTAACATTCCCTAACATCTTGTCTTGCCAGACTAAGCTTCTGAAGACCCATCGCCCCATAAATCTATGTATTCAATCCTTAGGTTAAGTATTTTTATCCGCCATTGTGTTCACCTTTTTCCATTTACTTTTCCACAATTGTCATACGTCTTCCCCTTGCCTCCTTCGTATCCACAGTCCACACTACGCCAATTTACTTCGTGTCATACACCTCTTACCCCAACCAGAGATTGTATAAGATAACCTGGTTACCAGTATTTGTCATAAGTACCCCGAAACAATAACTAAGTACCCCTACGAACTGCCGCTGTTGTTGGTATATTTATATTTAATAGAAAACGCAGTTCCCAGGGCCAACTAATAGTATCCATAACCCCTCGGACTGATCACATAACTCTATCTTTTCCAGACTCATATACCACCCCATAGTTGCATTCCCCGGTAGCATTTGGCTAACGTATTCTACTGCCTTTTCAAACTTCCATATCAACTGCAGCCTAATGCCACCCCCACGCCCAGAGACCTTAGGGTCAAATTCCCCTATAGCCCCCCTGCACTCCTCCCCTCTCATTATAAGACCCCGCACTTCTCTACTCTTGTCCGACCTAGCCTCTCTCTCATACCTCTTGAAGATCCTTGAATTGTCCGTTGCTAACGCTCTCCAACCTTTTATATATATACTCCTATCCAGCCTACCTTCACTTAGTAGGCCAGAACAACATTAGAACTTTACTAGACCCTTGCATGTCATCTATTCTCTTACAACCCATTCACAACCCTGCACCCAATGGTCGTCGGTGCGAGGCTAGCCGCCTCGCCAGTAACAAACTTCTATTGCCATACTTCCAGATAAATGTGGCAGAGTTAGCAACCCAGTCTCCACCACATCCAGCAAACCCTACAATTAACAACCAGCCGAGTAAAACCAGTTAGCTAAGGCACCTTCGGTTTTGGTATTAAGGACGCCCACATCTGTCTCATACACGGAGGGTTATTACAAACACTGGTGATATGGCAAGCCCCTAGCCACAGCCGCCGGACGACTATCACAGAGCTCCCCCTTTTTGCCCACCCGAGGAGGGAGACCCCCACCCCCGCGGAGGTATACCTGGCCCCTGTTTTGACTTCTGAGTCATTGCCAGGTAGCACAGGAATTCTTCCTATCAATGAACTAACCATGCATGACTAACCTTTACTAACCTCTATTAACTCACAATAAACCATTTACCTTTCTTGCATGCTCTGATCACTAAATTATCACCTCAGCTATACCATAGAATGAAGATTGAACAATCTAAGAGAGACACTCCTATCACAGCTGTCCCCATCCTCCTTGCAAAGTAGATCCAGTCTCTCTCCCGTAAATACTTCCAGTATAGCCAAAATAGTACCTCTTACTAAGGTTCAGTTATATGAAAATATAAAGGCTTCCTATAGCCATGTGCCACAACAGTAAATACCATCTTACCTAGTCCCCATATCTATTGAGAGCTCAAATAAGTCCATAAGACTCGAGATCCCTACTGGCTACAGGGTCCAGAACCGAGCCTATAAATCTAGCTCCCGCCCCCAGTCAAATCAGTTGAAAGCTAGACACCAACCACGGGTCACTACCCTGCAGTTAACTTCTAGCTCTGCCCTTGTTTTGTTCCGGAGTGAGATTCCAGAGCCGGCAGACTCCGTGGCAGATTTGGATAGACGGACCTGCCCACGTATTTGAGAACTTCACACAAATGGACCCCCTGGACGGCCGCGGAACCAGTCGTTAGCCCCCAACATCATGGACGCAAGATAACCAGGACCAGACCCATCAGATACTACCCAAGATTCCCTTTAGCAGTACTACATATTACTGTGCTGTTTAGAGATTCAGTAATTAATATTTCTACGAAGTGGCTATCTCTTTGCCCCAGTATAATTCATATAACCATTCAATTAGGAAGTGCTAAGCGTATCAGTGTTCAATAATTAACAGGCGATACTAACTCTCGTAATCAACCATATATCCAGATATTATTACCTAGAAGGAAACCCTAGTGATATCTGAATGTTCGCCCACTGATTTGCGTTCTATGTATTTCTGAGACAAGAATATAAAACTTAGATCAGTACCCCCTGAGGTTACTAGAATTCCCGTGCTCTAAAATACGCGTGTCTAATCTAGTCTGTGAACTACTACTTGTGCACCAGAGCTACCAGTAATATATCTAACAGTGAATATGATTCTATAAGTAACATTGATGGTCTTCGGTATATAAACCTGTTGAATTAAAGCCAGTGATCAGAAGATTAATACCTGAACGTTGGAAGTGGGAGACTAGGCTCCATCCAGATCCACTTATGCTAGTGTTGTTCAATTCTATTATATTGTCTTACACGAGTATTCTGCAGTGGTATATAAATAAACGTGATCATGTAACTTGCTACCATGTGTTTCTTTGTGTTCTCTATTCCTCATATCTTGTATTGTGCATGCAGCCTTATATACCCAGTCAATTAGAACTCACATTACCCAAGTTAAACCTGTAGACAAACAGGGCATAACAGAGGGGAGGTAGAGGAGTGATATTTTGCATGGCCCAGGGGCAAAACAATTTTTTTTTTTTTTTTTTTATGTTTAAATTTTTTTTTTTTTCTCTGACTCTTAAGAGTCTTCCCGCAGTCCGCCGGGGGAACTCTTAAGAGTCTTCCCTCAATTCCCGGGTTAACCATTACTGTACCAGCGATGGTGAATCGCCGTCTACCAGCGACAGAAGAATGAGGCTAAAAATCGCCGTCAAAATAAACGGGAACTCAACTGCGGCAATCGACCTAGGCCTACAGTGCATTCATTCGACATATATCGACAGGCCCCGCCCGCTTCCACCAGCGCCGTAGACGAAGTAGAGCTTATCATACCGCAATCTCGGACAAGTCACTTGTCACCTTACCACGGAGCTGATAAGAGCTCCAAGCAAAATTAATTATAGGATGTAAGAGCGCTTTAATACATGCATATTTGCAGTTATTCTTTACTATACAATATTACCATATACCATAGTACAGAAAAGTAAACTCCATTACCATTGTTACCTCGTCTACTTGGGCAGAGCAGAGGTAGAAAAATATTAAGCTAGGCTTAGCGAGCGACTGCGTTTGGGTGTATAGGGTACGGTACCGTAACCGTAATGCCTCCCCCTCCCTCTCTCTCTCTTATATTGTGAAGTGATCAAAGTTGTCAATGGTCCAAGTATGGGTGAAAGCCGTTGCTGGTAAACTGGTGAATGAAAGACTCCTTCAATCTTCCTGCCTGAGTTCTGATCTTATTAATTAATGGCTGTGAAACTTTCGTTGCCTCAGAGGTTTTCTTCACCACCACATCAACTGGCTCAGTTTTCTCCTTATCAAAATACATGAATACATTCAAGACAATATTCCTGGCTTGACTGACAAGTCGGGGAGAACCAGCAGGTCTGCCAGGGGTATGGGCAGGAGATGCCATCTTCCCCCTTCAGAAGACAGGAGGGAACTGAACTGACGTTTGAATGGCAGCGCAGTGACAGTTGAAACCTTGAGAGAGAAGCGTTGCCAATGTAGCTACCTTACCGCTAGATCTAAAAGTATTTACTTGAACAAGGGAATGGAGCTGTTAAAGACAGGCTCCAGTCTTAACATTTCTTTCTCACTCGTTGATGTAGAAAGGTAGATGGCTATGTAGGCCATTTTTAATAATTTAAATTGATAAATAAATATTGACTTCATCTAGCGGCAATATTTTACACCTAGCAATAAGAATGCTGGCTATACTCCGAATCTTTTAGCACATGTTATCAATATTGGAGTAATATTCTAGCAATATTAGGTAGGCATTTACTAGTTTGTATTTTTCTAGTTACTTCTGCAAACAGAATAAAAAAAATATTTTTGTGCTGATTTAGTAACCCTGTTGGACACCCCTATCTCGCACAGTCATGCCAGCCGTATGATAACGGTGGGGAAGTGGGCGGGGCCTGTCGATATATGTCGAATGAATGCACTGTAGGCCTATGTAAACATGACGATCGTACGCCCGGACACTACATCCTTCCCTCAAAATGTTCTAGGCCTAGCCTATCTGGTAAAATATATAGGCCTATTTCCGGTGTAATTTTAACAGTCCTGCAGGTTTTACATAGCCTAGGCTATCACAAAATACAGCATAGGCTAGCCTATAGGCCTAATGGGTTTTTATTCACCAGGCCTAAAGCGGAAGGTGTTGGACTGAACAATTACCCTACGTCATATTATTCCGTTAATTATCGATAAATTAGCTGCTAAGGGATTCAATTTATCCTCAGCTGAAATAAAAGAATATATAGTTTTGGACAACTTTGAGGCTCTGATTGATTTAGGCCTGGGCACCATGTTGCATACCTTGCACTATTTCGTCTGCTGCGTAGCCTAACCTAAAGTGCAATATATCAATTACACTCGAAGTAGGCTACGTGCTTAGACCAATGATACCATTCAATAGATAGTGTTGATAGATACAAGGGACATACAAATGGATTGGCAACTTCAATAACACAAAAATCGAAATATCAAAGTTAAGAGCATGGCAGCTACCGTAAAAAGGTTGGCGTAAACCCCCAATATAAGTCGTGGTAACCAAACAACCACTGTCCTCACCACTCCCAACTGATAATTATGGTTACTATGGCCGCTTCTCATGAGGGGATCTTATACAAACTCTCTGGTATGGGTGTCTCGGGTGTTCCATTGTCTTGGGTGCGCAGTTTTCTGTCGGGTCGCTCCTTCTTGGTCTCGGTGGGGGGGGGGGTGGGGGGGCGCTGTCCTCACCGCGTCCCGTCCGTCGTGGGGCCCCCCAGGGCTCGGGCCTTAGTCCATTTTTTGTTATTAGACTCCTGTCTGACCTCCCCCGTCGCCCTGTTACGTCTGTTTTGGCGTATGCGGATGATCTATCCTTGTTCTGCACGGCTCCTACGCTGTTAGAGGCGCAGGAGTGCCTGCAGGCCGGGGTGGATGAACTGCTCCGGTGGTTTGCGGACTGGGGTTTTGCCGTCAATGCGCAGAAGTGCGCCTTGATGTGCTTCACCCTCCAGCGCAAGCTCCCCTCCCTCCTCCTCGCGGCTACACCGGCCCCATTACGTACGCAGCATACTTTCTTGGGACTCCGACTCGATGGCCCCATCTTAACCTGGAAGCATCATATCGATTTTTTTTTTTTTTTTTTTTTTTTTTTTTTTAAGAGACAATGAACGGAGGAAGGAACACAGATAAAACAAAAAGGTCCATGTGCCTAAAGGCATCCTCCATTCATAAAATGTTTGTAACAACTGGATTTAAACATTTGTAGATTGTAAGTTTGTGGAAAGCAATTCGAGGGAAGTGAATTCCAAAGAGTAGTAGCTCTGGGGATAAATGAATTCTGATAAGCAGAAGTTCTGCATTGTGGAGGAGAAAGTGTAAATTCATGGGCGCTCTCAGCTGCCCTAGTTCTACGGGGAAAGATGTGGAGAGGCGGCACAATTGAAGTAAGTTCCTCGGAACAATTGCTGTGAAAATATCTGTAGAATAATGCAAGGGATCGCGGTCGTCGTGTATGAAGCGGCTCGATATCATGAAGAGCTTGGCGGGCGTTCGTTGGGGCGCGGATCGGGAAGTCTTACGATTTTATTCGGCGTACGTGCTCAGTAAAATTCGATACGGTAGCTCCGTCTACGGCTCAGCCTCCCCCACGGTACTCAAACGGCTGGATGTGGTGCAGCACATGGCGCTCCGCATTGCATTGGGGGCCTTCCGCTTGTCGCCGGTGGTCTCTCTCCACGCGGAGGTGAGTCTTCTTCCCCTTGCTATGGACCGTCATCACCTTAACGTCATCACCCTCCATCGTGCCCTGTCATTCTCACCTGCTCATCCTTATAGCCTCCTCATCTCTCATGCCCCCGTCTTGCGTCATGCTCCCTCCTGGCCTCTCCGCTCCCGTTCCCCTTTCCTCGTCCGTGCCCTCCTGTCCTCATCCTCCCTCTCCTTGCCCCTTCCGCCCCTTCCCCTACCCCCTCCGTCTCCCCTTTCCCACCCGGGTCCTACCTCTCCTCTATGTTCCACTTTGCTCTTCATGTTCCCTTCGTCAAAATTCAGGATAGCTCCCGTGCCCCCTCCCTTTTCCTAGAACTTGTCTCCCTCCGCTATAGTACTCACTTCCCTATTTACACGGATGGCTCCCACACCTCCTCCCCCCTGTCATCTACTGCCGCCATTTATGTTGAGCACCTTTCCCTTTGTCGGGCTTGGCAGCTGTCCGGTTTCCATTCAGTTCTTGCTTCAGAATTATATGCCATCCTTCAAGCTTTACTTTTCATTCGTGATTTCCTCCCCCCACAGTCAATTGTAGTTTTCTCAGATTCACTATCCTCCTTTGCCCTCCTCAGCTCCCAGCACCCAGTATCTCATCGCTACCTTGTCTTTCAGGCCCATTCTCTCCTTTGCTCCCTTGGGCAGTCCGGTTTTTCCCTCCAATTTCAGTGGGTTCCCTCCCTTGTTGGTATCCGGGGTAACGTAATTGTTGATGCTACGGCTTCCCTTGCACACTCCTCCCCTGCCCTTGAACCCCTCCCTCTCCCTCCCTCCTCAGTTGCCAGGCTAGCTTTTGCCCAATGCCGGACGCTCTGGGATGCCTCCCTCAGAGGTGAGCTCTCCCGCACCGCCCTTGGTCAGCACAGGCTAGATTCTTCCCCTCACCTGTGGTCCCGCTCCCCCCTCCGCTCCCTTGACACTGCCCTGGTCCGTCTCCGCATAGGCCATGTTGGACTGGCCTCTCACCTCTTCCGTCTGCGACTGGTGCCTGACCCTTTCTGCCTGTGGTGCCGGACGGTGGATGAAACGGTAGAGCACTTCCAGCTTCACTGCCCTCGCTTCTATTCCTATAGGACCCTCCTCCGCTGCAGCCTCCGCTCCCTTGGGGTCTCTAACTTTACCCTCCCCGTCCTGTTGGGGGGCAGTGGACTGGACCCGGCCCTCCGTGTCCGGGTGCTCCAGCACACCAAAGTCTTCCTGCGGCGTTCGGGTCGTCTCGGCCGCCTGTGATTGCATACCTGGGATGGTCTCCGGCAGGGTTAATTGGGCCTGTCCACACAGCCCTATAATCAACAAACAAGAACAAGAACTATGGCCATATTTACCTACCCACGGCCACTAACGATGCTTCCTGGAGTAATGCTGAAAGAGAAACATCCATATTTACCCCCACAAATACCTTAATTACGCTCAGAACACCAAATTTCCGGAACACAGACACAGGGACCTCTTCTGCAGCAACCAACACTTGGGAATATAATCAGTGTTACCAATACCCCACGCTCGAAGAATATAATCAGGTGTTACCAGTTATATCTCTGCTATCGATCTATATCAATCTATTGCCTGATGCCGTGATCCCCGAAGTGGTGACCACGAACAAAACGCCCCCATGCACCTCTGTCCTCAGTCAGTCAACACCCCTCCTCCCAGCCAGCACCGCATTCATTCATATACTTCTTCACTCCATCCTTCCACATACTCTCGGTTTACCTCTCCCTCTCAGTCCTTCCACCTCGATCTCGTACACCCTCTTAGTCATTCTCTCGATTCCCATAGCCTACGTTCCATATGGCCGAACCATCTTAAGGTGTTCCTTTTCACACTTTCCAGCACATCTACCTCCACACCACACCTCTCTTACTTCTTAATTCTGCACGCACTTCTCAAGTAACTCATTTCCACCCCTCTCACTCTTGGTCTGAGTCTCTCCACCAACGTCCATGCTTCGCTTCCGTAAGTCAATATCGGGATTACCACACTGTCATGTAAGGACTTCTTTACTTCCATACTGACCACCCTATTTCTTGTTACTGCTTTCAGCGTTCCTACAATCCTCTTCCCCTGTTGCACCCTCTCCCGCACTTCTTAATTCATCCATACTCCCATCTTTACGTAGCACACTACCCAGATACTTAAATGAGCTGACAATCTCCACAGCCTGACCGTTCAACTAATTCGATCACCTCACACTCTGTGGCTTCACCCCTTTCGAAGACCATAACCTTGCTCTTCCCCGCATTTACCTTCAGATTCCGTTCTTCGCACACTGTTCCAACCATATTTAATAGACCCTGCAACTCCCATTCATTATCGTTCATCAGAACTGTATCATTAGCAAACAGCAATACATGCAGGCAGCTTCCATTCGTTTCCCTTCCTTATCAGCGATACACCAACATCCACTGCTCTTCCTTGTATTTCTTTCATCCATGACTCCATCCATATATACATTAAACAACTATAGGGACATCACACACCCCAGTTTCAACCCAATATTCAGATCAAAGACCTCACTCTGCTCAGTTTCCACATGTACTGTAGGAATAGGTTTTTACACCATACCCGAAAGAGGAGTTTTGGAGCTCCGATGTTACTTTCAATTTAACAATTTTACCAACACACCTAAACTTCATTTGATGCGAAAATAGCCCTCGAAAATATGCCCTAGGCTGGGATTGAACCCGGGACCCTTAGGCTATGAGGCAGTACGTCACTCTACCAGTTAGACCAATAGAGATATCTCTATTGGTCTAACTGGTAGCTATAGGCTATAGAGTGACTGCCTCATACCACAACTGAAGGACCTTCCTTATGAGGAAAGATTGAAAAAGCTGGAACTGCCAAATACTGACTTACAGAAGATCCGGAGGAGATCTGATTGAGGCATATAAAATTATCACCCATAAGCATGACCATGACTGCACGGAGGGGATATTCCAGATGAGGGAGGATGCCGTGACCCGAGGAAGCTCGAAGAAACTATTCAAGACAAGATCAAGAATCAACACCAGGAAGTATGTTTTCTCCGACAGAATAGTCAACAACTGGATGAATTGCCAGAGTGGGTGATGAATGCAGAAACTGTGGTGAAATTTGAATCAAAGCTGTATAAAGTGTGGAGGGGTCAGGAGCAGAGGTATAACTTGTTACGGCTGGATCGGCAATACATATTCGGGATTCTTGATCGTAGGACAGAAATGGCTTAAGTGACAACGACACGCTCGATTCCAGTCCCAAATACTATATGCTCCAGACAACAAAAGCACCAACGCCCTACAGAGTTATCGTCTACGGTAACGAGGTACCTTAACTCGGCGAAAGTGTACAACAGGGGTAGGCTATGAGGCTAAACTCCCTCAGACATTTATAGGTTACGTTATTACTAAAGAAATGCAATACTCAAGAAACTACGTTAATATTAAGCCTCTAATAATGTAGAATAGAAGCAGGCTAAAGGTATGACAGTGAAATGCTAAATGACAAATGTACACGCCTACTTGAAAGCGCGTGCACTACACTAACTGTCCCCTACTAACATGCACTAGCATGTAGCATACAAGATGTTCATGATCCAGTAGATACCTAATAATACACATGGGAGGAACATAAACAGTAGTCACTTATTATAATAATGAATCTATACTTGGAATAACTAAAAGGTTGCAGGCAACAGTACTGCGCCGGTAGCCTACTACCGCATAGGCTACTTCGCTTCTCTCACTCTGTCTCCCCTCCGAGTCCGTATGCGCCCTACGCAACAGAACTCCGGACACAGCAGCAAAACGACAGTGCAGTTAATTGATACATGAAAGTATTAATAGTGTTGTCTTGTGTGTGAGTAATGTGTATTGTAAAGTGTTATAGATATATACTTAAAGAGAGCTGCAATGCATAGTAAAATAAAGATATATCCCACTCATCATCCCCATGTGTTCTAGCTAGCAGGCCAAGTCACAGGAACAACGAGTCCCAGCACCGAAAGCGAGAACCCAGGAGAAGACTGTAGAGAACACAAGGACAGATAAATTACGTTACTCTACTATACCGGCACTACGAGCGAGCTGTAGTCTCGGGTGCTACACTCGCTCCTGGCTCGGTATGCAAATCAAGGCTAAGTCCTCGTCCCTCTACAGACAACTCCTGGGCATTGTCGGGCTCTTACACATGGCACCAGTCTAGTCACAAATGGGATGATGAGCAGGGCATATAACTCGTGAACATGTAGAACGTTCACCAACTATCCTCATCAAGAAGATCGCTGTTCACATTAACCCCTTAAATCTAATACATGTAAATATATGCTTGTCCTAAGAGTAATACGAGAGGTGAGTGCTGAAACTCCTTTAGGACCTCAAGGGAAGGTTATGCATTTAAATAGAGAGAAGAATGAAATGAGAGTAATGTCGTCAGAGAGAAAGAGTGCAACCGTGAGAAGTGGGGAGAGAGAGCAAGGGATGTTAGAATCTCAAAGGTTCTAGGCAACCTAGTCCAGGAACACACAGCCAACCTCCAGGCAGTGTGCTGTACGACAACATGGGCCCAGCCCAGGCAGGCAACAATGGACTACCAACCCTATCGCGCCTAGCTATAAGGGCAAGGCTGCCAACCAGTCCATACGTCTGGCAACCACCCGGCCGGCAGCGCGGCGTGTTGCTACCCTCTTGCTCTGAAGCCCAACTCACTCTCTCTCTCTGAATTCCCATTATCCTATCTATCAACTTCTCTATTGATACTACATATTAAATGGAAGGTCTCGACATGGCTTAAAACAAAACCCACCACTGGTTAGCACATGACGAGACCTTTGCAGAGATACAAAGAACATAGTTATAAGTTGTCACACTCAATATACATAGCGGCTGACGGTAGCCAGATCACGGGCGGTACAGTGGAGTACCAAGGAGTACAATCAGGTTGCGTTGCCCAGCACTGGGGTGCGTCACAGCCCCCCCAAGATTTTAGATAATCGACCTTAGAAGCATTATCAAAATCTGACAGGCAACCAACCGACCTGCTACCCTTAGCTGCCACTAATTGCAAAAGGTGCACAACAACTGAAGTGTGAATTATACATAAAACACAATATTGCATGCATCATGCTACAACAATAAAGAGTTACAAACTAAAAAAAAGAAAGAGTTTTCTCGTTTATTTTATTGTTTTATAATCTTTTTGGACGGCGTTATGATAGCCTAATTTTACTCCTGCTCAACCCACACACCGTGCACGACTATCTTGGATCATCAACCCTTGATAGACAATCTGCTATCACGTTCTCACTCCCGGCAATATGCTGAATGTTGAGATTATACTCTTGGAGCATTAGGGACCACCTGGTCAACCGCATATTCCGATTGTGAAACTGATTTAGGAATTTCAAGGGATGATGGTCCGTATAAATCGTCACTACCGGGCCGTAGGCTGGAACATAAACTTCGAAATGTTTGAGCGACAAAACGATAGCCAGAAGCTCCTTCTCTATAGTCGAGTAATTTTTTTTTTTTTTTTTTTTTTTTAAGAGACAATGAACGGAGGAAGGAAAAACACAGATAAAACAAAAAGGTCCATGTGCCTAAAGGCATCATTCATAAAATGTTTGTAACAACTGGATTTAAACATTTGTTGATTGTAAGTTTGTGGAAAGCAATTCGAGGGAAGTGAATTCCAAAGAGTAGTAGCTCTGGGGATAAATGAATTCTGATAAGCAGAAGTTCTGCATTGTGGAGGAGAAAGTAAATTCATGGGCGCTCTCAGCTGCCCTAGTTCTACGGGGAAAGATGTGGAGAGGCGGCACAATTGAAGCAAGTTCCTCGGAACAATTGCTGTGAAAATATCTGTAGAATAATGCAAGGGATGCAACGTTTCTTCGTATGGCTAATGTAGGAAGGTCCTGTGTGATTGCAGGGTTATTGATTAATCTAATAGCTTTATTTTGAATTTTGTCCAACTGCCTCAATGCAACCACTCCACTTCCACCCCACAGAGGTGAACAGTAATCCATTGAGAGCGCACATGACTTTTATATATTACCAACTGCTCGTCAGTGAAGAATTCTCGAACTCTGTACAGGAGTCCAGTTTTTTAGAGGCATTCTAGCAATGCTTCTAACATAATGTGTCCAGCTCAAGTTAGTATTAATGTTACACCGAGAATGTCAAGGGAAGTGGGAATATTTACATCATTAAAAATATATGGGAGTCAGTGAGATTCTGTCGGTTAGAAAATTGAATGTACTTGGTTTTCTGTGCATTAAGGAAACTAGATTCTCTTTTCCCCATTCATAATTCTAGAAAGGTCCGGTTCAGAGAAATTGCAGTGTTTATTTTTGAATTTATAAGATCGGGTTGGGTGAAAGAATTGGTAAATGTGAAGGAACTGTGGAGTGTGAGTCATCTGCGTAGGAATGTATTGGATTATGAGTGGTAGATATGAGATCATTGATATGAATGAGGAACAGAGTTGGGGCCAAAACTGATCCCTGGGGAACACCAGCATTTATTGAGTGAAATTGAGAATAAAGGCCATCTACCACAACGTATTTTTCTGTTATGAAGATAAGAAGAAATTAGTGGAACTAATGATGCAAGGCCGTAGTGTGACATCTCGACAATAAGGATTGATGCCAGACTCTATCAAATGCCTTTGATATATCCAGTGCTATTGTATGTGTTTCACCATGTTGGTCTGTAGCTTGGTTGATTTGATGCGTAGAAGGCAAAGAATGTCTGCAGTTGATCGACATCGTCTAAAACCATATTGCCTATCACTGATTAATTTATTATTCTCCAGATGCTTAATTATGTGATTATTTAATATAATTTCAAAAACTTTGCCAAGAGTGGAAGTTATAGCTATTGGTCTGTAGTTTGATGGATCTGAAGAGGCACCTTTTTTAGGAACTGGATGAGGTTGCTTCTTTCCAGGGTACTGGGAAGCATGAGGTATGAGTACACAGACGGAAAATTTTTGCCAATACTGGAGCGGGCACCAAGGAGCAATTCTTAGGTACTATTGGAGGAATTTCATCTGGACCAGGAGCCTTATCTACTGAAAGATTCTGCAAAATAGTTTTGACATGTCTGGTGTGGATCTTAAGTGAGGGAATTTCAGGTGAATTAAAATTAAGTACAGGGACATCTTGATTTATTTCATCTAAGGTTGAGTTGGTGGAGAAAATATCTGCAAGAAGGTTAGCTTTACCTCGTGGGTCACTTACAAGATTGCCAGTCGGAGATTTTAATGGTGGAATGGATGAAGCAGTAGTGAAGTTGGATTTGAATGAGTTAAGAGTAGACCAAATTCCTTTGTGCCGAATTAAACTTGCGAGAAAAGAAGCTCACTGGGTGTTCCAAGCCCTCGGAATCAGTCTGCAGTAACACTGCCCCGGCACCCACACCGCTGGCATCAGTCGCCAGCTGAAAACTCCTGGAGAAGTCTGGGGCCCTCAAAATCGGATGTGTACACAGCAGGTGCTTGACTAGGTCGAAAGCCCTCTGACACTCCGCAGCCCAACAGAACTTCACTGACTTCGACAGTAGATCAGTTAACGGTGCTAAGACAGTAGAGTATCCCCGGATGAAGCGCCTATAATAGCCTATCATACCTAGGAACCGCATGACCTGGCGCTTAGTGGTGGGCCTGGGAAACATATTGATAGCCTGTATCTTGCTCAGTGGGGGGCACACCCGGCCTAACCCGACCACAAAGCCAAGATACTGCACAGTAGCCTTTACAAACTCGCACTTCCTCAGGTTCACCACCAGCCCAGCATCGTGCAACTTCCTAAACAGGGTCTCTAAGTGCCTTAGGTGATTTTCAAAATCGTCATCATATACTATCACGTCATCAAGGTAGACCGTGCAGTTAGGGATTTCGTCACAAATATCGTTCATCAGGTTTTGAAACGTGGCAGGTGCGTTCTTAAGCCCATAAGGCATTACGTTACATTGGTAGGTCTTGCCATCTACCACAAAACCACAAACTTGCTTAGCTCGGTCCGACAGGGGTACTTGCCAGTAGCCTTTTACAAGATCAATTTTAGTAAGGTACTTTGCATTCCCTATCTTGTCCACGCTGTCGTCAACTCGAGGCAAAGGGTAAGGGTTGGTGGTGGTCAAGCCATTTAGCCTACGAAAATCTATGCAGAACCGCACCTTGCCGTCAGGTTTTGGCTGCAACGTGACGGGTGATGTCCACTTCACATAACCTTCAGTGATCATCCCTCTCTCAACCATGTACTTTAACTCCTCCCGTAAAGCTGGCAACTTTACCGGGGGCACACGGTAGGGCACTGACTTGAGGGCACATTATCACCGACGTCCACGTCGTGCGTTACCTGAGTAGTGAGACCTGGGTGTTCGGCGAAAACAGAGGGGTATGACCTGAACAGGCCTAGGACAGCAGCACCCTGGTGCTCAGGCAGGTGACTTACAGCTTGCCTAGCCTCTTGTTCAGTATTCCCCGCCCACTGTTCCGCGGAAATGACACAGTCCCAGCTATCCTCCTCAGCAGCATGACTGTCCCCACCTCCTTCTCCACCCTGGCCGCTGCAGGCCAGCACAGGGACAGTGAGAGGCTCTGAGGGGCGTCTCACATACTCTTTCATGAGGTTAACATGACATAACTGATGTTTTTTCCTACGGTCAGGTGTTGCAACGAGATAATCAAGGTCGGACAGTTTCTTAGCCACCACATACGGCCCAATGAACTTGGCAGAAAGGGGGGTGTCCAGGCAAAGGTAAAAGCAACATTACCTCCTGACCCACCGAAAACTCCCGAAGCTTCACCTTGGCGTCATACTGGTGCTTCATGACCGCCTGTGCATTAACCAAGTGTTTAACTGCCGCTGCCATGCAACCTATAAGTCTCTCCCGGCTCTCAAGGACATATTTAAGTACAGACCCCGGCTTCTCTTCGCCCTCCCAGATCTCTTTCACCATACTTAAAGGTCCTCTCACATTATGGCCAAAGACTAGCTGATTTGGACTGAACCCCAGGCTCTCTCCTGGGACTTCACGTGCAGCGAACAGAACATACGGCAGACCCAAATCCCAATCAGTGTCATGTTCTGCACAGTAACAGCGTAGCATACTCTTCAGGGTCGAGTGCCACCGCTCCAAGACTCCCTGACTCTCGGGATGGTAGGCTGACGACACTACAGAACATATACCGTGCAACTGAAGGGTTTGCTTGAACAATTTGGATGTAAAATTGCTCCCCTGGTCTGACTGCACCTCACGTGGAAATCCATAACGGGAACAGAACAATAATAAGTTTTTAACAACTGCCTTTGCCGAGCCGTTTCTCATGGGGTATGCGTCCGGGTATCTCGTAGCCACATCCATGATTGTCAACAGGAATTTATTGCCACTACTAGTAGGCGGGAAAGGGCCAACCAAATCTACTACAACTTTGCTGAACGGAGGCCCGGTGACAGGTATGGGAAACAAAGGTGCCTTCGGGATTGTCTGGTTAGGCTTCCCCGTTGTCTGGCAGGTCGCACACCCAGCCACCCATGCACAGACATCAGCCTTGACCCCAGGCCACCAGAAAAACCTGCCCAATGCCGCCAATGTTTTTGTTACCCCCAAATGACCCGCCACCGGCACATCATGCGCCAGACACAATAAGGACTCTCTATACTTATTTGGAACAACCACCTGGTCTACTACCCTCGCACCGCCCTCCCACTTCGATTTGGGGTCTAAAAATCTGCGGTACAATATCCTGTTGAGCCTAAAGAAATCTCCCGGCTTCGCATCCCCATCTTCCTCCAACTCTATGGCACCATTGCTATAACGAGCTAGGCTAGCGTCTTGCAGCTGCTGCTCACTTATGTCCCCGGGCGTCAATGCATCAAGATGGTTTTGTAATAAGACATTACCCCGGCTAGTAGGCTCTACTGCCTTAGTGGCTCTCGCTACAGCTCTTGCCTCACGCGAAGTCTTACCCAACTCTGCCTTGTTACACACCATCTCTGGGCCAGAGTCAACTCCCGTGTTTATTATAGGTCCAAGTACCGAATCACCGAGAAGTGCAGCAGAATCAATGTCCCTTTTCCTGCCCTTAGCAACCTTCTCCTGATCCTTCCTCCACTGTCCCCGAGGTTGAGTGCTAGGCTGTGCAGGAGCCGCAGAGCGAGATCGGGGTACCACACAGGCCATCTCATCCTGTTGGCACCTCCCAACCCATTCCCGATTCTCACCATCCACGTCGGCCGCCCTCTCGGCAACGACTAAGGGTGGAGTCCCGGAAGTGGGCACCGCAAAGTCGTTGCCGAGAAGAAGGTCAACGCCCTCAACTGGCAAACACTCAACGATCCCTACATCCAGCTCCCTGCACACCTCTCCCACTCTCAACTCCAACCTCACAAGTGGGTATGACCTCGTAGCATTTATACCCTGCACCACAACAAACTCTGGCCGCATTTATCGGTTTCCCTGTGAAGTTCCTCAACAAAGTTTGCGAAGCCCCCGTATCCCTCAACAAGTCAACCCTCCGTAGTTCACTCTCCCAGCTCACAAACCCGTGTCCCCGATGGCTACAGAAAGTGTCCCGGACAGGTGTCGAGCCTTCCGTACGCTTCTTTACCGCATGTGCCTCAGCTGCTGACAACCTACCCCGGGCAGTTGCTGCAGCCTTCAGAGACACACCGATACTGTGAACCAATGACACCGGCTTAGCGGGAGTGTTACTAGGGCACTCACGTGAATAATGGCCTAGCTTCTGACATTTGTAACATTTCACATCCCCAATGGGCTTCTTCCCTTGTGCGGGCGAAGAAGGGGCCTGACCTTTAGTAAACGGGAGAGGCTTGTGTTTGTAGATGTTATTAGGTGCAATGCTTTTAGTGTGGTTATGTGTGTCATAGGATTTGTTATTATCGAAAACTCTGGTGGGTGGGGTATAGCGCCCCTTCTGCCCTGACTCAGCCCTCTGAGCGGCACCGCAACCACGAATCAATGATAATCTGAGGTCTGCCATCTTGGCAGCCTCCTCTACTGTCTTGGGACATTTTTCCTTAATGTTCAGCGTTAGATCGGTTCCAGTACATTTGTAAAACTGTTCCAGATAGAAAAGTTGCTTAATTTCCTCAGCCGACTCTGCGTGCTCGGACCGAAACCAGTTATTACATGCATCTGTTAAGTCCCGTGCGTGCTCCATAAAACTGACGTCGCTCTTCTTATTCACGCCACGGAACTTCAATCTATAAGTTTCGGGTTGCAGTTCGTAGGCCCGGAGCACAGCCTCCTTCACCAGTCCATACACGACACTCTCGTCCAGTGACAGTGCATCGTAGGCTTTCAACCCCTTACCCACTAGACGTGATGAAACCAATGCTGCCCATTTAACCTCCGGCCAGTCATACTCACGACACTTCTTTTCGAAACGAGCAAAAAACTCAGTCACTGCTGTCTCATCAAATGCGGGTACTAACTTAATTAAATGCGAAAGTGAGTCTGTAACCCGGTGCCCACCACCGAGATGACGCCCCGTGGTCTCTACTCTAGACTTCTCGACATCCATTTCAGCCTGGTACCTGGTTGCATCCTGATTGGCTTGGATTCTAGCAACCTCTATGCGTTCTATACTAGCCTGTTGTATCTGAGTCTCCTGCAGCTTAAACTTAGCTAGTTCTAGCTGAAATAACATCTCAGGAGACAGGCCTGGGGGGGGAGAGCACAAAATGGGGGATCCACACCGAGACGTGTTTACGGGTAAGCCAGCTTGCCATTGAGAACCCTCCTGCTGCATCGTGCTAAGACTCGCTGGCTGAGGGCCCAGCTCAGGGGTAGAGTGGAATGGAGGCTTGGAGGGAACCCCCCAAGACCCCACTCCACCCACCGCCCCATCGCCATCACCCAACAAACATGCCACCAAATTCTTCTTGGGCCAACTGTCAGGACAGTCCCGCCCCAAAACCGTGGCTAAACAGCGAAGACCGTAACAATCAATAGCCTGCAGGCGCTGTTCGGTCAAAGGTGTCTGCAAAAATGCCCGGGCATCCCTCTCTCCACTTATAACACTCCCCTCCCTAAATATCTGCTGTACTTGCTGGTCACTAGGCTGTACCGTGTTATCCTCCCCCGTAAATGATGAGTCATTAGACATAGTGCTGGTTATACAATTGCTGTTCATAAACAAAAAAAAGTGCTTATTACTAATTGCAGTCTCGACTCACAAAATGTTAAAGATGCTTGAATGACTCTACTCTAGACACCTAACGAAACAATCTGCAAGTCCACCAATACAATAATGACACAATAAAAATTCCTACAATATGCAAGAAAATTCTAGCCAGCTCTACTAGGTAGCATAGAATAGTTCTCCAAAAAACATGTGATAGGATACTACTGAATCTTGTGCAAGGTCGCCATTTTGTTACGGCTGGATCGGCAATACATATTCGGGATTCTTGATCGTAGGACAGAAATGGCTTAAGTGACAACGACACGCTCGATTCCAGTCCCAAATACTATATGCTCCAGACAACAAAAGCACCAACGCCCTACAGAGTTATCGTCTACGGTAACGAGGTACCTTAACTCGGCGAAAGTGTACAACAGGGGTAGGCTATGAGGCTAAACTCCCTCAGACATTTATAGGTTACGTTATTACTAAAGAAATGCAATACTCAAGAAACTACGTTAATATTAAGCCTCTAATAATGTAGAATAGAAGCAGGCTAAAGGTATGACAGTGAAATGCTAAATGACAAATGTACACGCCTACTTGAAAGCGCGTGCACTACACTAACTGTCCCCTACTAACATGCACTAGCATGTAGCATACAAGATGTTCATGATCCAGTAGATACCTAATAATACACATGGGAGGAACATAAACAGTAGTCACTTATTATAATAATGAATCTATACTTGGAATAACTAAAAGGTTGCAGGCAACAGTACTGCGCCGGTAGCCTACTACCGCATAGGCTACTTCGCTTCTCTCACTCTGTCTCCCCTCCGAGTCCGTATGCGCCCTACGCAACAGAACTCCGGACACAGCAGCAAAACGACAGTGCAGTTAATTGATACATGAAAGTATTAATAGTGTTGTCTTGTGTGTGAGTAATGTGTATTGTAAAGTGTTATAGATATATACTTAAAGAGAGCTGCAATGCATAGTAAAATAAAGATATATCCCGCTCATCATCCCCATGTGTTCTAGCTAGCAGGCCAAGTCACAGGAACAACGAGTCCCAGCACCGAAAGCGAGAACCCAGGAGAAGACTGTAGAGAACACAAGGACAGATAAATTACGTTACTCTACTATACCGGCACTACGAGCGAGCTGTAGTCTCGGGTGCTACACTCGCTCCTGGCTCGGTATGCAAATCAAGGCTAAGTCCTCGTCCCTCTACAGACAACTCCTGGGCATGGTCGGGCTCTTACACATGGCACCAGTCTAGTCACAAATGGGATGATGAGCGGGGCATATAACTCGTGAACATGTAGAACGTTCACCAACTATCCTCATCAAGAAGATCGCTGTTCACATTAACCCCTTAAATCTAATACATGTAAATATATGCTTGTCCTAAGAGTAATACGAGAGGTGAGTGCTGAAACTCCTTTAGGACCTCAAGGGAAGGTTATGCATTTAAATAGAGAGAAGAATGAAATGAGAGTAATGTCGTCAGAGAGAAAGAGTGCAACCGTGAGAAGTGGGGAGAGAGAGCAAGGGATGTTAGAATCTCAAAGGTTCTAGGCAACCTAGTCCAGGAACACACAGCCAACCTCCAGGCAGTGTGCTGTACGACAACATGGGCCCAGCCCAGGCAGGCAACAATGGACTACCAACCCTATCGCGCCTAGCTATAAGGGCAAGGCTGCCAACCAGTCCATACGTCTGGCAACCACCCGGCCGGCAGCGCGGCGTGTTGCTACCCTCTTGCTCTGAAGCCCAACTCACTCTCTCTCTCTGAATTCCCATTATCCTATCTATCAACTTCTCTATTGATACTACATATTAAATGGAAGGTCTCGACATGGCTTAAAACAAAACCCACCACTGGTTAGCACATGACGAGACCTTTGCAGAGATACAAAGAACATAGTTATAAGTTGTCACACTCAATATACATAGCGGCTGACGGTAGCCAGATCACGGGCGGTACAGTGGAGTACCAAGGAGTACAATCAGGTTGCGTTGCCCAGCACTGGGGTGCGTCACAAACTATTTAGCACAAATCACCACCACGCGTAGCCAGCATCATAGTGAGCTGAACTGACAGCCAGGATATAGAGCTAGAGTCATAGGCATAAGCCTCTTCCAGAAGACATCTGTGAGTATCTGTGAGCGATTGATACAGCAGATTGGCGCTGTTTACACTCGCGAGCGAGATTGACAATAGAAAATGGACATCTATAGAAAATGAAATGGAATGACTGACTAAACTAAACCTGGTAATAAGTGAAACCGTAGGCTACGTGTAAAGGCAGTGGGGGAATGTAAATAATTAGATGACACTATATGAATATAGCCAAGTTACCGAATGAAACAGAGTGTCACAACTCACAGGCTCCCAAATGGAATTGAGCTTTGGACAAGGATCGAGGAAAATGTCTCAAAATTGGGCATCTCTCCATACCGCATCCTCCACTCCTCCCCTCCTTTATACTGCACCCTCCCTCCCTCCTTTAACTTGACCATTTATTTTGCACAGGTTTTAATAATAAAAATAATAATAATAATAATAATAATAATAATAATAATAGTTCTTAACCCTCTGAGTACCAGCGACGACAACGTGTCGTCGGTAATGTATGTAACGCTAAACCCCACGACGCACAAGTGTCGTCGGGGTTTAATTACTCCGGTCCTATGACACCTAGAGGGCTCAGATTTGTATGGGAACTGTCTAAGTATCCCACGCAACTATGCCGATGGTTGAAAACTCTCAAAGTCCAACCGCGTGCGTGTGAGCGCGCAAAAACATGGTTTTTGGGTGTTTTTGCCTTCAATTTTTTACTCTTGTAAAATCGACTTTTGGGGGCTCCGTAGGACCCCTTTTTTACCTTTTTGATCGGTTTTCTTTGGGCGGTCCTTCATTCCTAACCCTTTTCGCTATTGTTTCTGGAAAAAAAAAAAATTCAAAGCCTGCTGGTCCCTGGTGGTACATTTATTTATAACTAGCTGGGGCTCAGTGGGTTAAAGCTAGCACATGCTAAGCCAGCTAAGGATAGCCCAATAAGGCCGATTAGGCGTATTTCCATTGGGGTCCTGTACTACCCAATCCCCTTGCTCATGAGGGACGGTAACGACTCGGTGCTTGTGAAAACTCTTTAATGCGCCGAGCGTGGGCACGATCCTGGGACATTCTGGGTGGAAGTCCAAGACGCTATAGTCACTACACCAGCAAGCCGCTAGCAGTTCATGGTTTATACTCCACCCCCCAACATTTGATTCACACAGACACAACTTCATCACCTCACTCAAATATCTCTGGACCCACTCAAGAGAGGTGGCAGACTACCTGGACGCCTTGGGAAGTTGGGGTTTCCATGAAAGACGTCTTGGGGCTACAACAACAACAACAACAACTACAACAACAACAACCTCAAAGACTGAAGTAGCTTAGGAGAAGAAAATTACATGAGAAAATCGCAACAGCTACAATTCCATTGGACCATGACTAGGTAGGTGTGACAACATTTATAAATGTAGGTTTATGAAAAGACTATAATATCGATTGCCGTTTATTTTTTTCTCTTTTTATTTTTTGCTAGGATAGGTAACTAGTCGCATAGGTGAATTTATATTCTATGTGATGTGCGTGTTAGGGCCACTCCGCTGTTGTCATAACTTGATTAAAGATGACGAAAGAACTCTTCCACGGATAAATATGACTGGCTATAACTGGGCGGGCACACAACAAAACACACCAGCAGATTGTGCCATTAGGTTATCAGGAAGCAGTCTCGGTTCATATGCACTCACTCGTCACCCTCATTATTAGGCCTTGGCTACTTCAGATTTGGTGTCCTCAGTCTTAGCTTCTTCCTCGTGGATACAGAAGCCAGGAATTTGCTTCTTCAGAGCCTATAAAAGAAAGGAAAAGGTATAATAAGCTATCTATAATTTATGATAACAAGGCTCTATATTATTCAATGCTTCATCAGAGCCTACAAAAGAATATATATACTGTATATATATATATATATATATATATATGCGTGTACTGACCAGTCTGAACTTGGGGTGGTTGATGGCGTAGATGATCGGGTTGTACACAGAGGCAGACTTGGCCAGCAGGGCGGGCAACATGGAGATAATAGGGGTGATGTTGTCCTGGTTGAAGAATAGGCCCTGAGAACACCATGCAAGGAATTAGTGCACAGATAAACACTACATCCTTCCTAAGCTGAATAAAATACAGGCCCTGAGAACACCAACAAAATGCAAGGAATTAGTGCAAAGATAAACACTACGGCCTTCCTAAGCTAAATAAAATAGTCTAAATTATATTAATAATGTAAAACTTGCAAAATAAACAAACCAAAACTTATACGAACACAGTAAAAAGACAAAACAACCAATCAAAATCGCTATGTGGAAACAACGCTTAAGCAAAACAATAATTTACAAATAAAATAACACAACTGAATGTAGCTGAAATTAAATATAAAGACGTCACCGGTACAGAAAGGGTTAAAAAAAAAAAAAACAGTATGAAAAGGAATATACATTTACAATTCGTCGTAATTTTTGTGTAGTACACTCGTATACCATAGTTTTGATATTTTAGACATTCGCCTTGTTAGTTTGGCGATTTTAAGACATTTTGCACAATTTCTGTCATAAGACCTTTCGTGCCATATAGGTGTCGATTTTTTCCTGGCGAGCGATAGCAAGCCTGTAATATAAGAAAAACCGGGCTTTAGCCGGGACATTTTTCTACCGAAAAATTTACAAATTTGTCTTGAAAGGGGGTCTAGGGAGTGTACTTTAATGGTTTGATGGAGGTCTAGGGAACAAACTAATAACCTCCCCTTATGTGTTGTACTCACCTGCACAACGATGCTAGCGTAGGGAGTCCAGCAGATGAGCCATAGCGCCACATTGGTCATGGCTACCTTGGCGATGCGGACCTCGGCAGACTGTGCGTTGGCGTCAGCGTTGGATCTCAGGTTTTCCACGTTCATCTTCTTAGCTTGTGCCCTCATCGCCGATTCGTGAGCGACAATAGCCTTTACGATGAACACATACGCGAACACGATCACGAACAACGGGATGACGTAGTCGAAGATGAAGATGCAGATGCCGAAAGAGCGAAGGTTCCAGTCCTTGGAGAGGTAGTCGAAGGAGCAGGAATCCAGAATACCTGTAACAGTTGGGTGGTTAGTAAGGTTAAGGGGGTAGTGCTTGGTTTTTGGTCTATGTATTTATTTATTAATTTTTGTTTGAGTTTCCTCGCTAGACCTCCATCAAGCTTTAAAAAACACCCCCTAGATCCCCTTTCAAGATAAATTTGTAAATTTTTCGGTAGAAAAATGTCCCGGCCAAAGGCCGGTTCCTTCTAAAATTAGAGGCTCGCTATCGCTCGCCAGGAAAAAATCGACACCTAAATGGCACGAAAGGTTTTAATATTGACAACAAAAATGAGAAAGGTCTCAAAATCGCCAAACTAACGGAACAAACGTCTTAAAACCTCAAAAGGGGATCCAGAAAAAGCTAGTACCCCCTTAAGGGGAAGTATTATTTTTTGAACCCCCTTTTCCTTCATATTTATCCCCATTTGTTTTCAAATGTTTGGACGTTTGTCCATTTCTTTGTCAATATTAACACCTTTTGTACCATTTAGGTATCGATTTTTTCCTGGCGAGCTATAGCGAGCCTGTAATTTTAGGAGAAACCGGCCCTTGGCTGGAAACAAATTCTACCGAAAAATTTACAAATTTATCTTGAAGGGATATTCTTGGGGGTGTTTTTTTAAGCTTGATGGAAGTCTAGCGAGGAAACTAAAAAAATACAGAGATAAAAAATTAGGCAGTTCTGCCTTTTGTCTCCCTCATTCACATAACCCTACCTCCCTTAATGTTTGGCAGTGTCCACTTACCCTCAGGGATAAATTTCCCCCAGCCGAAGAAGGGTGGGATGGACCAGCCGATAGAGTACGTCCAGCAGAAGAGGATGAACATCATGGCTCGGCCGGAGGTGAGGGGGGCACCGGCCACACCACGGGCGATCACGTTGTACCGATCGAACGAGATGAACGCCAGGGACCAGATGGAGCACAAACCAGTGATGGATCCTGTTAAATAATGGTACCGTTTATTTGTAGATTGAAATGCTCAGTGTTAACACTTTGAGTACCAGCGGCGTGTGTTATATTTTATTCTAGCTATATTTAGACGATATTATGTAACTAGGGAAGGATCTGTGGTAGATAAAAGGGTTGGCTGATATATTTTGACGGCACTGACGTAACTCAGAGCCGTCTGCCACATCAATGCAGCGTTACACATAGCGAAAACAACTCAAAACCGCAATTTTTTTGCAATTTTGCCCTACCTTTGCAAGATTGTTGCAAGACAACCAGATGTCGAATAGATATGATTCTGGTGTCATTGGAAAGCTATATTACTGTACATTCACGGATATATAATTGTATTACGTTCTGGCTATTTTTTATGTATACAAATTTGCAGGGAATAAAGGTCAATTAGGGCCAAAACCACCCCCAGGGAAAGACTTAAGGGACTTTAGGCCTCCCAATAATATCTGGACCTGGTGCGGTTTCGAACCCAGGTCAGTAGACTTACCAGACTCTCGCACAAACCACTGTACTACCACGGATGTACAATAGCATAGCAACCTTAGTTGAAAGTTAGTTCTCCTTGAATGCACCAGGTGATAGTCTCGTGGTGATACATGTGGTGAGTTTATTTGACTTTTCCACCAACGACTATCTTTCACTATCTCAGACGTCAACTCAGGTAGTTCTGTGGTAGCGGAATTTTCGGGTACAGGGCATCACATAGATGTTATATTGCAATGATGGCTCGGTATTATAATTAAAATTGATTTGAATGCAACAAAACAAGATAACGCCAATATCATAGAATCAGTACTCTGAGATGACTATAGTGAGGGATATGTAGATTGGCAACTAGAATGAGGAGCAGAAAAGGGGAAGTTGGTAAGAAAAAAGGCTACAGTAAAGCAATTGTAATTATCCTTAAATCAAGCAATACCGCTTGAGAAAAATCCCACATACATATTATCAGCACGGCAAAAAAGGGGAAGTTGGTAAGAAAAAAAGCTACAGATAAGTAATTTGTATAATCTTTAACAAGAGCTGTCTGCTAAGTTACAAAAACTCTTTAACCCATCCTACACCAGCACCGATCTTAATCTGTCAGTATAAACAGTATACATTGATACTAGTGACGGATGTGATCCGTCACTATTGGTAGCGCCAGCGAACTTGACAATAATCTTGACCCCTTAACTTCTTATAACTCAAAATGAATTATAGCAATCGGGTTGACGTTTCTATCATTTGAGAAGAGTCCACCAGGAAATAGGTGTGGATATTTACAGCCAGTTTATTGTACAAAGTTTGAGTTACAAAGAGGTCAGGGATCAAGATTTTTGTCAAGTTTGTTGGTGCTACCTATAGTATAGTACTTTAGCCTTGGTCTCTGCTAAAGCCGGAGTCACACGAGCCGTTTTTCGAGCAATTTTTATGGGCAATTATGGTCTGGAAGCTTACAAAATTACACTTTATCAAAATTCAGCTTCCAAACTTAATCTACCTTCAGTCTAATTACCGATACCAGTGCGAAAATGTCCCGAAATAATACGAAAAAACTTTACTAACGGAAAATTGACGGAGAAAGCGGTTGTGTGACAGTGGCTTAATAGCCAGCAAGAGCTGGTAACGTGACTTGAAGGCCCTACTGCTAGATACTGGCAACACTGCGAGAGTGCCGGCCAGCTGCCCTCACCCACCAAACGTTGGTAATTGACCACTTGCGATTTTGGTCTATAAGGAAGTTGGAGCTTTAGGTATCGATCTTTAGCAGAATTGTAACCATTATACGAGTTTGTGATGGTTAGACAGTTTGCTATACTTGGTTTTATGTATTTTTAAATGCAATGCAATCATATTTTAGCCGGTAATTCTGGTAAATATCGATGTAAATACTCCAACTTCCTTATATCCCGAAACTCACAAGTGGTCAATTCCCCAGCTTTCGTGAGGGAAGCATCATGTTTCGCTGTGGAATAATAATTTTTGGGATGGTATTGCAGGATACATAAACTGTAAAATGCTCTGGTACAGTAGGGGTTAAGCCAGTGTGGTCTACTGGTTAGACACCTGTCTATCACAAAGCGATGTTGCTTACCCAGACAGGCATATAGCTCACAGAGGAAGGCGCTGAACATCCACTGGCCGCCCGTGAAGCAGTTGTAGGCGAATAAGGGGAACTGCGACAACATCATACACAAGTCACTGAACGCCAAGTTAGCCACCAGCATGTTAGCAGGGCCCCGGAGGTTCTTGTTCTTCATGAAAAGCAGAAGTACCATCCCATTACCTGTGCAATGGAGACAAAAATATATAGAAAAGTACTGATCGAAGATGGAGATAGCCCTCAATCTCTCATGCATATACCCAGTGACACTATATATCTTTTGCATACCCTTTTTAAACCCTTGATATTTGACAATGTAGATACAATCTAAGTTATTCATTTAACACCCAACACCTAACACCTCCCAATGAAATTAATGAAAGCATGTGATCCTACCGGAATTCGAAGCTGGGTTACCACATACAGATCTTAAACACTCTAACCATTACACCATCAAGACAGTTTAAGGTTAAGTACATGATTACGATTTTATATCCATTTATAGAATACTGGATATCAATCTAATCATGTACTCAAACCCAACTGCACACTGAATAGGCTAATAAAATTATAAATCTAAAAGTACTGACCGGAGATGGATTTAGTGCCACATAGGGTTGTTGACAATATAGATGAGTTAGTTAGTTATAATAGGAATTCAGAGGCTATCAACTTCAGTCCCTTGATGCTTATAGTTCTGGGTGTGGTGTCCCGAGTTCGAATCCCGGGAGGACCATATGCTTTCATTAGTTTATCTAAGTGCAGAAAGGGGTGTTACTTAATATATATATATATATATAATAAAAACATCTAAAAATACTAACCGGAGATGGAGATAGCCCCGAGGAAGAGATAGACGGTCCCCAGCAGATAGTGCCACATAGGGTTGACAGGTGGGAACTTGGTCCAGTGGGGGTGTATGAGGGGCTTCATGTGGTCGGGTACTAGGTCGACTACAGACATGCCTTCAGGGTACCCGAAGTTGGGCTGGGTGTAAGCCATGGGGGAGGCAGGGTCGCTGAGGTTGGAAAGTAGGTGGGCAGCCATCTCTTCGTTCTGGGGGGAGAGAAATTTGGGGAGGATTTTAGTTTGTTCCCTAGACCTCCATCAAGCATAGTATTACAACCCCTAGACCCCCTTTGGTTTTTAGTTTGTTCCCTAGACCCCCATCAAGCTTAAAACTACACCCAATAGAATTAACCCCCTTCAAGATAAATTTGTAAATTTTTCGGTAGAAAAATTTCTCGGCCAAAGGCCGGTTCTTCTTAAAATTACAGGCTCGCTATCGCTCGCTAGCAAAAAATCTACACCTAAATGGCACGAAAGGTAATAAAATTGACACCTAAATGGCACGAAAGGTCTTAAATTTGAGAACAAAATGGGGAAAAAGGTGTAAAATTGCCAAACAGATGGGCCGAACGTCAAAAACTTGAAAACTAATGAGGCTAAACATGGGGGAGTAGGGGGTGCTGAGGCTAGACAGTAGGTGGGCAGCCATCCTTTCGTTCTGGGGGAAATGGGGTTAAAGGTCTTAGAATCGTCAAAATAATGGGTTGAACATCTCAAAATCGTCAAAATAATGGGCTGAACGTCTTAAAATCGTCAAAATAATGGATTGAACGTCTTAAAATCGTCAAAATAATGGGCTGGACGTCTTAAAATCGTCAAACTAATGAGGTGAACGTCTTAAAATCGTCAAACTAATGAGGTGAACGTCTTAAAATCGTCAAACTAATGAGGTGAACGTCTTAAAATCGTCAAACTAATGAGGTGAACGTCTTAAAATCGTCAAAATAATGGGCTGGACGTCTTAAAATCGTCAAAATAATGGATTGAACGTCTTAAAATCGTCAAAATAATAGATTGAACGTCTTAAAATCGTCAAAATAATGGGTTGAACATCTCAAAATCGTCAAAATAATGGGCTGAACGTCTTAAAATCGTCAAAATAATGGATTGAACGTCTTACAATCGTCAAAATAATGGGCTGAACGTCTTAAAATCGTCAAAATAATGGATTGAACGTCTTTAAATCGTCAAAATAATGGGCTGGACGTCTTAAAACCTGAAATCTATTGGGGCTAAACATGGGGAAGTAGGGGGTGCGAGGTTGGAGAAGAGGTGAGCAGCCATCCTTTCGTTCTGTGGGAAATGGGGTTAAAGGTCTTAGAATCGTCAAAATAATGGGCTGAACGTCTTAAATTTTGAAAACTAGTGGGGTTAAACATGAGGGAGAAGGAAGTCCTAGGCGCTATGGTTTATTTTTTTTATTTTTATTTTTTTTAGTAATCGCAATGTGATCAATGGGGTGAAGTTTAACCGTTCTCCAGCATCCATACCTCTCTCAGTTGCTTTGGATTAAATTTGATTACTATTCAGAATAAATAACCTTCTACAGATTAACCCTTTGAGTACCAGCGACGTTTGTTATATTATATGCTAGCTAGATATTATTCAGCTTAGGAAGGATCTGTGGTAGTTAGAAAGGTTGGTTTGGATAGTTTGAAGCCTTATTATTGCTAGAGCTCCTTCCTAAGCTGAATGAAATCGTTTAATAGTTGCCAGAATATGATAAAAAGAACGTCCCTGGTACTGTATGGATTAACTTTACAAATTGTGCCAGCTACCATGTCTGAAATGTAATTGATGTACAAGATCTACAAATTGTTGCTAACACTACAGTTCTGCCTTTTGTCTCCCTCACTCACATAGAAGAAAAAAAATGCGCTATCTACATTTGACATTGGATGAAGTAATTTTTTTATGAGACAATAAATAGAGAAAGACAAAACCAAAAAGGTGGCATGACATTATTTGGATTAAAATATACAAAAGTAACAATTAGTTCTGGGTGAAGTTCGTTCGACAAAAAAACTAAATAAAAAGCAAATAAAACAAATAAATAAAAACACCAAGACAAAACAAGAAGGTCCATGATATTATTTAGATTAAGATAGTGAAAATTAGTGATAGTTACCTCAGGGTGGAGTTCGTTCGAGAAAATAAATAAATATACATACAAGGCAAAGACAAAACAAGAAGGTCCATGAAATTATTTAGATTAAGATAGTGAAAATTAGTGATAGTTACCTCTGAGTGGAGTTCGTTCGAGAAAAAAAATCTAAACACTTCTGCGTTCGATTGGTCAGAAGGTGAGCCCTGAGAGTCGTTCAGGGAGGCTGGGTGTTGTGGTGGTATAGAGGTGTCGACGAGAGAGCAGACTGGTGTATACGGTGAGAGTGGTGGATCTATCATCTTATATACTATATGGCTGGCTGGTTTTTGTACCCCTCTGCTATTAATAACACGTATACCCCCCTCCCCCCCCCCCTCCACACCTGATCCTCTACCCCTACTACTACTATACCATCTTAAGATCCCCCGCTACACCCACCAGACCCCTCCACCACCCCTACCAGACCCCTCCACCACCATCACCCCCACTAGACCCCTCTATCGCCATCCCCACCTGATCCTCTACCCTACTACCACCCCCAGACCCCTCCACCACCACCCCCACCACCACTCCTACACCCTACAACCTCCCCAATCAGACCCTATCACCCCTACAAACCTTACGTCTTCAACCATCTTCAGCGATAGGAGTTACACTATAGTCAATAACGATAGAGAGCTTGAAGTTTAAGCCGGTATCACACGAGAGCTTTTATAGTCAACATTCGATGATCAAAATTTTTCTGGCAACATTTCTGGAATATTTTGCACTGGTATCGGAAGCTAGACTGATGATGGATGAATTTAGGCAACCAAAATATTATATAATAGTTGACCTCATAAGCTGCCAGACCAGTGTTGAGGATAAATGTTGAGTGAAAAATCGCTCGTGTGATACCGGCTTTAGGAGGGACATATTTTCTACCTTAAGGGGAGGTAGACCGTTTTTCGAGTCTTCCTCCTCCCTCATGTTAAGCCCCATTTGTTTCGAGATTGGCCCATTAGTTTGGCGATTTTAACACCTTTCGCCCCATTTCGTTTTCAATTTTAAGACCTTTCGTGCCATTTAGGTGTCGATTATTTCCTGGCGAGCGAAAGCGAGCCTGCAATTTTAAGAGGAACCGGCCTTTGGCCGGGAAATTTTTCTACCGAAAAATGTACATATTTTTCTTGAAGGGGGGATCTAGGGGGTGTTTTTCTAAGCTTGATGGTGGTCTAGGGAGGTAACTAAAAAAAATTCTGAATAAATTAATTAATAGACCAAACAAACGGTCAGTCTCCCCTTAAATTGTTCACACCTCTCTCTCTCTCTCCCCCCCCTCCCCCCCCCCCCCCCCCCTGAAGCCCTAGCACATTCCCAGAGACAACCTATACGTCAAACAAACACCGGAGGAGCCCCACAAGAACATCGAGCACATGAAGGTGGAAACCCTTGAAGACGGATCCCCGCTTAGCTTATTTGTAGTGTTCCAGTGAGCTCTTCTTAAGGGGAGATCTCCACTTGAGGAACTTTTCTTTTACCCCTTTCTCCCTCATGTCTAGCCCCATTGCTTTGAGATTTTAAGACGTTTGCCCCATTAGTTTGGTGATTTTAAGAATTTCCGCCCCATTCTGTCAATATTAAGACCTTTCATGCCATTTAGGTGTTGATTTTATCCTGGCGAGCGATAGCGAGCCTGTAATTTAAGAGTAACCGGCCTTCGGCCGGATAATTTTCCTACCGAAAAATGTACAAATTTATCTTGAAAGGGGGTCAAGGGGGTGAAATTTTAAGATGGCTGGAGGAGTAGGAAACAAATTAAAAACCTCCCCTTAACCTATTATGTACACTCAAGCCGATATCACACGAGCACTTTTTCCCTCAACATTTATCCTCAACACTGGTCTGGCAGCTTAAGACGTCAACATTTATAATATTTCTTGTGCTTAAATTTATCTCTCAACAGTCTAGTTTCCGTTACCAGTGCAAAATATTCCAGAAATGTTGCCAGAATTGTTTTGATCATTGAATGTTGACTATAAAAGCTCTCGTGGGATACCGGCTTCACTCAAAAAATATGC
The DNA here is from genome assembly GCA_032716605.1 of Paralithodes platypus. Classification (NCBI taxonomy): domain Eukaryota; kingdom Metazoa; phylum Arthropoda; class Malacostraca; order Decapoda; family Lithodidae; genus Paralithodes; species Paralithodes platypus. The sequence goes on along the minus strand of CM064577.1, from coordinate 22,074,715 downwards.
CGCCCCCCCCCCCCGAGGGAGAGATCAAAGGCCTCACGGTATTTAGAGTGTACCGGCGACGTACATCTTTTCAATTTTAATCTAGCTATATTTAGACAATGTTATGAAGCTTAGGAAGGATATGTAGTAGCTAAAAGGATTAAGGTGGGTGACCTGCTTTTTGTTATTTCTCTCCTTTTCTCTCTTTCTCTGGCTTGTATCCATTCGGCCCCATTCAGCCAACTATTTTAAGACGTTTATCCCCATCTAGGTGTCGATTTCTTCTTGGCGAGCGATAGCGAGCCAGCATTATATGAAGAAATCCGGCTTCGCCGGAGAAATTTTTCTATCGAAAAATGTACAAATTTAGCCTGCTGTCAAACAAAAATAAAAAATATGCTGGCTCGCTACCGCTCACCAATAAACAATTGACACCTGGATGGGGATAAACGTTTTAAAACAGTAGGCTGAATGGGGCCAAATGGGTACAAGGCAGAGAAAGATAGAAAAGGACAGAACAAAAACAGGTCACCCCCCTTAATTGGGATAGTTTGTAGCCTTTTAATTGGTAGACGTCCTTCCTAAGCGGAATAAAATGGGCTAAATATAGCTAGAATGAAATTGAAATTACGTCGCCGGTACACTCACTCATAAAAGAAAGGTACCTCCCCGAGCGAAAGATCTAAGACCTCACGCAATTTAGTTGCGGTAACACTGGCCCTGAACCATTGAATTTGACCACTTGCGAGTTTCAGGCTATAAGGAAGTTGGAGCTGTAGACATCGATAATAAATATAAATAATCATAATGTCAGTTTCTTATGGCTAAAGAGTATGTTTAATTAGGTTTCATGTATGTATCAATGTACTACAACTGTATTTTAGCTGGTAATTCTGCTAAATATCGATGGCTACAGCTCCAACTTCCTTATAAAACGAAACTCGCAAGTGGTCAATTGTGCGAGGGAGCTGATGTGAACAAAGCAGTCGATTTGCTAATTCTCTCCTTTTCATGACATCGATGGTTAAGGGAGAGTGTTACAGCAACTAAATACCGTGAGGTCTCTTTGGAACTCTCTCCCAGAATTAGTCTTTCCCTCCTCCTATGACTTAAATTGCTTCAAACTCTGTGTGTCCAGGCATTTTGGCTCGAACGTCCCTTGATTTTGGCCCTGTCACCCTTCCATCTATGGGGGAGGCACTCGCTACAGACAGTTCTGCCTTTTGTCTCCCTCACTCACATAGAAATTTTATATATCTATCTATCTATCTATTGCCTGACGCCGTGATCCCCGAAGGGGTGGCCACGAACGAACCGCCCCCATGCACCTCTGTCCCCAGTCAGTCGACGCCCCTCCCCCCAACCAGCACCGCCTTCGTTCATGTAGTTTCTCACTCCATCCTTCCACCTCATATTCGGTCTACCTCTCCCCCTCTGTCCCTCCACCTCGCTCTCGTACACCCTCTTAGTCATTCTCTCGCTTTCCATACGTTCCATATGGCCGAACCATCTCAAGTTGTTCCTTTTCACACTTTCCAGCACATCTACCTCTACACCACACCTCCTTCTTACTTCCTCATTAGTCTGTCTATCCCTCCATGTAACTCCGCACGCACTCCTTAAGTAATTCATTTCCACTGCTCTCACTCTTGGTCTGAGTCTCTCAACCAACGTCCATGCTTCGCTTCCGTAAGTCAGTGTCGGGATTACCACACTGTCATGCAAGGACTTCTTCACTTTTTTATATATATTTTATATATACAGTATATATATATATATATATATCTATATATATATATATATATATATATATATATATATATATATATATATATATATTCTCTTTTAAACAGACGAGGTTAAAGGCAATAGCAGTTTCAGCATTAAGGATTTTATTGTTACAGCTTTCAATAGTTCTAACAATTTTCCTCTGGGGTTCAGAGATGAGGTACAACAGGTTAGCAAAATTCATGGTGGATCCAACGTTTCACAAGTAAACATCTTGCATCTTCAGGGAAAGGAGAGGTAATGATTAGAATAGGGACAAGGTATCATATTTATACAAAATTCGAGGATCAAGAATAGGAAGGTGGGCGGAGCTACTGGGTGTGTGGTGGCTGTTCATTGGTGGAAGGCAGTCTGTTCGCGAGACGGGCACTAGATCTTATCGGTGGTTGGTTGTTGGCTGTGGGTGGCTGTGATTGGTTGGTGTTGTCAGTTGTGTGCTGAGCGCGGAGGCGTAAGGTAGGGGGGCACGGGGCGAGAGGAAGGGGGGCAACATGCCTGTAGCGCTTGCCTGAAGGAAGAATTTGAAGGTCTTGTGTTTGGTTGTTGATGCTGGGGTTGAGTGTTTGGATGTTTAGAGCTTCTAAAATAGCTAGTCTTCTGGGGTCTGATTCTTTGTCGAGTATGGTGGTTTGTTTGTCTAGGTCAGCGCGAGTTAGGGCAAGATGGTGGGGGGCTTGATAGTGGTCTTTTATAGCGCCAGATTGAAGGTGGAGGGTTAGTCGACGGGAAAGGCGAGTCTGTGTCATACCAACATAGGATAGGGGTCCACAGTCCCCAGAGGTGCAAATATGCTGATATATCACATGATCGTCTTTCGGTTGGTTGGTGGAAATGGGGCGGTTACGGAGGACAAGGTTGGAGGTCTTAGGAGATTTGTAGTAAATAATGAGTTTTATTTTATTGTCAGGGTTGGTGGGTAGGACGTTTTTGTGAATTATTTCTTTCATAATGGATTCGTCTGTTGTGTGGTCGGAAGACATGTAGTTTCTGTAGAAAAATGTAATGTCATTGGCCGGGTTGGTGCTAGGGGGGTCTTGTTTGTACCATTTTTCTAGGTGGTGGTTGATGGCATTGGTGACGTCAGTGTTGGAATACCCATTGTTGACTAGGACCAGGGTGAGCCTTTCCAGTTCATTGTGTGTGTCATTCCAGGTGGTGCAATGGGTGAGGGCTCTCCTGACATAGGCGGCGATGGTGGACATCTTGCCCTAACTCGCGCCGACCTAGACAAACAAACCACCATACTCGACAAAGAATCAGACCCCAGAAGACTAGCTATTTTAGAAGCTCTATACATCCAAACACTCAACCCCAGCATCAACAACCAAACACAAGACCTTCAAATTCTTCCTTCAGGCAAGCGCTACAGGCATGTTGCCCCCCTTCCTCTCGCCCCGTGCCCCCCTACCTTACGCCTCCGCGCTCAGCACACAACTGACAACACCAACCAATCACAGCCACCCACAGCCAACAACCAACCACCGATAAGATCTAGTGCCCGTCTCGCGAACAGACTGCCTTCCACCAATGAACAGCCACCACACACCCAGTAGCTCCGCCCACCTTCCTATTCTTGATCCTCGAATTTTGTATAAATATGATACCTTGTCCCTATTCTAATCATTACCTCTCCTTTCCCTGAAGATGCAAGATGTTTACTTGTGAAACGTTGGATCCACCATGAATTTTGCTAACCTGTTGTACCTCATCTCTGAACCCCAGAGGAAAATTGTTAGAACTATTGAAAGCTGTAACAATAAAATCCTTAATGCTGAAACTGCTATTGCCTTTAACCTCGTCTGTTTAAAAGAGAATCTATTACCTGGCTATACTAATATATATATATATATATATATATATATATATATATATATATATATATATATATATATATATGTTGGTAAAGCCAGGTAATAAATTTTCTTTAATACATACGAGGTTGAAAGAAATGGCAATTTCTGCGTTGGAAATTTTATTATTCAAAGTTTCCAGGTCTCTGATGAGTTTTCGCTGGGTGGCAGGAAGTAGATGAAGGAGATGAGCAAAATTCATGGTGGTACAGGGTTATATTAAAGTACATGAAGATACAGGATATACGACGTGTTTCACTGGACAACCAGCATTATCAAGTAAGGATGGAATGATATAAAAGGTAAACAGGAAGGGTATATATAGAGGGTGGAGGATCAGAGGAGGCGAAAATCAGGGGGCAAAAGTCTGCTATTGGTGGAGGGGTATTCTAGGAGAGAGAAAGGGAGAACCGCTTCACGCATGCACACTGGATGCGGGATGGTGGTCAGTAGGTGGGGTCGAAGCTGATTGGCTGCGTGTCGAGGGGCGTGGCCTAAGATGTGTGGCGCCTGCGGAAGACGAAGCTGAAGGAGGTAGCGCGGGGGGCTGCGTCAAGGGCACCGGGGGACGAGGGGGGGGTGTTAGGTCCTGTAGGAAAGTGCCTTTTGGCAGAAGGAAGGATCTGAAGGTCCAGAGTTTGGTTGTTGATGTTGGGATGTAAGGCTTGGATATATAAAGCTTCGAGTATAGGTAATCTCCTTGGGTCACTTTCTTTATCGAGTATGGTGGTGTGTTTCTCTAACTCGTTGCGTGTGAGGTGAGGGTGGTTAGGGGTGAGATAGTGGTCTTTGATGGCTCCAGCCTGAAGGTGAAGAGTTAACCGACGTGAAAGACGAGTCTGCGTCATACCAATATAGGAATGAGGTCCACAGTCCTCATAATTACAGGTATGTTGGTAAATGACGTGATCGTCGGTCATCGGGCTCTTTATCTTGGTGGAGGCTGGTTTGTTGCGGAGAACGAGGTTGGAGGTCTTTGGGGATTTGTAATAAATTATTAATTTGATTTTGTTTTCCGGGTTGGTTGGGTGGACATGCTTGGCGATTATTTCTTTTAAGACGGCCTCGTCATTTTTGTGTTCAGAGGACATGTAATTGCGGTAGATCTTAATTTCATTGGGGGGGGGGGGGGGGTCAATGTTGGGAGGGCTTTGGGTGTACCATTTTTCAAGATGGTGGTTGATGGTGCTGGAGATGTCGGAGTTGGAGTATTAATTAAGCTCGATGAAGGTCTAGCGAGAAAACTACAATATTTATTAATTTACAAAGAGAGAGAGAGAGAGAGAGAGAGAGAGAGAGAGTGTGTGTATATATATATATATATATATATATATATATATAATTTATGGCGTAGGAAGGTTGTCCGCTCTCTGGGTCAAGCGGGTGGAAGGTGTATTAACAGGTTGTGTAAGTTGTCGCTCTCTCTCTCTCTCTTTTATCCACCACAAGAGACAGACAACGGAAATAGGGACAAAGGTCTAATTGCTCAGTTCTCCCATACTCCCATCACATACAGTATGAAATATGAAATAGAGGTAAATTAATCGGAAATTAATTGAAGTTACCCGATCAATTTGAAAGGTATTTCAAGTATGTTTTAAGTTAATTCGTTTTACAAAATTAACTAGCTAAGTTAAAAGTTAATTAACTTAGTTGGTTAATGGGGTGAAAGGTCTTAAAATCGCCAAAATAATGAGCCGGACGTATACGTCATACAATCTGAAAACTATTGGGGCTAAACATGAGGGAGAAGGGGGACCATAACAATATTTTGGCAAAATTTCCATTTACGAAGACACTGATGAGTGTCATCGGGAAGCATATAATTAACCCCTTCAGGCTCTTGACGCATTTTCACAGTTTATGCTGGCTATACTTTGACGCTTTTATACAGCTTAGGAAGGATCTGTGGGATTTAAAAGTGCAAAGACTATTTCTATAGCCCTCTGACTTCCAAATACCCTTCCAAATCTGAATAAAATCGTCAACTAATAGCCAGAAAATTGAAATGAAATAGTCATTGGAGCCTGAGAGAGTTAATCCGTCGAAAATAAGTAACATAATATAGATATACTGAAGAAGTGCAATCAATCACTTTTATGTATAACTAAATATTAAAGCATTAGCTATTGTTATGCCAGGTTTTTACTGGGGTTTAATTGGTTTTGATCAAGTGGGCTCTTCCTAACTGGAGAAGTTATGTTGTTTTACCACAGACACAGAAAGACAATAGAGGATAATTATCACAAGACGTGTATTCATATTCCGTTTATTTGCACAAGAATATTGCATACGTAAAAGCTAGAACAATAATGGTCAAGAACAAAACAATTAAAGTGAACGAACGAGGCTCCCCTACGTCTGACTCGCAAGACTGGATTGTTCTATGTAATATCTAAGTAAGTATTAGGGACCGCTTTCTAACTGAAAGATTACACTTGTCCTGTATTTATTTCAGAGATAAGAGTAGCACTCCTTTCAATCGAGGATTTACACTTGTGTTTAGAAAGGTTATATAGTAATTAGATATGTGAACTTTTGGTATTTACCTGCGTAGAGTGGTTCTGGAATTTGGGACCTAAACGTAATTATTTTCCTGAGGTTAAATCACTGTGGTGCTTACGCATAAGTTAACTTGAATTTATTTGTTATTCATTTTAGCAGAATTATTATCATTACTTTCCTAATTTCTTTGAGTTTCACTAGAGCTTCCTTTCTCTCGCTTTTATATACAGTACGTGCGTAGTATCCGATGTTTCCAGAATACCTTTTATCATATACGCAGTAGATATATTTTAATTACTTTCACTTTCGATCTTTATATACTTTCTCTCTGACAATACGCCAAGTATAATTTCTTTTCACAGTTAGATCTTCTATAACTTTTACGGTATAATAACTTCACTTTCGATGTGTAGAATAATTAATCCAATGGGTGTAGAATTAGTAATCCAATCTGGGGTAGATCCGCTGGCCGTGGGGTTGTCCTGACGCCACTGGGTTCCCACAGTGTAACTCGAGCACTTTGGTTTGGGACCTTAAATAACTAAATTGCCTAGCCCAAGCCGTGACAAAATAGAATCGAGCGAATGCAGGAGTGAACTCCTGTCTACTCTGGTCTTTATAAGTGCTTTGATGAATTTCTTGTGGTTTGGTCTATCCTGGATAAAGCTAGTTAGTATCCGACTGTCTGCTTATATCCACAATAGCGCCGGGGTTGAGGTAGGCCGAGAATATTAGATTACTTCACCCAGAAGGCTCTAATAAACCAGCTTGTTGATACCCACTAAAAAGAATTAGTATAATGGGTGACTACAGTCTCGTAATTGTGTCTACGCCTTGCGATCAACTGAACCAACTCTTCAACTGTGTCCTCAACTTTCGAATCTGTCCTTTTACCCGGGGTGTCAAGAACAGCTCTAGATTGAGATACTTAAATAAAGTTGGTGGGAGTATATCTGCACCTTTTTACCTGGCCAGGTCGGTGGGTGTATTAGGGGCCAAAATGGCACCTAGCAACTGGTAACTTGGGATGGTTACTTCCTTGTGGTTTGGAGTGGGGGGGAACTGTCTAGACCCTACCCTCTTGTTTCTTTTGTCCCAGAGTGGACGCGGGGGCGGGTAACAAGGGCGGGGGTAGATACGGTGTTGGTGGTGCCATTCTTGTTGTCGCCTGTCTATCTCACTTCTCTCTTTTCCTGGTGCTTTGGCATTGTCCTGGTTGACGATTATATCCTTTCCTGGTGTTGGAGGACAGTCCCTCTCCTTGGTAACAGCCCGAGCACGTTTGTCTGGGCTGGCTGTTGTGTCTTTGATGAGTTGGGGGTCCTGCCTTTTACGTTTCTTGCTGTTATTTTCCTGGACCTTGGAATTGTTGATGGTGATGATTAAGTTTCCTTCTGGTGTTGGAGGACGTGTCATATTGATGGTGGCAATTCGTGTTCCGGATCTGTAGGATATATCATTGTTGGTACAGGGAGATGAGTGGTTTCTCCCCTGGCGGTGTGGAGGGGAACCCTGCCTCCGATGCGTCACCTGGTGGTGTCCGCGGGTCCTTTCGTTCCTGGTTCTTTCCTCTACTCGGCCACGATTTCCCATTCTTCCACTGTGATGAGGGGGTGTGGTAGGATGAGAGGGAAAACGGCTTGATGGTGGTGAATGTTTGGGTAACTGTTTCTCCGTTATTTCACTACCTTCTTCCTCGTGAAAGTCACGACCTCGTGACTGCAAATAAAAAATCCACAGGTTGTGGTCACGTAGATAATGTTCGCAGTCAGCTAGATGTTTCCACCAAATTGATGACCTGTTGTCGGCTGGTCTGTCCATTACAGTAAATATTTTCAGGTAGGATTCACGTTGATTGTTGGCCAGTGCTTTGTTGAGTAAGTCAGGCCACTGCATCCTTGTTACTTGGTCATTGTCTTGGACCCACAAAACTTTCGTGATGAACTTGTCATGTAGAGGGGTTGTGGGAGGCTTGGTTTGGCTTGCTTTCTCAGTAGTCGTCATGTTTTTTCTTACAGAGGAGGTGAAGTTTTGTGTTGACACTGTCGAGGGTAGAGGGGAAGTGAGGGTGGTTGGAGAGGACTGTGGTTTCCTCCCTCGGTCAGCTGGCGAGGGTAGTATAGCAGTTGACCACAAAACGGGAATAGGGGTGTCCGAATTCGTGGGTGCTGGCATTAGACATTCTTCAGTAACATTTGCTATTCGTATTTCTCCGGCTAAGTGTGTGAGGTTGCGTGAGGTTGAGGTGGTGGGTCCTTTAAGACCCTGAGTGGGGTTGTGAGGTTGGTGATGAATTGAAGAAAAACGAGCCGGGGGTTTTGACAGACGGCCTGATCTGGTTGTGATAGTTGTTAGCACTGGGGTTGATGAGGTTGTGGAAGACGTCGACGGTGATGGTGATACTGGTGGGGGTAAGTTGGAGATCCTCTGGGGTTTGGGGTTTGGGGTTGAGGGGTTGGCCTTCTTAGGTTTAGTGATCAGTAAATAATGAGGGCTAGGCTTGATACTTGAGGGGTATGGTTTATTGGGTGGGGCCAGGCGTCCGGGAGGGGATAATGGGGTGTGTGAGGTGGAGGGGTTTGTGAGGGGTTTTGCCATATAGCTTTTGGGGCGAGAGGCAGAGTGGGGTGTTTGTTTACTAGTTGACGTATATGAGGAAGATGACGGGGGGGTAGGGGAGGAAGAATTTGAAGAGGAACTTGATGTTGAAGAATATTCATCTTGTTTACTACTAGAAGGCTTGTGATGATAGGCGGATGCGGATGTGGTAGACGTGCTTTTAGGCCTACGACGACGGGGGAGTTTGGCTGGAAGTCTCGAATGCAGGGGGTGTGTTGGACGGGGTGGGGTGGGCACGGCTCGGGGTTTGTCTGGTGAGGGCGAGGGGTTGGTTTGGGGGTTGTTATGGATGGGGGGGTAGGCCATAAATGTGGTCGATGGATGGGGCGGAATTGGGGGGGACTGTAGATTGCAGGGGGGGGGGGGGAGGTGATGGTGGGGGTGGGCGTGAATAAGAAGGGGTTGGAGGAGGTACAGGTGGGGAATAAATATTTGTTGGCAACTCACTATCAGTGGGGCGTGATGAGGGCTTCGTCGATTGTATTGGGTTAGGAGGCTGGTTGGTCCAGGAGTTTTCTTCATCCTTAATTAGGGGGCGATAAATCCTCACAAAACGGTTTCGGTATATCCTAGTCACTCCGTGATAATTAATGATGACTTGATAGGGATTTGGCACTTTGATGATCTTATAGGGGCCCACATATCTAGGTCCTAGTTTGTTTATCACTGGTAACTTGGCAACCATCACTTGATCGTCGATGGCATAGGGGTTTTGAGGTGGGGAGACGTCCTTGGCGGTATCTTGGCTTACTTGTGCAGTGTTGAGGACGTTCTTGAGGTGTTGCAAATGGTCGATGTCCAAAGTAGGGGTTGAAGGTTTAGCTAGCGTCCTAAAAGGTAGGAGTAGGGGGGCCACACCATAAATCCTTTCGAGGGGCGTGATGCCATCTTCTCGAGGACAGGAATTCATACCCCACTGGATCATTTTCATTTGAGCTGGCCAGTCTTGAGTTTGGAGGGCGATGAGTCTTGTTCTTAGCTGGTTGTTGATTGTCTTGTGGCTTCTCTCACAGATGGAATTTCCTTGAGGCCAGTAGGGGGAAGAATGGGACACCTTGATGCCGCATAGCTGAGAAAAACTTTTCCATACTTTACTGGTGAATTCTGGTGCGTTGTCGGAGAGAATGATTTCTGGCAGACCAAAAACTGCCAATATTTCAGTGGTTAAGACTTCTGCCACGGAAAGTGCGCTATGATCTTTGACAGGGCAGGGTATGATGAACCTGGAATATACGTCTACGAAAGTGACGACAAATCTTTTCCCATTTACTGAAGGGAAAGGACCCATCACGTCCAGGGACAGAGTTTGCCAGGGTTTAGCAGCGGCAAGTTTACCTGCAGGCCCGGGTGTCCTGGTTCGGTCTTTTCCTAGGTTACAGGGTTTACATGCTTCTGTGATTTTCTTTGTCAGTGCGGTGGGGCCTGTGGTCCAATAAATCTGTTGAAAGACTTTGAGCATTTTTGCTTGTCCAAGATGTATCCCATTTCCTTCATGGATTATTAACAAAATTTCTTGGGCTGTTTGGGGGTCCACTGCAATGTGACCAGACTCGGTGTACAGCTGATCACCGATGCGCTGCAGGTTGTAGAAAATCTCTCTAGGAATCCACTTGGGTTTTTTCTTGTTGAGCCAGGAATGTAATAGGGAGAGTTGATTTTCCTCTGTCAATAAATGAATCAGCTGGGGCGAACGTAAGGTTGGAGGGGTTACTATGGTATCGTCTTGGCCATAGAAAACGTTGGAGGGAGGAGTAACTTGGTTAATTTGTTGGTGAGGGTTACTTGTGCCATTTGCACAGCAGCTTTGGGCGACGTTCACAGTTTTGACAGGTAAACGTGACAGAGCGTCTGCATTTGTGTGTAACTTCCCGGGGCGATAATGGATTTCGAAATCAAATTCTTCTAAGGTTTCTCGCCAGTGGACAAGTAGGGCAGAGTTGGTTTCTGATTTCCTGAGCCATTGTAGAGATTGGTGGTCCGTGATTATGTCGACTGTAGTGCCGATCAAAAAGGAGCGGAAGTGATTTAATGCCCAGATTACACCCAGGCACTCTCTCTTGGTGGCTGCATAATTACGTTGGGCTGGGTTGAGGGTGGAGCTGGCGTAAGCGATGACGTGTTCTCTTCCGTCTTGCATTTGGGCTAGCACTGCGCCTATTGCATACAAGGATATGTCCGTATATAGGCGGAATGGCTGCCTGTAGTCTGGAAAGGCCACGGTTGGGGCTTGCACCAGGTGAGTCTTTAAGGTGTTGAAGGCGGTGTCTCTTTCTTTGGTCCACACGAACGGTTCTTTCTTCTTGGTTAATTCGTGTAGTGGGCGTGCGATTTCAGCAAACCCATTGACAAATCTCCTGTAGTAGGTGGCTAAACCCAAGAAGGAGCGAATGCCCTTGACGGTGGTCGGAGGAGTTTGTGCTTGAATTGCAGATAGTTTCTTTGGGTCAGGGGAGATGCCTTCGGCTGAGATCACATGGCCTAAGAAATCCACTGATGTCCTTGCTACTGAGCATTTAGATGGTTTGAGTTTGAGACCTGCTCCTCGTATTCTGAGCAACACCTGACGAAGGCGCTGAAGGTGTTCTTCCCATGTCTTACCGTAGACTATGACGTCGTCCAAGTATGCTAGGCATGTTTCTCAGGTGAAGCCCTTGAGGACTGATTCCATCAGGCGTGAGAAAGTGGCTGGACCATTGCAGAGACCGAATGGGAGTACATTGAATTCGTACAGGTTTCCGCAGGAAAATGCAGTCTTTTGTTGGTGGCTGGTCTTGATGGGTACCTGCCAGTATCCTGCCTGGAGGTCTAGAGTAGTGAACCATTTCGATCCATGCAGGGAATCGAGAGAGTCATCGATTCTAGGCAAGGGCGTGGCGTCTTTGATGGTGGCGTCGTTCAGGCGTCTGTAATCCACACAGAATCTTGTGGATCCGTCCTATTTTCGTACTAGGACGACGGGAGAGGACCAGGGACTGACAGAGGGCGTGGCTATACCGGCGTCCAACATTTCTTGTACTTGTCTCTTCTTCCTGACGTTGTAGAGGGTTCTTTCGTCATGAAGGTTGGCGGAGGGGAGGTCCTTCGGTATGAATACTGTGTTCTACCACTTTAGTTTACCCAATTTCCAAATCAGATTGGGCAAATACATCTGTGAATTCTCGGAGGGCCTCGGTTCCGTTGTTGGTAGTTCTGGTAAGGACAACCGGTGTGTTGGCGGTTAGGGTAGATTCGCCAATTTCCTTGTGGGCGGCCTGACGATGAGGGTTGGGGGCGGCCTTGAGATGAGTATTGCGGTCTGTTTCCCTGGTAATTTGATTGTCCGGGTCTTTTGTTCCCCGGTGGTTGTGTGGGGAATTTCTTTATGGCTCCAATCGTAGAAGTTTGTGGCTGATTTTCCAGCAACTTGCGTATGGTAATGAGGTCCGTTACGTACCCTACGGGATCGTGGAGGGCGAAATGTTTCCTGACACTTGCTGGCAGGATTCTTAAGAGCACGCAGAACATTTGTTTTTGTCGCTGCTCCAAGGTGTCTAGGGGGTAAGCGGTTTTCACCAACTCGCTCATCTCCCCCAGGGTCACGTCCAGATTCCCTCCGTACGTGGCTGCGTTGATTTTGTTGATGGCTGCAACAGGGCCCAGCGATGGCTTTACAGCGTCTATCACAATTTTCCGGAAGTTTCCCCAAGTCAACTCTCGGGTTACTTGTCCGGACACCAAGGGTGTGGCCTTCCCTAGGTGAATTAATGCGACAGAGATCTTCTCTCGATCTGTCTGATACGCCAGGTCTAGTACTGGGTGGACTACGTCTAGGTACGTGCGAATATCGAAAGTCTCCTCCTCATACTTGGGTATGGGAATGTGTGAACGTGTTGCAGTCATGATGACGTATGTGCTCTATCTCTTCCCTGATTACTGTGCAAAACAACTTCCTTCCCGAATCAAGAACCACCAGCTGCCGCCAAAGTTATGCCAGGTTTTTACTGGGGTTTGATTGGTTTTGATCAAGTGGGCTCTTCCTAACTGGAGAAGTTATGTTGTTTTACCACAGACACAGAAAGACAATAGAGGATAATTATCACAAGACGTGTATTCATATTCCGTTTATTTGCACAAGAATATCGCATACGTAAAAGCTAGAACAATAATGGTCAAGAACAAAACAATTAAAGTGAACGAACGAGGCTCCCCTACGTCTGACTCGCAAGACTGGATTGTTCTATGTAATATCTAAGTAAGTATTAGGGACCGCTTTCTAACTGAAAGATTACACTTGTCCTGTATTTATTTCAGAGATAAGAGTAGCACTCCTTTCAATCGAGGATTTACACTTGTGCTTAGAAAGGTTATATAGTAATTAGATATGTGAACTTTTGGTATTTACCTGCGTAGAGTGGTTCTGGAATTTGGGACCTAAACGTAATTATTTTCCTGAGGTTAAATCACTGTGGTGCTTACGCATAAGTTAACTTGAATTTATTTGTTATTAATTTTAGCAGAATTATTATCAGTACTTCCCTAATTTCTTTGAGTTTCACTAGAGCTTCCTTTCTCTCGCTTTTATATACGTGCGTAGTATCCGATGTTTCCAGAATACCTTTTATCATATACGCAGTAGATATATTTTAATTACTTTCACTTTCGATCTTTATATACTTTCTCTCTGACAATACGCCAAGTATAATTTCTTTTCACAGTTAGATCTTCTATAACTTTTACGGTATAATAACTTCACTTTCGATGTGTAGAATAATTAATCCAATGGGTGTAGAATTAGTAATCCAATCTGGGGTAGATCCGCTGGCCGTGGGGTTGTCCTGACGCCACTGGGTTCCCACAGTGTAACTCGAGCACTTTGGTTTGGGACCTTAAATAACTAAATTGCCTAGCCCAAGCCGTGACAAAATAGAATCGAGCGAATGCAGGAGTGAACTCCTGTCTACTCTGGTCTTTATAAGTGCTTTGATGAATTTCTTGTGGTTTGGTCTATCCTGGATAAAGCTAGTTAGTATCCGACTGTCTGCTTATATCCACAATAGCGCCGGGGTTGAGGTAGGCCGAGAATATTAGATTACTTCACCCAGAAGGCTCTAATAAACAGCTTGTTGATACCCACTAAAAAGAATAAGTATAATGGGTGACTACAGTCTCGTAATTGTGTCTACGCCTTGCGATCAACTGAACCAACTCTTCAACTGTGTCCTCAACTTTCGAATCTGTCCTTTTACCCGGGGTGTCAAGAACAGCTCTAGATTGAGATACTTAAATAAAGTTGGTGGGAGTATATCTGCACCTTTTTACCTGGCCAGGTCGGTGGGTGGATTAGGGGCCAAAATGGCACCTAGCAACTGGTAACTTGGGATGGTTACTTCCTTGTGGTTTGGAGTGGGGGGGAACTGTCTAGACCCTACCCTCTTGTTTCTTTTGTCCCAGAGTGGACGCGGGGGCGGGTAACAAGGGCGGGGGTAGATACGGTGTTGGTGGTGCCATTCTTGTTGTCGCCTGTCTATCTCACTTCTCTCTTTTCCTGGTGCTTTGGCATTGTCCTGGTTGACGATTATATCCTTTCCTGGTGTTGGAGGACAGTCCCTCTCCTTGGTAACAGCCCGAGCATGTTTGTCTGGGCTGGCTGTTGTGTCTTTGATGAGTTGGGGGTCCTGCCTTTTACGTTTCTTGCTGTTATTTTCCTGGACCTTGGAATTGTTGATGGTGATGATTAAGTTTCCTTCTGGTGTTGGAGGACGTGTCATATTGATGGTGGCAATTCGTGTTTCGGATCTGTAGGATATATCATTGTTGGTACAGGGAGATGAGTGGTTTCTCCCCTGGTGGTGTGGAGGGGAACCCTGCCTCCGATGCGTCACCTGGTGGTGTCCGCGGGTCCTTTCGTTCCTGGTTCTTTCCTCTACTCGGCCACGATTTCCCATTCTTCCACTGTGATGAGGGGGTGTGGTAGGATGAGAGGGAAAATGGCTTGATGGTGGTGAATGTTTGGGTAACTGTTTCTCCGTTATTTCAGCTATATTGATAGTGTTAAGAAGAAATACAGAACATTATGTTGAATAAACATGGAAGATTTTTTGCTCTTGTTTATTTAATGATAAACAAATATTTACATAGCCTACATTTGACATTTTGAAGATTATGATACAGTTTGACAGTTATTCTAACTATGACTAGAAGATTTAAAACAGTTTAGGAGGGATCTGTGGGAGTTAGTTGAAAGGATAAAGACTATCTCATGTAACCCTCTACTTCCATTATTATTAAATTATGTAAACAAAAAATAAAAAAAGGAAAAGTAGAAAGTAGCTACGAGGTGCCGTTGTAAAGGTTTATCCCTCAATACCTTCACCTGACCAAGACAGAAAAAAATAAAATATTTTACATACAGAATCTAGGTGGCGTGTTGAAGCATATAAATAAATATTTATTTGAATTGAAAAACAAATCTTAAATATAAATATATATATAAACTCTGTGTCTTTGGTATAACAATAATACTTGCATATAATCATAGTTTCTGCTATATACGAAACAAATTATGCTTTATTAAATTATAAATTAATAATTGTATTAACACATTGGATGGGATTAGTAATGCATAGATTGCAGACCAACTGCAATCTATGGAAATTTTGAATGGGCTGACCATCTATTTCGGATGTTCTCCCGTATATAGCCTAGGCTTCTGTATATAAAGGTAAACTCGGATAACATATACAGTATATAGTCTCTAGCCCACTCATAAGAATTGGTGGACCGAATATGTGTCTCTATGCAATTATAACTCTGGAATTATTTCTGAATATAGGCTATAACTAGCTTTTCAATAAATAGTATATATAGTTTTTTAGTTGATGTAAAGACAATTATATTTATAAAATCGCTTCCGAGATATAGCCTACTTCCATAATTAGGATTATATAAATTAGGAATAGCCTTAATTATAACATAAGAACATAAGATCGCGGGAAACTGCACAAGGCCATGCGGCCCACACGAGGCAGCTCCCATTCACACCCAGACCATATCATCCATATGGGAATCCAACTTACGCTTAAAGCTTTCAACTGATTCTGAGCTAATCACTGCTCTGGGTAGTCCATTTCACATGTTAATAACTCTATTCCCATATCTTCCTATATATTTCCTAAATCTAAACTTATCTAACTTGAAACCATTTGAGCGGGTTATGTCGCCGTTCTTTAGCTTTAATACCTTATATAATATCGACCTTATTTATACCTTTTATCCATTTAAATTCCTCTATCATATGTCTCCCCTACATATTCGTCTTTCTAGTGAGTGCAAGCCTAAGGCTTTCAATCTTTCCTCATACGATCAGTTTATAATATGTTTTGTATTATTTTCGTCATTCTTCTTTGGACTGCCTCTAAAGGGTCGATATCCATTCTGTAATAAGGGCACCAAAATTGGACAGCATAGTCTAAATGGGATCTTACTAATGATAAGTATAGATTTAACCCTTTCACTACCGGTGATGTACTTTTCATTATATTTTGGCAACTGTTAAATGATTTTAATAAGCTTAGGAAGGATGACTACCCATGAAAGGACTATATGACTATCTCAATTAATCCCTTTAGCTACCATATAGGCTATCCCTCCTAAGCTTCATAAAATCGTCTATATGTAGCTTCATGAAATCTAATACAAAAGACGTCGTCGGTACGGAAGGGGTTAACAAAACTTCAGCAGTCCTGTTACTAAACACTCCTAGATTTTAATCCTAGAACTCTATTTTTCCTGTTTCTAACACTTAGACGTTGTTTTCTGGTTTTCAGATCATTACTAACAAGCACCCCCAGATCCTTCTCACACTCTGAGTTATCCAATTCTTCATCGTCTAGTTTGTATTTCGCGTCTAAATTACGATTTCCAAGCTTTAATACCTTACATTTGTCTACATTAAAACTCATCTGCCAATTTATGAACCACTAGTGTAAATGATCGAGATCCTTTTGAAGACATTCCCTGTCGCTAGCTGACTCTATTATCCTACCCATTTTAGTATCATCAGCAAATTTACTGATCCTACTCTTTATGCCTGAGTCAAAATAATTTATGTAGATAATGAACAGAAGGGGCCCAAAAACCGACCCTTGGGGGACCCCACTTGTAACTAATCCCCAGTCCGATTTTACACCATTGATACTAACGCTCTGCTTCCTACCAATCAGCCATGACCTAATCCACTTGAGTAGCATCCCCCCCATACCATGTCCTTTTCTATCTTCCTTACCAGCCTTTCATATGGAACTTTATCAAAGGCCTTACTGAAGTCTAAGTAAACTATATCATATGACTTGTCGTTATCTACCGCTTTATATACCTCAGAGAAAAAACTGAGTAAATTTGTTAGGCAGGATCGTCCTGGAGTGAATCCATGTTGAGAGGGTTTAATTAACTTGAAAATGTCTAAGTGATTTCTAATTTTCCTGGCAATAATTGATATTAGCAATTTCCCTATAATTGATGGGAGACTAATGGGACGGTAATTTGATGCTATGGATTTATCACCTTTTTGAAATATCGGAATTATATTTGAAAGCTTCCATGAATCAGGAACTATGACTAAATCTAGTGAATTATTAAATAGATGAGTTAATGGGTAACTTGATTCGTCCTTGCATTCTTTTAATAAACGTCTAATATATCACTGTCTTGATTCTTGGCCCTCAATTTCTTGGCCTCACTCACCTCAATAGATCAATGGTCTGGCACAGGAATCTCACCTACTGTACAGTCGGCTGGGCGACCTCTGGGCGAATAGGCTTTACTACTGACCACACAGAAGTGGCATACGGCCTTTTTTAATAAAAGGAGCTTTCTCAAGGGGAGGGGGAATAAGGTCCGACAAAATATTAATTTTGGACGGCAGCAAAGCTGGCGTGACCGAAGCGACTGTAGTTGCACTATAGTGACAATGGGGGGGAGGAGGAGGAATGACTTGCGGAAGAACCTGTACTTGGCCCAGAGGTCGCACCGCCGGTGCCGAGAGAGTGAAAACCTTGGCTTTCCGTTCCTCATTTATCTATCTATCTATCTATTGCTGGACGCCTTACTGCCCTTAATGAGGTTGACCATACACAGAAGGCCCCCAAGCGGACCTATTCCCTGTAAGAGGGACAACCCGAACCAGTTTACTGAAGGACCTACAGGATTGACCACTCAATTTAGGATCCGTCTGACTCCGAGGCCCTCTATTTATCTTGTTAGCACTATTTTTCTACAGTGGTGTTTGGCTAGTGACTAGTCCATCCACTAACCTGCCTTACACTTAGATAAGCAGTACGGAATTGTATCAGGTTTACTCCCCTAGATAGGTTGCCGACCAAGACTGACAAGTCCCATCCACCCAGATTTTTATAAGGTTTTCTCCCCTAGATGGGTTGCTGACCAAGGCTAACGAGTCTCATCCACCCTCGTTTATACTCTGAAGTCATTCTACCCAACCCTGTAATTGTTCACTCATCACAAAAACCCCACCTTGATGACCAGTAGTTGACAGCGGACTAGAGGGAACTGAGTCCTGCGTTTCTCCTACTGATGAAGGAGCCTGCCGTTGGTCAGACGGAAGATTCTCCACTACCTCCGCTATTCGTTCAAGAAGCAGAGTGACACCCGGCAGCGGGGCTGAGGGGTCAAAAGAGGCCTCAGAGTGGACCTCCTCAGACTGGGTGGCTGTGTCACTGACAAGAGGCTCTGTCCTTTGGGGAAAGTGGTCGTCGTCAATCCAAGGTTTGGTATAGGGGAATGTTCCATGGGAGAAGAGCGGCTCAGGTTGGTTGGAGTTCAGTATTCCGAGACGGACGTCTGTTGTGCATCTTCAACGACAGTTGTGATACTGCTAAGATCTTCCTGTAACACATGATGGCGAACAGGCGATTCCTGAGTTGACGCCCGGCGGGGGATTGTAAATGGCCTCTTCCTAATTGAGGGGGACACATGGACCACTCTCGGGGAAGCTAATTGACTGGCTACACTGCGATCAGGAGTAGAAGTACCTTGGCGAGGGGGAGAAGATTGCTGATGCTCAGTCTTATACCTGGAACCTCCAGATTTCGAGTGAATCTTCTTCACCAGCAATCGATGTTTTTCCAGGTGCTCCTTCTCCTTAGACTTCGCACGGCTGTGATGACGTGAGTGGGAGTCTTTCTTCAATCTTCTTCTTAGCCGCCTGAGTCGGCACCGGAGAGGAAGACTATTAAGTGCCTAAGAGATGACCGGGACCTTGATCTTCATTGCTGAGAAACGGACGGATCATCCGCAGGTCTTGGTCTCTTAGCTGAGCGTGAGAGGAGAGAAACTGCATCGTCCCACTATGGAACCCTGAAGAAAGCCGAGGATTTGCCGATACCAGAGCCGACCACTGTGCCGAGTACCTCCAGCGGGCAAGCCACTTAATTGTCACAGGTCCAGGGAAGCACCGGCCTCCACCAACCATGGAGAAAAAGGAGTCAAGATGGCATAGAGTTAAGCCGGCACAGTCGAATGATCAGAGGATGACGAAGGCAGAGCAGGGTAGCATGGTGGAAGGGGATGAAGCCGGGAGGAGAGGCCGCTGAACCACCGACGCGGCAGACAATCACCTTGACCGACTGAAGTTCCCCCAAATAAAGTCGCAGATTGCGCCGGGCACCTGGGACGTCCGACCGCGATCTAGCAGAAACTCACCAGATTTGTAAACACTCTAATTTCTAACCATTACACCATCAAGACAATCATCAATGCCAATAGGGGGTGCCGTTCAAAAGGTTATTTCCCAGAAGAACCGCAGGGCGCCACATAAGGGATTAGGGGCAAATAAATACGTAGCACAGGAAGCAATCAAAGGAGAAATGGGGTGGAGTACGTTTGAAGAAAGGATAGGGAAACCTAAAGGGAAGTACAAAGTGAGGCTAGAGGGGATGGGAGTAGAGATCTGTAAACCAGAAAACAACGTCTAAGTGTTAGAAACAGGATCAATAGAGTTCTAGGATTAAAATCTAGGAGTGTTAATAACAGGACTGCTGAAGTTTTGTTAACCCCTTCCGTACCGGCGACGTCTTTTGTATTAGATTTCATGAAGCTACATATAGACGATTTTATGAAGCTTAGGAGGGATAGCCTATATGGTAGCTAAAGGGATTAATTGAGATAGTCATATAGTCCTTTCATGGGTAGTCGTCCTTCCTAAGCTTATTAAAATCATTTAACAGTTGCCAAAATATAATGAAAAGTACATCACCGGTAGTGAAAGGGTTAAAGCTATACTTATCATTAGTAAGATCCCATTTAGACTATGCTGTCCAATTTTGGTGCCCTTATTACAGAATGGATATCGACCCTTTAGAGGCAGTCCAAAGAAGCATGACGAAAATAATACAAAACATATTATAAACTGATCGTATGAGGAAAGATTGAAAGCCTTAGGCTTGCACTCACTAGAAAGACGAATATGTAGGGGAGACATATGATAGAGGAATTTAAATGGATAAAAGGTATAAATAAGGTCGATATTATATAAGGTATTAAAGCTAAAGAACGGCGACATAACCCGCTCAAATGGTTTCAAGTTAGATAAGTTTAGATTTAGGAAATATATAGGAAGATATGGGAATAGAGTTGTTAACATGTGAAATGGACTACCCAGAGCAGTGATTAGCTCAGAATCAGTTGAAAGCTTTAAGCGTAAGTTGGATTCCCATATGAATGATATGGTCTGGGTGTGAATGGGAGCTGCCTCGTGTGGGCCGCATGGCCTTGTGCAGTTTCCCGCGATCTTATGTTCTTATGTTATAATTAAGGCTATTCCTAATTTATATAATCCTAATTATGGAAGTAGGCTATATCTCGGAAGCGATTTTATAAATATAATTGTCTTTACATCAACTAAAAAACTATATATACTATTTATTAAAAAGCTAGTTATAGCCTATATTCAGAAATAATTCCAGAGTTATAATTGCATAGAGACAAACATATTCGGTCCACCAATTCTTATGAGTGGGCTAGAGACTATATACTGTATATGTTATCCGAGTTTACCTTTATATACAGAAGCCTAGGCTATATACGGGAGAACATCCGAAATAGATGGTCAGCCCATTCAAAATTTCCATAGATTGCAGTTGGTCTGCAATCTATGCATTACTAATCCCATCCAATGTGTTAATACAATTATTAATTTATAATTTAATAAAGAATAATTTGTTTCGTATATAGCAGAAACTATGATTATATGCAAGTATTATTGTTATACCAAAGACACAGAGTTTATATATATATATTTATATTTAAGATTTGTTTTTCAATTCAAATAAATATTTATTTATATGCTTCAACACGCCACCTAGATTCTGTATGTAAAATATTTTATTTTTTTCGGTCTTGGTCAGGTGAAGGTATTGAGGGATAAACCTTTACAACGGCACCTCGTAGCTACTTTCTACTTTTCCTTTTTTTTATTTTTTGTTTACATAATTTAATAATAATGGAAGTAGAGGGTTACATGAGATAGTCTTTATCCTTTCAACTAACTCCCACAGATCCCTCCTAAACTGTTTTAAATTTTTTAGTCATAGTTAGAATAACTGTCAAACTGTATCATAATCTTCAAAATGTCAAATGTAGGCTATGTAAATATTTGTTTATCATTAAATAAACAAGAGCAAAAAATCTTCCATGTTTATTCAACATAATGTTCTGTATTTCTTCTTAACACTATCAATATAGCTAATGCTTTAATATTTAGTTATACATAGAAGTGATTGATTGCACTTCTTCAGTATATCTATATTATGTTACTTATTTTCGACGGATTAACTCTCTCAGGCTCCAATGACTATTTCATTTCAATTTTCTGGCTATTAGTTGACGATTTTATTCAGATTTGGAAGGGTATTTGGAAGTCAGAGGGCTATAGAAATAGTCTTTGCTCTTTTAAATCCCACAGATCCTTCCTAAGCTGTATAAAAGCGTCAAACTATAGCCAGCATAAACTGTGAAAATGCGTCAAGAGCCTGAAGGGGTTAATTATATGCTTCCCGATGACACTCATCAGTGTCTTCGTAAATGGAAATTTTGCCAAAATATTTTTATAATGCCAATTAGTTTGCCACTGGTGATATTTTGTATAATTATATAATAAACCTAGTCACCATTGAACCCTGGTGGTCAAGTGGTGAGCACGCTCGCGTGTGAATCTGAAAGACCCGGGATCGAATCCCTGCCACGGCGGACATTTAGTGGGTGCGGTAGTACGTCCTAGCATGTTTCACATGCTTGCACCCAGTCAGGGGACATCCTGACGACGTATACAGACAAAACACACATAACAAAGCCACTCCAACACCTTCCTCTCTCTCCAACACCCCTTCTCCCCTCTCAACACTCTTCTCTGAGCTATTGCCGATAAAAATGGCATGTTCAGTCCTGTACAGAATCGTAAGATTCAGAGTCGTAAAGATTCCAGGACGAGCTCATCAGCGGCGGATCCCCAGATCGACCGTGGTGATTGTCACCTAAACATCTACAAAACAAACAAACCATTAAGGAGGGATGGTCTGTTTTATGGCCCCCCCTTCTCCCTCATGTTTAGCCCCAATAGTTTTCAGATTGTATGACGTATACGTCCGGCTCATTATTTTGGCGATTTTAAGACCTTTCACCCCATTAACCAACTAAGTTAATTAACTTTTAACTTAGCTAGTTAATTTTGTAAAACGAATTAACTTAAAACATACTTGAAATACCTTTCAAATTGATCGGGTAACTTCAATTAATTTCCGATTAATTTACCTCTATTTCATATTTCCTACTGTGTGTGATGGGAGTATGGGAGAACTGAGCAATTAGACCTTTGTCCCTATTTCCGTTGTCTGTCTCTTGTGGTGGATAAAAGAGAGAGAGAGAGAGCGACAACTTACACAAACTGTTAATACACCTTCCACCCGCTTGACCCAGAGAGCGGACAACCTTCCTACGCCATAAATTATATATATATATATATATATATATATATATATACACACTCTCTCTCTCTCTTTGTAAATTAATAAATTTTGTAGTTTTCTCGCTAGACCTTCATCGAGCTTAATTAACACTCCCGTAGACCCTGTTTCAAGATAAATTTGTACATTTTTCGGTAGAAAAATGTACCGGCCGAAGGCAGATTCCTTCTATAATTACAGGTTCGCTATCGCTCGCCAGGAAACAAATCGACACCTAAATGGCACGAAAGGTCTTAATATTGACAATGAAATGAGGCGAAATGTCTCAAAATCGCCAAAATAACGGAACGAACGTCTTAATATCTCAAACCTAATATGCTAAACATGAGGGAGAAGGGGGTCCGGAAAAAGCGACTAGCTCCCCCTTAAGCGGATGGTTGTGTAAGTTGTGCGTCTTAGGGGGAGATGGGTCGTTTTTCTGTGCCCCCCCCCCCCCCCCTGCCTCCTCATGTTTAGCCCCAATAGTTTTCAGATTATGAGACGTTCGGACCATTATTTTGGCGATTTTACGACTTTTCGCCACATTTCTGTGTCAATATCAAGACCTTTCGTGTCATATGTGTTTTATTTGTTCCTGGCGAGCGATAGCGAGCCTGTAATTTAAGAGGACATTTTTCTATTGAAAAATGTACAAATATATCTTGAAGGAGGGTCGGGGGGTTAAGCTTGATGAAGGTGAAACTAAAACAAAGATAATAAACAGATACATAAATGAGTCAATAAATATACGCCCTTAACGTGTTATGTCAGTTGTCTTAGCAGAGGCCTTAAAAGTGACAACCTTTACCAATAGGTTATATATATTTTGTTTCTGTCTCTACGTCTTTTACCTGCGTCACTGTTTCTTGGATAGGACTAGAGGTACAGTTGAGTAGATCAATGAAGAATATTAGAAAGATAATTGGAGACTGGACAGAACCCTGAGGAACACCGGAGTTGATAGGTTGAGGAAGTGAACGATGGCCGTCCAAAGCTGCAGCTATGGAGTGGTCTGAAAGGAAATTAGGATAGAAACCGAAGGAAGGTAGTTTGGAAATTAGAGATTTGCGCCAGACCCTATCGAAGGATTTCGATATGTCTAGAGCGTAATAGAAATAGTCTCACGGAAGTTTGGAAAGGAGGATGAAGAAGAGTTAGTAAGATAAGCAAGAAGATCACCAGTAGCTCGAGCGGCCTTTAAGGAAGCCATACTGGTGATCTGAGAGTAGGTTATGGGAAGATAAATGCTTATATAAGAATTATAAAAAACATTAGAGATGCAAGAAATGAGAGCAATATACTACATATATATATATCTTCTATATAATATTTTCGATTGTCTGTCTGTCTGTCTGTCTGTTCTTTATGCATGGCCACATTTATTAAGCTGTATTAAGGTGTATGGATCGAAAGTTGTTCGCAGCCCCATGGTGATGGTGATTATGGTGATTACCCGGGCAACGCCGGGTACCCCTGCTAGTCTATAATAATATTTTTGATTGTCTGTCTGTCTGTCTGTCTGTCTGTCTGTTCTTTATAGGCGGCCGCAGTTTTTAAGCTAGAGCGTCCATACTTGGTATGCATAGTAAGGCAGGTTTTAGTGAAAAATAGAATTCCCCAGGGTGAAAGGGACGGAGAAAATGGGCGCAAAATCGGAAAAATTTCCGTTTGGGGCAGAAGGAGGCCTCCGATCGAAAAGGTGTATGGAACGAAAGTTGTTCGCAGCCCCCCAAAATGGGGGTACGGATGAGGTCAGATGCAAAATCGGAGGTCATTTAGCGGCCGAAATCGAGGTCGCCGTTTAATGAGGCACAGGGAGGTCGAGGCCGGTGATTATTGTGATGATTGTGGTAGTAGTGATTGATGATGGTGATTATGGTAGTAGTAGTGGTGGTAGTAGTGATGGTGATTATGGTGATTACCCGGGCAACGCCGTGTACCCCTGCTAGTGTATAATATTTTCGATTGTCTGTGTGTGTCTGTCTGTCTGTTCTTTATGCATGGCCACATTTTTTAAGGTAGAGCGTTCATACTTGGTATGCATAGTAAGGGGGTCCTAGGCAGGTTTTAGTGAAAACATAGAATTTCC
Organism: Paralithodes platypus; assembly: GCA_032716605.1. Taxonomy (NCBI): domain Eukaryota; kingdom Metazoa; phylum Arthropoda; class Malacostraca; order Decapoda; family Lithodidae; genus Paralithodes; species Paralithodes platypus. The sequence goes on along the minus strand of CM064577.1, from coordinate 22,049,891 downwards.
CAGGGTGAAAGGGACGGAGAAAATGGGCGCGAAATCGGAAAAATTGCCGTTTGGGGCAGAAGGAGGCCTCCGATCGAAAAGGTGTATGGATCGAAAGTTGTTCGCAGCCTCCCCAAAATGGGGGTACGGATGAGGTCAGATCCAAAATCGGAGTTAATTTAGCGGCCGAAATCGAGGTCGCCGTTTAATGTGGCACAGGGAGGTCGAGGCCGGTGATTATGGTAGTACTGTAGTAGTATTGTGATGATTGTGGTAGTAGTGATTGATGATGGTGATTATGGTAGTAGTAGTGGTGGTAGTAGTGATGGTGATTATGGTGATTACCAGGGCAACGCCTGGTAGGCCTACCCCTGCTAGTATATATATATATATATATATATATATATATATATATATACTGTATATATAAAACTTCTATGTGAGTGAGGGAGACAAAAGGCAGAACTGTCTGTAGCGAGTGCCTCCCCCATAGATGGAAGGGTGACAGGGCCAAAATCAAGGGACGTTCGAGCCAAAATGCCTGGACACACAGAGTTTGAAGCAATTTAAGTCATAGGAGGAGGGAAAGACTAATTCTGGGAGAGAGTTCCAAAGAGACCTCACGGTATTTAGTTGCTGTAACACTCTCCCTTAACCATCGATGTCATGAAAAGGAGAGAATTAGCAAATCGACTGCTTTGTTCACATCAGCTCCCTCGCACAATTGACCACTTGCGAGTTTCGTTTTATAAGGAAGTTGGAGCTGTAGCCATCGATATTTAGCAGAATTACCAGCTAAAATACAGTTGTAGTACATTGATACATACATGAAACCTAATTAAACATACTCTTTAGCCATAAGAAACTGACATTATGATTATTTATATTTATTATCGATGTCTACAGCTCCAACTTCCTTATAGCCTGAAACTCGCAAGTGGTCAAATTCAATGGTTCAGGGCCAGTGTTACCGCAACTAAATTGCGTGAGGTCTTAGATCTTTCGCTCGGGGAGGTACCTTTCTTTTATGAGTGAGTGTACCGGCGACGTAATTTCAATTTCATTCTAGCTATATTTAGCCCATTTTATTCCGCTTAGGAAGGACGTCTACCAATTAAAAGGCTACAAACTATCCCAATTAAGGGGGGTGACCTGTTTTTGTTCTGTCCTTTTCTATCTTTCTCTGCCTTGTACCCATTTGGCCCCATTCAGCCTACTGTTTTAAAACGTTTATCCCCATCCAGGTGTCAATTGTTTACTGATGAGCGGTAGCGAGCCAGCATATTTTTTATTTTTGTTTGACAGCAGGCTAAATTTGTACATTTTTCGATAGAAAAATTTCTCCGGCGAAGCCGGATTTCTTCATATAATGCTGGCTCGCTATCGCTCGCCAGGAAGAAATCGACACCTAGATGGGGATAAACGTCTTAAAATAGTTGGCTGAATGGGGCCGAATGGATACAAGCCAGAGAAAGAGAGAAAAGGAGAGAAATAACAAAAAGCAGGTCACCCACCTTAATCCTTTTAGCTACTACATATCCTTCCTAAGCTTCATAACATTGTCTAAATATAGCTAGATTAAAATTGAAAAGATGTACGTCGCCGGTACACTCTAAATACCGTGAGGCCTTTGATCTCTCCCTCGGGGGGGTTGGGGGGGGGGGGGGGGGGGGGGGGGGGGGGGGGGGGCATATTTTTTGAGTGAAGCCGGTATCCCACGAGAGCTTTTATAGTCAACATTCAATGATCAAAAAATTTCTGGCAACATTTCTGGAATATTTTGCGCTGGTAACGGAAACTAGACTGTTGAGAGATAAATTTAAGCACAAGAAATATTATAAATGTTGACGTCTTAAGCTGCCAGACCAGTGTTGAGGATAAATGTTGAGGGAAAAAGTGCTCGTGTGATACCGGCTTGAGTGTACATAATAGGTTAAGGGGAGGTTTTTAGTTTGTTTCCTACTCCTCCAGCCATCTTAAAATTTCACCCCCTTGACCCCCTTTCAAGATAAATTTGTACATATTTCGGTAGACAAAATTTCCGGCCGAAGGCCGGTTACTCTTAAATTACAGGCTCGCTATCGTTCGCCAGGATAAAATCAACACCTAAATGCCATGAAAGGTCTTAAAATTGACAGAATGGGGCGGAAATTCTTAAAATCTCCAAACTAATGGGCCAATCTCAAAACAAATGGGGCTTAACATGAGGGAGGAGGAAGACTCGAAAAACGGTCTGCCTCCCCTTAACGTAGAAAATATGTCCCTCCTAAAGCCGGTATCACACGAGCGATTTTTCACTCAACATTTATCCTCAACACTGGTCTGGCAGCTTATGAGGTCAACATATATAATATTTTGGTTGCCTAAATTCATCCATCATCAGTCTAGTTTCCGATACCAGTGCAAAATATTCCAGAAATGTTGCCAGAAAAATTTTGATCATCGAATGTTGAGTATAAAAGCTCTCGTGTGATACCGGCTTAAACTTCAAGCTCTCTATCGTTATTGACTATAGTGTAACTCCTATCGCTGAAGATGGTTGAAGACGTAAGGTTTGTAGGGGTGATAGGGTCTGATTGGGGAGGTTGTAGGGTGTAGTAGTAGTGGTGGGGGTGTTGGTGGAGGGGTCTGGGGGTGGTAGTAGGGTAGAGGATCAGGTGGGAATGGCGATAGAGGGGTCTAGTGGGGGTGATGGTGGTGGAGGGGTCTGGTAGGGGTGGTGGAGGGGTCTGGTGGGTGTAGCGGGGGATCTTAAGATGGTATAGTAGTAGTAGGGGGTAGAGGATCAGGTGTGGAGGGGGGGGGGGAGAGGGGGTATACGTGTTATTAATAGCAGAGGGCTACAAAAACCAGCCAGCCATATAGTATATAAGATGATAGATCCACCACTCTCACCGTATACACCAGTCTGCTCTCTCGTCGACACCTCTATACCACCACAACACCCAGCCTCCCTGAACGACTCTCAGGGCTCACCTTCTGACCAATCGAACGCAGAAGTGTTTAGATTTTTTTTTCTCGAACGAACTCCACTCAGAGGTAACTATCACTAATTTTATGTTTTAAGGTTATTTAATCCAAATAATGTCATGGACCTTCTTGTTTTGTCTTTGCCTTGTATGTATATTTATTTATTTTCTCGAACGAACTCCACCCAGAGGTAACTATCGCTAATTTTCACTATCTTAATCTAAATAATATCATGGACCTTCTTGTTTTGTCTTGGTGTTTTTATTTATTTATTTTGTTTGCTTTTTATTTTTTATTTTTTGTCGAACGAACTTCACCCAGAACTAATTGTTACTTTTGTATAATTATTTTAATCCAAATAATGTCATGCCACCTTTTTATTTTTGTCTTTCTCTATTTATTGTCTCATAAAAACATTACTTCGTCCAATGTCAAATGTAGATAGCGCATTTGTTTTCTTCTATGTGAGTGAGGGAGACAAAAGGCAGAACTGTAGTGTTAGCAACAATTTGTAGATCTTGTACATCAATTACATTTCAGACATGGTAGCTGGCAAAATTTGTAAAGTTAATCCATACAGTACCAGGGACGTTCTTTTTATCATATTCTGGCAACTATTAAACGATTTCATTCAGCTTGGGAAGGAGCTCTAGCAATAATAAGGCTTCAAACTATCCAAACCAACCTTTCTAACTACCACAGATCCTTCCTAAGCTGAATAATATCTTCTAAAACTAGCTAGCATATAACATAACAAACGTCGCTGGTACTCAAAGGGTTAATCTGTAGAAGGTTATTTATTCTGAATAGTAATCAAATTTAATCCAAAGCAACTGAGAGAGGTATGGATGCTGGAGAACGGTTAAACTTCACCCCATTGATCACATTTACTTGTGCGATTACTAAAAAAAATAATAATAAATAAACCATAGCGCCTTGGACTTCCTTCTCCCTCATGTTTAACCCCACTAGTTTTCAGATTTTAAGACGTTCAGCCCATTATTTTGACGATTCTAAGACCTTTAACCCCATTTCCCACAGAACGAAAGGATGGCTGCTCACCTCTTCTCCAACCTCGCACCCCCTACTCCCCCATGTTTAGCCCCAATAGATTTCAGGTTTTAAGACGTCCAGCCCATTATTTTGACGATTTTAAGACGTTCAATCCATTATTTTGACGATTTTAAGACGTTCAGCCCATTATTTTGACGATTTTGAGATGTTCAACCCATTTTTTTGACGATTCTAAGACCTTTAACCCCATTTCCCCCAGAACGAAAGGATGGCTGCCCACCTACTGTCTAGCCTCAGCACCCCCTACTCCCCCATGTTTAGCCTCATTAGTTTTCAAGTTTTTGACGTTCGGCCCATTAGTTTGGCGATTTTACACCTTTTTCCCCATTTTGTTCTCAAATTTAAGACCTTTCGTGCCATTTAGGTGTCAATTTTATTACCTTTCGTGCCATTTAGGTGTAGATTTTTTGCTGGCGAGCGATAGCGAGCCTGTAATTTTAAGAAGAACCGGCCTTTGGCCGAGAAATTTTTCTACCGAAAAATTTACAAATTTATCTTGAAGGGGGTTAATTCTATTGGGTGTAGTTTTAAGCTTGATGGGGGTCTAGGGAACAAACTAAAAACCAAAGGGGGTCTAGGGGTTGTAATACTATGCTTGATGAAGGTCTAGGGAACAAACTAAAATCCTCCCCAAATTTCTCTCCCCCCAGAACGAAGAGATGGCTGCCCACCTACTTTCCAACCTCAGCGACCCTGCCTCCCCCATGGCTTACACCCAGCCCAACTTCGGGTACCCTGAAGGCATGTCTGTAGTCGACCTAGTACCCGACCACATGAAGCCCCTCATACACCCCCACTGGACCAAGTTCCCACCTGTCAACCCTATGTGGCACTATCTGCTGGGGACCGTCTATCTCTTCCTCGGGGCTATCTCCATCTCCGGTTAGTATTTTTAGATGTTTTTATTATATATATATATTAAGTAACACCCCTTTCTGCACTTAGATAAACTAATGAAAGCATATGGTCCTCCCGGGATTCGAACTCGGGACACCACACCCAGAACTATAAGCATCAAGGGACTGAAGTTGATAGCCTCTGAATTCCTATTATAACTAACTAACTCATCTATATTGTCAACAACCCTATGTGGCACTAAATCCATCTCCGGTCAGTACTTTTAGATTTATAATTTTATTAGCCTATTCAGTGTGCAGTTGGGTTTGAGTACATGATTAGATTGATATCCAGTATTCTATAAATGGATATAAAATCGTAATCATGTACTTAACCTTAAACTGTCTTGATGGTGTAATGGTTAGAGTGTTTAAGATCTGTATGTGGTAACCCAGGTTCGAATTCCGGTAGGATCACATGCTTTCATTAATTTCATTGGGAGGTGTTTGGTGTTGGGTGTTAAATGAATAACTTAGATTGTTTCTACATTGTCAAATATCAAGGGTTTAAAAAGGGTATGCAAAAGATATATAGTGTCACTGGGTATATGCATGAGAGATTGAGGGCTATCTCCATCTTCGATCAGTACTTTTCTATGTATTTTTGTCTCCATTGCACAGGTAATGGGATGGTACTTCTGCTTTTCATGAAGAACAAGAACCTCCGGGGCCCTGCTAACATGCTGGTGGCTAACTTGGCGTTCAGTGACTTGTGTATGATGTTGTCGCAGTTCCCCTTATTCGCCTACAACTGCTTCACGGGCGGCCAGTGGATGTTCAGCGCCTTCCTCTGTGAGCTATATGCCTGTCTGGGTAAGCAACATCGCTTTGTGATAGACAGGTGTCTAACCAGTAGACCACACTGGCTTAACCCCTACTGTACCAGAGCATTTTACAGTTTATGTATCCTGCAATACCATCCCAAAAATTATTATTCCACAGCGAAACATGATGCTTCCCTCACGAAAGCTGGGGAATTGACCACTTGTGAGTTTCGGGCTATAAGGAAGTTGGAGTATTTACATCGATATTTACCAGAATTACCGGCTAACATATGATTGCATTGCATTTATAAATACATAAAACCAAGTATAGCAATCTGTCTAACCATCACAAACTCGTATAATGGTTACAATTCTGCTAAAGATCGATACCTAAAGCTCCAACTTCCTTATAGACCAAAACTCGCAAGTGGTCAATTACCAACGTTTGGTGGGTGAGGGCAGCTGGCCGGCACTCTCGCAGTGTTGCCAGTATCTAGCAGTAGGGCCTTCAAGTCACGTTACCAGCTCTTGCTGGCTATTAAGCCACTGTCACACAACCGCTTTCTCCGTCAATGTTCCGTTAGCAAAGTTTTCTCTCGTATTATTTCGGGACATTTTCGCACTGGTATCGGTAATTAGACTGAAGGTAGATTAAGTTTGGAAGCTGAATTTTGATAAAGTGTAATTTTTTAAGCTTCCAGACCATAATTGCCCGTAAAAATTGCTCGAAAAAGGGCTCGTGTGACTCCGGCTTTAGCAGAGACCAAGGCTAAAGTACTATACTATAGGTAGCACCAACAAACTTGACAAAAATCTTGATCCCTGACCTCTTTGTAACTCAAACTTTGTACAATAAACTGGCTGTAAATATCCACACCTATTTCCTGGTGGACTCTTCTCAAATGATAGAAACGTCAACCCGATTGCTATAATTCATTTTGAGTTATAAGAAGTTAAGGGGTCAAGATTATTGTCAAGTTCGCTGGCGCTACCAATAGTGACGGATCACATCCGTCACTAGTATCAATGTATACTGTTTATACTGACAGATTAAGATCGGTGCTGGTGTAGGATGGGTTAAAAAGAGTTTTTGTAACTTAGCAGACAGCTCTTGTTAACCCCTTCTGTACCGGTGACGTTTTTTAAACTTAATTCTGGCTACTATTGGACGATTTTATTCCGTTTTAAAAGTGCCTCCAGCAATTAACAGGCTTCGTACTATCTCACTTAAGGGGGGGTCTCCACTTGAGGGATTTTTTTCTTGACCCCTTTCTCTCTCATGTTTAGCCCCATTGCTGTTGATATTATAAAACGTTTGCCCCATTAGTTTAGCGATTTTAAGAACTTTCACCCCATATTAAGACCTTTCGTGCCATTCAGGTGTCGATTTTATCCTGGCGAGCGATAGCGAGCCTGTAATTTAAGAGAAACCGGCCTTCGGCCGGGACATTTTTTCTACCGAAAAATGTACAAATTTATCTTGAAAGGGACTCAAGGGGGTGTAATTTTAAGCTTGATGGAGGTCTAGGGAACACACTAAATACCTCCCCTTAACCCTTTTACTACCACAGATCCTTCTTAAACTGTACACAACCGACTAAATATAGCAAGAATAAAGTACACAATACGTCGCCGGTAGAGAAGGGGTTAAAGATTATACAAATTACTTATCTGTAGCTTTTTTTCTTACCAACTTCCCCTTTTTTGCCGTGCTGATAATATGTATGTGGGATTTCTCTCAAGCGGTATTGCTTGATTTAAGGATAATTACAATTGCTTTTCTGTAGCCTTTTTTCTTACCAACTTCCCCTTTTCTGCTCCTCATTCTAGTTGCCAATCTACATATCCCTCACTATAGTCATCTCAGAGTACTGATTCTATGATATTAGCGTTATCTTGTTTTGTTGCATTCAAATCAATTTTAATTATAATACCGAGCCATCATTGCAATATAACATCTATGTGATGCCCTGTACCCGAAAATTCCGCTACCACAGAACTACCTGAGTTGACGTCTGAGATAGTGAAAGATAGTCGTTGGTGGAAAAGTCAAATAAACTCACCACATGTATCACCACGAGACTATCACCTGGTGCATTCAAGGAGAACTAACTTTCAACTAAGGTTGCTATGCTATTGTACATCCGTGGTAGTACAGTGGTTTGTGCGAGAGTCTGGTAAGTCTACTGACCTGGGTTCGAAACCGCACCAGGTCCAGATATTATTGGGAGGCCTAAAGTCCCTTAAGTCTTTCCCTGGGGGTGGTTTTGGCCCTAATTGACCTTTATTCCCTGCAAATTTGTATACATAAAAAATAGCCAGAACGTAATACAATTATATATCCGTGAATGTACAGTAATATAGCTTTCCAATGACACCAGAATCATATCTATTCGACATCTGGTTGTCTTGCAACAATCTTGCAAAGGTAGGGCAAAATTGCAAAAAAATTGCGGTTTTGAGTTGTTTTCGCTATGTGTAACGCTGCATTGATGTGGCAGACGGCTCTGAGTTACGTCAGTGCCATCAAAATATATCAGCCAACCCTTTTATCTACCACAGATCCTTCCCTAGTTACATAATATCGTCTAAATATAGCTAGAATAAAATATAACACACGCCGCTGGTACTCAAAGTGTTAACACTGAGCATTTCAATCTACAAATAAACGGTACCATTATTTAACAGGATCCATCACTGGTTTGTGCTCCATCTGGTCCCTGGCGTTCATCTCGTTCGATCGGTACAACGTGATCGCCCGTGGTGTGGCCGGTGCCCCCCTCACCTCCGGCCGAGCCATGATGTTCATCCTCTTCTGCTGGACGTACTCTATCGGCTGGTCCATCCCACCCTTCTTCGGCTGGGGGAAATTTATCCCTGAGGGTAAGTGGACACTGCCAAACATTAAGGGAGGTAGGGTTATGTGAATGAGGGAGACAAAAGGCAGAACTGCCTAATTTTTTATCTCTGTATTTTTTTAGTTTCCTCGCTAGACCTCCATCAAGCTTAAAAAAACACCCCCAAGATAAATTTGTAAATTTTTCGGTAGAATTTGTTTCCAGCCAAGGGCCGGTTTCTCCTAAAATTACAGGCTCGCTATAGCTCGCCAGGAAAAAATCGGCACCTAAATGGTACAAAAGGTGTTAATATTGACAAAGAAATGGACAAACGTCCAAACATTTGAAAACAAATGGGGATAAATATGAAGGAGAAGGGGGTTCAAAAAAATAATACTTCCCCTTAAGGGGAGGTTTTTAGTTTTCTCCGTAGACTTCCATCAAGCTTAAAATTACACTCCCTTGACCCCCTTTCAAGACCTATTTGTATATTTTTCGGTAGAAAAATTTCCCGGCCGAAGGCCGGTTCCCCTTATATTACAGGTTCGCTATCGCTCGCCAGGAAAAAATCGACACCTAAATGACACGAAAGATCTTAAAATTGACAGAAATGGGATGAAAGTTCTTAAAATCGCCAAACTAATGGGGCAAACGTCTTAAAATATCAAAAGCAATGGGGCTAAACATGAGGGAGAAAGAGGTCAAGAAAAAAATCCCTCAAGTGGATATCTCCCCTTAAGGGGGTACTACTCGCTTTTTCTGGATCCCCTTTTGAGGTTTTAACCCGTGGAGCCCCGGCTAGTTTTGTAATATTTGCGCACCAGAACCCGGCCGGTTTTCAAAAAATGGTTTTATTCCAGAAACAATAGCGAATGGGTTAGGAATGAAGGAAAAACCACGAAAAACCGCTCAAAAAGCTTAAAAAATGGTCCTACAGAGCCCCCGAAAACGGATTTTACAAGAGTAAAAAATTGAAGGCAATTATCCCCAAAAAACAGGTTATTGCGCGCTCGCGCGCACGCACGTGGACTTTGAGAGTTTTCAACCATCGGCACGGTTGCGTGGGATACGTAGACAGTTCCCATACAAATCTGAGCCCTCTTGAGTGGCTACACCTGAGGTTACGGTCGGCGCAATTAGGGTGACGCGTCAGGCGCGTCTCTGGGGCTGTGCGTTACATACATCGCCGACGCATCAGACGCGTCGCTGGGGCTGTACGGGTTAAGACGTTTGTTCCGTTAGTTTGGCGATTTTGAGACCTTTCTCATTTTTGTTGTCAATATTAAAACCTTTCGTGCCCTTTAGGTGTCGATTTTTTCCTGGCGAGCGATAGCGAGCCTCTAATTTGGCCGGGAAATTTCTCTACCGAAAAATTTACAAATTTATCTTGAAAGGGGATCTAGGTTTTTTTTTTCTAAGCTTGGTGGAGGTCTAGCGAGGAAACTCAAACATAAATAAATAAATAAATACATAGACCAAAAACCAAGCACTACCCCCTTAACCTTACTAACCACCCAACTGTTACAGGTATTCTGGATTCCTGCTCCTTCGACTACCTCTCCAAGGACTGGAACCTTCGCTCTTTCGGCATCTGCATCTTCATCTTCGACTACGTCATCCCGTTGTTCGTGATCGTGTTCGCGTATGTGTTCATCGTAAAGGCTATTGTCGCTCACGAATCGGCGATGAGGGCACAAGCTAAGAAGATGAACGTGGAAAACCTGAGATCCAACGCTGACGCCAACGCACAGTCTGCCGAGGTCCGCATCGCCAAGGTAGCCATGACCAATGTGGCGCTATGGCTCATCTGCTGGACTCCCTACGCTAGCATCGTTGTGCAGGTGAGTACAACACATAAGGGGAGGTTATTAGTTTGTTCCCTAGACCTCCATCAAACCATTAAAGTACACTCCCTAGACCCCCTTTCAAGACAAATTTGTAAATTTTTCGGTAGAAAAATGTCCCGGCTGAAGCCCGGTTTTTCTTATATTACAGGCTTGCTATCGCTCGCCAGGAAAAAATCGACACCTACTGTATATGGCACGAAAGGTCTTATGACAGAAATTGTGCAAAATGTCTTAAAATCGCCAAACTAACGAGGCGAATGTCTAAAATATCAAAACTATGGTATACGAGTGTACTACGCAAAATTTACGACGAATTGTAAATGTATATTCCTTTTCATACTGTTTTTTTTTGCTTTAACCCTTTCTGTACCGGTGACGTCTTTATATTTAATTTCAGCTACATTCAGTTGTGTTATTTTATTTGTAAATTATTGTTTTGCTTAAGCGTTGTTTCCACATAGCGATTTTGATTGGTTGTTTTGTCTTTTTACTGTGTTCGTATAAGTTTTGGTTTGTTTATTTTGCAAGTTTTACATTATTAATATAATTTAGACTATTTTATTTTACTTAGGAAGGCCGTAGTGTTTATCTTTGCACTAATTCCTTGCATTTTGTTGGTGTTCTCAGGGCCTGTATTTTATTCAGCTTAGGAAGGATGTAGTGTTTATCTGTGCACTAATTCCTTGCATGGTGTTCTCAGGGCCTATTCTTCAACCAGGACAACATCACCCCTATTATCTCCATGTTGCCCGCCCTGCTGGCCAAGTCTGCCTCTGTGTACAACCCGATCATCTACGCCATCAACCACCCCAAGTTCAGACTGGTCAGTACACGCATATATATATATATATATATACAGTATATATATTCTTTTGTAGGCTCTGATGAAGCATTGAATAATATAGAGACTTGTTATCATAAATTATAGATAGCTTATTATACCTTTTCCTTTCTTTTATAGGCTCTGAAGAAGCAAATTCCTGGCTTCTGTATCCACGAGGAAGAAGCTAAGACTGAGGACACCAAATCTGAGGTAGCCAAGGCCTAATAATGAGGGTGACGAGTGAGTGCATATGAACCGAGACTGCTTCCTGATAACCTAATGGCACAATCTGCTGGTGTGTAATTGTTGTGTGCCCGCCCAGTTATAGCCAGTCATATTTATCCGCGAAGGAGTTCTTTCGTCATCTTTAATCAAGTTATGACAACAGCGGAGTGGCCCTAACACGCACATCACGTGGAATATAAATTCACCTATGCGACTAGTTACCTATCCTAGCAAAAAATAAAAAGCGAAAAAAATAAACGGCAATCGATATTATAGTCTTTTCATAAACCTACATTTATAAATGTTGTCACACCTACCTAGTCATGGTCCAATGGAATTGTAGCTGTTGCGATTTTCTCATGTAATTTTCTTCTCCTAAGCTACTTCAGTCTTTGAGGTTGTTGTTGTTGTAGTTGTTGTTGTTGTTGTTGTAGCCCCAAGACGTCTTTCATGGAAACCCCAACTTCCCAAGGCGTCCAGGTAGTCTGCCACCTCTCTTGAGTGGGTCCAGAGATATTTGAGTGAGATGATGAAGTTGTTGTCTGTGGGGATCAAATGTTGGGGAGTGGAGTATAAACCATGAACTGCTAGCGGCTTGCTGGTGTAGTGACTATAGCGTCTTGGACTTCCACCCAGAAGGTCCCAGGATCGCGCCCACGCTCGGCGCATTAAAGAGTTTTCACAAGCACTGAGTTGTTACCGTCCCTCATGAGCAAGGGTAAGGGGTAGTACAGGACCCCAATGGAAATACGCCTAATCGGCCTTATTGGGCTATCCTTAGCTGGCTTAGCATGTGCTAGCTTTAACCCACTGAGCCCCAGCTAGTTATAAATAAATGTACCACCAGGGACCAGTAGGTTTTGAAAAAACAAAAAAAATCCAGAAACAATAGTGAATGGGTTAGGAATGAAAGACCGCCCAAAGAAAACCGATCAAAAAGGTCAAAAAGGGGTCCTACGGAGCCCCCGAAAGTCAATTTTACAAGAATACAAAAATTGAAGGCAAAAACACCCAAAAACCATGTTTTTGAGGGCTCACTTGCACGCGGTTGGACTTTGAGAGTTTTCAACCACCGGCATAGTTGCGTGGGATACTTACACAGTTCCCATACAAATCTGAGCCCTCTAGGTGCCATAGGACCGGAGTAATTAAACCCCGACGACACTTGTGCGTTGTGGGGTTTAGCGTTACATACATTACCGACGACACGTTGTCGTCGCTGGTACTCAGAGGGTTAGGAACTATTATTATTATTATTATTATTATTATTATTATTAAAACCTGTGCAAAATAAATGGTCAAGTTAAAGGAGGGAGGGAGGGTGCAGTATAAAGGAGGGGAGGAGTGGAGGATGCGGTATGGAGAGATGCCCAATTTTGAGACATTTTCCTCGATCCTTGTCCAAAGCTCAATTCCATTTGGGAGCCTGTGACACTCTGTGTCATTCGGTAACTTAGCTATATTCATATAGTGTCAGCTAATTATTTACATTCCCCCACTGCCTTTACACGTAGCCTACGGTTTCACTTATTACCAGGTTTAGTTTAGTCGGTCATTCCATTTCATTTTCTATAGATGTCCATTTTCTATTGTCAATCTCGCTCGCGAGGGTAAACAGCGCCAATCTGCTGTATCAATCACTCACAGATAACAATAATAATAATAATAATAATAATAATAATAATAATATTTATTCAGTTAGCAATTTACAGAGTTGGTACCACATAGTATGTTATAAATATGACATGTACCAGCCTTGCATAATTCCAACTAAGGATAGCCCAATAAGGCCGTTAGGCGTATTTCCATTGGGGTCCTTGTGGGATTAGGTTAGCTGGGGAAATGGGGAGGATAAAGAAATAGATACTTTAGAGAAAGAATTTCTAGGGGGTTATTTTAAGATACCTTACATCCTATAGTAAATATCAGTAATCCGTAATCAGTAATCATTTCAGTTTGGTTTGTCTATCTCTTATGTCGTATTTAGTAGTAGACATAAGCTTGGTGCTCCCTTCTCGCAGCTGTCCGGTTCAGGTGTTCCTTCAGGCTACGTCTGAAGGAATACAGTGTTCTCTTTTCACGGACTGACTGGGGTAGGTCGTTCCAGTCTTTGATGGCAGTGAAGAAGAATGTTTGATAACCCTGTCCTTGGATTCTCGGGACCTTAAAATTAAACATCATGTTTCTTATGTCCACTCCTCTCATTTGCTTTAACAAAATCATTCTTTAGATACTCTGGAGCTCTGTCATAGAAAATTTTGAAGGCATTAGTGAGCCTGATTTGTTTGGCCCTGTCAGAGACATTGAGCATACCTAGTGACTGAAGTTGTTCCTGGCCAACATGTGATCTGGGTCCTAGGTTCAGCATGAACCTAACCATTTTATTTTGAGTGACCTGAAGTTTGTGCTGTGCTGATTTAGATGATGCAGAGTACCAGGATGACACAGAATAGTCAAAATGACATTGAACAAGCGCTTGGCAGAGGGTCTTTTTGGTCGCCGCGGGCAAGCATCCCACCTGTCTATACAGGTATTTTATACGTGCTCTACACTTACTCAGGATAGATTCCAAAAATTGTTTCACCTGACAAACTCGCGTCCAGTTTCAGTCCGAGATATTTAACTTGTAACACTGTTGTTATAGGAATATCATTACAGTTGACCGAGAAGCCCACAATGTCTTTCAGTTTGCGTTTTGTTCCACATAAGATGGCTTCCGTCTTGCCCAGGTGAAGAGATAGTCTATTGTCCACTAGCCATTCACTACATGATTCTAGTTCTTTGGAAAGTGAAGCGGCAATACTTATTGGGTCTTTTCCTGAAACCAGAAGCACGCTGTCGTCTGCATACAGTAATAATTTACATGAGACGCTCAGTTCCATGTCGTTCACATAACAGAGAAAGAGTAAGGGACCAAGGATGCTTCCCTGTGGGACCCCACAGTCAATTGGCATAGGATCAGATATATTATCATCAATTTTGACTCTTTGGGTTCTACCACTAAGATAAGATTTAAACCAGTTCACAGACCCTATGCCCATAGCTTGTAGTTTATTACATAGGATATCATGGTCTACTGTGTCAAACGCTTTTTGTAGATCAAGAAGAACCATACCGGTGTAGTTACCTTTAGACATTTCTTTATGAATGTGATCCGTTAAGCGGATGAGACAGGAGTCTGTCGAGTACATGCATCTGAAACCTGATTGAAACTTATAGAATAGATCATTTTGTTTGAGGTAGTGTTCAATTTGGGTGTATACTGCTCTTTCAAGGATTTTAGATACAATACATAATATGCTAACTGGTCTGTAGTTGCCAACTTCTAGTTTATTTCCTTTCTTGAATAGAGGGGTTACAATAACTTCCTTCAGTTCAGCAGGTACTGTGTTGGTGTTAATTGACAAGTTGATGATGTGGGTTAGGGGGCCTGCTATACCAATGGCTCCATCTCGTAGAAATTTGCCAGGAATTTTGTCTGGTCCTGTGCTCTTATGTACTTTTAGGTTAGACAGCTCGTTAAAAGTGTATTTTGGTGTAACATTTTGCAATCTAAATGTGTTCGGGTGTATGTCTTTATCTCTGTAGAAATTACGAAAGGTGGCCGTTGTTGTTGTGTATTTATTGAGAGGTTGAGGTAGGTTCTGTGCAAGTGTGTTTGCTATGGAAGTGAAGAAGGAGTTGAAGTAGGTTGAAATTTGTCGTTTATCGTGGCAAACCTGATCATTAATGGTGAGAGCAATATTAGTGTTAGACGAATCCCTTGTCTTGTTGCTGTAGCCTGTTGTTTTTAGGTGCCTCCATAGTTTCTTTGGGTTATTCTGATATTCCTCTGCCTTATTGTGAAAATAATTATTTTTCGCTGATTTCATTTTCCTACTTAGTTTATTCCTGGCCCTGTTGAACTCATGTTTCAGACCTTGATCCTGTCTATGTTTCGCTAGCCTTTTTAACAGATTGTCTCTGTGTTCCAGATGGTGTAGTATGTCATTGTTGATCCATGGGTCTGACCTTGCTTTAATTCGTATGTCTTTCAGAGGAGCTATTTCGTCTAGGATGTTTGTGATGATGGTTCTGAAGCCAACCCATGCATCATTAACGTTTGTACTTCCAAACACTGGAGACCAGCCTGTATTCCATAAAATGTCCAGAAATGTTGCCTTATTGTAGTTTCTGAGTGACCTTGTTTTGATAACCTTGTGATTCTCTAGGGTAATTTTTGTGGTTTTCCGTGTGCAATATGTGACGAAGTGATCACTTATCCCAGTCTGTATAACCCCTGATTGGGATATTTTGTCCTCTCTGTTGCAGTTTATGTGGTCTAATATTGTGGCAGTGTTCTCAGAGATACGTGTGGGGGTTGTGATGAGTTGTTTGTGATTGTGCATTGTCAGTATATGCCTATATTCTCGTACAAGCCTATCATTTCGTTGTTTGTAACACAGGTTAAAATCCCCTAGTATGATGGATTCATTCCGAGGGTCTAGCGATAACAAAGTTCGTTCGAATTTGGTCAAGAATTGTGTGTCGGCTGGTGGCCTATAGCATACCCCAATTGTGATGGGTCTTGTCCTCACAGATACTCACAGATGTCTTCTGGAAGAGGCTTATGGCTGTGACTCTAGCTCTATATCCTGGCTGTCACTATGATGCTGGCTACGCGTGGTGGTGATTTGTGCTCAATAGTTATACCTCTGCTCCTGACCCCTCCACACTTTATCCAGCTTTGATTCAAATTTCACCACAGTTTCTGCATTCATCACCCACTCTGGCAATTCATTCCAGTTGTTGACTATTCTGTCGGAGAAAACATACTTCCTGGTGTTGATTCTTGATCTTGTCTTGAATAGTTTCTTCGAGCTTCCTCGGGTCACAGCATCCTCCCTCATCTGGAATATCCCCTCCATGCAGTCATGGTCATGCTTATGGGTGATAATTTGATATGCCTCAATCAGATCTCCTCCGGATCTTCTGTAAGTCAGTATTTGGCAGTTCCAGCTTTTTCAATCTTTCCTCATAAGGAAGGTCCTTCAGTTGTGGTATGAGGCAGTCACTCTATAGCCTATAGCTACCAGTTAGACCAATAGAGATATCTCTATTGGTCTAACTGGTAGAGTGACGTACTGCCTCATAGCCTAAGGGTCCCGGGTTCAATCCCAGCCTAGGGCATATTTTCGAGAGGCTATTTTCGCATCAAATGAAGTTTAGGTGTGTTGGTAAAATTGTTAAATTGAAAGTAACATCGGAGCTCCAAAACTCCTCTTTCGGGTATGGTGTAAAAACCTATTCCTACAGTACATGTGGAAAATGAGCAGAGTGAGTTCTTTGATTTGAATATTGGGTTGAAACTGGGGTGTGTGATGTCCATATAGTTGTTTAATGTATATATGGATGGAGTCATGGATGAAAGAAATATAAGGAAGAGCAGTGGATGTTGGTGTATCGCTGATAAGGAAGGGAAACGAATGGAAGCTGCCTGCATGTATTGCTGTTTGCTGATGATACAGTTCTGATGAGCGATAATGAATGGGAGTTGCAGGGTCTATTAAATATGTTTGGAACAGTGTGCGAAGAACGGAATCTGAAGGTAAATGCGGGGAAGAGCAAGGTTATGGTCTTCGAAAGGGATGAAGCCACAGAGTGTAAGGTGATCGAATTAGTTGAACGGTCAGGCTGTGGAGATTGTCAGCTCATTTAAGTATCTGGGTAGTGTGCTGAGTAAAGATGGGAGTATGGATGAATTAAGAAGTGCGGGAGAGGGTGCAACAGGGGAAGAGGATTGTAGGAACGCTGAAAGCAGTAACAAGAAATAGGGTGGTCAGCATGGAAGTGAAGAAGTCCTTACATGACAGTGTGGTAATCCCGATATTGACTTACGGAAGCGAAGCATGGACGTTGGTGGAAAGACTCAGACCAAGAGTGAGAGGGGTGGAAATGAGTTACTTGAGAAGTGCGTGCAGAATTAAGAAGTAAGAGAGGTGTGGTGTGGAGGTAGATGTGCTGGAAAGTGTGAAAAGGAACACCTTAAGGTGGTTCGGCCATATGGAATGTAGGCTATGGGAATCGAGAGAATGACTAAGAGGGTGTACGAGATCGAGGTGGAAGGACTGAGAGGGAGAGGTAAACCGAGAGTATGTGGAAGGATGGAGTGAAGAAGTATATGAATGAATGCAGTGCTGGCTGGGAGGAGGGGTGTTGACTGACTGAGGACAGAGGTGCATGGGGGCGTTTTGTTCGTGGCCACCACTTCGGGGATCACGGCGTCAGGCAATAGATAGATATAGATCGATAGCAGAGATATAACTAGTAACACCTGATTATATTCTTCGAGCGTGGGGTATTGGTAACACTGATTATATTCCCAAGTGTTGGTTGCTGCAGAAGAGGTCCCTGTGTCTGTGTTCCGGAAATTTGGTGTTCTGAGCGTAATTAAGGTATTTGTGGGGGTAAATATGGATGTTTCTCTTTCAGCATTACTCCAGGAAGCATCGTTAGTGGCCGTGGGTAGGTAAATATGGCCATAGTTTTTGTTTTTGTTTGTTGATTATAGGGCTGTGTGGGCAGGCCCAATTAACCCTGCCGGAGACCATCCCAGGTATGCAATCACAGGCGGCCGAGACGACCCGAACGCCGCAGGAAGACTTTGGTGTGCTGGAGCACGGAGGGCCGGGTCCAGTCCACTGCCCCCCAACAGGACGGGGAGGGTAAAGTTAGAGATACTAAGGGAGTGGAGGCTGCAGCGGAGGAGGGTCCTATGGGAATAGAAGTGAGGGCAGTGAAGCAGGAAGTGCTCTACCGTTTCATCCACCGTCCGGCACCACGGGCAGAAAGGGTCAGGCACCAGTCGCAGACGGAAGAGGTGAGAGGCCAGTCCAACATGGCCTATGCGGAGACGGACCAGGGCAGTGTCAAGGGGGCGGAGGGGGGAGCGGGACCACGGGTGAGGGGAAGAATCTAGCCTGTACTGACCAAGGGCAGTGCGGGAGAGCTTACCTCTGAGGGAGGCATCCCAGAGTGTCCGGCATTGGGCAAAAGCTAGCCTGGCAACTGAGGAGGGAGGGAGAGGGAGGGGTTCAAGGGCAGGGGAGGAGTGTGCAAGGTAAGCCGCAGCATCAACAATTACGTTACCCCGGATACCAACATGGGAGGGAACCCACTGAAAATGGAGGGAAAAACCGGACTGCCCAAGGGAGCAAAGGAGAGAATGGGCCTGAAAGACAAGGTAGTGATGAGATACTGGGTGCTGGGAGCTGAGGAGGGCAAGGGAGGATAGTGAATCTGAGAAAACTACAATTGACTGTTGGGGGGAGGAAATCGCGAATGAAAAGTAAAGCTTGAAGGATGGCATATAATTCTGAAGCAAGAACTGAATGGAAACCGGACAGCCGCCAAGCCCGACAAAGGGAAAGGTGCTCAACATAAATGGCGGCAGTAGAGGACAGGGGGGAGGAGGTGTGGGAGCCATCCTTGTAAATAGGGAAGTGAGTACTATAGCGGAGGGAGACAAGTTCTAGTAAAAGGGAGGGGGCACGGGAGCTATCCTGAATTTTGACGAAGGGAACATGAAGAGCAAGGTGGAACATAGAGGAGAGGTCGGACCAGGGTGGGAAAGGGGAGACGGAGGGGGTAGGGGAAGGGGCAAGGAGAGGGAGGGTGAGGACAGGAGGGCATGGACGAGGAAAGGGGAACGGGAGCGGAGAGGCCAGGAGGGAGCATGACGCAAGACGGGGGCATGAGAGATGAGGAGGCTATAAGGATGAGCAGGTGAGAATGACAGGGCACGATGGAGGGTGATGACGTTAAGGTGATGACGGTCCATAGCAAGGGGAAGAAGACTCGCCTCCGCGTGGAGAGAGACCGCCGGCGACAAGCGGAAGGCCCCCAATGCGATGCGGAGCGCCGTGTGCTGCACCACATCCAGCCGTTTGAGTACCGTGGGGGAGGCTGAGCCGTAGACGGAGCTACCGTATCGAATTTTACTGAGCACGTATGCCGAATAAAATCGTAGGACTTCCTGATCCGTGCCCCAACGAACGCCCGCCAAGCTCTTCATGATATCGAGCCGCTTGATACACGACGACCGCAAATACTCGATATGATGCTTCCAGGTTAAGATGGGGCCATCGAGTCGGAGTCCCAAGAAAGTATGCTGCGTATGTAACGGGGCCGGCGTACCCGCGAGGAGGAGGGAGAGGAGCTTGCGCTGGAGGGTGAAGCACATCAAGGCGCACTTCTGCGCATTGACGGCAAAACCCCAGTCCGCAAACCACCGAAGCAGTTCATCCACCCCGGCCTGCAGGCACTCCTGCGCCTCTAACAGCATAGGAGCCGTGCAGACCAAGGATAGATCGTTCGCATACGCCAAAAGAGACGTACCAGGGGGACGGGAGAGGTCAGACAGGAGTCTATTAAACAAAAATGGACTAAGGCCCGAGCCCTGGGGGGCCCCACGACGGACGGGACACGGCGAGGACAGCGCCCCCCCCACCGAGACCGAGAAGGAGCGACCCGACAGAAAACTGCGCACCCAAGACAATAGAATACCCGAGACACCCATACCAGAGAGTTTGTATAAGATCCCCTCATGAGAAGCGGCCATAGTAACCATAATTATCAGTTGGGAGTCGTGAGGACAGTGGTTGTTTGGTTACCACGACTTATATTGGGGGATTTACGCCAACCTTTTTTACGGTAGCTGCCATGCTCTTAACTTTGATATTTCGATTTTTTTTTATTGAAGTTGCCAATCCATTTGTATGTCCCTTGTATCTATCAACACTATCTATTGAATGGTATCTATGGTCGAAGCATGTAGCCTACTCCGATTGTAATTGATATATTGCATTTTAGGTTAGGCTACGCAGCAGACGAAATAGTGCAAGGTATGCAACATGGCGCCCAGGCCTAAATCAATCAGAGCCTCAAAGTTGTCCAAAACTATATACTCTTTCATTTCAGCTGAGGATAAATTGAATCCCTTAGCAGCTAATTTATCGATAATTAACGGAATAATATGACGTAGGGTAATTGTTCAGTCCAACACCTTCCGCTTTAGGCCTGGTGAATAAAAACCCATTAGGCCTATAGGCTAGCCTATGCTGTATTTTATGATAGCCTAGCCTATGTAAAACCTGCAGGACTGTTAAAATTACACCGGAAATATATATTTTACCAGATAGGCTAGGCCTAGAACGTTTTGTGGGAAGGATGTAGTATCCGGGCGTACGATCGTCCTGATGGTATCTGGACACTTCGAGCGAATTCATATTCGAGCGGAGGTGCATTTAGATTAGGTTAGGTTAGGTTAAGTTAGGTTAGGTTAGGTTAGGTTGGGTTGGGTTAGGTTAGGTTAGGTTAGGTTAGATTGTGCATCCGCTCAATCAGGAATTCGCTCGAAGTGACTCGCATTCGTCATGTTTACATAGGCCTAGGCCTAGGTAGATTGCCGCAGTTGAGTTCCCGTTTATTTTGACGGCGATTTTTAGCCTCAATCTTCTGTCGCTGGTACTGACGGCGATTCACCGTCGCTGGTACAGTAAGGGTTAAGGGTTAGTTTTATATTCAATATAGGCTACAGTACACTACAGTACTAAGTCTCTCTTTTTTGAGACAATGAATAGAGGAAAGAAAAACAAAGACAAAACAAATAAGGTTAAATTTTATTTCTTTGGTCTGTTATCTTCTTTTATTTTCAGGAATAAGAAATTTAAACAAATTGACATCTCATGTGCCGTAACCTGGTGAGTATAGTATTTAATATTGATGATAAATAGGAAAGAAAAAAAATCATACCGATGATACCGGTATCTTGTTTAGCAAAAGTTCCGCATTTCATTAACCCTTTATGTACTAGCAACGCCTGTTATATTTTATTCTAGCTATATTTAGATGATTTTATGCAGCTTGGGAAGGATTTGTGGTACAGTAGTTAAAAGGGTTGATTGAGAGTTTGAAGCCTTAAAATTGCTAGAGATCCTTCCTAAACTGAATAAAATCGTCTAATACTTGCCAGAATATAAGGAAAAATAAAAATTGCTAGAGAATCTTCCTAAGCTAGGCTAAATAAAATCATCTAATACTGGCCAGAATGTAAAGGAAATAGAAGTTGCCAGTACAGAAGGGGTTAAGGTAAAATCCTGTGTAGCGGGCAGAACTGTTTTTCCGATGCCTATTTACTAAGAAACATTGAACAATATCTTAAACTAACCTAACCAAAACTTAACCTAGTATATTAGTGGACTATTTATGAACGTAAAATGTACAAATATATTGTAGCATTACAAAATTATTGAGATATAAGTACAGGTCCTCCCGCTACACAGGATTATACCGGGGCTAATTTATTACCGGTATTCGAGAGCACATACAGTACGCATCCTGGTGGATTCGGGATAATGATTTAGATATACTGTACTGTAATGTTTAGGCTCTATTGTACAGTCGGCCTAATAAGTGATGTCTCTGCACCAATTATGGGTAAGATTAGGAGTAGTGGGCGTACCACTACCAACATACAGCATAACTCATCTATAAAACATTACCTTACCTTTGATACCTTTTGATGTGTTCGCCACTCTTCTAGCGGCACCAAGGAGCGCGACGCCCCTCGTTATGGGTGGTGATTTGGTGCAGTAGACTGTTTGAAGCGACAGCTCGCTCCCTTGCGAGGATGGGCTCGTCTGGCACTTTTTGCAGTTCGACATCTAGGGCTCTCTTGAAGTTGTCTAACGAGATGTCCCTCATGTCTCTTACTCGCCGTGGGAGTTTGTTGAAGAGACGTGGGCCTCTGTGTGATAACCAACCCTCTCGCAGAGAGCCCATAGCACCCCTGTTATTCATCCGGGGGATTTCGCATTCCCAGCCTCTCCTATCACTGAATTTCATGACTATCGGAGTATGTAGGTTTGGTACTAAACCCTCTGCGATTTTCCACGTGTATATTATTAGGTAACGTTCTCTACTACGTTCCAGTGAGTACAGATTCAGTGCTCTTAAACGCTCCCAATAGTGTAGATGTTTTATCGAACTTATATGCGAAGCGAAATTTCTTTGTTAACCTAACCAAACAACCTAACCTAACCTAGTACTACATGAATACTAGGTTAGGTTAGGTTAGGTTAGGTTAGGTTAGGTTAGGTTAATGTTTTATAGATGATTTATGCTGTATGTCGGTAGTGGTACGCCCACTACTCCTAATCTTACCGAATTATGTTTTGATCAATAATTGGTATCGGCAATATTTACACATGATATCTTCTTTTTGAGTGAGATACTGTATACCAACATGTTCCTACACATACCCACCCTATTCAACATCTGACAGACATTAATACAGCACAGAGCGAGCCAAACGTAATGACAGCTGAGACATGACTTATTAGCGCCACCGTACAGCTACTGACAAATGTTCGTGAGCTGTGATTTTCTTTATGCAGATACTGTATTCCCATTTATATTATTGTTCAGATCAAATCAGCTACATATTAATATATATATATATATATATGATACATATTTGTGCTGATATGATCTGAACATCAATCTAAATGAATATATTTGTATAGAGAAAATCGCGAGTGCTCACAATTTGTTTTCAGTAGCTGTACACTCGGATTCCATAGTCTCCTGCCCACTCATAAGAAATGGTGGCCCCCTTATGTATTTCTTTATGCAATTATAACTATCTTGATTGATTTTTGGATAGATCAATAAATAGTACAGTTTACCGGTATATAGTTTTGATGCACAGATAAGTATATTCATAACTTTGTTTCCAAAGATATACTTCCATATTTAGAAATAGGTGAAATCCACGAATTTTGATGGGTTTGCTAGAGACTGGCATCTGAGTGTACTACTAAGATAGCTAATAGGTATATCTTTCCTGTTTCATTAGAATATGCCATTTAATTCTATACTATAATTATCTCATTAAGCTATTTGAATTCAGTAGGCCTAAACAAAATCATAAAATGTATATACTGTAGCCTAGTGTTGATCAGTAAGTGCTTTATTGAACATAAACCTAGGGATTCCCTAGTGCAAGAAATAATTTTATTTTAAGGTAGCTGAATAATCTTCTAAAGCCGGTATCACACGAGAGCTTTTATAGTCAACATTCGATGATCAAAAATTTTCTGGCAACATTTCTGGAGTATGTTGCCCTGGTATCGGAAACTAGACTGATGGTAGATAAATTTAGGTAACGGAAATAATTTAAATGTTTACCCCATAAGCTGCCAGACCAGTGTTAAGGATAAATGTTGAGTGAAAAAGCGCTCGTGTGAAACCGGCTTTACAGTAATATTTGGTGAAACAACTACTGTACCAGTAAGTTAATACGGGTAATGATCAATTCATTATTCTTTCAACTGTTTAGTTGGTGTAAAGGTTAGAGCGTGTAAGTTCTGTGTGGGATATCATGGTTCGAATCCTGGGAGAATCACATGCTTTCATTTCATTTCATTTGGGGTTTTATTGGGGTTTAGAACGATGTTAAAAATAAAACCTAACCTATCGTGACTGATTCAACTTTGACTTAATCCTAACCGTGATCATAATAAAGTGCAAGTATTGTATTCCATGACCTAAAACCCTCGTCAGATAGAATTATTTGAAGTGTACCGGTATATTGTTTCTTCAGTGTTCAGTGAAAAGAAGAACTCTGTAATTTAACATCACATATAATTGCCTTACACAGAGTAGGAAGGGTACCGTACACAATTCAACTGTAATTTTGTGAAAAGTTGTCACATTAAAATCATAAGCCTGTTGAAGTAGAATTCTAGTAAAGGTCCCGGTATGCCATCTATGCTGGTACAGGATACATTTATTGATCAGATATGACAACATTGAGAGGATGAGTAAGTTTTGTATCAGAGGAGAGAGATTTTTTTTACAGCCTGCTCAACACTGTGATACTGTTGAACCTGCTTTTGTCATAGAGAAGATGAGTAAATTTTGTATCAGAGGAGAGTTTTTTGTGCTTTTTTAACAGCCAGTAGATTCAACGGCTCAACACTGTGATACTGTTGAACCTGCTTTGGTGTACACAAATTCAGAACGAATACTTGACATGGAGGATTGGTCAGCAACTGTCTCGTATACTTATGCAACAGTGATATATGGCAGTCCAAGCCGCATCATACACTAGCTGTGATGGTTATTGGTCTGACATCATTAGAATTTGTTAACTCGACTAGAATCTTTACAGATGACAGTTTTGACATTCCTGAATAGAAGTAATAAAATTATAATTATCCTTTTCCACCTACTTTATGTACAGTAATATGAGGCATTACAATTGCAGAAGGTATTTGCAGCTACTGTAATCCCATTGATTGAAAAACTGGAAGAAGCTGCCGTTACATTACTAATGGGCACATAGGCTATCTGTACTTTTATCCATCTCAAAGCTTGGTCCTGGAGCAACAACATGAATGTGAAAGAATCTCACTTGAGGCTCTAGCCATGTACTTTCAGAAATCAGGATGCAGCAGTAATGCTGTTATATCCTAAACAGTCTTCATTTAATCTTGACCTTGATAATTGATAGACAGAACATGGCAGCTCTATTGACCTCACTTTATTGGTAGTTACTGTAGATTAACCTAAGTTTGATTATGAAGACCGTAAGGGAATTACTTGTTAGAGAGAGTGAGTCTGCACTGATGTAAATGTTCAATGTCCTTTGTGAGATTTCACCATTTCCTTGACAACCAATAAACGGTATGCTCAAGCACCTCAGCACCGCATCCTGTGGCACATTTGTTAGCATGCCCAGCTTACTACCAAGAAGACTCTACTCTGGTTCCTAAGCAGGACAAGACGGATGGGCAGTCTATTTACATGCAATGCCTCTGTTCACTGAGCAATAAATAAAAACTATGAGTGTAGTGAACATCTGTGATATCCCATCCTTGGAGGTAAACTGTTGTACCTGTACCTTGAATAATATACTGTAGCTCCTGGGGGCAGGGGGTAGGAATCCTCCTCCCCTTCTATAATTCTCCTACTAGACGAGACAGAGAAAGGGGCGAGGGAACGCGAAAGTGGTCCCGGACCCTGAGAATAGGAACTTTTCTGTTTGGACTCTGTCTCGTGTCGGCCATCCCCAGCAGTGGGGTATGTGTTTTGAGTATATACACACATACATACATAGCTATTATTAAAGGTTTTAGGTGTTTGTGTTGGGGTTTTGGGTGGTTCGAGAATGCATCGCCATTTACCCCATTAATTTTAGGGTTTGCTATATGATTTTTCTATTTAAGATCGGGTTTGAGGAACGTAACCCAATCATAAATCAAAGGAGACCTGTATTCTGGTATATGGGGATGCCAAGCTTCCTGTTCTTCATACATTGTTGTAGCGTAAGCAGTACAAGACTGCATACTGTATACCATGATAGCAAAACCTAAAGCTGTATATATTTACCAATTTGGAAGGCTTTGCATAATGCTCCGTCATCTTCTTTCTCAAATTGTGTGGAGCTTTGATTATTTTTGTCTGCCTCGTAGATCCTGGTACAATACTGGGTTCTCGTTGGACATCAGTTGAGGTTGAATAGTTAACCATGTAGGCTAGCGAGGGTAGAAGGCACTCATTTTGGGGTTTGCCGCCTACCAAGGAATCTGGAGCTTCAATCAAAACAAATAACTTCCTGCTATAATTTGGTGTCTGGAAGAGTATCCAGCTATAAACGTTAGCACCAAGTGTGCCTCTCGGAAGTTCTCAGACACCAGACCTATGTCTATGCCTTATGGTATATCTAATTATGTGTACTGTACAGTATACTTGTACTGTACTGTATATACACCTCAGATTGATCCACGTCTACTTGGACATATTCTTGATATTTGTTTGATGCTGGTATCTCAGTCCTAGATTCCTAAACAACTGTTATCAGGATTTAGGGGTTTCCCTGCATCATGGTGACACTGCCGTTCAGTTGTTGGTCAGGAGACATTGTCTTCCAGTGGGATTGAAGACCTGTCTGCCTTGTTTCAAACAAAGCCACTTGAAGCATAGTTGCATAATTTCAGGTTTGACACCTGAACGGGAAGAATGGAAAACCTATTACAGTACAGTACTTTATTTATTAGTGGTTCCGGAGTCTATGATGACGTAAAGCCTATAAACATACTGTACATGGCTCCTCTTGTCCTTGATCAAGAGGTTGTAGTGACCCCGCTCGTCAGCATTAATAACCATACAGTATACTGTAGATAAAAAATTCATGAGCAATGTCATTAAAATTGGATACCACTAAGAGAAAAGATATATAAAAATGATATACAGTATATAACTCTTTTAACCCATTCAGTACCGGTAACGTCCTTTTTATTATATTCTGGCAACTATTAGACAAATATTCAGTCAGTTGTGGTCACGTAGATAATGTTCGCAGTCAGCTAGATGTTTCCACCAAATTGATGACCTGTTGTCGGCTGGTCTGTCCATTACAGTAAATATTTTCAGGTAGGATTCACGTTGATTGTTGGCCAGTGCTTTGTTGAGTAAGTCAGGCCACTGCATCCTTGTTACTTGGTCATTGGCTCGGACCCACAAAACTTTCGTGATGAACTTGTCATGTAGAGGGGTTGTGGGAGGCTTGGTTTGGCTTGCTTTCTCAGTAGTCGTCATGTTTTTTCTTACAGAGGAGGTGAAGTTTTGTGTTGACACTGTCGAGGGTAGAGGGGAAGTGAGGGTGGTTGGAGAGGACTGTGGTTTCCTCCCTCGGTCAGCTGGCGAGGGTAGTATAGCAGTTGACCACAAAACGGGAATAGGGGTGTCCGAATTCGTGGGTGCTGGCATTAGACATTCTTCAGTAACATTTGCTATTCGTATTTCTCCGGCTAAGTGTGTGAGGTTGCGTGAGGTTGAGGTGGTGGGTCCTTTAAGACCCTGAGTGGGGTTGTGAGGTTGGTGACGAATTGAAGAAAAACGAGCCGGGGGTTTTGACAGACGGCCTGATCTGGTTGTGATAGTTGTTAGCACTGGGGTTGATGAGGTTGTGGAAGACGTCGACGGTGATGGTGATACTGGTGGGGGGTAGTTGGAGATCCTCTGGGGTTTGGGGTTTGGGGTTGAGGGGTTGGCCTTCTTAGGTTTAGTGATCAGTAAATAATGAGGGCTAGGCTTGATACTTGAGGGGTATGGTTTATTGGGTGGGGCCAGGCGTCCGGGAGGGGATAATGGGGTGTGTGAGGTGGAGGGGTTTGTGAGGGGTTTTGCCATATAGCTTTTGGGGCGAGAGGCAGAGTGGGGTGTTTGTTTACTAGTTGACGTATATGAGGAAGATGACGGGGGGGTAGGGGAGGAAGAATTTGAAGAGGAACTTGATGTTGAAGAATATTCATCTTGTTTACTACTAGAAGGCTTGTGATGATAGGCGGATGCGGATGTGGTAGACGTGCTTTTAGGCCTACGACGACGGGGGAGTTTGGCTGGAAGTCTCGAATGCAGGGGGTGTGTTGGACGGGGTGGGGTGGGCACGGCTCGGGGTTTGTCTGGTGAGGGCGAGGGGTAAGTTTGGGGGGTGTTATGGATGGGGGGTTAGGCCATAAATGTGGTCGATGGATGGGGAGGAATTGGGGGGGGACTGTAGATTGCAGGGGGGGGGGGAGGTGATGGTGGGGGTGGGCGTGAATAAGAAGGGGTTGGAGGAGGTACAGGTGGGGAATAAATATTTGTTGGCAACTCACTATCAGTGGGGCGTGATGAGGGCTTCGTCGATTGTATTGGGTTAGGAGGCTGGTTGGTCCAGGAGTTTTCTTCATCCTTAATTAGGGGGCGATAAATCCTCACAAAACGGTTTCGGTATATCCTAGTCACTCCGTGATAATTAATGATGACTTGATAGGGATTTGGCACTTTGATGATCTTATAGGGGCCCACATATCTAGGTCCTAGTTTGTTTATCACTGGTAACTTGGCAACCATCACTTGATCGTCGATGGCATAGGGGTTTTGAGGTGGGGAGACGTCCTTGGCGGTATCTTGGCTTACTTGTGCAGTGTTGAGGACGTTCTTGAGGTGTTGCAAATGGTCGATGTCCAAAGTAGGGGTTGAAGGTTTAGCTAGCGTCCTAAAAGGTAGGAGTAGGGGGGCCACACCATAAATCCTTTCGAGGGGCGTGATGCCATCTTCTCGAGGACAGGAATTCATACCCCACTGGATCATTTTCATTTGAGCTGGCCAGTCTTGAGTTTGGAGGGCGATGAGTCTTGTTCTTAGCTGGTTGTTGATTGTCTTGTGGCTTCTCTCACAGATGGAATTTCCTTGAGGCCAGTAGGGGGAAGAATGGAACACCTTGATGCCGCATAGCTGAGAAAAACTTTTCCATACTTTACTGGTGAATTCTGGTGCGTTGTCGGAGAGAATGATTTCTGGCAGACCAAAAACTGCCAATATTTCAGTGGTTAAGACTTCTGCCACGGAAAGTGCGCTATGATCTTTGACAGGGCAGGGTATGATGAACCTGGAATATACGTCTACGAAAGTGACGACAAATCTTTTCCCATTTACTGAAGGGAAAGGACCCATCACGTCCAGGGACAGAGTTTGCCAGGGTTTAGCAGCGGCAAGTTTACCTGCAGGCCCGGGTGTCCTGGTTCGGTCTTTTCCTAGGTTACAGGGTTTACATGCTTCTGTGATTTTCTTTGTCAGTGCGGTGGGGCCTGTGGTCCAATAAATCTGTTGAAAGACTTTGAGCATTTTTGCTTGTCCAAGATGTATCCCATTTCCTTCATGGATTATTAACAAAATTTCTTGGGCTGTTTGGGGGTCCACTGCAATGTGACCAGACTCGGTGTACAGCTGATCACCGATGCGCTGCAGGTTGTAGAAAATCTCTCTAGGAATCCACTTGGGTTTTTCTTGTTGAGCCAGGAATGTAATAGGGAGAGTTGATTTTCCTCTGTCAATAAATGAATCAGCTGGGGCGAACGTAAGGTTGGAGGGGTTACTATGGTATCGTCTTGGCCATAGAAAACGTTGGAGGGAGGAGTAACTTGGTTAATTTGTTGGTGAGGGTTACTTGTGCCATTTGCACAGCAGCTTTGGGCGACGTTCACAGTTTTGACAGGTAAACGTGACAGAGCGTCTGCATTTGTGTGTAACTTCCCGGGGCGATAATGGATTTCGAAATCAAATTCTTCTAAGGTTTCTCGCCAGTGGACAAGTAGGGCAGAGTTGGTTTCTGATTTCCTGAGCCATTGTAGAGATTGGTGGTCCGTGATTATGTCGACTGTAGTGCCGATCAAAAAGGAGCGGAAGTGATTTAATGCCCAGATTACACCCAGGCACTCTCTCTTGGTGGCTGCATAATTACGTTGGGCTGGGTTGAGGGTGGAGCTGGCGTAAGCGATGACGTGTTCTCTGCCGTCTTGCATTTGGGCTAGCACTGCGCCTATTGCATACAAGGATATGTCCGTATATAGGCGGAATGGCTGCCTGTAGTCTGGAAAGGCCACGGTTGGGGCTTGCACCAGGTGAGTCTTTAAGGTGTTGAAGGCGGTGTCTCTTTCTTTGGTCCACACGAACGGTTCTTTCTTCTTGGTTAATTCGTGTAGTGGGCGTGCGATTTCAGCAAACCCATTGACAAATCTCCTGTAGTAGGTGGCTAAACCCAAGAAGGAGCGAATGCCCTTGACGGTGGTCGGAGGAGTTTGTGCTTGAATTGCAGATAGTTTCTTTGGGTCAGGGGAGATGCCTTCGGCTGAGATCACATGGCCTAAGAAATCCACTGATGTCCTTGCTACTGAGCATTTAGATGGTTTGAGTTTGAGACCTGCTCCTCGTATTCTGAGCAACACCTGACGAAGGCGCTGAAGGTGTTCTTCCCAGGTCTTACCGTAGACTATGACGTCGTCCAAGTATGCTAGGCATGTTTCTCAGGTGAGGCCCTTGAGGACTGATTCCATCAGGCGTGAGAAAGTGGTGGACCATTGCAGAGACCGAATGGGAGTACATTGAATTCGTACAGGTTTCCGCCACTGGTGGAAAATGCAGTCTTTTGTTGGTGGCTGGTCTTGATGGGTACCTGCCAGTATCCTGCCTGGAGGTCTAGAGTAGTGAACCATTTCGATCCATGCAGGGAATCGAGAGAGTCATCGATTCTAGGCAAGGGCGTGGCGTCTTTGATGGTGGCGTCGTTCAGGCGTCTGTAATCCACACAGAATCTTGTGGATCCGTCCTATTTTCGTACTAGGACGACGGGAGAGGACCAGGGACTGACAGAGGGCGTGGCTATACCGGCGTCCAACATTTCTTGTACTTGTCTCTTCTTCCTGACGTTGTAGAGGGTTCTTTCGTCATGAATGTTGGCGGAGGGGAGGTCCTTCGGTATGAATACTGTGTTCTACCACTTTAGTTTACCCAATTTCCAAATCAGATTGGGCAAATACATCTGTGAATTCTCGGAGGGCCTCGGTTCCGTTGTTGGTAGTTCTGGTAAGGACAACCGGTGTGTTGGCGGTTAGGGTAGATTCGCCAATTTCCTTGTGGGCGGCCTGACGATGAGGGTTGGGGGCGGCCTTGAGATGAGTATTGCGGTCTGTTTCCCTGGTAATTTGATTGTCCGGGTCTTTTGTTCCCCGGTGGTTGTGTGGGGAATTTCTTTATGGCTCCAATCGTAGAAGTTTGTGGCTGATTTTCCAGCAACTTACGTATGGTAATGAGGTCCGTTACGTACCCTACGGGATCGTGGAGGGCGAAATGTTTCCTGACACTTGCTGGCAGGATTCTTAAGAGCACGCAGAACATTTGTTTTTGTCGCTGCTCCAAGGTGTCTAGGGGGTAAGCGGTTTTCACCAACTCGCTCATCTCCCCCAGGGTCACGTCCAGATTTCCTCCGTACGTGGCTGCGTTGATTTTGTTGATGGCTGCAACAGGGCCCAGCGATGGCTTTACAGCGTCTATCACAATTTTCCGGAAGTTTCCCCAAGTCAACTCTCGGGTTACTTGTCCGGACACCAAGGGTGTGGCCTTCCCTAGGTGAATTAATGCGACAGAGATCTTCTCTCGATCTGTCTGATACGCCAGGTCTAGTACTGGGTGGACTACGTCTAGGTACGTGCGAATATCGAAAGTCTCCTCCTCATACTTGGGTATGGGAATGTGTGAACGTGTTGCAGTCATGATGACGTATGTGCTCTATCTCTTCCCTGATTACTGTGCAAAACAACTTCCTTCCCGAATCAAGAACCACCAGCTGCCGCCAAAGTTATGCCAGGTTTTTACTGGGGTTTGATTGGTTTTGATCAAGTGGGCTCTTCCTAACTGGAGAAGTTATGTTGTTTTACCACAGACACAGAAAGACAATAGAGGATAATTATCACAAGACGGGTATTCATATTCCGTTTATTTGCACAAGAATATCGCATACGTAAAAGCTAGAACAATAATGGTCAAGAACAAAACAATTAAAGTGAACGAACGAGGCTCCCCTACGTCTGACTCGCAAGACTGGATTGTTCTATGTAATATCTAAGTAAGTATTAGGGACCGCTTTCTAACTGAAAGATTACACTTGTCCTGTATTTATTTCAGAGATAAGAGTAGCACTCCTTTCAATCGAGGATTTACACTTGTGCTTAGAAAGGTTATATAGTAATTAGATATGTGAACTTTTGGTATTTACCTGCGTAGAGTGGTTCTGGAATTTGGGAGCTAAACGTAATTATTTTCCTGAGGTTAAATCACTGTGGTGCTTACGCATAAGTTAACTTGAATTTATTTGTTATTAATTTTAGCAGAATTATTATCAGTACTTCCCTAATTTCTTTGAGTTTCACTAGAGCTTCCTTTCTCTCGCTTTTATATACGTGCGTAGTATCCGATGTTTCCAGAATACCTTTTATCATATACGCAGTAGATATATTTTAATTACTTTCACTTTCGATCTTTATATACTTTCTCTCTGACAATACGCCAAGTATAATTTCTTTTCACAGTTAGATCTTCTATAACTTTTACGGTATAATAACTTCACTTTCGATGTGTAGAATAATTAATCCAATGGGTGTAGAATTAGTAATCCAATCTGGGGTAGATCCGCTGGCCGTGGGGTTGTCCTGACGCCACTGGGTTCCCACAGTGTAACTCGAGCACTTTGGTTTGGGACCTTAAATAACTAAATTGCCTAGCCCAAGCCGTGACAAAATAGAATCGAGCGAATGCAGGAGTGAACTCCTGTCTACTCTGGTCTTTATAAGTGCTTTGATGAATTTCTTGTGGTTTGGTCTATCCTGGATAAAGCTAGTTAGTATCCGACTGTCTGCTTATATCCACAATAGCGCCGGGGTTGAGGTAGGCCGAGAATATTAGATTACTTCACCCAGAAGGCTCTAATAAACAGCTTGTTGATACCCACTAAAAAGAATAAGTATAATGGGTGACTACAGTCTCGTAATTGTGTCTACGCCTTGCGATCAACTGAACCAACTCTTCAACTGTGTCCTCAACTTTCGAATCTGTCCTTTTACCCGGGGTGTCAAGAACAGCTCTAGATTGAGATACTTAAATAAAGTTGGTGGGAGTATATCTGCACCTTTTTACCTGGCCAGGTCGGTGGGTGGATTAGGGGCCAAAATGGCACCTAGCAAATGGTAACTTGGGATGGTTACTTCCTTGTGGTTTGGAGTGGTGGGGAACTGTCTAGACCCTACCCTCTTGTTTCTTTTGTCCCAGAGTGGACGCGGGGGCGGGTAACAAGGGCGGGGGTAGATACGGTGTTGGTGGTGCCATTCTTGTTGTCGCCTGTCTATCTCACTTCTCTCTTTTCCTGGTGCTTTGGCATTGTCCTGGTTGACGATTATATCCTTTCCTGGTGTTGGAGGACAGTCCCTCTCCTTGGTAACAGCCCGAGCATGTTTGTCTGGGCTGGCTGTTGTGTCTTTGATGAGTTGGGGGTCCTGCCTTTTACGTTTCTTGCTGTTATTTTCCTGGACCTTGGAATTGTTGATGGTGATGATTAAGTTTCCTTCTGGTGTTGGAGGACGTGTCATATTGATGGTGGCAATTCGTGTTTCGGATCTGTAGGATATATCATTGTTGGTACAGGGAGATGAGTGGTTTCTCCCCTGGTGGTGTGGAGATGAACCCTGCCTCCGATGCGTCACCTGGTGGTGTCCGCGGGTCCTTTCGTTCCTGGTTCTTTCCTCTACTCGGCCACGATTTCCCATTCTTCCACTGTGATGAGGGGGTGTGGTAGGATGAGAGGGAAAATGGCTTGATGGTGGTGAATGTTTGGGTAACTGTTTCTCCGTTATTTCAGCTATATTGATAGTGTTAAGAAGAAATACAGAACATTATGTTGAATAAACATGGAAGATTTTTTGCTCTTGTTTATTTAATGATAAACAAATATTTACATAGCCTACATTTGACATTTTGAAGATTATGATACAGTTTGACAGTTATTCTAACTATGACTAGAAGATTTAAAACAGTTTAGGAGGGATCTGTGGGAGTTAGTTGAAAGGATAAAGACTATCTCATGTAACCCTCTACTTCCATTATTATTAAATTATGTAAAAAAAAAATAAAAAAAAGGAAAAGTAGAAAGTAGCTACGAGGTGTCGTTGTAAAGGTTTATCCCTCAATACCTTCACCTGACCAAGACAGAAAAAAATAAAATATTTTACATACAGAATCTAGGTGGCGTGTTGAAGCATATAAATAAATATTTATTTGAATTGAAAAACAAATCTTAAATATAAATATATATATATAAACTCTGTATCTTTGGTATAACAATAATACTTGCATATAATCATAGTTTCTGCTATATACGAAACAAATTATGCTTTATTAAATTATAAATTAATAATTGTATTAACACATTGGATGGGATTAGTAATGCATAGATTGCAGACCAACTGCAATCTATGGAAATTTTGAATGGGCTGACCATCTATTTCGGATGTTCTCCCGTATATAGCCTAGGCTTCTGTATATAAAGGTAAATTCGGATAACATATACAGTATATAGTCTCTAGCCCACTCATAAGAATTGGTGGACCGAATATGTGTCTCTATGCAATTATAACTCTGGAATTATTTCTGAATATAGGCTATAACTAGCTTTTCAATAAATAGTATATATAGTTTTTTAGTTGATGTAAAGACAATTATATTTATAAAATCGCTTCCGAGATATAGCCTACTTCCATAATTAGGATTATATAAATTAGGAATAGCCTTAATTATAACATAAGAGCATAAGATCGCGGGAAACTGCACAAGGCCATGCGGCCCACACGAGGCAGCTCCCATTCACACCCAGACCATATCATCCATATGGGAATCCAACTTACGCTTAAAGCTTTCAACTGATTCTGAGCTAATCACTGCTCTGGGTAGTCCATTTCACATGTTAATAACTCTATTCCCATATCTTCCTATATATTTCCTAAATCTAAACTTATCTAACTTGAAACCATTTGAGCGGGTTATGTCGCCGTTCTTTAGCTTTAATACCTTATATAATATCGACCTTATTTATACCTTTTATCCATTTAAATTCCTCTATCATATGTCTCCCTACATATTCGTCTTTCTAGTGAGTGCAAGCCTAAGGCTTTCAATCTTTCCTCATACGATCAGTTTATAATATGTTTTGTATTATTTTCGTCATTCTTCTTTGGACTGCCTCTAAAGGGTCGATATCCATTCTGTAATAAGGGCACCAAAATTGGACAGCATAGTCTAAATGTGATCTTACTAATGATAAGTATAGATTTAACCCTTTCACTACCGGTGATGTACTTTTCATTATATTTTGGCAACTGTTAAATGATTTTAATAAGCTTAGGAAGGATGACTACCCATGAAAGGACTATATGACTATCTTAATTAATCCCTTTAGCTACCATATAGGCTATCCCTCCTAAGCTTCATAAAATCGTCTATATGTAGCTTCATGAAATCTAATACAAAAGACGTCGTCGGTACGGAAGGGGTTAACAAAACTTCAGCAGTCCTGTTACTAAACACTCCTAGATTTTAATCCTAGAACTCTATTTTTCCTGTTTCTAACACTTAGACGTTGTTTTCTGGTTTTCAGATCATTACTAACAAGCACCCCCAGATCCTTCTCACACTCTGAGTTATCCAATTCTTCATCGTCTAGTTTGTATTTCGCGTCTAAATTACGATTTCCAAGCTTTAATACCTTACATTTGTCTACATTAAAACTCATCTGCCAATTTATGAACCACTAGTGTAAATGATCGAGATCCTTTTGAAGACATTCCCTGTCGCTAGCTGACTCTATTATCCTACCCATTTTAGTATCATCAGCAAATTTACTGATCCTACTCTTTATGCCTGAGTCAAAATAATTTATGTAGATAATGAACAGAAGGGGCCCAAAAACCGACCCTTGGGGGACCCCACTTGTAACTAATCCCCAGTCCGATTTTACACCATTGATACTAACGCTCTGCTTCCTACCAATCAGCCATGACCTAATCCACTTGAGTAGCATCCCCCCCATACCATGTCCTTTTCTATCTTCCTTACCAGCCTTTCATATGGAACTTTATCAAAGGCCTTACTGAAGTCTAAGTAAACTATATCATATGACTTGTCGTTATCTACCGCTTTATATACCTCAGAGAAAAAACTGAGTAAATTTGTTAGGCAGGGTCGTCCTGGAGTGAATCCATGTTGAGAGGGTTTAATTAACTTGAAAATGTCTAAGTGATTTCTAATTTTCCTGGCAATAATTGATATTAGCAATTTCCCTATAATTGATGGGAGACTAATGGGACGGTAATTTGATGCTATGGATTTATCACCTTTTTGAAATATCGGAATTATATTTGAAAGCTTCCATGAATCAGGAACTATGACTAAATCTAGTGAATTATTAAATAGATGAGTTAATGGGTAACTTGATTCGTCCTTGCATTCTTTTAATAAACGTCTAATATATCACTGTCTTGATTCTTGGCCCTCAATTTCTTGGCCTCACTCACCTCAATAGATCAATGGTCTGGCACAGGAATCTCACCTACTGTACAGTCGGCTGGGCGACCTCTGGGCGAATAGGCTTTACTACTGACCACACAGAAGTGGCATAGGGCCTTTTTTAATAAAAGGAGCTTTCTCAAGGGGAGGGGAATAAGGTCCGACAAAATATTAATTTTGGACGGCAGCAAAGCTGGCGTGACCGAAGCGACTGTAGTTGCACTATAGTGACAATGGGGGGGAGGAGGAGGAATGACTTGCGGAAGAACCTGTACTTGGCCCAGAGGTCGCACCGCCGGTGCCGAGAGAGTGAAAACCTTGGCTTTCCGTTCCTCATTTATCTATCTATCTATCTATTGCTGGATGCCTTACTGCCCTTAATGAGGTTGACCATACACAGAAGGCCCCCAAGCGGACCTATTCCCTGTAAGAGGGACAACCCGAACCAGTTTACTGAAGGACCTACAGGATTGACCACTCAATTTAGGATCCGTCTGACTCCGAGGCCCTCTATTTATCTTGTTAGCACTATTTTTCTACAGTGGTGTTTGGCTAGTGACTAGTCCATCCACTAACCTGCCTTACACTTAGATAAGCAGTACGGAATTGTATCAGGTTTACTCCCCTAGATAGGTTGCCGACCAAGACTGACGAGTCCCATCCACCCAGATTTTTATAAGGTTTTCTCCCCTAGATGGGTTGCTGACCAAGGCTAACGAGTCTCATCCACCCTCGTTTATACTCTGAAGTCATTCTACCCAACCCTGTAATTGTTCACTCGTCACAAAAACCTCACCTTGATGACCAGTAGTTGACAGCGGACTAGAGGGAACTGAGTCCTGCGTTTCTCCTTCTGATGAAGGAGCCTGCCGTTGATCAGACGGAAGATTCTCCACTACCTCCGCTATTCGTTCAAGAAGCAGAGTGACACCCGGCAGCGGGGCTGAGGGGTCAAAAGAGGCCTCAGAGTGGACCTCCTCAGACTGGGTGGCTGTGTCACTGACAAGAGGCTCTGTCCCTTGGGGAAAGTGGTCGTCGTCAATCCAAGGTTTGGTATAGGGGAATGTTCCATGGGAGAAGAGCGGCTCAGGTTGGTTGGAGTTCAGTATTCCGAGACGGACGTCTGTTGTGCATCTTCAACGACAGTTGTGATACTGCTAAGATCTTCCTGTAACACATGATGGCGAACAGGCGATTCCTGAGTTGACGCCCGGCGGGGGATTGTAAATGGCCTCTTCCTAATTGAGGGGGACACATGGACCACTCTCGGGGAAGCTAATTGACTGGCTACACTGCGATCAGGAGTAGAAGTACCTTGGCGAGGGGGAGAAGATTGCTGATGCTCAGTCTTATACCTGGAACCTCCAGATTTCGAGTGAATCTTCTTCACCAGCAATCGATGTTTTTCCAGGCGCTCCTTCTCCTTAGACTTCGCACGGCTGTGATGACGTGAGTGGGAGTCTTTCTTCAATCTTCTTCTTAGCCGCCTGAGTCGGCACCGGAGAGGAAGACTATTAAGTGCCTAAGAGATGACCGGGACCTTGATCTTCATTGCTGAGAAACGGACGGATCATCCGCAGGTCTTGGTCTCTTAGCTGAGCGTGAGAGGAGAGAAACTGCATCGTCCCACTATGGAACCCTGAAGAAAGCCGAGGATTTGCCGATACCAGAGCCGACCACTGTGCCGAGTACCTCCAGCGGGCAAGCCACTTAATTGTCACAGGTCCAGGGAAGCACCGGCCTCCACCAACCATGGAGAAAAAGGAGTCAAGATGGCATAGAGTTAAGCCGGCACAGTCGAATGATCAGAGGATGACGAAGGCAGAGTAGGGTAGCATGGTGGAAGGGGATGAAGCCGGGAGGAGAGGCCGCTGAACCACCGACGCGGCAGACAATCACCTTGACCGACTGAAGTTCCCCCAAATAAAGTCGCAGATTGCGCCGGGCACCTGGGACGTCCGACCGCGATCTAGCAGAAACTCACCAGATTTGTAAACACTCTAATTTCTAACCATTACACCATCAAGACAATCATCAATGCCAATAGGGGGTGCCGTTCAAAAGGTTATTTCCCAGAAGAACCGCAGGGCGCCACATAAGGGATTAGGGGCAAATAAATACGTAGCACAGGAAGCAATCAAAGGAGAAATGGGGTGGAGTACGTTTGAAGAAAGGATAGGGAAACCTAAAGGGAAGTACAAAGTGAGGCTAGAGGGGATGGGAGTAGAGATCTGTAAACCAGAAAACAACGTCTAAGTGTTAGAAACAGGATCAATAGAGTTCTAGGATTAAAATCTAGGAGTGTTAATAACAGGACTGCTGAAGTTTTGTTAACCCCTTCCGTACCGGCGACGTCTTTTGTATTAGATTTCATGAAGCTACATATAGACGATTTTATGAAGCTTAGGAGGGATAGCCTATATGGTAGCTAAAGGGATTAATTGAGATAGTCATATAGTCCTTTCATGGGTAGTCGTCCTTCCTAAGCTTATTAAAATCATTTAACAGTTGCCAAAATATAATGAAAAGTACATCACCGGTAGTGAAAGGGTTAAAGCTATACTTATCATTAGTAAGATCCCATTTAGACTATGCTGTCCAATTTTGGTGCCCTTATTACAGAATGGATATCGACCCTTTAGAGGCAGTCCAAAGAAGCATGACGAAAATAATACAAAACATATTATAAACTGATCGTATGAGGAAAGATTGAAAGCCTTAGGCTTGCACTCACTAGAAAGACGAATATGTAGGGGAGACATATGATAGAGGAATTTAAATGGATAAAAGGTATAAATAAGGTCGATATTATATAAGGTATTAAAGCTAAAGAACGGCGACATAACCCGCTCAAATGGTTTCAAGTTAGATAAGTTTAGATTTAGGAAATATATAGGAAGATATGGGAATAGAGTTGTTAACATGTGAAATGGACTACCCAGAGCAGTGATTAGCTCAGAATCAGTTGAAAGCTTTAAGCGTAAGTTGGATTCCCATATGAATGATATGGTCTGGGTGTGAATGGGAGCTGCCTCGTGTGGGCCGCATGGCCTTGTGCAGTTTCCCGCGATCTTATGTTCTTATGTTATAATTAAGGCTATTCCTAATTTATATAATCTTAATTATGGAAGTAGGCTATATCTCGGAAGCGATTTTATAAATATAATTGTCTTTACATCAACTAAAAAACTATATATACTATTTATTGAAAAGCTAGTTATAGCCTATATTCAGAAATAATTCCAGAGTTATAATTGCATAGAGACAAACATATTCGGTCCACCAATTCTTATGAGTGGGCTAGAGACTATATACTGTATATGTTATCCGAATTTACCTTTATATACAGAAGCCTAGGCTATATACGGGAGAACATCCGAAATAGATGGTCAGCCCATTCAAAATTTCCATAGATTGCAGTTGGTCTGCAATCTATGCATTACTAATCCCATCCAATGTGTTAATACAATTATTAATTTATAATTTAATAAAGAATAATTTGTTTCGTATATAGCAGAAACTATGATTATATGCAAGTATTATTGTTATACCAAAGACACAGAGTTTATATATTTATATTTAAGATTTGTTTTTCAATTCAAATAAATATTTATTTATATGCTTCAACACGCCACCTAGATTCTGTATGTAAAATATTTTATTTTTTTCGGTCCTGGTCAGGTGAAGGTATTGAGGGATAAACCTTTACAACGACACCTCGTAGCTACTTTCTACTTTTCCTTTTTTTTATTTTTTGTTTACATAATTTAATAATAATGGAAGTAGAGGGTTACATGAGATAGTCTTTATCCTTTCAACTAACTCCCACAGATCCCTCCTAAACTGTTTTTAATTTTCTAGTCATAGTTAGAATAACTGTCAAACTGTATCATAATCTTCAAAATGTCAAATGTAGGCTATGTAAATATTTGTTTATCATTGAATAAACAAGAGCAAAAAATCTTCCATGTTTATTCAACATAATGTTCTGTATTTCTTCTTAACACTATCAATATAGCTAATGCTTTAATATTTAGTTATACATAGAAGTGATTGATTGCACTTCTTCAGTATATCTATATTATGTTACTTATTGTCGACGGATTAACTCTCTCAGGCTCCAATGACTATTTCATTTCAATTTTCTGGCTATTAGTTGACGATTTTATTCAGATTTGGAAGGGTATTTGGAAGTCAGAGGGCTATAGAAATAGTCTTTGCACTTTTAAATCCCACAGATCCTTCCTAAGCTGTATAAAAGCGTCAAAGTATAGCCAGCATAAACTGTGAAAATGCGTCAAGAGCCTGAAGGGGTTAATTATATGCTTCCCGATGACACACATCAGTGTCTTCGTAAATGGAAATTTTGCCAAAATATTTTTATAATGCCAATTAGTTTGCCACTGGTGATATTTTGTATAATTATATAATAAACCTAGTCACCATTGAACCCTGGTGGTCAAGTGGTGAGCACGCTCGCGTGTGAATCTGAAAGACCCGGGATCGAATCCCTGCCACGGCGGACATTTAGTGGGTGCGGTAGTACGTCCTAGCATGTTTCACATGCTTGCACCCAGTCAGGGGACATCCTGACGACGTATACAGACAAAACACACATAACAAAGCCACTCCAACACCTTCCTCTCTCTCCAACACCCCTTCTCCCCTCTCAACACTCTTCTCTGAGCTATTGCCGATAAAAATGGCATGTTCAGTCCTGTACAGAATCGTAAGATTCAGAGTCGTAAAGATTCCAGGACGAGCTCATCAGCGGCGGATCCCCAGATCGACCGTGGTGATTGTCACCTAAACATCTACAAAACAAACAAACCATTAACCTGACAAGCGCGATTTGACAGTAGGTGCTAGGGTAGTTATTTGTGCATTTCTAGCCCTGGATTCTGACAGAATTCGTTATATTTACAATATAAACCATTATTTGTTTTCGGTATGCTTTTATTTTACATATATGATGTATATATGAACCTTCAAGAGTGCTAAAATAAGTGGGAAAAGCATTTGGGTGGTGAAAAACGAAGATATTGGCCACCCGGTCATAATCTCAGGCGAGAGAGAGAGACAGGCAGCCTTCCCCTCTCGCTGTCTGGGAGTCAACTGAGGAGAGCGGGGCGGTGTGTGCCGGTGTCTGGGTGTTGCATAACGATCTTTTATGCAACCCACTTGTGCTACATTATCGCGGGAGAGAAAAATAACCGATAAATGATGATAATAAGAGGAAAAGTAGGTGATAATTGAGGAGGGGAGGGAGGGGGGAATAAGGTGGGGAAGGAGGGGAGGGGGGTGGGTGAGATTTACATGGATGAGTACTGGAGGGGAATTATCTCACCTAGAGACAAATTCCTTTGTTTTGATAGGCCCTTTTTTTTTATGGAAGGCTTTTTTTATGGTCCTGCTTCCGTGAGGCCTATCGCGTTCCCTATAGGAAGCCTTCCGTGAGGCCTATCGCGCTTGCCGGGTTAAGGAGGGATGGTCTGTTTTATGGCCCCCCCTTCTCCCTCATGTTTAGCCCCAATAGTTTTCAGATTGTATGACGTATACGTCCGGCTCATTATTTTGGCGATTTTAAGACCTTTCACCCCATTAACCAACTAAGTTAATTAACTTTTAACTTAGCTAGTTAATTTTGTAAAGCGAATTAACTTAAAACATACTTGAAATACCTTTCAAATTGATCGGGTAACTTCAATTAATTTCCGATTAATTTACCTCTATATCATATTTCATACTGTGTGTGATGGGAGTATGGGAGAACTGAGCAATTAGACCTTTTCCCTATTTCCGTTGTCTGTCTCTTGTGGTGGATAAAAGAGAGAGAGAGAGCGACAACTTACACAAACTGTTAATACACCTTCCACCCGCTTGACCCAGAGAGCGGACAACCTTCCTACGCCATAAATTATATATATATATATATATATATATATACACACTCTCTCTCTCTCTTTGTAAATTAATAAATTTTGTAGTTTTCTCGCTAGACCTTCATCGAGCTTAATTAACACTCCCGTAGACCCTGTTTCAAGATAAATTTGTACATTTTTCGGTAGAAAAATGTACCGGCCGAAGGCAGATTCCTTCTATAATTACAGGTTCGCTATCGCTCGCCAGGAAACAAATCGACACCTAAATGGCACGAAAGGTCTTAATATTGACAATGAAATGAGGCGAAATGTCTCAAAATCGCCAAAATAACGGAACGAACGTCTTAATATCTCAAACCTAATATGCTAAACATGAGGGAGAAGGGGGTCCGGAAAAAGCGACTAGCTCCCCCTTAAGCGGATGGTTGTGTAAGTTGTGCGTCTTAGGGGGAGATGGGTCGTTTTTCTGTGCCCCCCCCCCCCCCTCCCTGCCTCCTCATGTTTAGCCCCAATAGTTTTCAGATTATGAGACGTTCGGACCATTATTTTTGCGATTTTACGACTTTTCGCCACATTTCTGTGTCAATATCAAGACCTTTCGTGTCATATGTGTTTTATTTGTTCCTGGCGAGCGATAGCGAGCCTGTAATTTAAGAGGAAATTTTTCTATTGAAAAATGTACAAATATATCTTGAAGGAGGGTCGGGGGGTTAAGCTTGATGAAGGTGAAACTAAAACAAAGATAATAAACAGATACATAAATGAGTCAATAAATATACGCCCTTAACGTGTTATGTCAGTTGTCTTAGCAGAGGCCTTAAAAGTGACAACCTTTACCAATAGGTTATATATATTTTGTTTCTGTCTCTACGTCTTTTACCTGCGTCACTGTTTCTTGGATAGGACTAGAGGTACAGTTGAGTAGATCAATGAAGAATATTAGAAAGATAATTGGAGACTGGACAGAACCCTGAGGAACACCGGAGTTGATAGGTTGAGGAAGTGAACGATGGCCGTCCAAAGCTGCAGCTATGGAGTGGTCTGAAAGGAAATTAGGATAGAAACCGAAGGAAGGTAGTTTGGAAATTAGAGATTTGCGCCAGACCCTATCGAAGGATTTCGATATGTCTAGCGTAATAGAAATAGTCTCACGGAAGTTTCGAAAAGAGGATGAAGAAGAGTTAGTAAGATAAGCAAGAAGATCACCAGTAGCTAGAGCGGCCTTTAAGGAAGCCATACTGGTGATCTGAGAGTAGGTTATGGGAAGATAAATGCTTATATAAGAATTATAAAAAACATTAGAGATGCAAGAAATGAGAGCAATATACTACATATATATATATCTTCTATATAATATTTTCGATTGTCTGTCTGTCTGTCTGTCTGTTCTTTATGCATGGCCACATTTATTAAGCTGTATTAAGGTGTATGGATCGAAAGTTGTTCGCAGCCCCATGGTGATGGTGATTATGGTGATTACCCGGGCAACGCCGGGTACCCCTGCTAGTCTATATAATAATTTTGATTGTCTGTCTGTCTGTCTGTCTGTCTGTCTGTTCTTTATAGGCGGCCGCAGTTTTTAAGCTAGAGCGTCCATACTTGGTATGCATAGTAAGGCAGGTTTTAGTGAAAAATAGAATTCCCCAGGGTGAAAGGGACGGAGAAAATGGGCGCAAAATCGGAAAAATTTCCGTTTGGGGCAGAAGGAGGCCTCCGATCGAAAAGGTGTATGGAACGAAAGTTGTTCGCAGCCCCCCAAAATGGGGGTACGGATGAGGTCAGATGCAAAATCGGAGGTCATTTAGCGGCCGAAATCGAGGTCGCCGTTTAATGAGGCACAGGGAGGTCGAGGCCGGTGATTATTGTGATGATTGTGGTAGTAGTGATTGATGATGGTGATTATGGTAGTAGTAGTGGTGGTAGTAGTGATGGTGATTATGGTGATTACCAGGGCAACGCCTGGTAGGCCTACCCCTGCTAGTATATATATATATATATATATTTACTGTATATATAAAACTTCTATGTGAGTGAGGGAGACAAAAGGCAGAACTGTCTGTAGCGAGTGCCTCCCCCATAGATGGAAGGGTGACAGGGCCAAAATCAAGGGACGTTCGAGCCAAAATGCCTGGACACACAGAGTTTGAAGCAATTTAAGTCATAGGAGGAGGGAAAGACTAATTCTGGGAGAGAGT
This sequence comes from Paralithodes platypus, assembly GCA_032716605.1. Lineage (NCBI taxonomy): Eukaryota > Metazoa > Arthropoda > Malacostraca > Decapoda > Lithodidae > Paralithodes > Paralithodes platypus. The sequence goes on along the minus strand of CM064577.1, from coordinate 22,005,424 downwards.
TCCAAAGAGACCTCACGGTATTTAGTTGCTGTAACACTCTCCCTTAACCATCGATGTCATGAAAAGGAGAGAATTAGCAAATCGACTGCTTTGTTCACATCAGCTCCCTCGCACAATTGACCACTTGCGAGTTTCGTTTTATAAGGAAGTTGGAGCTGTAGCCATCGATATTTAGCAGAATTACCAGCTAAAATACAGTTGTAGTACATTGATACATACATGAAACCTAATTAAACATACTCTTTAGCCATAAGAAACTGACATTATGATTATTTATATTTATTATCAATGTCTACAGCTCCAACTTCCTTATAGCCTGAAACTCGCAAGTGGTCAAATTCAATGGTTCAGGGCCAGTGTTACCGCAACTAAATTGCGTGAGGTCTTAGATCTTTCGCTCGGGGAGGTACCTTTCTTTTATGAGTGAGTGTACCGGCGACGTAATTTCAATTTCATTCTAGCTATATTTAGCCCATTTTATTCCGCTTAGGAAGGACGTCTACCAATTAAAAGGCTACAAACTATCCCAATTAAGGGGGGTGACCTGTTTTTGTTCTGTCCTTTTCTATCTTTCTCTGCCTTGTACCCATTTGGCCCCATTCAGCCTACTGTTTTAAGACGTTTATCCCCATCCAGGTGTCAATTGTTTACTGATGAGCGGTAGCGAGCCAGCATATTTTTTATTTTTGTTTGACAGCAGGCTAAATTTGTACATTTTTCGATAGAAACATTTCTGAAGCCGGATTTCTTCATATAATGCTGGCTCGCTATCGCTCGCCAGGAAGAAATCGACACCTAGATGGGGATAAACGTCTTAAAATAGTTGGCTGAATGGGGCCGAATGGGTACAAGCCAGAGAAAGAGAGAAAAGGAGAGAAATAACAAAAAGCAGGTCACCCACCTTAATCCTTTTAGCTACTACATATCCTTCCTAAGCTTCATAACATTGTCTAAATATAGCTAGATTAAAATTGAAAAGACGTACGTCGCCGGTACACTCTAAATACCGTGAGGCCTTTGATCTCTCCCTCGGGGGGGGGGGGGGGGGGGGGGGCATATTTTTTGAGTGAAGCCGGTATCCCACGAGAGCTTTTATAGTCAACATTCAATGATCAAAAAAATTCTGGCAACATTTCTGGAATATTTTGCGCTGGTAACGGAAACTAGACTGTTGAGAGATAAATTTAAGCACAAGAAATATTATAAATGTTGACGTCTTAAGCTGCCAGACCAGTGTTGAGGATAAATGTTGAGGGAAAAAGTGCTCGTGTGATACCGGCTTGAGTGTACATAATAGGTTAAGGGGAGGTTTTTAGTTTGTTTCCTACTCCTCCAGCCATCTTAAAATTTCACCCCCTTGACCCCCTTTCAAGATAAATTTGTACATATTTCGGTAGAAAAAATTTCCGGCCGAAGGCCGGTTACTCTTAAATTACAGGCTCGCTATCGTTCGCCAGGATAAAATCAACACCTAAATGCCATGAAAGGTCTTAAAATTGACAGAATGGGGCGGAAATTCTTAAAATCGCCAAACTAATGGGCCAATCTCAAAACAAATGGGGCTTAACATGAGGGAGGAGGAAGACTCGAAAAACGGTCTGCCTCCCCTTAACGTAGAAAATATGTCCCTCCTAAAGCCGGTATCACACGAGCGATTTTTCACTCAACATTTATCCTCAACACTGGTCTGGCAGCTTATGAGGTCAAGATATATAATATTTTGGTTGCCTAAATTCATCCATCATCAGTCTAGCTTCCGATACCAGTGCAAAATATTCCAGAAATGTTGCCAGAAAAATTTTGATCATCGAATGTTGAGTATAAAAGCTCTCGTGTGATACCGGCTTAAACTTCAAGCTCTCTATCGTTATTGACTATAGTGTAACTCCTATCGCTGAAGATGGTTGAAGACGTAAGGTTTGTAGGGGTGATAGGGTCTGATTGGGGAGGTTGTAGGGTGTAGTAGTGGTGGTGGGGGTGTTGGTGGAGGGGTCTGGGGGTGGTAGTAGGGTAGAGGATCAGGTGGGGATGGCGATAGAGGGGTCTAGTGGGGGTGATGGTGGTGGAGGGGTCTGGTAGGGGTGGTGGAGGGGTCTGGTGGGTGTAGCGGGGGATCTTAAGATGGTATAGTAGTAGTAGGGGTAGAGGATCAGGTGTGGAGGGGGGGAGGGGGGTATACGTGTTATTAATAGCAGAGGGGTACAAAAACCAGCCAGCCATATAGTATATAAGATGATAGATCCACCACTCTCACCGTATACACCAGTCTGCTCTCTCGTCAACACCTCTATACCACCACAACACCCAGCCTCCCTGAACGACTCTCAGGGCTCACCTTCTGACCAATCGAACGCAGAAGTGTTTAGATTTTTTTCTTTCTCGAACGAACTCCACTCAGAGGTAACTATCACTAATTTTCACTATCTTAATCCAAATAATTTCATGGACCTTCTTGTTTTGTCTTTGCCTTGTATGTATATTTATTTATTTTCTCGAACGAACTCCACCCTGAGGTAACTATCGCTAATTTTCACTATCTTAATCTAAATAATATCATGGACCTTCTTGTTTTGTCTTGGTGTTTTTATTTATTTATTTTATTTGCTTTTTATTTTTTATTTTTTGTCGAACGAACTTCACCCAGAACTAATTGTTACTTTTGTATAATTATTTTAATCCAAATAATGTCATGCCACCTTTTTATTTTTGTCTTTCTCTATTTATTGTCTCATAAAAACATTACTTCATCCAATGTCAAATGTAGATAGCGCATTTGTTTTCTTCTATGTGAGTGAGGGAGACAAAAGGCAGAACTGTAGTGTTAGCAACAATTTGTAGATCTTGTACATCAATTACATTTCAGACATGGTAGCTGGCACAATTTGTAAAGTTAATCCATACAGTACCAGGGACGTTCTTTTTATCATATTCTGGCAACTATTAAACGATTTCATTCAGCTTAGGAAGGAGCTCTAGCAATAATAAGGCTTCAAACTATCCAAACCAACCTTTCTAACTACCACAGATCCTTCCTAAGCTGAATAATATCTTCTAAAACTAGCTAGCATATAACATAACAAACGTCGCTGGTACTCAAAGGGTTAATCTGTAGAAGGTTATTTATTCTGAATAGTAATCAAATTTAATCCAAAGCAACTGAGAGAGGTATGGATGCTGGAGAACGGTTAAACTTCACCCCATTGATCACATTTACTTGTGCGATTACTAAAAAAAATAAAAATAAAAAAAATAAACCATAGCGCCTAGGACTTCCTTCTCCCTCATGTTTAACCCCACTAGTTTTCAGATTTTAAGACGTTCAGCCCATTATTTTGACGATTCTAAGACCTTTAACCCCATTTCCCACAGAACGAAAGGATGGCTGCTCACCTCTTCTCCAACCTCGCACCCCCTACTCCCCCATGTTTAGCCCCAATAGATTTCAGGTTTTAAGACGTCCAGCCCATTATTTTGACGATTTTAAGACGTTCAATCCATTATTTTGACGATTTTAAGACGTTCAGCCCATTATTTTGACGATTTTGAGATGTTCAACCCATTTTTTTGACGATTCTAAGACCTTTAACCCCATTTCCCCCAGAACGAAAGGATGGCTGCCCACCTACTGTCTAGCCTCAGCACCCCCTACTCCCCCATGTTTAGCCTCATTAGTTTTCAAGTTTTTGACGTTCGGCCCATTAGTTTGGCGATTTTACACCTTTTTCCCCATTTTGTTCTCAAATTTAAGACCTTTCGTGCCATTTAGGTGTCAATTTTATTACCTTTCGTGCCATTTAGGTGTAGATTTTTTGCTGGCGAGCGATAGCGAGCCTGTAATTTTAAGAAGAACCGGCCTTTGGCCGAGAAATTTTTCTACCGAAAAATTTACAAATTTATCTTGAAGGGGGTTAATTCTATTGGGTGTAGTTTTAAGCTTGATGGGGGTCTAGGGAACAAACTAAAAACCAAAGGGGGTCTAGGGGTTGTAATACTATGCTTGATGGAGGTCTAGGGAACAAACTAAAATCCTCTCCAAATTTCTCTCCCCCCAGAACGAAGAGATGGCTGCCCACCTACTTTCCAACCTCAGCGACCCTGCCTCCCCCATGGCTTACACCCAGCCCAACTTCGGGTACCCTGAAGGCATGTCTGTAGTCGACCTAGTACCCGACCACATGAAGCCCCTCATACACCCCCACTGGACCAAGTTCCCACCTGTCAACCCTATGTGGCACTATCTGCTGGGGACCGTCTATCTCTTCCTCGGGGCTATCTCCATCTCCGGTTAGTATTTTTAGATGTTTTTATTATATATATATATTAAGTAACACCCCTTTCTGCACTTAGATAAACTAATGAAAGCATATGGTCCTCCCGGGATTCGAACTCGGGACACCACACCCAGAACTATAAGCATCAAGGGACTGAAGTTGATAGCCTCTGAATTCCTATTATAACTAACTAACTCATCTATATTGTCAACAACCCTATGTGGCACTAAATCCATCTCCGGTCAGTACTTTTAGATTTATAATTTTATTAGCCTATTCAGTGTGCAGTTGGGTTTGAGTACATGATTAGATTGATATCCAGTATTCTATAAATGGATATAAAATCGTAATCATGTACTTAACCTTAAACTGTCTTGATGGTGTAATGGTTAGAGTGTTTAAGATCTGTATGAGGTAACCCAGGTTCGAATTCCGGTAGGATCACATGCTTTCATTAATTTCATTGGGAGGTGTTAGGTGTTGGGTGTTAAATGAATAACTTAGATTGTATCTACATTGTCAAATATCAAGGGTTTAAAAAGGGTATGCAAAAGATATATAGTGTCACTGGGTATATGCATGAGAGATTGAGGGCTATCTCCATCTTCGATCAGTACTTTTCTATGTATTTTTGTCTCCATTGCACAGGTAATGGGATGGTACTTCTGCTTTTCATGAAGAACAAGAACCTCCGGAGCCCTGCTAACATGCTGGTGGCTAACTTGGCGTTCAGTGACTTGTGTATGATGTTGTCGCAGTTCCCCTTATTCGCCTACAACTGCTTCACGGGCGGCCAGTGGATGTTCAGCGCCTTCCTCTGTGAGCTATATGCCTGTCTGGGTAAGCAACATCGCTTTGTGATAGACAGGTGTCTAACCAGTAGACCACACTGGCTTAACCCCTACTGTACCAGAGCATTTTACAGTTTATGTATCCTGCAATACCATCCCAAAAATTATTATTCCACAGCGAAACATGATGCTTCCCTCACGAAAGCTGGGGAATTGACCACTTGTGAGTTTCGGGCTATAAGGAAGTTGGAGTATTTACATCGATATTTACCAGAATTACCGGCTAAAATATGATTGCATTGCATTTATAAATACATAAAACCAAGTATAGCAATCTGTCTAACCATCACAAACTCGTATAATGGTTACAATTCTGCTAAAGATCGATACCTAAAGCTCCAACTTCCTTATAGACCAAAACTCGCAAGTGGTCAATTACCAACGTTTGGTGGGTGAGGGCAGCTGGCCGGCACTCTCGCAGTGTTGCCAGTATCTAGCAGTAGGGCCTTCAAGTCATGTTACCAGCTCTTGCTGGCTATTAAGCCACTGTCACACAACCGCTTTCTCCGTCAATTTTCCGTTAGCAAAGTTTTCTCTCGTATTATTTCGGGACATTTTCGCACTGGTATCGGTAATTAGACTGAAGGTAGATTAAGTTTGGAAGCTGAATTTTGATAAAGTGTAATTTTGTAAGCTTCCAGACCATAATTGCCCGTAAAAATTGCTCGAAAAAGGGCTCGTGTGACTCCGGCATTAGCAGAGACAAAGGAGTACAAAGGAGTACAAAGGTACAAAGGAAATCAAGCAACAACAGTTCTAGTGACCCTTCTAGGTTGCTTGTCCTCCAAAACACTGAGGATCAAGTGTCCAAACAGTGGTTTAGAGTGGGTAAGGGAACATTGGAAAGGGAATTACTGCCCTGGAACTAATGTCCGTGGCAGGATTAGGAAGTTAGTAGGGGACAGATGGGTTAGTAACTGAGGGGGGGATAAAATAAAGTTATTCATTTACAAACGCAGTCAGTCGCGGGTTTGATGCGAGATATTTGTCTAGGCGGAGTTTAAATGAATCAACGGTGATGCAGTCTATAACGTTTCGGGGAAGCCCATTCCACAAGTTGACAACTCGATTGAAGAAGAAATTCTTAGATTCGTGTGAGTTAAAAGATTTACCAATAATTTTGCAACCGTTTCCCCGCGTGTAATTAGATTGGTCGATAGTGAAGTACTTACTACAGTTCATATTGTCGATGCCTTTGATGATTTTGAACACTTGAATTAAGTCACCTCTTAATCTGCGCTGGGTTAAAGGAAATAGATTTAATTCTCTAAGACGCTCTTCGTATGGTTTGTTCTTTAGGCTAGGTATCATTTTGGTAACTCTACGTTGAACTCGTTCTAGCTTGTTTATATCTTTTTGGTAATAAGGGCACCAGGATTGAACGCAGTATTCCAGAAGAGGGCGGACTAATGAATTGTAAAGGGTTAGGATAACTTCTTTGGATTTATGCTCAAATGACCTGCCTATAAAGCCAATTATTTTGTTTGCCTTCTTAACAACTTCTGAACATTGTTGACTCGGTTTTAGGTTACTCGATATTGTTACTCCCAGATCGGTTTCTCTGTTTACATTCTTAAGCTGAGTGCCATTCATCGAATAGTTTGCTTTCTCATTTAGGTATCCGATATGTAGTACTTTACATTTATCCGCATTGAAACTCATTTGCCAAATTTGGGCCCAACATGACAATTTATCTAGATTGTGTTGCATATCGTCAACTTGTTCTTTTGAGAGTACGCTATTTGCAATTTTTGTATCGTCAGCAAATTTTGAGATTGTACAGGTGAGACCCTCATCTATGTCGTTGATGTAAATTAGAAAGAGAATTGGTCCTAGTACCGATCCCTGGGGTACCCCGCTACTTACATTGGTCCATTTTGATGCCTTACCGTTTATGACTACTCTTTGCTTTCTGTCGCTGAGCCAATTTTCTATCCATTTCAACACACCGTCTTGTATTCCATGCGCTTTTAGTTTTAGCAGTAAACGTTTGTGGGGAACTTTGTCAAAGGCCTTTTGAAAATCAAGGTATATAATATCTACAGCTTTACTCTCATCGTAGAGGTTGAGGATATCGTGGAAGAAGTCTAAGAGGTTTGTTAAACAGGAACGTTTTTTACGAAAGCCGTGTTGAGTATCTTTAAGTATGTTATTTTCCTCTAAGTGATTTACGAGTCTGTCTCGTATGACCGTTTCTAGCATTTTACATACAACTGAGGTTAAGCTAATTGGACGATAGTTACTGGGTAGGGATTTGCTGCCTTTTTTGAATATCGGTGTTACGTTGGCTAACTTCCACTGATCGGGCATAGTTCCAGACTGCAAGGATTTATTGAATAGTAATGTCAGTGGTTTAGAGAGCTCATCCTTAGCTTCCTTTAGAACTCTAGGCGAGATTGTATCAGGTCCAGGCGTTTTATTTACCTTGAGTTTATCTAAACAATTCAATACTTCTCTCTCTGTAACGGTGATATTGCTTAGAACATCTGAATTATCAATCTGAATCGGCGATGGTGTAGGGATATCACTGAGGTCTTCTGTTGTAAAAACTGATGCAAAGAAGGTATTGAGGGCATTACTCATTTGTTCTTCGTCTTTGGTGTATTCTCCATTTTCATCGACTAACGGTCCAACAGTTGAAGTAACGACTTTTTTCTTTCTGATATAACTATAGAATTCTTTCGGGTTTGTTTTACTTTGATTCGCAATATGTAACTCTAAGGTCTTTTTACTTTGCTTAATTAACTTTTTGGCTTTGCGTCGTAGCTCTACAAATTTCAGCCGTTCTTCGTCATTTTGTGAGGATTTTAATCTATCATTAGCAAATTTTTTAGCAAGCAGGCAGTTTGAAATATCTTTATTCCACCATTTGGGCTTATTATTATGGCCTGGACGCCGAGTTTTCGATGGTATGCAGTCTTGCACTGCTTTTAGGTAAGTGGCTTCGAATAACTTCCAAGATGTATTTATGTCGTTATTGTGAATTAAAAAGCTCCAGTCAGTTTCTTTAAACATAGCTCTAAGTTTATGGAAGTTTGCTTTCTTGAAATTAGGGACTTTTTCGATGCTACTATTTGGTTCGTTACTAGTAAACTTTAAAGTGAAAGTTATCGTACGATGGTCGCTAAAGTACTATACTATAGGTAGCACCAACAAACTTGACAAAAATCTTGATCCCTGACCTCTTTGTAACTCAAACTTTGTACAATAAACTGGCTGTAAATATTCACACCTATTTCCTGGTGGACTCTTCTCAAATGATAGAAACGTCAACCCGATTGCTTTAATTCATTTTGAGTTATAAGAAGTTAAGAGGTCAAGATTATTGTCAAGTTCGCTGGCGCTACCAATAGTGACGGATCACATCCGTCACTAGTATCAATGTATACTGTTTATACTGACAGATTAAGATCGGTGCTGGTGTAGGATGGGTTAAAAAGAGTTTTTGTAACTTAGCAGACAGCTCTTGTTAACCCCTTCTGTACTGGTGACGTTTTTTAAACTTAATTCTGGCTACTATTGGACGATTTTATTCCGTTTTAAAAGTGCCTCCAGCAATTAACAGGCTTCGTACTATCTCACTTAAGGGGGGATCTCCACTTGAGGGATTTTTTTCTTGACCCCTTTCTCCCTCATGTTTAGCCCCATTGCTGTTGATATTATAAAACGTTTGCCCCATTAGTTTAGCGATTTTAAGAACTTTCACCCCATATTAAGACCTTTCGTGCCATTCAGGTGTCGATTTTATCCTGGCGAGCGATAGCGAGCCTGTAATTTAAGAGAAACCGGCCTTCGGCCGGGACATTTTTTCTACCGAAAAATGTACAAATTTATCTTGAAAGGGACTCAAGGGGGTGTAATTTTAAGCTTGATGGAGGTCTAGGGAACACACTAAATACCTCCCCTTAACCCTTTTACTACCACAGATCCTTCTTAAACTGTACACAACCGACTAAATATAGCAAGAATAAAGTACACAATACGTTGCCGGTAGAGAAGGGGTTAAAGATTATACAAATTACTTATCTGTAGCTTTTTTTCTTACCAACTTCCCCTTTTCTGCTCCTCATTCTAGTTGCCAATCTACATATCCCTCACTATAGTCATCTCAGAGTACTGATTCTATGATATTAGCGTTATCTTGTTTTGTTGCATTCAAATCAATTTTAATTATAATACCGAGCCATCATTGCAATATAACATCTATGTGATGCCCTGTACCCGAAAATTCCGCTACCACAGAACTACCTGAGTTGACGTCTGAGATAGTGAAAGATAGTCGTTGGTGGAAAAGTCAAATAAACTCACCACATGTATCACCACGAGACTATCACCTGGTGCATGCAAGGAGAACTAACTTTCAACTAAGGTTGCTATGCTATTGTACATCCGTGGTAGTACAGTGGTTTGTGCAAGAGTCTGGTAAGTCTACTGACCTGGGTTCGAAACCGCACCAGGTCCAGATATTATTGGGAGGCCTAAAGTCCCTTAAGTCTTTCCCTGGGGGTGGTTTTGGCCCTAATTGACCTTTATTACCTGCACATTTTTATACATAAAAAATAGCCAGAACGTAATACAATTATATATCCGTGAATGTACGGTAATATAGCTTTCCAATGACACCAGAATCATATATATTCGACATCTGGTTGTCTTGCAACAATCTTGCAAAGGTAGGTCAAAATTGCTAAAAAATAGCGGTTTTGAGTTGTTTTCGCTATGTGTAACGCTGCATTGATGTGGCAGACGGCTCTGAGTTACGTCAGTGCCGTCAAAATATATCAGCCAACCCTTTTATCTACCACAGATCCTTCCCTAGTTACATAATATCGTCTAAATATAGCTAGAATAAAATATAACACACGCCGCTGGTACTCAAAGTGTTAACACTGAGCATTTCAATCTACAAATAAACGGTACCATTATTTAACAGGATCCATCACTGGTTTGTGCTCCATCTGGTCCCTGGCGTTCATCTCGTTCGATCGGTACAACGTGATCGCCCGTGGTGTGGCCGGTGCCCCCCTCACCTCCGGCCGAGCCATGATGTTCATACTCTTCTGCTGGACGTACTCTATCGGCTGGTCCATCCCACCCTTCTTCGGCTGGGGGAAATTTATCCCTGAGGGTAAGTGGACACTGCCAAACATTAAGGGAGGTAGGGTTATGTGAATGAGGGAGACAAAAGGCAGAACTGCATAATTTTTTATCTCTGTATTTTTTTAGTTTCCTCGCTAGACCTCCATCAAGCTTAAAAAAACACCCCCAAGATAAATTTGTAAATTTTTCGGTAGAATTTGTTTCCAGCCAAGGGCCGGTTTCTCCTAAAATTACAGGCTCGCTATAGCTCGCCAGGAAAAAATCGACACCTAAATGGTACAAAAGGTGTTAATATTGACAAAGAAATGGACAAACGTCCAAACATTTGAAAACAAATGGGGATAAATATGAAGGAGAAGGGGGTTCAAAAAAATAATACTTCCCCTTAAGGGGAGGTTTTTAGTTTTCTCCGTAGACTTCCATCAAGCTTAAAATTACACTCCCTTGACCCCCTTTCAAGACCTATTTGTACATTTTTCGGTAGAAAAATTTCCCGGCCGAAGGCCGGTTCCCCTTATATTACAGGCTCGCTATCGCTCGCCAGGAAAAAATCGACACCTAAATGACACGAAAGATCTTAAAATTGACAGAAATGGGATGAAAGTTCTTAAAATCGCCAAACTAATGGGGCAAACGTCTTAAAATATCAAAAGCAATGGGGCTAAACATGAGGGAGAAAGAGGTCAAGAAAAAAATCCCTCAAGTGGATATCTCCCCTTAAGGGGGTACTACTCGCTTTTTCTGGATCCCCTTTTGAGGTTTTAACCCGTGGAGCCCCGGCTAGTTTTGTAATATTTGCGCACCAGAACCCGGCCGGTTTTCAAAAAATGGTTTTATTCCAGAAACAATAGCGAATGGGTTAGGAATGAAGGAAAAACCACGAAAAACCGCTCAAAAAGCTTAAAAAATGGTCCTACAGAGCCCCCGAAAACGGATTTTACAAGAGTAAAAAATTGAAGGCAATTATCCCCAAAAAACAGGTTATTGCGCGCTCGCACGCACGCACGTGGACTTTGAGAGTTTTCAACCATCGGCACGGTTGCGTGGGATACGTAGACAGTTCCCATACAAATCTGAGCCCTCTTGAGTGGCTACACCTGAGGTTACGGTCGGCGCAATTAGGGTGACGCGTCAGGCGCGTCTCTGGGGCTGTGCGTTACATACATCGCCGACGCGTCAGACGCGTCGCTGGGGCTGTACGGGTTAAGACGTTTGTTCCGTTAGTTTGGCGATTTTGAGACCTTTCTCATTTTTGTTGTCAATATTAAAACCTTTCGTGCCCTTTAGGTGTCGATTTTTTCCTGGCGAGCGATAGCGAGCCTCTAATTTTAGAAGGAACCGGCCTTTGGCCGGGAAATTTCTCTACCGAAAAATTTACAAATTTATCTTGAAAGGGGATCTAGGTTTTTTTTTTCTAAGCTTGGTGGAGGTCTAGCGAGGAAACTCAAACATAAATAAATAAATAAATACATAGACCAAAAACCAAGCACTACCCCCTTAACCTTACTAACCACCCAACTGTTACAGGTATTCTGGATTCCTGCTCCTTCGACTACCTCTCCAAGGACTGGAACCTTCGCTCTTTCGGCATCTGCATCTTCATCTTCGACTACGTCATCCCGTTGTTCGTGATCGTGTTCGCGTATGTGTTCATCGTAAAGGCTATTGTCGCTCACGAATCGGCGATGAGGGCACAAGCTAAGAAGATGAACGTGGAAAACCTGAGATCCAACGCTGACGCCAACGCACAGTCTGCCGAGGTCCGCATCGCCAAGGTAGCTATGACCAATGTGGCGCTATGGCTCATCTGCTGGACTCCCTACGCTAGCATCGTTGTGCAGGTGAGTACAACACATAAGGGGAGGTTATTAGTTTGTTCCCTAGACCTCCATCAAACCATTAAAGTACACTCCCTAGACCCCCTTTCAAGACAAATTTGTAAATTTTTCGGTAGAAAAATGTCCCGGCTGAAGCCCGGTTTTTCTTATATTACAGGCTTGCTATCGCTCGCCAGGAAAAAATCGACACCTACTGTATATGGCTAGAAAGGTCTTATGACAGAAATTGTGCAAAATGTCTTAAAATCGCCAAACTAACGAGGCGAATGTCTAAAATATCAAAACTATGGTATACGAGTTTACTACGCAAAATTTACGACGAATTGTAAATGTATATTCCTTTTCATACTGTTTTTTTTTGCTTTAACCCTTTCTGTACCGGTGACGTCTTTATATTTAATTTCAGCTACATTCAGTTGTGTTATTTTATTTGTAAATTATTGTTTTGCTTAAGCGTTGTTTCCACATAGCGATTTTGATTGGTTGTTTTGTCTTTTTACTGTGTTCGTATAAGTTTTGGTTTGTTTATTTTGCAAGTTTTACATTATTAATATAATTTAGACTATTTTATTTTACTTAGGAAGGCCGTAGTGTTTATCTTTGCACTAATTCCTTGCATTTTGTTGGTGTTCTCAGGGCCTGTATTTTATTCAGCTTAGGAAGGATGTAGTGTTTATCTGTGCACTAATTCCTTGCATGGTGTTCTCAGGGCCTATTCTTCAACCAGGACAACATCACCCCTATTATCTCCATGTTGCCCGCCCTGCTGGCCAAGTCTGCCTCTGTGTACAACCCGATCATCTACGCCATCAACCACCCCAAGTTCAGACTGGTCAGTACACGCATATATATATATATACAGTATATATATTCTTTTGTAGGCTCTGATGAAGCATTGAATAATATAGAGCCTTGTTATCATAAATTATAGATAGCTTATTATACCTTTTCCTTTCTTTTATAGGCTCTGAAGAAGCAAATTCCTGGCTTCTGTATCCACGAGGAAGAAGCTAAGACTGAGGACACCAAATCTGAGGTAGCCAAGGCCTAATAATGAGGGTGACGAGTGAGTGCATATGAACCGAGACTGCTTCCTGATAACTTAATGGCACAATCTGCTGGTGTGTAATTGTTGTGTGCCCGCCCAGTTATAGCCAGTCATATTTATCCGTGAAGGAGTTCTTTCGTCATCTTTAATCAAGTTATGACAACAGCGGAGTGGCCCTAACACGCACATCACGTGGAATATAAATTCACCTATGCGACTAGTTACCTATCCTAGCAAAAAATAAAAAGCGAAAAAAATAAACGGCAATCGATATTATAGTCTTTTCATAAACCTACATTTATAAATGTTGTCACACCTACCTAGTCATGGTCCAATGGAATTGTAGCTGTTGCGATTTTCTCATGTAATTTTCTTCTCCTAAGCTACTTCAGTCTTTGAGGTTGTTGTTGTTGTAGTTGTTGTTGTTGTTGTTGTTGTTGTAGCCCCAAGACGTCTTTCATGGAAACCCCAACTTCCCAAGGCGTCCAGGTAGTCTGCCACCTCTCTTGAGTGGGTCCAGAGATATTTGAGTGAGATGATGAAGTTGTTGTCTGTGGGGATCAAATGTTGGGGAGGGGAGTATAAACCATGAACTGCTAGCGGCTTGCTGGTGTAGTGACTATAGCGTCTTGGACTTCCACCCAGAAGGTCCCAGGATCGCGCCCACGCTCGGCGCATTAAAGAGTTTTCACAAGCACTGAGTTGTTACCGTCCCTCATGAGCAAGGGTATGGGGTAGTAGTACAGGACCCCAATGGAAATACGCCTAATCGGCCTTATTGGGCTATCCTTAGCTGGCTTAGCATGTGCTAGCTTTAACCCACTGAGCCCCAGCTAGTTATAAATAAATGTACCACCAGGGACCAGTAGGTTTTGAAAAAACAAAAAAAATCCAGAAACAATAGTGAATGGGTTAGGAATGAAAGACCGCCCAAAGAAAACCGATCAAAAAGGTCAAAAAGGGGTCCTACGGAGCCCCCGAAAGTCAATTTTACAAGAATAAAAAAATTGAAGGCAAAAACACCCAAAAACCATGTTTTTGCGGGCTCACGCGCACGCGGTTGGACTTTGAGAGTTTTCAACCACCGGCATAGTTGCGTGGGATACTTACACAGTTCCCATACAAATCTGAGCCCTCTAGGTGCCATAGGACCGGAGTAATTAAACCCCGACGACACTTGTGCGTTGTGGGGTTTAGCGTTACATACATTACCGACGACACGTTGTCGTCGCTGGTACTCAGAGGGTTAAGAACTATTATTATTATTATTATTATTATTATTATTATTATTAAAACCTGTGCAAAATAAATGGTCAAGTTAAAGGAGGGAGGGAGGGTGCAGTATAAAGGAGGGGAGGAGTGGAGGATGCGGTATGGAGAGATGCCCAATTTTGAGACATTTTCCTCGATCCTTGTCCAAAGCTCAATTCCATTTGGGAGCCTGTGACACTCTGTGTCATTCGGTAACTTAGCTATATTCATATAGTGTCAGCTAATTATTTACATTCCCCCACTGCCTTTACACGTAGCCTACGGTTTCACTTATTACCAGGTTTAGTTTAGTCGGTCATTCCATTTCATTTTCTATAGATGTCCATTTTCTATTGTCAATCTCGCTCGCGAGGGTAAACAGCGCCAATCTGCTGTATCAATCACTCACAGATAACAATAATAATAATAATAATAATAATAATAATAATATTTATTCAGTTAGCAATTTACAGAGTTGGTACCACATAGTATGTTATAAATATGACATGTACCAGCCTTGCATAATTCCAACTAAGGATAGCCCAATAAGGCCGTTAGGCGTATTTCCATTGGGGTCCTTGTGGGATTAGGTTAGCTGGGGAAATGGGGAGGATAAAGAAATAGATACTTTAGAGAAAGAATTTCTAGGGGGTTATTTTAAGATACCTTACATCCTATAGTAAATATCAGTAATCCGTAATCAGTAATCATTTCAGTTTGGTTTGTCTATCTCTTATGTCGTATTTAGTAGTAGACATAAGCTTGGTGCTCCCTTCTCGCAGCTGTCCGGTTCAGGTGTTCCTTCAGGCTACGTCTGAAGGAATACAGTGTTCTCTTTTCACGGACTGACTGGGGTAGGTCGTTCCAGTCTTTGATGGCAGTGAAGAAGAATGTTTGATAACCCTGTCCTTGGATTCTCGGGACCTTAAAATTAAACATCATGTTTCTTGTATTATGTCCACTCCTCTCATTTGCTTTAACAAAATCATTCTTTAGATACTCTGGAGCTCTGTCATAGAAAATTTTGAAGGCATTAGTGAGCCTGATTTGTTTGGCCCTGTCAGAGACATTGAGCATACCTAGTGACTGAAGTTGTTCCTGGCCAACATGTGATCTGGGTCCTAGGTTCAGCATGAACCTAACCATTTTATTTTGAGTGACCTGAAGTTTGTGCTGTGCTGATTTAGATGATGCAGAGTACCAGGATGACACAGAATAGTCAAAATGACATTGAACAAGCGCTTGGCAGAGGGTCTTTTTGGTCGCCGCGGGCAAGCATCCCACCTGTCTATACAGGTATTTTATACGTGCTCTACACTTACTCAGGATAGATTCCAAAATTGTTTCACCTGACAAACTCGCGTCCAGTTTCAGTCCGAGATATTTAACTTGTAACACTGTTGTTATAGGAATATCATTACAGTTGACCGAGAAGCCCACAATGTCTTTCAGTTTGCGTTTTGTTCCACATAAGATGGCTTCCGTCTTGCCCAGGTGAAGAGATAGTCTATTGTCCACTAGCCATTCACTACATGATTCTAGTTCTTTGGAAAGTGAAGCGGCAATACTTATTGGGTCTTTTCCTGAAACCAGAAGCACGCTGTCGTCTGCATACAGTAATAATTTACATGAGACGCTCAGTTCCATGTCGTTCACATAACAGAGAAAGAGTAAGGGACCAAGGATGCTTCCCTGTGGGACCCCACAGTCAATTGGCATAGGATCAGATATATTATCATCAATTTTGACTCTTTGGGTTCTACCACTAAGATAAGATTTAAACCAGTTCACAGACCCTATTCCCATAGCTTGTAGTTTATTACATAGGATATCATGGTCTACTGTGTCAAACGCTTTTTGTAGATCAAGAAGAACCATACCGGTGTAGTTACCTTTAGACATTTCTTTACGAATGTGATCCGTTAAGTGGATGAGACAGGAGTCTGTCGAGTACATGCATCTGAAACCTGATTGAAACTTATAGAATAGATCATTTTGTTTGAGGTAGTGTTCAATTTGGGTGTATACCGCTCTTTCAAGGATTTTAGATACAATACATAATATGCTAACTGGTCTGTAGTTGCCAACTTCTAGTTTATTTCCTTTCTTGAATAGAGGGGTTACAATAACTTCCTTCAGTTCAGCAGGTAATGTGTTGGTGTTAATTGACAAGTTGATGATGTGGGTTAGGGGGCCTGCTATACCAATGGCTCCATCTAGTAGAAATTTGCAAGGAATTTTGTCTGGTCCTGTGCTCTTATGTACTTTTAGGTTAGACAGCTCGTTAAAAGTGTATTTTGGTGTAACATTTTGCAATCTAAATGTGTTCGGGTGTATGTCTTTATCTCTGTAGAAATTACGAAAGGTGGCCGTTGTTGTTGTGTATTTATTGAGAGGTTGAGGTAGGTTCTGTGCAAGTGTGTTTGCTATGGAAGTGAAGAAGGAGTTGAAGTAGGTTGAAATTTGTCGTTTATCGTGGCAAACCTGATCATTAATGGTGAGAGCAATATTAGTGTTAGACGAATCCCTTGTCTTGTTGCTGTAGCCTGTTGTTTTTAGGTGCCTCCATAGTTTCTTTGGGTTATTCTGATATTCCTCTGCCTTATTGTGAAAATAATTATTTTTCGCTGATTTCATTTTCCTACTTAGTTTATTCCTGGCCCTGTTGAACTCATGTTTCAGACCTTGATCCTGTCTATGTTTCGCTAGCCTTTTTAACAGATTGTCTCTGTGTTCCAGATGGTGTAGTATGTCATTGTTGATCCATGGGTCTGACCTTGCTTTAATTCTTATGTCTTTCAGAGGAGCTATTTCGTCTAGGATGTTTGTGATGATGGTTCTGAAGCCAACCCATGCATCATTAACGTTTGTACTTCCAAACACTGGAGACCAGTCTGTATTCCATAAAATGTCCAGAAATGTTGCCTTATTGTAGTTTCTGAGTGACCTTGTTTTGATAACCTTGTGATTCTCTAGGGTAATTTTTGTGGTTTTCCGTGTGCAATATGTGACGAAGTGATCACTTATCCCAGTCTGTATAACCCCTGATTGGGATATTTTGTCCTCTCTGTTGCAGTTTATGTGGTCTAATATTGTGGCAGTGTTCTCAGAGATACGTGTGGGGGTTGTGATGAGTTGTTTGTGATTGTGCATTGTCAGTATATGCCTATATTCTCGTACAAGCCTATCATTTCGTTGTTTGTAACACAGGTTAAAATCCCCTAGTATGATGGATTCATTCCGAGGGTCTAGCGATAACAAAGTTCGTTCGAATTTGGTCAAGAATTGTGTGTCGGCTGGTGGCCTATAGCATACCCCAATTGTGATGGGTCTTGTCCTCACAGATACTCACAGATGTCTTCTGGAAGAGGCTTATGGCTGTGACTCTAGCTCTATATCCTGGCTGTCACTATGATGCTGGCTACGCGTGGTGGTGATTTGTGCTCAATAGTTATACCTCTGCTCCTGACCCCTCCACACTTTATCCAGCTTTGATTCAAATTTCACCACAGTTTCTGCATTCATCACCCACTCTGGCAATTCATTCCAGTTGTTGACTATTCTGTCGGAGAAAACATACTTCCTGGTGTTGATTCTTGATCTTGTCTTGAATAGTTTCTTCGAGCTTCCTCGGGTCACAGCATCCTCCCTCATCTGGAATATCCCCTCCATGCAGTCATGGTCATGCTTATGGGTGATAATTTGATATGCCTCAATCAGATCTCCTCCGGATCTTCTGTAAGTCAGTATTTGGCAGTTCCAGCTTTTTCAATCTTTCCTCATAAGGAAGGTCCTTCAGTTGTGGTATGAGGCAGTCACTCTATAGCCTATAGCTACCAGTTAGACCAATAGAGATATCTCTATTGGTCTAACTGGTAGAGTGATGTACTGCCTCATAGCCTGAGGGTCCCGGGTTCAATCCCAGCCTAGGGCATATTTTCGAGAGGCTATTTTCGCATCAAATGAAGTTTAGGTGTGTTGGTAAAATTGTTAAATTGAAAGTAACATCGGAGCTCCAAAACTCCTCTTTCGGGTATGGTGTAAAAACCTATTCCTACAGTACATGTGGAAACTGAGCAGAGTGAGGTCTTTGATCTGAATATTGGGTTGAAACTGGGGTGTGTGATGTCCCTATAGTTGTTTAATGTATATATGGATGGAGTCGTGGATGAAAGAAATATAAGGAAGAGCAGTGGATGTTGGTGTATCGCTGATAAGGAAGGGAAACGAATGGAAGCTGCCTGCATGTATTGCTGTTTGCTGATGATACAGTTCTGATGAGCGATAATGAATGGGAGTTGCAGGGTCTATTAAATATGTTTGGAACAGTGTGCGAAGAACGGAATCTGAAGGTAAATGCGGGGAAGAGCAAGGTTATGGTCTTCGAAAGGGATGAAGCCACAGAGTGTAAGGTGATCGAATTAGTTGAACGGTCAGGCTGTGGAGATTGTCAGCTCATTTAAGTATCTGGGTAGTGTGCTGAGTAAAGATGGGAGTATGGATGAATTAAGAAGTGCGGGAGAGGGTGCAACAGGGGAAGAGGATTGTAGGAACGCTGAAAGCAGTAACAAGAAATAGGGTGGTCAGCATGGAAGTGAAGAAGTCCTTACATGACAGTGTGGTAATCCCGATATTGACTTACGGAAGCGAAGCATGGACGTTGGTGGAAAGACTCAGACCAAGAGTGAGAGGGGTGGAAATGAGTTACTTGAGAAGTGCGTGCAGAATTAAGAAGTAAGAGAGGTGTGGTGTGGAGGTAGATGTGCTGGAAAGTGTGAAAAGGAACACCTTAAGGTGGTTCGGCCATATGGAATGTAGGCTATGGGAATCGAGAGAATGACTAAGAGGGTGTACGAGATCGAGGTGGAAGGACTGAGAGGGAGAGGTAAACCGAGAGTATGTGGAAGGATGGAGTGAAGAAGTATATGAATGAATGCAGTGCTGGCTGGGAGGAGGGGTGTTGACTGACTGAGGACAGAGGTGCATGGGGGCGTTTTGTTCGTGGCCACCACTTCGGGGATCACGGCGTCAGGCAATAGATAGATATAGATCGATAGCAGAGATATAACTAGTAACACCTGATTATATTCTTCGAGCGTGGGGTATTGGTAACACTGATTATATTCCCAAGTGTTGGTTGCTGCAGAAGAGGTCCCTGTGTCTGTGTTCCGGAAATTTGGTGTTCTGAGCGTAATTAAGGTATTTGTGGGGGTAAATATGGATGTTTCTCTTTCAGCATTACTCCAGGAAGCATCGTTAGTGGCCGTGGGTAGGTAAATATGGCCATAGTTTTTGTTTTTGTTTGTTGATTATAGGGCTGTGTGGGCAGGCCCAATTAACCCTGCCGGAGACCATCCCAGGTATGCAATCACAGGCGGCCGAGACGACCCGAACGCCGCAGGAAGACTTTGGTGTGCTGGAGCACGGAGGGCCGGGTCCAGTCCACTGCCCCCCAACAGGACGGGGAGGGTAAAGTTAGAGACACTAAGGGAGTGGAGGCTGCAGCGGAGGAGGGTCCTATGGGAATAGAAGTGAGGGCAGTGAAGCAGGAAGTGCTCTACCGTTTCATCCACCGTCCGGCACCACGGGCAGAAAGGGTCAGGCACCAGTCGCAGACGGAAGAGGTGAGAGGCCAGTCCAACATGGCCTATGCGGAGACGGACCAGGGCAGTGTCAAGGGGGCGGAGGGGGGAGCGGGACCACGGGTGAGGGGAAGAATCTAGCCTGTACTGACCAAGGGCAGTGCGGGAGAGCTTACCTCTGAGGGAGGCATCCCAGAGCGTCCGGCATTGGGCAAAAGCTAGCCTGGCAACTGAGGAGGGAGGGAGAGGGAGGGGTTCAAGGGCAGGGGAGGAGTGTGCAAGGTAAGCCGCAGCATCAACAATTACGTTACCCCGGATACCAACATGGGAGGGAACCCACTGAAAATGGAGGGAAAAACCGGACTGCCCAAGGGAGCAAAGGAGAGAATGGGCCTGAAAGACAAGGTAGTGATGAGATACTGGGTGCTGGGAGCTGAGGAGGGCAAGGGAGGATAGTGAATCTGAGAAAACTACAATTGACTGTTGGGGGGAGGAAATCGCGAATGAAAAGTAAAGCTTGAAGGATGGCATATAATTCTGAAGCAAGAACTGAATAGAAACCGGACAGCCGCCAAGCCCGACAAAGGGAAAGGTGCTCAACATAAATGGCGGCAGTAGAGGACAGGGGGGAGGAGGTGTGGGAGCCATCCTTGTAAATAGGGAAGTGAGTACTATAGCGGAGGGAGACAAGTTCTAGTAAAAGGGAGGGGGCACGGGAGCTATCCTGAATTTTGACGAAGGGAACATGAAGAGCAAGGTGGAACATAGAGGAGAGGTCGGACCAGGGTGGGAAAGGGGAGACGGAGGGGGTAGGGGAAGGGGCAAGGAGAGGGAGGGTGAGGACAGGAGGGCATGGACGAGGAAAGGGGAACGGGAGCGGAGAGGCCAGGAGGGAGCATGACGCAAGACGGGGGCATGAGAGATGAGGAGGCTATAAGGATGAGCAGGTGAGAATGACAGGGCACGATGGAGGGTGATGACGTTAAGGTGATGACGGTCCATAGCAAGGGGAAGAAGACTCGCCTCCGCGTGGAGAGAGACCGCTGGCGACAAGCGGAAGGCCCCCAATGCGATGCGGAGCGCCGTGTGCTGCACCACATCCAGCCGTTTGAGTACCGTGGGGGAGGCTGAGCCGTAGACGGAGCTACCGTATCGAATTTTACTGAGCACGTATGCCGAATAAAATCGTAGGACTTCCCGATCCGTGCCCCAACGAACGCCCGCCAAGCTCTTCATGATATCGAGCCGCTTGATACACGACGACCGCAAATACTCGATATGATGCTTCCAGGTTAAGATGGGGCCATCGAGTCGGAGTCCCAAGAAAGTATGCTGCGTATGTAACGGGGCCGGCGTACCCGCGAGGAGGAGGGAGAGGAGCTTGCGCTGGAGGGTGAAGCACATCAAGGCGCACTTCTGCGCATTGACGGCAAAACCCCAGTCCGCAAACCACCGAAGCAGTTCATCCACCCCGGCCTGCAGGCACTCCTGCGCCTCTAACAGCATAGGAGCCGTGCAGACCAAGGATAGATCGTTCGCATACGCCAAAAGAGACGTACCAGGGGGACGGGAGAGGTCAGACAGGAGTCTATTAAACAAAAATGGACTAAGGCCCGAGCCCTGGGGGGCCCCACGACGGACGGGACACGGCGAGGACAGCGCCCCCCCCACCGAGACCGAGAAGGAGCGACCCGACAGAAAACTGCGCACCCAAGACAATAGAATACCCGAGACACCCATACCAGAGAGTTTGTATAAGATCCCCTCATGAGAAGCGGCCATAGTAACCATAATTATCAGTTGGGAGTCGTGAGGACAGTGGTTGTTTGGTTACCACGACTTATATTGGGGGATTTACGCCAACCTTTTTTACGGTAGCTGCCATGCTCTTAACTTTGATATTTCGATTTTTTTTTTATTGAAGTTGCCAATCCATTTGTATGTCCCTTGTATCTATCAACACTATCTATTGAATGGTATCTATGGTCGAAGCATGTAGCCTACTCCGATTGTAATTGATATATTGCATTTTAGGTTAGGCTACGCAGCAGACGAAATAGTGCAAGGTATGCAACATGGCGCCCAGGCCTAAATCAATCAGAGCCTCAAAGTTGTCCAAAACTATATACTCTTTCATTTCAGCTGAGGATAAATTGAATCCCTTAGCAGCTAATTTATCGATAATTAACGGAATAATATGACGTAGGGTAATTGTTCAGTCCAACACCTTCCGCTTTAGGCCTGGTGAATAAAAACCCATTAGGCCTATAGGCTAGCCTATGCTGTATTTTATGATAGCCTAGCCTATGTAAAACCTGCAGGACTGTTAAAATTACACCGGAAATATATATTTTACCAGATAGGCTAGGCCTAGAACGTTTTGTGGGAAGGATGTAGTATCCGGGCGTACGATCGTCCTGATGGTATCTGGACACTTCGAGCGAATTCATATTCGAGCGGAGGTGCATTTAGATTAGGTTAGGTTAGGTTAAGTTAGGTTAGGTTAGGTTAGGTTGGGTTGGGTTAGGTTAGGTTAGGTTAGGTTAGATTGTGCATCCGCTCAATCAGGAATTCGCTCGAAGTGACTCGCATTCGTCATGTTTACATAGGCCTAGGCCTAGGTAGATTGCCGCAGTTGAGTTCCCGTTTATTTTGACGGCGATTTTTAGCCTCAATCTTCTGTCGCTGGTACTGACGGCGATTCACCGTCGCTGGTACAGTAAGGGTTAAGGGTTAGTTTTATATTCAATATAGGCTACAGTACACTACAGTACTAAGTCTCTCTTTTTTGAGACAATGAATAGAGGAAAGAAAAACAAAGACAAAACAAATAAGGTTAAATTTTATTTCTTTGGTCTGTTATCTTCTTTTATTTTCAGGAATAAGAAATTTAAACAAATTGACATCTCATGTGCCGTAACCTGGTGAGTATAGTATTTAATATTGATGATAAATAGGAAAGAAAAAAAATCATACCGATGATACCGGTATCTTGTTTAGCAAAAGTTCCGCATTTCATTAACCCTTTATGTACTAGCAACGCCTGTTATATTTTATTCTAGCTATATTTAGATGATTTTATGCAGCTTGGGAAGGATTTGTGGTACAGTAGTTAAAAGGGTTGATTGAGAGTTTGAAGCCTTAAAATTGCTAGAGATCCTTCCTAAACTGAATAAAATCGTCTAATACTTGCCAGAATATAAGGAAAAATAAAAATTGCTAGAGAATCTTCCTAAGCTAGGCTAAATAAAATCATCTAATACTGGCCAGAATGTAAAGGAAATAGAAGTTGCCAGTACAGAAGGGGTTAAGGTAAAATCCTGTGTAGCGGGCAGAACTGTTTTTCCGATGCCTATTTACTAAGAAACATTGAACAATATCTTAAACTAACCTAACCAAAACTTAACCTAGTATATTAGTGGACTATTTATGAACGTAAAATGTACAAATATATTGTAGCATTACAAAATTATTGAGATATAAGTACAGGTCCTCCCGCTACACAGGATTATACCGGGGCTAATTTATTACCGGTATTCGAGAGCACATACAGTACGCATCCTGGTGGATTCGGGATAATGATTTAGATATACTGTACTGTAATGTTTAGGCTCTATTGTACAGTCGGCCTAATAAGTGATGTCTCTGCACCAATTATGGGTAAGATTAGGAGTAGTGGGCGTACCACTACCAACATACAGCATAACTCATCTATAAAACATTACCTTACCTTTTGATACCTTTTGATGTGTTTGCCACTCTTCTAGCGGCACCAAGGAGCGCGACGCCCCTCGTTATGGGTGGTGATTTGGTGCAGTAGACTGTTTGAAGCGACAGCTCGCTCCCTTGCGAGGATGGGCTCGTCTGGCACTTTTTGCAGTTCGACATCTAGGGCTCTCTTGAAGTTGTCTAACGAGATGTCCCTCATGTCTCTTACTCGCCGTGGGAGTTTGTTGAAGAGACGTGGGCCTCTGTGTGATAACCAACCCTCTCGCAGAGAGCCCATAGCACCCCTGTTATTCATCCGGGGGATTTCGCATTCCCAGCCTCTCCTATCACTGAATTTCATGACTATCGGAGTATGTAGGTTTGGTACTAAACCCTCTGCGATTTTCCACGTGTATATTATTAGGTAACGTTCTCTACTACGTTCCAGTGAGTACAGATTCAGTGCTCTTAAACGCTCCCAATAGTGTAGATGTTTTATCGAACTTATATGCGAAGCGAAATTTCTTTGTTAACCTAACCAAACAACCTAACCTAACCTAGTACTACATGAATACTAGGTTAGGTTAGGTTAGGTTAGGTTAGGTTAGGTTAGGTTAGGTTAATGTTTTATAGATGATTTATGCTGTATGTCGGTAGTGGTACGCCCACTACTCCTAATCTTACCGAATTATGTTTTGATCAATAATTGGTATCGGCAATATTTACACATGATATCTTCTTTTTGAGTGAGATACTGTATACCAACATGTTCCTACACATACCCACCCTATTCAACATCTGACAGACATTAATACAGCACAGAGCGAGCCAAACGTAATGACAGCTGAGACATGACTTATTAGCGCCACCGTACAGCTACTGACAAATGTTCGTGAGCTGTGATTTTCTTTATGCAGATACTGTATTCCCATTTATATTATTGTTCAGATCAAATCAGCTACATATTAATATATATATATATATATATATATGATACATATTTGTGCTGATATGATCTGAACATCAATCTAAATGAATATATTTGCATAGAGAAAATCGCGAGTGCTCACAATTTGTTTTCAGTAGCTGTACACTCGGATTCCATAGTCTCCTGCCCACTCATAAGAAATGGTGGCCCCCTTATGTATTTCTTTATGCAATTATAACTATCTTGATTGATTTTTGGATAGATCAATAAATAGTACAGTTTACCGGTATATAGTTTTGATGCACAGATAAGTATATTCATAACTTTGTTTCCAAAGATATACTTCCATATTTAGAAATAGGTGAAATCCACGAATTTTGATGGGTTTGCTAGAGACTGGCATCTGAGTGTACTACTAAGATAGCTAATAGGTATATCTTTCCTGTTTCATTAGAATATGCCATTTAATTCTATACTATAATTATCTCATTAAGCTATTTGAATTCAGTAGGCCTAAACAAAATCATAAAATGTATATACTGTAGCCTAGTGTTGATCAGTAAGTGCTTTATTGAACATAAACCTAGGGATTCCCTAGTGCAAGAAATAATTTTATTTTAAGGTAGCTGAATAATCTTCTAAAGCCGGTATCACACGAGAGCTTTTATAGTCAACATTCGATGATCAAAAATTTTCTGGCAACATTTCTGGAGTATGTTGCCCTGGTATCGGAAACTAGACTGATGGTAGATAAATTTAGGTAACGGAAATAATTTAAATGTTTATCCCATAAGCTGCCAGACCAGTGTTAAGGATAAATGTTGAGTGAAAAAGCGCTCGTGTGAAACCGGCTTTACAGTAATATTTGGTGAAACAACTACTGTACCAGTAAGTTAATACGGGTAATGATCAATTCATTATTCTTTCAACTGTTTAGTTGGTGTAAAGGTTAGAGCGTGTAAGTTCTGTGTGGGATATCATGGTTCGAATCCTGGGAGAATCACATGCTTTCATTTCATTTCATTTGGGGTTTTATTGGGGTTTAGAACGATGTTAAAAATAAAACCTAACCTATCGTGACTGATTCAACGTTGACTTAATCCTAACCGTGATCATAATAAAGTGCAAGTATTATATTCCATGACCTAAAACCCTCGTCAGATAGAATTATTTGAAGTGTACCGGTATATTGTTTCTTCAGTGTTCAGTGAAAAGAAGAACTCTGTAATTTAACATCACATATAATTGCCTTACACAGAGTAGGAAGGGTACCGTACACAATTCAACTGTAATTTTGTGAAAAGTTGTCACATTAAAATCATAAGCCTGTTGAAGTAGAATTCTAGTAAAGGTCCCGGTATGCCATCTATGCTGGTACAGGATACATTTATTGATCAGATATGACAACATTGAGAGGATGAGTAAGTTTTGTATCAGAGGAGAGAGATTTTTTTTTACAGCCTGCTCAACACTGTGATACTGTTGAACCTGCTTTTGTCATAGAGAAGATGAGTAAATTTTGTATCAGAGGAGAGTTTTTTGTGCTTTTTTAACAGCCAGTAGATTCAACGGCTCAACACTGTGATACTGTTGAACCTGCTTTGGTGTACACAAATTCAGAACGAATACTTGACATGGAGGATTGGTCAGCAACTGTCTCGTATACTTATGCAACAGTGATATATGGCAGTCCAAGCCGCATCATACACTAGCTGTGATGGTTATTGGTCTGACATCATTAGAATTTGTTAACTCGACTAGAATCTTTACAGATGACAGTTTTGACATTCCTGAATAGAAGTAATAAAATTATAATTATCCTTTTCCACCTACTTTATGTACAGTAATATGAGGCATTACAATTGCAGAAGGTATTTGCAGCTACTGTAATCCCATTGATTGAAAAACTGGAAGAAGCTGCCGTTACATTACTAATGGGCACATAGGCTATCTGTACTTTTATCCATCTCAAAGCTTGGTCCTGGAGCAACAACATGAATGTGAAAGAATCTCACTTGAGGCTCTAGCCATGTACTTTCAGAAATCAGGATGCAGCAGTAATGCTGTTATATCCTAAACAGTCTTCATTTAATCTTGACCTTGATAATTGATAGACAGAACATGGCAGCTCTATTGACCTCACTTTATTGGTAGTTACTGTAGATTAACCTAAGTTTGATTATGAAGACCGTAAGGGAATTACTTGTTAGAGAGAGTGAGTCTGCACTGATGTAAATGTTCAATGTCCTTTGTGAGATTTCACCATTTCCTTGACAACCAATAAACGGTATGCTCAAGCACCTCAGCACCGCATCCTGTGGCACATTTGTTAGCATGCCCAGCTTACTACCAAGAAGACTCTACTCTGGTTCCTAAGCAGGACAAGACGGATGGGCAGTCTATTTACATGCAATGCCTCTGTTCACTGAGCAATAAATAAAAACTATGAGTGTAGTGAACATCTGTGATATCCCATCCTTGGAGGTAAACTGTTGTACCTGTACCTTGAATAATATACTGTAGCTCCTGGGGGCAGGGGGCTAGGAATCCTCCTCCCCTTCTATAATTCTCCTACTAGACGAGACAGAGAAAGGGGCGAGGGAACGCGAAAGTGGTCCCGGACCCTGAGAATAGGAACTTTTCTGTTTGGACTCTGTCTCGTGTCGGCCATCCCCAGCAGTGGGGTATGTGTTTTGAGTATATACACACATACATACATAGCTATTATTAAAGGTTTTAGGTGTTTGTGTTGGGGTTTTGGGTGGTTCGAGAATGCATCGCCATTTACCCCATTAATTTTAGGGTTTGCTATATGATTTTTCTATTTAAGATCGGGTTTGAGGAACGTAACCCAATCATAAATCAAAGGAGACCTGTATTCTGGTATATGGGGATGCCAAGCTTCCTGTTCTTCATACATTGTTGTAGCGTAAGCAGTACAAGACTGCATACTGTATACCATGATAGCAAAACCTAAAACTGTATATATTTACCAATTTGGAAGGCTTTGCATAATGCTCCGTCATCTTCTTTCTCAAATTGTGTGGAGCTTTGATTATTTTTGTCTGCCTCGTAGATCCTGGTACAATACTGGGTTCTCGTTGGACATCAGTTGAGGTTGAATAGTTAACCATGTAGGCTAGCGAGGGTAGAAGGCACTCATTTTGGGGTTTGCCGCCTACCAAGGAATCTGGAGCTTCAATCAAAACAAATAACTTCCTGCTATAATTTGGTGTCTGGAAGAGTATCCAGCTATAAACGTTAGCACCAAGTGTGCCTCTCGGAAGTTCTCAGACACCAGACCTATGTCTATGCCTTATGGTATATCTAATTATGTGTACTGTACAGTATACTTGTACTGTACTGTATATACACCTCAGATTGATCCACGTCTACTTGGACATATTCTTGATATTTGTTTGATGCTGGTATCTCAGTCCTAGATTCCTAAACAACTGTTATCATGATTTAGGGGTTTCCCTGCATCATGGTGACACTGCCGTTCAGTTGTTGGTCAGGAGACATTGTCTTCCAGTGGGATTGAAGACCTGTCTGCCTTGTTTCAAACAAAGCCACTTGAAGCATAGTTGCATAATTTCAGGTTTGACACCTGAACGGGAAGAATGGAAAACCTATTACAGTACAGTACTTTATTTATTAGTGGTTCCGGAGTCTATGATGACGTAAAGCCTATAAACATACTGTACATGGCTCCTCTTGTCCTTGATCAAGAGGTTGTAGTGACCCCACTCGTCAGCATTAATAACCATACAGTATACTGTAGATAAAAAATTCATGAGCAATGTCATTAAAATTGGATACCACTAAGAGAAAAGATATATAAAAATTATATACAGTATATAACTCTTTTAACCCATTCAGTACCGGTAACGTCCTTTTTATTATATTCTGGCAACTATTAGACAAATATTCAGTCTACCCGTCTCTGAGGTCCACTCCCAGAGGGTGCACGAGTGAGACAGCAGAGGAATGGGAGCGCACACGATAATGAAACTACGATTCAACAGTATTTATTTTTGTGTTTTAATTATTTCTCTTAGTGGTATCCAATTCAAATGACGTTCCTTAGGATTCATTTATTAGCATCACATAAGAGGTACCGTTACTGTAAGGTTATTCAGGCTGATTAGTGGGGTCAGTAATTTCCCTTGTCCAAGGACATGAGGAGCCATATTTGTTTATAGGCCCTACATCATAGATGAAGAAACCTCTAATTAATACTGCAATGCTGTCTATTTTATAAGTATGAATAATTATTCATGGTTTCCAAACAATTCATTGAGATATTCTGTTTGATTAGTGCGGCTGGGATCTGATGTAAGCAGAGTACATTAATTCTTCTACATGCAGATGTATTAGGTCTCTTAATTAAGCCTTGAGATTGCTCGGATGACACTGATCCTGTATATTTTCGAGTTATAACAGCTTAATTATTTCTGCTTCCTAATTCAAACTTGATTGAAATAAAAACTTAGTACGGGACAATAATAAATGCCAAATCTTGTTTGTCTATGTCTATCTATCTATTGCCTGACGCCGTGATCCCCGTAGGGGTGACCACGAACGAACCGCCCCCATGCACCTCTGTCCCCAGTCAGTCAACGCCCCTCCCCCCAACCAGCACCGCCTTCGTTCATGTACTTCCTCACTCCATCCTTCCACCTCTCATTCGGTCTACCTCTCCCTCTCTGTCCCTCCACCTCGCTCTTGTACACCCTCTTAGTCATTCTCTCGCTTTCCATACATTCCATATGGCCGAACCATCTCAAGTTGTTCCTTTTCACACTTTCCAGCACATCTACCTCCACACCACACCTCCTTCTTACTTCCTCATTAGTCTGTCTATCCCTCCATGTAACTCTGCAGGCACTCCTTAAGTAATTCATTTCCACTGCTCTTACTCTTGGTCTGAGTCTCTCAACCAACGTCCATGCTTCGCTTCCGTAAGTCAGTGTCGGGATTACCACACTGTCATGCAAGGACTTCTTCACTTCCATACTGACCACCCTATTTCTTGTTACTGCTTTTAGCATTCCTACAACCCTCTTCCCCTGTTGTACCCTCTCCCGCACTTCTTCATTCATAGTCCCATCTTTACTCAACACACTGCCCAGATACTTAAAAGAGTTGACGATCTCCATAGCCTGGCCGTTCAGCTTCACCTCACACTCTGTGACTTCACCCCTTTCGAAGACCATAACCTTGCTGTTCCCCGCATTTACCTTCAAATTCCGTTTTTCGCACACTGTTCCAAACTCATTTACCAGACCCTGCAACTCCCATTCATTATCACTCATCAGAACTGTATCATCCGCAAACATAATCTATGTCTATGTGAAATGCCCTATATGCAAACCTGGCAAACTTTAGTCGAGTACACTATGTTGTACAGTACAGTTGTTACTGTTGTTATAATGAACATTGTACAGTATTGTACTTGTAAGATCAAAACTATTATTGGTATATTCCATTATAACTACAGGTTCTGTTGTGTGTTTAGCACAACTTATTGATCTGTTGCATCAACCTGACTATAGCTGTGCTGAAGTACGTCGTATTGTTGTTGTTATTGTAACCCCAATATTACCTTTTATGGGAATTCCGCGGTGTCCAGGTAGTCCGCCACTTCTCCCGGGTGGGTCCAGAGATCTTTAACCCTTACTGTAACAGTGACGGATGAGAGCCGTTAGTAAAAAATAACTCGCCAGTACCAGCGACGGCTCTTAGCCGTCCATAATATGCGGTCCCTGTAACTGCCAGTATTGAGCGGTACTTGGTATCATGACTTGTACGCACTGCTCTGAGGCATTGACAACACTTCTCAGCTTGGTTCCAAGCTTCCACAGGCTAGCTGGGTCAGTGCTTCTCCAACTTTTGAGTTGGGAGGGTTTTCTCTCTTGCCTCTGAAGCCACTTTGGCCACACTGCCTGGTACTGGAGGGTATTTATGATAATACCCTCTGGTACAGTATGGGTTAAGTGAAGTGATATTGAAGTTATGTCTAAGCTGGGCAGTGGAGTATTAAGTGTTCTGTGTTGTCAGTGGGATGTTGACAGCAAAGACAAGAAGGGTTTTGAGTTGGATCTATTCTGTGTTTGTAATTTTGCAATGACGGGTGGTGACCGTACCTGATGCGTGAAAGTGTGACTCGGGTTTCTCTGGGAAGCGTGTCTTTTGTGTCTTAAATATCAAAGATGCCAACAGAGTGGGATGAACACAGCATGAGGAGGACGGACCTTTATTATAGTGAGCTGTGTTTCACTTGTTTCAGCTTTTGTCTTTGGTGGATAATATTCAAGGTTTTCTTATTCATTGCATCCAGTTTATGAAACTTTATACAGTATCATATTCAGGTTGGAGATACGATAGGCATCCAGTCTTTAAAAGATTAATTATCTTTCTAAATGTACGGTACCGGTACTGCTTTCTGTCAGTCACCAAGGCTTGGCTATGGCCTTTGTTGTTGTTCTTAGGGTTGTGATGTGCAATGTACACAGAGTAGGAATCTCCAGATATTTGCACAGGCGTTATTAGCGTTTGGACAGCTTTTGTATGTGGGAGAAGGGGTGTTGGAGAGAGAGGATGGCCTTTAGTTTCACATAGGACAAAAGTGGGCTAGGGTAGGCTTGACAAAGTCAAGCCCTCAATAATGATTATTTGTTTATTTATATATTTTATTCACATGCCAACTATTGGACAAATTTCAGCAATAACCATTTATATATTTAATGGGCTTAACCCCAGGCATTGTTATTTACCTTAACCTCTGAAGTGCGCATGGGGGTAATTAGACACCTCTCCCTGTGCGCATGTATTTGAGGTGTTTCCGTCACTAAAATATTCATTGTACCATTGATAGCATTAATACTTATCCATATGCGCCTATTATGGGTTGTTTATAAAGGTATTAACCTGAAACAACAATAAAACGAGTGAAAACAGCGTTTGGATGGTCAAAATCGCAGATATAGCCCGCGAGTTGTATAATGTATGGGTGAGGCAAGCTGCTTTCCCGCCAATTTCCCCCAAGGCCACTGAGACACAGTCGATCGATAGATACTCTCTCTCTCTCTCTTGCATTCGCTTGCTATCAGTGATGACCACACCCTCCAACCGGATTTCTAATGTTAGCACGAAAATATACCTCAGAATAAGGGAATAACAGGGAAAATAGGTGATAACTGAAGGAGAGGAGGAAAGTGGGGAAGGAGGGGAGGTAGAGGACTGAGATTTTGCATGGCCCAGGGGCCAAAAATAAAAATAAAAATAAAAAAAAACATTTTTTTTTCGATGTCAAAAGTTGATTTTTTTTTCTCACTCACTCTTAAGAGTCTCCCCGCAGTCCGCCGGGGGAACTCTTAAGAGTCTCCCGGCAGTTCCCGGGTTAATGAACTATATTATGTCAGGTATATTGATGTATTGGATCTGTAGCTTAAAGTTATCCATTCCTCTGATTACAGCATCATGGAAGCGAAACCGGTTAAACCAGGACTGAAGCGAAAAGTACCTGGTACACCAAAACACCTGGTGCAGCAAAATCACCTGATGTAGCAAAAACGCCTGGTGCAGCAAAAACGCCCGGTGCAGCAAAAACACCCGGTGCAGCAAAATCACCTGCTGTAGCAAAAACACCTGGTGCAGCAAAAACACCTGGTGCCACAAAAAAAGTGCTTGTGAAATCAACTACCAAAACACCTGTGATTGCACCCAAGTCGGCATCAGGAAGTAAGCCGCCTGTGAAAGCAGCAGGGAAGCCGAAGATACCTATTTCTGCTCCACCACCTGATCCCAAGCCATTAACCGAGATGCCAGTCAAACCTAAAGTACCTAATTCAGCACCAAAATCTGATGTCAAACCAAAACTGGAAGCTAAAAAGGGCCCTGCCCCTGTTAAAAAAGAAAGCAATGATAAAAAAATTGCTAAGAAACCACTGAAGAATGTGGGACGTCTGACTAGCCCCCTTGCAGAGAGGGGTCGTGGCCGGGGCCGAAGACAGGGTACTAAACGAATCCGCGGAAACATTCGTGGTGGATTTATTAGCAGTGGTGTACAAAGGGGTCGAGAGGGCCCTGGAGCAAGGGTCGAGGGGGCCCTGGAAGCAAGGGTCGAGGGGGCCCTGGAATCCTGGGGGGACGTCTGGGAACTCAGGTCAAAGGAGAAGTCAAACAGAGTTTGCCTTGATTATATCCGCAACTCATGCAAGTTTGGCGAGGGTTGTCGCTTTTTCCATCCTCCACCTGAGGAGGTACTTGGAGATAACCAGAAGCAATTGGCTTGGTTCATCTTTTGTCAAGATCACCGCAAAGGAATCTGTGACCGTATGGACTGCAGGTTAGTAGTACACGCGACATCTTGGCATCTAACACTATATCAATTGTAAGTTATTTAGGGTAATATTTGGTATATTTTATGTTGATGTTATGAACTTGAAGTATAATCATCTAGAAGTAATATTTATTGGTTTGGATGTTCATATAGAGGGTGTATAATATTTTGAGCATTTGTTCATAATATGACCTAGTGCAGTACTATAACTGTAACTCTTACTATATCATATTATTTTGATTGGCTTGTTCTCGGTGTCACATCATAAAATACCATACACAATTATAATTAGGGCCTCAAGCAGCCTTTGGTTTGCTGAGAAGGATACTTTTGCTTATGTAGAGCAGCTTTCATGGCCTCGGGTCGTGGCATGGTGGCTGCTGATCGAAGGGTCGGCAGTTCAATCCCAGGCCATGCCATTGGTAGGTATCAAGAGTTTGGGCAGCTCGATCTAGCAATTTGTGGTAAATGTCCAGTTAAGTCCCTGTAACAAGGGCACGCCCTAGCCTTTTCAATCAAGGTAGTGTACGGCGTTAAAAACTGTATCATCAGATCCTTCTTGAATGTGTCCTCACATATGGAGTAATTATCACAATCTTTAAGTAATCATTCAGCCACTCATATGTCCTTGATAAGAACATACAAAACGGAAATCTGTAAGAGGCTGTTGCTACTTACTAATAGATGATCATGCTTCATCATCCCTTGCAGAACATGTTACTGTCTCGTGTACTGGTACTATATCTCATGGAAGAAAATGGAATCCAGTACACTATCATGTTCGATGTTTCAGTTTTGTATACCGGTAGCGTATCTCACGTAAGAAAATGGAATGCACAATGTTTCAATGAACTGATGTAAGAGCTAAACTTTAAATCAGTGGCTCTATCCAACATTGGTAAAGAGAGGTAAAGTGGCAAGGAACACGCTTCTTACAGCAGGAGGGGGAGGGGGAGGGGGGGGAGGGGGGGGGGAGGGGAGGGAGGTATAATGGGGGGGGAGGGAGGGGGAGGGGGCATAACATAGATAAATACATAAACACGAATTATATTATATATATGTATATATATATATATATATATATATATATATATATATATATTATATCAATCTACAATTAGAAAAATAAAATAAAAATAAAAATAACCTTCCCCACCAAAAAAAAAGAAAAAAAAAAATATATATATATATATATGGGGGGAGGGGGAAGGGGAGGGGGAGGGAGGGGGGGAGGGGAGGGGGAGGGAGGTATAATGGGGGGGAGGGAGGGGGAGGGGGAGGGAGGGGAGGGGGGGAGGGGAGGGGGGAGGGGAGGGAGGGGATGGAGGTATAATGGGGGGAGGGAGGGGGAGGGGGCATAACAGATAAATTCATAAACACGAATTATATTATATATATAGATTATAGATTATATATAATTATATATATAATAATATATATATTATATATATATATATATATATATATATAATATATATAATAATTATATATATATATATATATATATATATATATATATATATATATATATATATATATAATTATATATAATAAGAGTTTGTGGTGGGGGACATTTATGTTGGGTATAATAATAAATAATAATAAATAATAAATAATAATAATAATAATAATAATAATAATAATAATAATAATAAATTATAATATAATAAAGCAAAAATATAAATGAAATACAAATATAAATGAAATACAAATATAAATACTTTTTTATGGGTGATCCCATACACAGGAATAACAGGTATAATAATAAATAATAATAATACAAATAATAAAATAGGCCTAAACACAAAAATAATAAAAATAATAAAATGGTGGTGGTGGTGGTGGAGATGGTGGTGGTGTTGGTGGAGATGGTGGTGGTGTTGACACAAATTGGGTTGGGTTCATTTTCTGACCTGACCCACGGTCAGAAAAGGGACCCTACCCTATTGGTGTCAACACCACCACCATCTCCACCAACACCACCACCATCTCCACCACCACCACCACCCCGACCATCACCACCACCACCATCATCACCACCACCATCACCACCACCACCACCACCACCACCATCTCCACCACCACCACCACCACCAAAAATGTTGACTGTACTTACTCACACTGCTGAGATTCCCTCGTGGCCACCAAGCCGTATATGTAGAGTGCTTTTGCCCATAAAAAACTTACCTCCCAAGCACTTTCCACCAATAAATTATCGAGCAAAAATGCAAGCACTTTCCACCACTAAATTATCGAGCAAAAATGCACAGGGCTGAGGGAGCATGGCGACATATGCTCGACCAGTAATGAAAGTTTTTTCACTAAGAAACACTAATACAAGGTAAGATACACTACTTGAACGGATAAATAGCAATATAATTGACTGATATTTATATGAAAGTGTTCCACAAACAAGCAAAACGTTTGGCAAAAAGCATGGCCCCTCGTGGGCTCCACCACCTTGGTCACGTAGCCTACACCAGAGAATGCTCGACCAGTAATAAAAGTGTTTTCACTATAAACACTTATACAAGTAAAATACACTACTTCAAGTGATAAATAGCAATATAATTGACTCAATATGGTATGAAAGTGATCCACAAACAAGCGAAACCATGGCCCCTCGTGGAGCCCACCTTGGTCACGTACACCAGACTAGCAAAACACTTCACTAACATGGTTTTTATACCCTAAATAAGAATAACACAATAATCCATCGATAACCCAACGATATAGCACTTCGTTTGGGTTATATTAGGGCGGTAATACCAGCCAGGCTGGGTAAAATGGAGGCCCCTTGGTTTAAAGGGCTGCACACACCCACCTACTAGGCTGGCTGATGGGAAGAAACTGACTCTCTCTACCACCGCGGGGCCCTCACAGGGACGCTAGGGGGTTGCTAGATTTTTCCACATGTACATCTAACTTATCAGACTTACCAGCCAAAAAACCGGCTCAATTGCGTCATAAACTTATTTTCTAGCAATATAATAAGTCCATATGACGCGATCGCGTCATATGTGTTTTTGGTTCACTCTGCCATATGACTCGATCGCGTCATATATGTCTGGGAGAGTTAACAATGTATAAAACAAATTTAAAAGTTAGTCAGAAAAGTGTAGGTTAACAAGAAAAGTAGTATGACTAAGGGAAGAAAGATATAATATACAGTATATGGAAAACATGTAAATTTATAGAATCATGCCCAATCGCTTAGGAATTGAAAACAATAAAAGTACAATAATATCCTCATCATCATCAGGGGGGGTTATTTAGGGTCGCCGTTAGTCTGGGTGACGGTCTGGTAATAGGGGTGGTTGTGGTGGTTGTGGCTTTGACCTTGGTGGTTCACTTTCACTTTGGAAGGGAGGGGTGGATATACCGTTAGGTCTGTCGTTAGGAATGTGGGTCTGGGGGCGAGCTGGCCCGGGGCCAGTTTTGGAGGGGGGTCTAAGTGGTTTCGGTCGGGGGTAGTGATAGGGGGGTTTTAAAGATGAAACGGGCAGGTCGAGTCGGGGTTGTTGTTGCGGAAGAGGTTGGTGCTGGGGAGGGGTTGAATTGTGTAGAGAGTTGTGGTCGTGAGTGGGGTTTGGGGAAGGGAGAGTAAGGCTGAAGGTTGAGAGTTTACTATGATCGGGTAGTTTGGAGGTTTGGGGTGTGGGGATTTGATAGGGAGATGGTGGGGGGGGGTCTGGGCAGGCAGGGTTGTGGTTTGAGAGGGGTTGACTTTGGACTGATTTTATTTTCGGGAGAGACATGGATGGGATTTCGAGGAGTGGTTGAAGTTGAGGGGTTGATTATGTTGTTTGGGGCGAGAGAGAGAGAGTATTTTGGGGTTTAGCCAAGGTGGAAAAAGTTTTGTGGTTGGATTGGGATGGGAGTGGTATTTTGTCGAGCGGGATCTTTGGGGGTGGAATTTGGGGCGGGTGGGGTAACGGTGAAGAGGGGGTTAAGATAGGGGGGAAAGAGGAGGTAGGGGTTATGTACGGGGGTGATTGTTCGTTCTGAATGTGGTCGTGAGAGGTTAGGCTGGCAGGGTGGGAATTGGTGGAGGTTGAAAGTTTAGCTGGGCTCATGATGGTGGGGGACCGACTGGTGAGCAGGTGTTCGGTACGCATGAGGGGGGGGGGAAATCACTTTGGGGGGGGGGTCACGCGTGAGGGGGGGATTAACGGCGCGTGTGGGAGGATCAGAGTGGTGGGGTGTGTCGGTGGCAGTGACGGTTTGTTTAGAGGTTATATGGGATTGGTGGGTTTGTCTGTCATGAGGGGATGAGTCAAGTGTGGGGTTTTGAAGTTTATTAGGGGTGTGAATTGTGGGGGGGTGGAAGGGAGCTACTGACGGAAAACTGTCACAAGGGAAATTTTGTTGGTGGGGGAATAGCTGAGCATTTCTGGGGGAAGGGGGGGAACATGGTTGGGTCCCTAGGTCGTCACGCATGAGGGGAGG
Source organism: Paralithodes platypus (assembly GCA_032716605.1). NCBI lineage: Eukaryota > Metazoa > Arthropoda > Malacostraca > Decapoda > Lithodidae > Paralithodes > Paralithodes platypus. The sequence continues at coordinate 21,968,051 of CM064577.1, read as the reverse complement.
ATTAACGGCGCGTGTGGGAGGGTCAGGGTGGTGAGAGGTGAGCGAGTTAGAAAACGGGATTTGTTGGGGGGACTGCGGAGGGTTGGTGGGGGAAGAGTTAGGTGTGGAACAGGGGTTATTGGTAGAGGACTGATGTATTGATTTGGAGTTGTTAACAGGACGAATTTGGGGAATTTTCTTGGTGTCAGTCTCGGTCTGGTTAAAGGTTATGTGGGACTGGGGAGGATTAGTGGGGGCAGAGTTAGGCATAGGGCATGGGTTATTGAGGGAGGAGTGATGTACTGATTTGGGGTTGTTAACAGGACAAGTTTGGGGAATTTTCTTGGTGGCAGTCTCGGTCTGGTTAGAGGTTATCTGGGACTGGTCAGTTTGTTTGACATGAGAGGGCGAGTCAAGTGTGGGGTTTTGAAGTTTTCTAGGGGTGAGAATTGTGTGGGGGTGGAAGGGAGCTACTGACGGAAAACTGTCACAAGGGGGATTTTGTTGTTTGTGGAATAGCTGAACATTTCTGGGGGCATGGGGAAAACATGTTTTGGTACATAGGTAGGCATAGCTAGAAAACGGGGCTTGTTGGGGGGACTGCGGAGGGTTGGTGGGGGAAGAGTTAGGTGTAGAACAAGGGTTATTGGTAGAGGACTGATGTATTGATTTGGGGTTGTTAACAGGACGAATTTTGGGAATTTTCTTGGTGGCAGTCACGGTCTGGTTAGAGGTTATCTGGGACTGGTGAGTTTGTTTGACATGCATAGAAAAAGGATGGGGTTTATGGGGTAGCACAATTGATGGAAGATGATCGTTGGTGGATGGCTGGGCAGGTGAAAATTTAGGGATGGTCAGAGAGGATAGAGGCAAGGAAGAGTGCACTGGGGTTGGACTTTCACCGGAAGTCATTTTGGAAGGGTGCACGGAGTCTTGGATAGGGGCTGAAGGGTTGGATAGGGGATTCATCGAACTGAGTAGGCATTCTTCTCTGATGAAGAGCATATGTTCTTCGAATAAGCCATACGGGTCGAGATGGGCGGTGATGTGGGGTGGGAGGATGTTTAATAATGCGGTGAATAAGAGTTCATTTTGTTGATCGTAATCTTCATAGCTATACGTGGTCCTCACGTATCTGTAGAGTTGTATGAGGGTCACATTTATATCCCCTTCATACTTGATCTCGTCGACTTTTATTATTTTGGGGGCGACGGGGGAACCCAAAAGTGGATCTAAGGTCCGGATCACGAGGGATCGAAACTGGTTCCAGGTAAGCTCTGGCGTACACTGTTTCATAATTTGGCGAAGAAAATCGTTCCAGGTAAGCTTATCAACAATTTGGGAAACGGCTTCTCCCAACTGTATAATGTGCGAAAATGCAACGGCGATTTTGTCGCGGTCATTTTGAAATGCCACATCGTACACTGGCTTTATTATGTCTAAGTAAGTGGCGATATCATACGTGTTTCCATCATACTTGAGAATGTGTGTGAGTAGCTGCCAATTTTGCGATGTTCCCATGCTTCTACTGTTCCAAACTTGCAGTGTAATGCAACCTTTTATCCGAATCAAGAACCACCGCTGCTGCCAATGTTATGCCCTGTTTTTCTACAGGATTAACTTGGGTAATGTGAGTTCTAAAGGACTGGGTATATAAGGCTGCATGCACAATACAAGATATGAGGAATAGAGAACACAAAGAAACACATGGTAGCAAGTTACACGATCACGTTTATTTATATACCACTGCAGAATACTCGTGTAAGACAATATAATAGAATCGAACAACACTAGCATAAGTGGATCTGGATGGAGCCTAGTCTCCCACTTCCAACGTTCAGGTATTAATCTTCTGATCACTGGCTTTAATTCAACAGGTTTATATACCGAAGACCCTCAATGTTACTTATAGAATCATATTCACTGTTAGATATATTACTGGTAGCTCTGGTGCACAAGTAGTAGTTCACAGACTAGATTAGACACGCGTATTTTAGAGCACGGGAATTCTAGTAACCTCAGGGGGTACTGATCTAAGTTTTATATTCTTGTCTCAGAAATACATAGAACGCAAATCAGTGGGCGAACATTCAGATATCACTAGGGTTTCCTTCTAGGTAATAATATCTGGGTATATGGTTGATTACGAGAGTTAGTATCGCCTGTTAATTAATGAACACTGATACGCTTAGCACTTCCTAATTGAATGGTTATATGAATTATACTGGGGCAAAGAGATAGCCACTTCGTAGAAATATTAATTAGTGAATCTCTAAACAGCACTGTAACATGTAGTACTGATAAAGGGAATCTTGGGTAGTATCTGATGGGTCCTGGTTATCTTGCGTCCATGATGTTGGGGGCTAACGACTGGTTCCGCGGCCGTCCAGGGGGTCCATATGTGTGAAGTTCTCAAATACGTGGACAGGTCCTTCTATCCAAATCTGCCACGGAGTCTGCCGGCTCTGGAATCTCTCAACTCCGGAACAACACAAGGGCAGAGCTAGAGGTTAACTTCAGGGTAGTGACCACTGGTTGGTGTCTAGCTTTCAACTGATTTGACTGGGGGCGGGAGCTAGGTTTATAGGCTCGGTTCTGGACCCTGTAGACAGTAGGGATATCGAGTCTTATGGACTTATTTGAGCTCTCAATAGATATGGGGACTAGGTAAGATGGTGATTACTATTGTGGCACATGGCTATAGGAAGCCTTCATATTTTAATATAACTGAGCCTTAGTAAGAGGTACTATTTTGGCTATACTGGAAGTATTTAGGGGAGAGAGACTGGATCTACTTTGCGAGGAGGATGGGGACAGCTGTGATAGGAGCGTCTCTCTTAGATTGTTCAATCTTCATTCTATGGTATAGCTGAGGTGCTAATTTAGTGCTAATTTAGTGCTAATTTAGTGCTAATTTAGGTGCTAATTTAGGTATGCAAGAAAGGTAAATGGTTTATTGTGAGTTAATAGAGGTTAGTAAAGGTGTTAGTCATGCATGGTTAGTTCATTGATAGGAAGAATTCCTGTGCTACCTGGCAATGACTCAGAAGTCAAAACAGGGGCCAGGTATACCTCCGCGGGGGTGGGGGTCTCCCTCCTCGGGTGGGTAAAAAGGGGTAGCTGGACGCCCTTTCTCTGGGATAGTCGTCCGGCGGCTGTGGCTATGGGCTTGCCATATCACCAGTGTTTGTAATAACCCTCTGTGTATGAGACAGATGTGGGTGTCCTTAATACCAAAACCGAAGGTGCCTTGGCTAGCTGGTTTTACTCGGCTGGTTGTTAATTGTAGGGTTTGCTGGATATGGTGGAGACTGGGTTGCTAACTCTGCCACATTTATCTGGAAGTATGGCAATAAAAGTTAGTTACTGGTGAGGCGGCTAGCCTCGCACCGACGACCATTGGGTGCAGGGTTGTGAATGGGTTGTAAGAGAATAGATTGCATGCAAGGGGTTAGTAAAGTTCTAATGTTGTTCTGGCCTACTAAGTGAAGGTAGGCTGGATAGGAGTATATATATAAAAGGTTGGAGAGCGTTAGCAACGGAAAATTCAAGGATCTTCAAGAGGTATGAGAGAGAGGCTAGGTCGGACAAGAGTAGAGAAGCGCGGGGTCTTATAATGAGAGGGGAGGAGTTCAGGGGGGCTATAGGGGAATTTGACCCTAAGGTCTCTGGGCGTGGGGGTGGCATTAGGCTGCAGTTGATATTGGAGTTTGAAAAGGCAGTGGAAGTACGTTAGCCAAATGCTACCGGGGAATGCAACTATGGGGTGGTATATGAGTCTGGAAAAGATAGAATTATATGGTCAGTGTTACGGTTGGATCGGCAATACATATTCGGGATTCTTGATCGTAGGACAGAAATGGCTTAAGTGACAACGACACGCTCGATTCCAGTCCCAAATACTATATGCTCCAGACAACAAAAGCACCAACGCCCTACAGAGTTATCGTCTACGGTAACGAGGTACCTTAACTCGGCGAAAGTGTACAACAGGGGTAGGCTATGAGGCTAAACTCCCTCAGACATTTATAGGTTACGTTATTACTAAAGAAATGCAATACTCAAGACACTACGTTAATATTAAGCCTCTAATAATGTAGAATAGAAGCAGGCTAAAGGTATGACAGTGAAAGGCTAAATGACAAATGTACACGCCTACTTGAAAGCGCGTGCACTACAATAACTGTCCCCTACTAACATGCACTAGCATGTAGCATACAAGATGTTCATGATCCAGTAGATACCTAATAATACACATGGGAGGAACATAAATAGTAGTCACTTATTATAATAATGAATCTATACTTGGAATAACTAAAAGGTTGCAGGCAACAGTACTGCGCCGGTAGCCTACTACCGCATAGGCTACTTCGCTTCTCTCACTCTGTCTCCCCTCCGAGTCCGTATGCGCCCTACGCAACAGAACTCCGGACACAGCAGCAAAACGACAGTGCAGTTAATTGATACATGAAAGTATTAATAGTGTTGTCTTGTGTGTGAGTAATGTGTATTGTAAAGGGTTACATACATATACTTAACCCTCCAGCCCCGGCTATGTATTATATATATATTCCTCGAAACCCGGGTGTTTTAGCCGAAAAACGTCTAGGCTAGGCTACCGTATATTCGTTAATCAGACTGCTTCCCGCATTCCCGCACATCCCCAAGCGTAGCTGTGTTATTTACCTGTAGAATGGCATTAAGTAGAGCTCTCTAAGTCAACTGGTTGAGCTGTGATGATGATTTCATTGGAGATAACTTTATGGCCAAAACAGCCACTTTACACCACTTTTCGATACTTAACAACAACATACAGGCACACACGAACAAGCGACGCTCTCCTTCTTGTGGCCGGAGATGCGGGGCGACGGTCCAACCGGCTGTTGTTTACATGCGTCGGACCGACGCCTCGCACACGAAGCTCACAGGCTTTCAACCACTGGGCGTTCAAGAGACCATCCGGGTACCTGTTATATGCTTTTTTATGGGCGTTCAAGAGCCCTTCCGTGGTGAGAGGGTTAAAGAGAGCTGCAATGCATAGTAAAATAAAGATATATCCCACTCATCATCCCCATGTGTTCTAGCTAGCAGGCCAAGTCACAGGAACAACGAGTCCCAGCACCGAAAGCGAGAACCCAGGAGAAGACTGTAGAGAACACAAGGACAGATAAATTACGTTACTCTACTATACCGGCACTACGAGCGAGCTGTAGTCTCGGGTGCTCCTGGCTCGGTATGCAAATCAAGGCTAAGTCCTCGTCCCTCTACAGACAACTCCTGGGCATGGTCGGGCTCTTACACATGGCACCAGTCTAGTCACAAATGGGATGATGAGCGGGGCATATAACTCGTGAACATGTAGAACGTTCACCAACTATCCTCATCAAGAAGATCGCTGTTCACATTAACCCCTTAAATCTAATACATGTAAATATATGCTTGTCCTAAGAGTAATACGAGAGGTGAGTGCTGAAACTCCTTTAGGACTCAAGGGAAGGTTATGCATTTAAATAGAGAGAAGAATGAAATGAGAGTAATGTCGTCAGAGAGAAAGAGTGCAACAGTGAGAAGTTGGGAGAGAGGGCAAGGGATGTTAGAATCTCAAAGGTTCTAGGCAACCTGGTCATGGAACACGCAGCCAGCCTCCAGGCAGTGTGCTGTACGACAACATGGGCCCAGCCCAGGCACCGTAGGCAGGCAACAATGGACTACCAACCCTGTCGCGCCTAGCTATAAGCGCAGGGCTGCCAACCAGTCCATACGCTGGCAACCCACCGGCAGCGTGGCGCGTTGCTACCCTCTTGCTCTGAAGCCTAACTCACTCTCTCTCTCTGAACTCCCATTGTCTTATCTATCAACTTCTCTATTGATACTACATATTAAATGGAAGGTCTCGACATGGCTTAAAACAAAACCCACCACTGGTTAGCACATGACGAGACCTTTGCAGAGATACAAAGAACATAGTTATAAGTTGTCACACTCAATATACATTGCGGCTGACGGTAGCCAGATCACGAGCGGTACAGTCGAGTACCAAGGAGTACAATCAGGTTGCGTTGCCAAGCACTGGGGTGCGTCACATTAGTCCGAGGGGTTATGGATACTATTAGTTGGCCCTGGGAACTGCGTTTTCTATGAAATATGTATACCAAACAAAGCGGCAGTTCGTAGGGGTACTTAGTTATTGTTTCGAGGTACTTATGACAGATACTGGTAACAAGGTTATCTATACAATCTCTGGTTGGGGTAAGAGGTGTATGACACGAAGCAAATTGGCGTAGTGTGGACTGTGGATACGAAGGAGGCAAGTGGAAGACGTATGACAATTGTGGAAAAGTAAATGGAAAAAGGTGAACACAATGGCGGATAAAGATACTTAACCTAAGGATTGAATACATATATTTATGGGGCGATGGGTCTTCAGAAAGCTTAGTCTGGCAAGACAAGATGTTAGGGAATGTTAATATTAATACTTAAACTAAGGATTGCATACATCGATGAACGACGACATTATAGTCGTTGTCCTAATAAGGTGATGAAACCTGGTTGATCTGTACTTGGCACAATACGACACAAGGACAGTGCCGCTATGTCGTATCAATACTGGTGGCAGTTAATATTATAGAGACACTTAGTTACTAGAGGAACAATGCAAGGGGGCGACTGAGCACGGGTTACATATATCTATACTCGTCATGGGAAATGATATACGAGGTCTAGGGACAGGCGTGGGTGTTTTAACTTCTAAGATATATAACATCTACTTCTCGGATGTAAGAACATACATAGATATAATTATGGCTGTCTGATGTGTTGGCATTGGCTCAACGTCGGGACAGGGCATGGGTGTTTTTAATATGAATGTATATTCCTGTTCATCATCTTTGTAGTTAGGAGTGTAGGACACGAGGGGGTAGTGTACGTGAGGTGTGGAAAAATGGTCAGTTTAGGAGGGGTATCTAGGTGCAGCCTGGAGCTGCTTAGCCCTGCGGGCTTGGGCCTGTCTGAATTGGCTGGCTCGGTCAGCTGGTCCTTGCGTTCTGTGGACCTTTCCTTTGGGTGTTTCTGTGTGGTGTTCGTTCGTGGCTTCTGTGGTGGGCTTCTCGTTCTGGGGCATTTTATTATACCTCGGTCGTTGTGTTGGACAAAACTCAGGTTGAAACTTCTTGACTCTTATTCCGTACACATTTGTATAAAATAACATTGATGTTTTTTTTTATAATGATAAATGATTAAATGACCAAATTACTATAAATAAAAACATATTTACGAAAAAGGGTACGCATATTATAAAAATGTTACCCATAACAATAGTTTTCTATCGCACTCGTTCAATAATAGAAAATGCATTTAAAAGGTAAACTACAGCAATTTTGTATATATAAAAAACGCACATAGTCAACTGAAAACAGATAGGCTATAATAATAATAATAATAATGGCTACTTAACTGTTACTTATTACTTATTGAATAAATAATACAACATTGAAAACAGTTAATTGTTCTTATTACTTATTTAATAAGTAATACAACATTGAAAACAGTTACTTAATTAATTGTTAGGCCTACTTTTCAAATTATTCTAAAAACTAAAATACATTAAGTATACTTAAGGGGACATGGGCCGGTTTTCTGGACCACTTTCTCCCTCATGTTTAGCCCCATTAGTTTTCAGATGTTGAGATGTTTGCCCATTAGTAGTCGATTTTAAGACCTTTCGCCCCATTTCTACGTCAATATTTAGACCTTTCGTGCTATTTAGGTGTCAATTTTTTCCCTGGCGAACGGTAGTGAGCTTGTAATTTTGGAAGAATCGGCCTTCGGCCGGGAAATTTAGGCTACAAATTAATCTAGAAGGGGGATCTAATGGATGTTATATTTTTTTAATTTGATGGAGGTCTAGGGAGGAAACTAGAAAAATAATGAATAGGCCTACATGCAAAAATCGCCCAAAAAGTGAACCATCCCCCCCAATGTAAGAATCCGAAAACGGCAGAGAATGAAGGCTATGGTGAGGTTTGATTTGCAGGCAGTTCTTGGGCGGCGTAATGTGCAGGGTTTTTACTAGTCATTTGTTATTCGATTAACCCGGCAAGCGCGATAGGCCTCACGGAAGGCTTCCTATAGGGAACGCGATAGGCCTCACGGAAGCAAGACCATAAAAAAAGCCTTCCAAAAAAAAAAAAGGGCCTATCAAAACAAAGGATTTTGTCTCTAGGTGAGATAATTCCCCTCTAGTACTCATCCATGTGTTTCTCACCCCTCCCCCTCCCCTCCTTCCCCACCTTATTCCCCCCTCCCCCCCTCCTCAATTATCACCTATTTATCCTCTTATTATCATCATTTATCGGTTATTTTTCTCTCCCGCGATAATGTAGCACAAGGGGGTTGCATAAAAGATCGTTATGCAACACCCAGACACCGGCACACACTGCCCCGCTCGTCTCAGTTGACTCCCAGACAGCGAGAGGGGAGGGCTGCCTGTGGCTCTCTCTCGCCTGAGATTATGACCGGGTGGCCAATATCTTCGTTTTTCACCACCCAAATGCTTTTCCCACTTATTTTAGCACTCTTGAAGGTTCATATATACATCATATATGTAAAATAAAAGCATACCGAAAACAAATAATGCTTTATATTGTAAATATAACGAATTCTGTCAGAATCCAGGGCTAGAAATGCACAAATAACTACCCTAGCACCTAGGTCTATATCGCGCTTGTCAGGTTAAGGGAGCCCACCTCGTTTTTTTTTCTCTCTTTCTCTCTCTCTCTCTTTGGCTTGTATACATTCGGCCCCATTCAGCCTACTGTTTGGGTGTGAGGTGAGGTTGAACAGTCAGGTTATGGAGAATGTCAGCTCATTTAAGTATTTGGGCAGTGTGTTGAGTAAAGATGGGAGTATGGATGAAGAAGTGCAGGAGAGGGTGCAACAGGGGAAGAGGGTTGTAGGAACGCTGAAAGCAGTAACAAGAAATAGGGTGTTCAGCATGGAAGAAAGATTTCCTTGCATGATAGTGTGGTAATCCTGACATTGACATATGGGAGTGAAGCATGGACGTTGTTGGAGAGACACAAACCAAGAGTGAGAGCTGGGGTGGAATGAGTTACTTGAGAAGTGCGTGTGGAGTTACATGGAGGGATAGACAGACGAATGAGGAAGTACAAGAGCGGTGTGGTGTGGATGTAGATGTGCTGGAAAGTGTGAAAAGGAACACCTTGAGATGGTTCGGCCATGTATGGGAAGCTAGAGAATGACTAAGAGAGTGTACGAGAGTGAAGTGGAAGGACAGAGGGGAGAGGTAGACCAAGATATAGGTGGAAGGATGGAGTTAAGAAGTATATATGCATGAAAGCGGTGAAGGATGGGAGGATAGGCGTTGACTGACTTGCGACAGATGTTCATGGGGGCGATTCATTCGTGGCCACCCCTTCGAGGATCATGGCGTCTGGCAATAGATAGAAAGAAGACGTTCACCCTATTAGTTTGGCCATTTTAAGTCCTTTCGCCCCATTTCTTTGTTAATTGTAATACCTTTAATATATGCTATTTACTGTAGGTGTCAATATTTTCATGGCAAGCAAAAGCAAGCCTACAATTTAGGAGGAATTTGTCTACCAAAAAATGCACAAATTTATCTGGAAGGAGGGTCTTGGGAGTATTTTTGCAATGGAGGACTAGGAAGGAACATTTACACACACACACACACACACCAATAAAGTGTAAAGTGGTGTGTTGGGGTACAAAGCTATGTCTTAGTATTAAATCTTCTGTATTTTTATTGGTCATAGAAAACCCAATGATAATATGTTGATACAAGACGGCAAGGAAAAAAGATGTGTCTTGTTTTCCCAAGTGGAAATTTGACTAGCAATCAAAAGGCAATCGAATCTCAAGACAGGGATTACTCTAATTATTCGTAACTGATATGCTGGGGTATGGGGGAGGACTCAGTGATTCTCTAACTGTGGGGAACTTTAGGAGGGACGTAAGTCTGTTCCTTCTGGCTGGAGTCTGGATAGTCTTTAGTCTTGGTGGCTGTAATAGTATCCTGGGACTTCGATCTTTTTGGTGTCAGGAAAGTCCTTCTTTTACTTATGTTTGTGTGGGCAGCTACGAGCCTATCGCTTCTGGTTTCGGACCCTGCAATATGGTTGGCGTTGATGAAGATCCTGGTTAATTTCTGGCTTGGGCAGCTTCTATAGCCTACCGCTTCTGGTCTCACACCCAGCATTGTTAGTTTAGGCAGCTTCGAGCCTACCGCTTCAGGCCTTGTACCCAGCTTGTTTAGCAGCGTCCAGCCTATAACCTCTCTGACCAAAAGTCGGATTTTTCCGGAAGTTATTGATAGTTTGGTCAGGGTGGCTGAGGTAATGTCTGTTTTTGCTGCTATCCTGGTGGTGGTGTTGAAGACAAGATCTTCCTAGAGGGACAGTGGTGCTGGAGTGGGGGTTATGCCGGGTGAGAAGGGTGTATTGATGTAGGTGATGAGGGGGACTTATATGCCTTTGTTGCTCGGGAGCTGGAGTGGAGGTGAGGCTTGTTATTTTTATATCATGCATATTATTATTACCACAGACTCACCTATCTTATTCTTGTGTATAAATATATGCATCTCCTGTTCTGAATGCAATATTTATCTTGTTCCTACCCTGTGCATGCATATATTGAATACCCTATTCTTCCCATTTGGTGAACCTAAACTAACTATTTTAGCCCAACATAACATATTGTATTGCTACATTGGGGCAACTATAAATTTCATGTCCTCTTCCTTCACAGTAGTGGTCATATTATTCAAGTATATGACATTACTTCTTTATATGTCAGTAAACAAATGTTTTCATACTATAGTCGGTCTTATTTCAGATAAGTCAGTAAGGGATAGTCATGTGGCAGATTGTGACAGGTAGGCTATATAGATGAAGAAATTGGGTTTTGGAAGCAATGACATTGACAAAGTTCTCTGTACCCCAATAGGATATAATTGATAGATCAGAAGATAGGTGTGCTATGGGCTATGGCCTCATCATGTGAATTTTAAAGTAACTGCATGCATGGTGAGTCATTGCATAAATCTACTTGAAAAGCATAAGGTGCAGTCATCAGCATAGGAGTGGATAGGACTAGAGGTACATTTGGTAAGATCATTAATATACAGGTATATTAGAAAAAAAGAGCTGGGGACCAACTCTAGCGTACCGAAGGACTAGGGGTGATATGATTGAAACATATAAAATCCTATGTGGTGTGTATGACCCAAATGTGTGTGAGGACATATGCACCCTCAGACAGGATTCTAGAACAAGAGGACACACCAAGAAAATCTACAAACTAAGAACCATCAACAGAAAAAGAACCCTTTCTGCCGCAGAGTGGTGAATTATTAGAATGATCTACCAGAACATGTGGTTGCCTCAGAATCTGTAAGCAAAATTGAAAAAAGGTTGGATCAAACGTGGCGCACCAAGAAATAAAATGTAATTAAAAAGAACACATAAAAAGAGCAAATAACACATCGACCACCACCCCGGTACTAGCTAGTGAGTTTAATATAGAGCTGGAGACACATGCTGAATAAGCCTCTTCCAGATCATCGTCTGAGAGTATCTGTGAGAGACCAGACAGAACCCTGCATGAGGAACACTGAAGTTAATAAGTTGCAGAAGTGAGTAATGGCTGTCCAAAAATGCAACTATGGAACTACCAGAACGAAAATTGGAGGTAAAGGCACAGATGAAGGGATAGAAACCGAAGGAGGGCAGATTAGAAATAAGACATTTGTACCAGACTCGATCGAAGGCTTTTGATATGTCGAGCACAATACAAAAGTTTCACCGAAGTCCCGAAATACTTACCAGTGTCTCTGTTTTATTATGTTTAGCAGATATAATGCTGAATAGGAGATATAGCAGAAACGCTGAAGGAGGCATCTCAACTCATGTTTTTTGTGACTCCCAAAAATCTAGAATATACAGTACATGTGGTTGCCTCAGAATCTGTAAGCAAAATTGAAAAAGGTTGGATCAAACGTGGCGCACCAAGAAATAAAATTGAATTACAAAGAACACATAAAAAGAGCAAATAACACATCGACCACCACCCCGGTACTAGCTAGTGAGTTTAATATAGAGCTGGAGACACAGGCTGAATAAGCCTCTTCCAGATCATCGTCTGAGAGTATCTGTGAGAGACCAGACAGAACCCTGCATGAGGAACACTGAAGTTAATAAGTTGCAGAAGTGAGTAATGGCTGTCCAAAAATGCAACTATGGAACTACCAGAACGAAAATTGGAGGTAAAAGCACAGATGAAGGGATAGAAACCGAAGGAGGGCAGATTAGAAATAAGATATTTGTACCAGACTCGATCGAAGGCTTTTGATATGTCGAGCACAATACAAAAGTTTCACCGAAGTCCCGAAATACTTACCAGTGTCTCTGTTTTATTATGTTTAGCAGATATAATGCTGAATAGGAGATATAGCAGAAACGCTGAAGGAGGCATCTCAACTTATGTTTTTTGTGACTCCCAAAAATCTAGAATATACAGTACTGTACTTTCATAATATAGGTGCATCTCATCACTTGCTAGTTTAGTCGGCATCTTTACGCTTGCAGAGAGACTCGACACCAGTAGGGTTTATAATGCATCAACCTTCACCTTCACCGGTCTCATAGTAGCCCTTTACGGAAGAACGTAAATTTGTATTCAAAATATTGGGTTTGTGTTTATTAAGCAAGACACTGTATCTACTGTGGGCCATTGGAAGAATCAGTCAATAATTTGATAATATTCAAGGACACTAGTGCGACGTTATGAGAAACAATTTATTAGGGAAAATAGGCACCAATAGATTCGCCATATTTTTCTCCATATATGAGAGAATGGGGAGAATGGTCAAATGCATGGCTGGGAAGCCAAATAACGAGCCAAGGGTCAGTAAAGAACAGGGGAAAGAAGGAAGGGGTAAATGAGCAGAACGTTGGGGATGGAGTCGAAAAAGAAAGAGAGGAGGGAGAGTTGAGCTGGACAGATATGGACGAAGAGGAAAGTGAAATAGACTGCATAGAAGAGCGAAGAAGGGATAAAAAAAGAGAGAGGATGGTAGAAAGGGAGGGAAGTAAAAGTAGGAGGGAAGAGGTACATAGAGTACCAGGAAACACAAGACCCAGGGGTAAGAGGGAGGATGGGGCGAGAAGGGGCAGTGGGAGAACACAAGTAGAGCCCGAAAAAGGGAAGAGGTAAGGGAGGCGGAAATAAGGGAGAGGACAGTAGAAAATAGTGCGGAGAGGGGGACAAAGAAAATAGGAGGAAGCTGGAATAATAAGAGGGAAAGAAGGCTGAAGAAAACAGTGATATGTGGAGATAGCACCTTCAGGAATATGGGAAAGTTTTTAGATAACTCGGAAAGGGAAGTAATTAGCCTAAGAAGGGCAGGAATATGGGAGGTAATGAAGCAGGCAAGAAACATAAATTTTGGGGGGGGGGGGGGGGGGAAGGAACCTTAGTAATACAGGGAGGGGACAATGGTCTGGAGATGCAAGGAGTGAGGGCAACAATGGCAGAGATTGAAGAAGCATTAAGGGAAATAAGAAAGAAAAAAGAGAGTGAGCATAGTAATGGTGGGAATCCTGAGGAGGCCCAAAGAGAGCTGGAGTTATGAGAAGGTAAGGATTGCGACAAATGACGAGATCAAGGAGCTTACAAAGTGCATGAACTCGGTGCTAAAGGGAAAGGGAATTAAAGGATTTAGTTTCCTAGATTTGGACAGAGAGGTGGATTCTTGGAGTTTTGAAGATGATGGTTGGCACCTAAAAAGGGAGGAGGAAAGACTTATAGCAGAGAGGATAGAGGAGATTGTTAGACGAGAAGAGAGTTGGTCGTCTTGGGAGAAGAACAAACTAGAGTGACTATCAACAAACAAGGGAGAGGAAAGGGAGGAGGAAGTAGAGGCAGAGGGAGGAGAAGGGATGGAAAATGAAGGAGCAGGAGATCCAATACAGGGGGGAAAGGGTAGAGGAAAAAAGAGGGAGATAGGGGGGGGGGATAATATTGGAAGAAAGGAGAGTATAGACAGTAGTGCGAAGAATAGGGGAAAAAATGGGAGTGGAGGAGAAGTAAAGGAAACAAATAAGGATCCAGGGGGAGTAGAAGAGGAAAGGAAGGGGGGGAGACAGGAATGTAGGAGGAAGAAGAAAAAGAAACAAGAATTCCATGAAAAGGATATGGGGGAAATAGTAATTGGGTGTGTGAATGTTAATGGATGGAGGCCGGGAATGATGGAGGAAATAGAGAGAGAAGCAGAGGAAGGAAGGTTGAATATTTGTGGAATAGTAGAAACAAAATTGAAGGGGAAGATAGAATGGGGAGGGGAGAAGTATGAAGTAATAGGGAAAGGAAGAGAGAAAACAAAGAAAAAGGGTGGAGGAGTCGCAGTGGTGATAGAAAAAGGAAAATGGGAAGTTGAACAAGTGAATTTGGGGGAAGGGGAAGATCAGGAGGACATACTAGTAGTGAGGGTGGAAGGGAAAGGGGAAATGAAAAGAGCTAAATTTATGCTGATTATATGCTATATGACGGTAGAGGGAGGGCTGAGAGAGAGGGAGGAAAATCGGAGAAAATACGAAGTAATAAGGGCTGTGATGAGAGGAAACGAAGATGAAATTATAATAATGGGGGATATGAATGCTCACACAAGAATCTTAGGGGAACAAATCAATAGGAATGGGAAGTTATTGTTAGACCTATGTGAGGATGAGCAGCTAGAAAATTTGAATATGGTAGAGGCGGAGGGGAAAGTAACATGGAGAGGAAGAGAAGGGAGGAGATCAGCTATTGATTATATATTAGTGAACAGGAAAGCAGGAGAGAGAGTGATAGAAATGATAGTAGATGAAGACAGAAACTTTGAAATAAACAGTGACTATAACCTACTGAAACTAAGATATAGCATAAAGTTTCACAAGGAGAAGATAGAGAAGTGTAGAGAGGCTAGTAAACCAGAAAGATGGAAAATGAAGGAGGCAGAGTGGGGGAGGTTTAGGGAGGAAATAGGGAATATGGATATAGATGAAGTGGGGGGAGGGATTGCAATACAAATTGATAAGTGGATAGAGAGGGAAATAAATAAGGTAGCAGAGAGAGTGCTAGAGAAGGAGAAAATAGGGAGGAAAGGTAGAGGAATGAAAGGGTGGTGGAATAAAGACATTAAGGAGGCGAGGAAGAAGAGGAAAGAGAGGAATAGGATTAGGAAAGAGTTGGAGAAGGGAAAAAAGAGGGGAAAATATAAGTGAGGAGGAAATTCGAATAGCAAGGGAAGAATACGAGAGGGAAAGGAAAAACACAAAAAACTTAATAAGAGGAGCAATAGAGAAGCATGAACAGATAGAAATTGACAGGATAAAAGAGAAGGGGGACAAAGGAAAAGATGAGTGGTATAGATGGCTAAAAAGAGAAAAAAGGAGGGAAAAGGTAGTAGTGGAGTTGAACGTAGGTGGGGAAAAAGTTAGGGATGAAACTAAAATTGGAGAGGAAATAAAAAGATACTGGGAGGAGGTGGGAGGGGTAAATTACCAAATAAGAGTAGGGCAATGGAATATTGAACTAAATGAGGAAGAAGTAGATGAAAATATGAATGAGATGGTGAGTGAGGAGGAGATTAGGAGGAGTGTGAAGAAGCTGAAGAGAAACAAAGCGGCAGGACCGGATGGGATAACAGCAGAGATGTATATTGAAGGAGGGGAGATGATAGTTAGAATGTTAAAGAAGCTATTTGATAAAATATGGAGGAGGAAGAAATACCAGCAAGATGGAAAGAAGAAAGGGTCACATTGATTTACAAAGGAGGAGCAAAAAATGTGCACGAAATGGGGAGTTATAGACCAATAACGGTAATAAACATAATAAATAAGATATTTTATGGGATACTAAAGGAGAGGGTAGGAGAGTATGAAGAAGAAAGGATCCTACTTAGTGAAGAGCAAAATGGGTTTAGGAAGGGGAGAAGAGGAACAGACAATATATTTATATTAGATGAGATTATAGAGAAAAAGGCAAAGCAAGGGAAATGTGTGTTTATAGTGTGTTTGGATGTGGAAAAGGCATATGATAAGATTAGTAGGGGAGTTGCAGAAGCAGTGATGGAGAAACTAGGAGTGAGTAGGAAGATAAGGAACATGATAATGAATATGTATGAAGGGGCGGAGACAGAGATTGTGTGGAAAAATATTGCAGTGAAAGGAATCAGGAGACGGAAAGGGTTGAGACAGGGATGTAACCTGTCACCTTTAATTTTTGCAATGTGCATGGAGGAGTTGGTGAGGAGAATTAAGAGTAAGGGACAAGGAGTGAAAATAGGGCAACACAGGCTAGCAATTCTGACGTTTGCTGATGACGTAGTGTTGATAGCAGAGACAGAGGAAGATATGGGGGTAAATGTTACAGGAGGCGGAAAGGTTTGGTAGAGACCTAGAAATGAAGTTCAGTGTAGAGAAAAGCAGTATGATAGTAGTAAATGGACCAGAGGCAGTAGAAATGAGGATAGGAGGGGAAAGAATAGAAACAAGGGAGGAAGTGAAGTATTTAGGGGTATGGATAGGGAGGGAAGGGCGACAAAGGACAATGAATGAGAAAATCATGAAGGTGGAACAGTGTAGTGGGAAACTGTGGAATGTGACAAAAAGCAGAGTGAATAAATATAAAATAGTAAGAGAGGTGTGGAAGGACTTTGAAGTGCCGAGAATAATGTATGGGATGGATGTGAGAGGGAGTACAGGGGGAGAAATAAATAGACTAGAGACGGGACAAAATAAAATAGGAAGAATGGGGTTGGGAGCAAGAAGGTGGACAGCAAATGAAGCAGTGAGAGGGGAGATGGGATGGAGTACGTTTGAGGAAAGAGTGGCGAAGGCAAAGTTGAGGTACAAGAGTAGGTTGGAGGAGATGGAGGATAATAGGTGGCCAAGGAGAGTGAATGAATGGGGGGAGGGGAAGAGTAGATGGGCAAAAGAGTGTAAGAGAAAACTGAAAAAAAATATGAGTGAAACAAAGAAGGGTGGGAGAGGAGTGGAGAGATGTAGGGAGTAATGCAGGACTAGGTCAGGGAAGGAGACTAGAGAAAGAGATAGGAACGAGAGTGAAGGAAGTAGGAAGACAGGAATGGAAGAGAAATATGGAGAAGAAAAGTACACTGATAAGATATAGAAGCAAGGGGAGACCGAGAAAAGAGGAGTTCTATGACGGAAGTTGGGGAGCTGAACTACTGTTTAAGGCTAGGGCAGGAGCATTAGAGACAAATAGGAGAACATGGAGGTGGAATGGGGGGTGAAAGAGTGTCTGCAGTGTGAGGTGGGAGGGAGGAGAGTGGAGGAGACAATAGAACATATAGTGACAGAGTGCCAGGGGTATGCAGAGGAGAGAGATGGGTTGGAAAATGAGTTGAAACGGGTGGTAGGGGAGAGGGAATGGGAAGAACAGAAAGAGGAGGAGGATGAGGGTGTAAAATTTGTGTTAGGTCTCGGGACAGAAGAGGGGGTAGATGGGGAAATGGGGAAAAGAATGAAGGTAGTGAAAAGATTCCTGGAGCAGGTGTGGCAAAAGAGAAAACGGAATAGAATAGAGTAGGGTGAGGGGGGAGAAGGTGACCAGAGTGGGGGAGGAAGAAAAATGAGATTAAATAGGAGAGAGGGGAAAAGTTAAATTAAGGTAAGGAGAGAACAAGATATTGGGGGGTGGAGGAGGGGGTAAATAGGGAGAGGAGAGTTCTGCTTAAGCTATATACTTCAATTCTTTTTCTTTAACTATCTTTTCTACGACTACAATTTTCTAAACTAATTCTTAATCTAGCTCTAGCTGTTTCTGGAGAGGTCACCGGTGCATAGGTGAGCTGACTTGGAAAGGGACAGCAACTCCACAAAAAGAAGAAGAAGAAGAAGAAGGCCTAGTCCGCATGGAGAATTTTCGTTATCAACAAATTGAAAAATACCCACTTCACAGACAAATACACCAAAAATCTAAGTCAAAGCGGGGGTGTGGGGGCCCCCACCTATAATACTAGGTTAGGTTAGGTAAGGTTGTTAGGTTAGGCTAATGTCCTTTCAAAGGGGTATAGGGTAGTAAACACCAGGATAGCCTATACCCGGTCAGAGGTAAGAAGAAGAAGAAGAAGAGTCCTGCAGTAGTCTCCTTGAATGCTACCATTTGAGAGGTCGCCCACTTCATCTTGATACTTTTTTTTTTTTTGTGCAGGATTGATAGGCTAGCCTATGTCCCTTTTTATTTTTATTTAGCCTAGGCCTATTCATTTTATTAGTGTATTGTTAGTCTGGTGCAGGTAGCCTAGGCTAATCATAGCAGTAGCCTAATACTCGTTACACTCGCCGCTTCCTAAAAAAAAAAAAAAAAAAAAAAGGTAGGCCCTAGGCCTACGATTTTAGAGTAAGATCCTGTGTAGCGGGAGGAACTGTTTTTCAGATGCCTATTTACTAAGAAATATTGAACAATATCTTTAACCTAACCTAACCAAAACCTAACCTAACCTAACCTAACCTAACCTAGTATATTAGTGGACTATTTATGAATGTAAAATGTAAAAATATATTTTAACATTACCAAATTATTGAGATATAAGTACAGGTCGTCCCGCTACACAGGATTATACCGATTTTAGTTACTGGACACCTATTTGACAGATACCACCGAGGATTTAATACATATTTTTTTTCGGTTTCCACGCATCCAACACAAGCTACACCTTTTTCTGGTCCGGTAATAGCCTAGTATTGAAAACGATATAATAACTTTTTAAATGTGGTTTTCGACGAGAATAAAACTGCGCGTTTGTGCCGAAAATCGGCGGCGGGAGTCCGTCGTCGCTTCGGATCCTCGCGGTTTGTTTACCCAGGACGCTCGAGGTTACTACGGCCAGCTGTTTTACTTGCCCCCTGCTGGCCCCATATATGACGATTATTATAATTCACGGGGGAGTGAGGGGGGGCAGAGCCTTCCTCAACCCTGTCCTGTATCCCACGACCTATAACGCAAGTCTTTATCAAAAAATGGACCCAACAACTGGTTATATAAGCTTAGCCATTTGAAGTCGACTGCCAAGGCGGGACCGGGAAGTCACTCCGAGCGTAAAGTAAACAAAGCGACGCTACTTCCACGAACGCAACCGAGTTGTCTTTATATTTCGTCTCATATTATCATTATTAAGGTGTCCCCATTGCTTTTTTAGTGTTTCGTACACCAGAAAAGGGTGTAGCTTGGTGTTGGATGCGTGGAAACCGAAACAAAAATATGTATTAAATCGTTGGCGGTACCTGTCAAATAGGTGTCCAGTAACTAAAATCGTACCAACAAAAAAACGCTTAGGCTAGGCCTAGGCCTACACAAATCACAATAGCCTATTTGTGGGTGTGTTTCAAAGTTTTAGCAATCTTTAGCAATACTAGTCTTAACCCGTGGAGCCCCGGCTAGTTTTGTAATGTTTGTTCACCAGAACCCGGCCGGTTTTCAAAAAATGGTTTTATTCCAGAAACAATAGCGAATGGGTTAGGAATGAAGGAAAAACCACGAAAAACCGCTCAAAAAGCTTAAAGAATGGTCCTACAGAGCCCCCGAAAACGTATTTTACAAGAGTAAAAAATTGAAGGCAATTACCCCAAAAAACCAGGTTATTGCGTGCTCACGCGCACGCACGTGGACTTTGAGACTTTTCAACCATCGGCACGGTTGCGTGGGATACGTACACAGTTCCCATACAAATCTGAGCCCTCTTGAGTGGCTACACCTGAGGTCACGGTCGGCGCAATTAGGGTGACCCGCCAGACGCGTCTCTGGGGCTGTGCGTTACATACATCGCCGACGCGTCAGACGCGTCGCTGGGGCTGTACGGGTTAAACCATAGGGTATGCCGCTATTTTATGACGCCCATCGACACTATCGAGTATCGGAACCTAGGCTATCGCAGCTCGCTGACAACAAGCCCGGTAATTCTTCAGAACTGCGCCTTTTGTATACCTCACTCCCCCCACCAATCCCCTACAACCCACGTTTTAATATTTTTATTAGACTAACTAACCTAACCTAGTAGGTTAAATTATGGGTAGCATTCAAGGAGACTACATCAGGACTCTTCTTCTTCTTCTTACCTCTGACCGGGTATAAGCTATCCTAGTGTTTACTAGCCTATATCCCTTTGAAAGGACATTAGCCTAACCTAACAACCTTACCTAACCTTTCCTAGTATTATGGGTGGGGGCTGCCGCCCCCACACCCCCGCTATTTGACATCTTTGACAGATTTTTGGTGTATTTTTCTGTGAAAAGGGTATTTTTTCAATTTGTCAATAACGAAAATCCTCCATGCGGACTATATGGAGAAAAATATGGCGAATCTGTTGGTGCCTATTTTCCCTAATAAATTGTTTCTAATAAGGCGGATGTAGTGTCCTTGAAGATTATCAAATTATGACACCCTAGTGACGCATCCCCATTTAGTCATTTACCCCATTAATTTTAGGGTTCGCTATATGATTTTTCTATTTAAGATCGGGATTTCAGGAATGTAGCCTAAACCAATCGTAAATCGAGGGAGACCTGTAGGCCTATTTCAATATTTACAGAGATGGTTGGCAGTAGGATGACCAGCGTGGGTGGCCGGCAACTGTTGAGGCGGATGTTCAGCAGCAGCAGCCAAAATCAAGCCTCAGAGACGGCAGCCATGCAAGATCTTCACAGACCCTCAGCTCCACGCACCGCCATCTCCAACCCCGTCAGTAACATAAACACTTTCTGCAGTAGTGTACAATAAACAAATAGTACCGTACAGAGTAGTCCAGTTTGTACATGACATCAGTAAAGAAATACCGACAATACATACAGTTCATGTACTTTTCAGGGTAAGATCCTGTGTGGCTGTGTAGCGGTGAGAACTGTTTTTCAGATGCCTATTTATTAAGAAACATTGAACAATATCTTTAACCTAACCTAACCTAATCTAGTATATTAGTGGACTATTTATGAATGTAAAATGTGAAAATATATTGTAACATTACCAAATTATTGAGATATAAGTACAGGTCCTCCTGCTACACAGGATTACCCGGTATGCCCTTTTAAGTTCCAGCAATCCACTTAAAGCACGGTTTTTGTCTCACATTCTAAAGCCGGTATCACATGAGTGCTTTTTCCCTCAACATTTATCCTTAACACTGGTCTGGCAGCTTATGAGGTATTTTTTTTTTTAAATTCTATCGCCTAAATTCATCCATCCTCAGTCTAGTTTCCGATACCAGTGCAAAAGATCTAATAATTGTTGCCAGAAAAATGTTGGATCATCAAATGTTGACTATAACAGCTCTCATGTGAGGGAGAAGAAGGGCCAGAAAAACGAACCATCTCCCCTTAATATTGCAAACAAATTCAATATCGATACTGTACCAGCTTAATAGTGGCATTCTAGGCTCGGTAAGCAGAGCAGAAAACCGGCCCATCCCCCCTTAATGTCTGGACACCTGGTATCTGGTTTGGATTATCACTCTTGAAAGACAGAAATTTGAGTCCTTATTTTCAACAATAATCATCCAACTAAAGCCATCACATCATACAATAGCCTACCCTGTTCCAAATGAGTAGTCCAAAACTCTTGTACTGTACTTTAACCTCTATAACTCACAAACAGCTGGAGTAATCAAACTAATATTTATACCATTTTGGAAGGGTCAGCAAGGGAATAGGTGTGAAAGTTTACAGCCCATTTGCTCTAGCTCTTTTTGAGTTATGAGAGGTTGGGGTCTAAATTTCGGGCCTACCTACTTGGAACAGGGTATAGCCATTTTAAATGGAAAATTCTATAGGTACTACTGTACAGGGTAATGTCAGTTGGTTAACCCTTTGAGTACTGGGATGTCATTTCTCATTTAATTCTGGCTACTATTGAACACTATTCAGTTTAGGAAGGGCCTCTTAACAGTCATAAGGCTTTGAACTATCTCAACCTCTTTAGGATGAGGGCTGGTCCTATCCAGAGTGAGGCTTGGCTTCCTCTATCCTACCATAGCCATTTCTGTTTGTCTCTTTTCCTGTACTACTTTTCCTTCTAGGTGCTGGCGAGATAGCTCGTTGCGTGGCACTGCAAGGGGGCCTGCGGACGGTGGGGGCATTGGCCCGGGGGGGCAAGCCCGTTGGCTGATGATCCCCTCCCCTGCTGCCCTCTCTGAGACAGATCTTGTCTCACCCTGGCCCCTTCGGGGGCCCAAGCATCTGGATGGCTTCAGTCTACCGGACTCGTGACTGCTCGACCAGACAGTCTGGGGAACTACAACAACCCCTTTAGCTACCCCAGATCTTTCTTAAGCTGCATAAAATTGTCTATATATAGATAGAATAATACAAAATAGCCGTCACCGGTACTGAAACGGTTAGGATTTGAAAGATAAAGATAAAGTTTGACTTCTTTCCCATAATTGTAAGTTTATTCATTTGTTTTAGATTGAGCACACTTCGGACCATCATGGGCTGTGGTATACCCCGGAGCCAGATGTGTTGAAGAGGCTGTTTGGGTTCGGTGGCATCCCCAAACAGTACTCTATCCTGTGTTGGACCTTTGGGGAGACGAGCATCATGGTCCGACACCCGGCACTCACCACGATCAACTGTATCAAGAATTCAGATCTGCAACTACCACCGAACAAGTTTATGTTGTGTATCCTTTTAACACTCAAGGTTGGAGGTTCGAGGTCTCTTGACACATCTCTCATGGTCTAACTATCTATCTCTGTATATACTCTGGCACACACCCCACTTTTAAAAAGTGGGGGTGGCCGACTTGAGACAGAGCCCAAACAGGGACAACACAACACACACACACACCAACAACAATAATAAAACACACACACACACACACATATCTAGGTCGTCCAGGAAAAAACTCAGAGACCCATAATGACTTGAGATAATTATTCCTTAGCTAACAGTCAGATGGTGATGATGGTGTGGGCAAGACTCTTTCCCTGACACACATCACACACTTCCTGGCTCAGGACGGGTGGACCCTGCTACATGTACCAATTGGTAAGTTTAGATTATTCTTGTGCATTTGGGGAAGGAAGTTCTGTTAGTCCTTACTATATTATAATTCAATCTATTTTTCTTTTATTTCAAAATTTATTTTATGAAGCGTTATTTCCACATAGCGATTTTGATGAGTTCTTTTGCTTTTATCTTGTATCGTCCCAGTTTTGGTTTGTTTGTTTTGCAAGTTTTACATTATAATAAATATAAATAATATTTGATGAATATGCATTCTATTATTTAGTTTAAGAAAGACAATTTTATTTGTCTAAAACTAGTGTAAAAGGTTTAGCTACTGTTACTATAGTCTATTCGCTGTAAGTAGGCGAGAAATCATGACCTCTAACCTCTGTACCTAAAAAAACGACTAGAGTAATCGAGCTAATATGTCTACCATTTGGGAAGAGTCAGTCAAGAAATAGATGTGGCAATTTACAGCCCATTTGTTCTAGCCCTTTTTGAGTTACAGAGGATAATGGTCATGATTTCTCGCCTACTTACAGTGAATAGACTATAGGTGGTATACTGTAGTGCCTACCTTGGTGCCACTGGTTGAAAGATGACCACCCTAGGAGAAGGTAACCTTGGATACAAAGCTCTCCATCATTTCCACACCTCATACCAGGGTGTAACCCAATGTATTGACTGTATGTGTGGGGCCAGGCTGCAGGATAGAATTATTATGTTTTTTCCACCAACGAACTTCACTTCTAAACTCAATTAATGAAATCAACAAATACATGTGGCACTCCAAGGACTCGAACCTAGGATACTCGCATCAAAATTCCGCGCACTTGTTCATTACGCTATCAAGACAGAATATCATATGATGAGCTGAGGAGACGTTTAGGTATAAACAGTATTAGCGAGGAGATGCGTACAAGTAGACTGGGATGGTATGGGCATGTGGAGAGAATGGATGAACAAAATTGGGTGAAAAGATGCAGGTCTGTGATTGTGGACGGAGCTGCATCAAGGGGTGGACCAAGGAAGACCTGGGATCGGACTATAAGTGCCGATCTCGAATCCAAAAACTTGACAAGTGAAGCAGCCCTTAACAGGGTTGCCTGGAACGCCGCCATTAGGACAAGAGACTGAAACTGCACGTATGTGTGGAGCACTCAGTCTTAAAATGTTATGTATGTATCTGTCTCCCAGTATAACCTGTGTATATTGGTATTAAAAATACTATACATACTGTGTTAGTGGTGTAATGGTTTAGATGCTTATGTTCTCTGTGTTTTGTCCCGAGTTCGAATCCCGGGAGGACCATACTGTATGCTTTCATTAGTTTATTAAAGTGCATTGGGGCTTGTAATTGATGATCAATGTTAAGAACGGGGTGTTAATTAATAATACTTCGTGCGTTGTTGTGTCTCAGTGCCCCAGTGGCAGCGAGGGTTCAAGAGTATAGCCGCCTCCAGCACCCACCCGGGGCATTACGACCACCCCCTGGATGCAACGGTGTGGCACGGTGGTTTTTACCAGACGCCGTAATTCCCGAGAACATTAGGCGTTTGTCACGAATTGCTAGGTCAAGTTGTTCGGGTATACAGTACTTCTTCACTCCCTCCTTCCATCTCTCTCTTGCTTTACCTCTCCCTCTCTGTCCTTCCACCTCGACACATACCAAGAGTGAGAGGGTGTGGAAATAAATTACTTGAGATGTGCGTGCGGAGTTACATGGAGGGATAGACAGACGAATGAGGAAGTACGAGAGTGGTGTAGTATGGATGTAGATGTACTGGAAAGTGTGAAAAGAAACCCCTTGAGATGGTTCGGCCATGTGGAACGTATTGGAAGCGAGAGAATGACTAAGGGAGTGTACGAGAGTGAGGTGGGAGGACAGAGATAGAGAGGTAGACTGAGAGAGAGGTGGATGGATGGAGTTAAGCAGTATATGCGTGAAAGCGGTGTTAGATGGGAGGAGGGGCGTCGACTGACTGGGGACAAGAGATGCATGGGGGCGATTCATTCGTGTCCACCCCTTCGGGGATCATGTTGTCTGGCAATAGATAGATATACCGGTATATTTACAGTACAGTATACCTGTATATATAATTATATATTTATTAAAGTTTTGTTTATTATTGTGGACTAGCTGACAACGAGTGAGCAGTACACCTGGTCACGGCGGGAGACCACGGAGAAGGGTGAGCAGCTGATGAACATTGCTGAACAAGGCATCGCACGGGCACGATTCTCCTCCGACTGTGTGGCCGCACTTACCAACGAGCGCAAGCACCATGCATCTCAAGCCAGGTGAGCCGTTATATCTCCACAGTATTTTGGAACTCTACTGTACAGTCGCGCTAATAAGTGATGTCTCGGCACCAAGTATGTTTTGATCAATAATTGGTATCAGCAATATCTAAGCTTCATTTCTTCATATCGAGTGAAATATACAAACATGTTCCTACACTTACCCACCCTATTCAACATTTGACAGACATTAATACAGCACAGAGCAAGCCAAACGTAATGACAGCTGGGACGTGACTTATTAGCGCGACTGTACAGATTATCATGTATGTTTGTATGTATATATATACTCTGTCACATACCCCATTTTTTATTATATTTTATTTATTTGTTTTTATTTATAATAAAAAATCGTAAATTGGTGAATCACTATTCCTATCTGTTGTTTTTTTGTTTTGTTTTTATTTCATAATACAGTATTGTTTTGGTAAATGTTGAATGTGTTATTATCATATAGTGATTCTGTTTAGTACAAAATTTAAATATTAATTGTAGTTTCTTTATTCATACAGCATTTAGTAAAAATTTACCAAAACGTCCCGGGCTTCCCAAATTGACTAATTCCTTGAACGTGACGATAGTGCGTTGTTATATGTGCGATTAGTTTGCTTGGGAACCAGATTAACTTACTCATGTAGTAATGTACACCCTATGTGGTGGATTGTGTTCTTTTATTTGTAATATTATTTTGCTAAAGTGTTGTTTCCACATAGCGATTTTGATAAGTTCTTTTGTCTTTTTACTGTGTTCGTCTAAGTTTTGGTTTGTTTATTTTGCAAGTTTTTCATTATAATTTAGAGTGTTTTCAGAGGTTTCCTCCCTTACAATGCCACAAATTTTGATATTATTTTATTTTATTGTGAACAGAAGAATGGGGTAGTCATTGGCAGTATAGACAGACAAGCCAATGAAGGTGAACGGCGGAAATCCTTCCTCCCACGCTATGTCCTCCGCCAGAAGGTTAGTATTCGCATATACCACATGCACGTTATTCATATAATTTAAGTTGTAATTTGGGAGATACCATCTGTGCCAGTGGTGGGGCCGAGGCCACCATTATCGCCAGAATTAGATGCGGCTGTGGAAAGTTCAGAGTTGACACTACTTGCTATGAGAAGACTCTTCCCTTGAAGGGAAAGGTATATTTTTCATGTTGTGTTCGAAACGCAATAACATATGCTTCAGAAACGTGGCCTGTCAAAGTGGATTAGATCAACAAAGTGGAACGTAATGAGATGATAATGGTGAGATGGATGTGAGTGCTTGACATATTGATTAGTGATTTTGATAATTTCTTTTGTCTTTATATTGTGTCGTCCCTGTTTTGGTTTGTTTATTTTGCAAGTTTTACATTATAATATTCAATGTTTTAGGGTTGGGAGACGCTGGATCCCTTCGTGCCGATCCCAGTGCGTGACTATGATGAGGTGGAAATGCGGAGTGTTGTGGACTTCTACCTGGACCGTCAGTGGCTGCAGAACCCCCGGGCCACCTCCGAAACCGGCCGCAACGAACTGGCGGCCCTCTCCAACCACAACCCTCGCACCCTCATGGACGTCTGCAAGTCTCTCTAAGTCTAGGGCATAGGTTCCCAACCTTTTTAGCAGGTGACCCCAATCATGCTCCTCCAGCCATAACTGCGACCCCACTGGTTTTATGCAGTGTATATAACTATATAATAATTATAATGTATGTGTTGCATGTTACTATATTACTGACTGTAGGCTGTAAAAGCAAAGAACAAGTATAATTTTCTTGTAAGAGGTGCTGTAAGGCTGAAAAAAAAGAGACAACATGAACATGATTAAATTTAATTAACTTTAATATGAAAATTTTCATCAGAAAAATTTGTGTTACATTCCACAAAGTGACAAAGGCAAACTAAAGATAAAACTGTTTCTTATGAACTGATAACTTATTTTAATGGGAGCCTT
The DNA here is from genome assembly GCA_032716605.1 of Paralithodes platypus. Classification (NCBI taxonomy): domain Eukaryota; kingdom Metazoa; phylum Arthropoda; class Malacostraca; order Decapoda; family Lithodidae; genus Paralithodes; species Paralithodes platypus. The sequence continues at coordinate 21,940,798 of CM064577.1, read as the reverse complement.
GGGGCTGGAATTTACTGATAAGTTTGTCCATTCGTGGCTCAATCGTAGAAAGTGCTACTCTTAAATCATGTTCAGGCTGCAACCGATTTCTGCTTTTTGTTTTGATGGCAGCTAGGGATGCAAACCCTGATTCACACAAATAGGTTGTAGCGAACGGCAACAACACTTTCTCAGCCTCCCTTCCAAGGACTGGCTTCTCCTTCTTCACAGCAGTCCAGAACACGCCTAGTGATTGTTGCTGAAAGTTGAAGCGGAGAGTTTCATCATGTTGCACCTCGATGAGCTCCTCTTGCAGTTTTTGAATGGAAGATTCTTCCTCTGAAAGGTCTTCGACGTCGACCTCGAAGGGTCTGCGCACACATTTGTATTTGTCATGCAACTCTTCATCCGGAATATACTTCTCAAACTCCTCACTTAGCTTTTCAAGGTGCTCAACAATGGTACTGTGTATGTCCAGAAGTGAGACGTCTTCTTCGTCTTCCAGAAAAAGGTTTAAGAGTGGAAAGGACGCAGTCTTCCCCCTCTCAATCTTTCCCTTCCACAACTTCAGCTTTGACTTGAATGCTTTGAGCTTTTCTGACACAGAGATATGAGTTTCATCTTTTCCTTGCATTGATATATTCAGCAAGTTTAACTCTGAAAATATATCTGTCAGATATGCCAATTTAAGTAACCACCTTGGTTCTGAAAGCCTTGATGACAGTGCATGTTTCTTCTCGATCAAGAATATTTCAACCTCTGCACGCAATTCAAAAACTCTCTGGAGCACTTTTCCTCGGGATAACCACCTGACAGAAGAGTAGTAAAGTAGGTGTTCATATTCCGACCCGATATCTGAGCACATCTGCCTGAACAGCCTTGAATGCAGAGCAGATGATTTAATAAAATTCACTATTTTAATCACATCTTCCATCACAGAGTTAAGTTCAAGTGATAATTTCCTGGAGGCAAGGTTTTCCCGGTGGAGCAAACAATGGGTCACTATCACAGCAGGGCTCACTTGCTTTACCCTAGTGGTGAAGCCTTGACGTGCCCCCAACATCGCAGGTGCTCCATCCGAACACACACTGAAGCATTGTTCCCAACTTAGCCCTTGTTCTTTGATGAAGCTGTCAACCAACTTGAAAAGATCTTCACCTGTTGTTCTTGTCTCCAGTGGTCTACAGAACAGGAAATTCTCTTCCATGTCATTCTTCCCTTGGTACCGCACATACGTCAAGAGCTGTGCGTCATCACTTATGTCAGTTGACTCATCCAACTGCAAGCTAAATTTTCCACTTTCCTTGATAGCAGCCACTACCTGTTCTTTGATGTCTTCTGACATCTCTTGAATCCGTCGGCTAATTGTGTTGTTTGACAACGGAACAGTTTCAATTTTTTTCACAGCATCATCTCCAATAACAGTACGTACCATATCAATGACTGCTGGCTTCACCAACTTTTCCCCAATTGTGTGTGGCTGTTTGCACTTAGCAATTCTTTTTGCAACCAGATAAGATGCAATTGTTGCTTGTCGAACAGAATACACTCCTGTGCTCACAGGGGTGTCTAACCGCTGACGCTTCAGTTGTTCTTCTTTCCTCTTGAAATACTGGCGGTCCTTCCCTGCCAGCGTTGGGTGTTTTCCCTGTAGATGCCGTTTGAGCTTGTTTTCTTTAAGCGACTCATGGCTGAGCACTTCACCATATAAACACACTGAGGTTTTTCGATGCCATGACTGATGAGAAACGTAAACCCAATGTCAAGAAATTCTTCTTTGTACACCCGCTTTCTGGACATCACTAAAGAATCTGAAAAGAAAATTATACTGGCTTAATAATAAATCAAACAAAAGATGTTATTTGGTACCATCCACCAGGAGGGGAAAGAGGAATTAAAAGGGCAAAGGAAAGAGGAGGGAAGTTGGCTAAGGAAAGAGGAGGAGGGGAGGGGGGCAAGGAGAGGAGAGGGAGGAGCAAAAAGAGGAAAGGAAGTGAACAAAGAAAGAGGAGGAGGAAGAGTAAGAGGAGAGGGTATGGAAAGATGGGAAGGGAGTCGGGACAAGGGAAAAGGAAGGGGACGAGTAAAGAGGATGACGGCAAGGAAAGGAACAGGGGAAAAGGGACCAAGAAAAAGAAGGGGGAGGAGTAAAGAGTAGGAAGGGGAGATATAAGAAAAGGGAGGAGGGACAAGGAAAGAATATGGTGAGGGTATCTTTTGGTTTTAGAAGCCTCAGTATTATTGTGATCTAATGACACCATTCATTGACAAGCTATGGTGCAATATTTCGTTGGCAAGTGAAGTGTTCAATTTCTGTTGACTGTACACCACTTTTACATACTGTATTTCAGAATTTTAAAGACAGCAAGACTGTGAAACCTATACTGCACATTCCAATTCAGTATATGGGTAAAAATACATCAGCTTACCAACAGAAGATGAGAAAGTTTCTAGAGATCGCTTCTCTTCTTTACGCCCATGCAGCTCAAGTGACAACTGACAAGTCGACTGTGTGTGGCTGCCTGGCTCAGACTGGACGTGTACGATTCACGTTCGGAGGACACAAGATTCTGTTCACCTACCAAACCAGTACGACACTCAGGGAAACCAGCATTAAACATATGTTATTAAAATGTTCTATATATAAATATAAATATATACATGAGTAGATTTATGAAGCCAGCAAAGTTGCTTATAAATGTCTTGAGACAGTATTGGTGGTTAGGACATTTGCGTTAAAATTATAATACCCAAGACATTTTGTTTACGCATAATCAGCAGTAATATATATATATATATATATATATATATATATATATATATATATATATATATATATATATATATATATACACCTCGGCCCTTTCCCCCTAACTATGCAGGGGGGTGGCTGGTGTCAAGGCAATTCCACTTACTCAGTACACACACACACTCAAAATCAGCAGTAATATACTCTATATTAAATTATGGCAACATACAAATATAGCATATGCTGAAAACATCTCATAATGGGGAATTCATATTTTTTGATGTTGTGAGACTTGTGAGTGCTTGGCGACCCCAGCAAAAATGCTTGGTGACCCCATTGGGGGTCGCGACCCCAGGGTTGGGAAAGGCTGGTCTAGGGCGTCGGTAAGTTACACGAGGGGTAGTGGGATATGGTGCACTGTATGTAGAAACTCAAGATGGATGAGAATAATTGCCGACTTGCGAGTTTTGTTCTATAAGGAAGTTGGAGCTGTAGACGATATTTAACATAATTTACAGGTAAAATGTGGTCATAGTACATTTATGAATACATAAAACCCAATTCAACATACCATTTATCCATCAGAAATGTACATTATTATTGCGTTTCTGTTTAATATCAATGTTCACGGCTCCAACTTTCTTGTAGCCTAAAACCCGCAAGTGGTCAATTGGGTTAACCCCTTCTGTACCGCGACGTCTGTTGTATTTCATTCGAGCTATATTTAGACGATTTTGTGCAGCTTGAGAAGGATCTGTGATAGTTGAAAGGATTAATTGAGATCTTATGTATGTACAGTACCTTTCAATTGCTACACGCCCGTCCCAAGCTTAATAAAATTGCCTAATATTTGGCAGAATAGAAGGAAAAGAATGTCATCGGTCCAGAAGGGGTTAAGAAAAGCAAGTCTATGAACGTGGAGGGAGTCGCAAGGAGAGGTAGACCAAGAAAGACGTGAGATCAGGTGGTACAATCCGATCTTGCAGCCAAAGGACTGAGCAAAAGGGACGCCAAAGACCGGGCTGCCTGAAAACAAAGAGACTGGCCTACTCACGTGTAGATCATCGTCTTTAATGTATGTATATATGTAGATTCCGTTCTGTGGTTCAATGACATCAATAACAATACAACTTCCCTTCATAATTGCTGAGGGGCACAGAGCCTTGGGTGGGGCTTTGGTTTCCCGGGCGTTTCCGCACCCTCCTCAGCTCCCCGCCTTGGAGTGGCTTCGGTCACCTGGGCTTTATTAGTGGTAAGCAGGGAAGGTTTTGTGGGCTCGGTTATGGCTTTGACCTTGCTCGGGACCTTGGAGCTGCTCGGTCAGACAGCCTGGGGAACAGCAACAACAACAACACTCCAGTCTCTCCATCCACACTCTAACTACAACCCAGACACCTTTATGGACGTCTGCGGTCAATGGTGGCGGTAGGAATGATAGTCGTAGAAGTTGATGCACTTTTTATTGTCCGAGATTCACCATAGTACTGTAGCTCAGTAATGTCAATAGCACTGCGTTAGTACTGTTGGTATTAATCCTAGAGGGAATAACTAGACAAAACTAACAAAACATAGTCTCCATACAGTACTGTAACATAATGTAGCAGTTACTCCTACTAACACCAAATTTAGAGCAACACAAATGTTCATTCTTCGTAAAACCTCTAAAAAAAAAGTTGAATTTTTTTTACAGTAATTTCTGATTCTGTGTACTGAGAATCTCAAATTAGCAAGGTGAGTTACTGAAAAATATTGTAAAAGTGTCGTAATAATTATACCATTAACGGTAGGTGCATTATTATTTTTTATTATTATTTTGGTATTTTATGTGAATAATTTGTTTGTGTACATGATCTTGAATTTCCATAGTCCATACTTGTTGAACTAATGTATACGGTAGGTCAGCCGTTAATATTACCATCATCTACGTAGAGGTAATATCTGTTAAATGTTATAGAGTTCGCCACCTGCAAGTGTCGCCGATTAGCCTGTCGCCCATCGGTAATTTGTTTAGGGTTTATTTCCCTAGATGGGTTGTGTGTGGATTGTGACTGTATAGTGTTCATAATAACAATTATACAAAACGTTTATATGATAAAATGAAAGTGTGATTTGTTTTATTTTGCAAGTTTTACATTATAATTATATAAATCCCTTATCGTACTGTATATTTAGCAGTAGATAGATAGATTATTTTTAGTGTCCGCTGAAGTTTCTGAAACATCCGGACACCCTAGCCCCGCTGTTGAGCTGGGAGTCAATGTATGGGAAGCGAGAGTATGACTATGAGAGTGTACGAGAGTGAGGTGGAAGGACAGAGAGTGACGTGGAAGGATGGAGTTGAGAGATATACGAGTGAACGTGGTGTTTGGTGGGAGGAGGGGCGTCGGTTGATGGGACAGAGGTACATGGAGGCGATTCATTCGTGGCCACCACTTTGGTTGACTAATCAGATGAGTTAACCACTGCATAAAAAACTACACTCGGAATTCAATCATGAGCATTATATTTCCATGTATAAGATCACGGAGAGGAACAGAACTTGTGTGGCCAACTGTACAAAGGGGGGAGGGTTCGTTTATCTGGCCCCCCTTTTTCCCTCGTGTTTAGCTCCATTAGTTTGTTGATTTTAAGACCTTTCGTCCCATTTCTTTATCAATATCAAGACCTTTCGTGCCATTTAGGTGCATCGCGAGCCTGTAATTTTAAGAGGAACTGGACATTTTGCTATAATTTTGTTTACAAATTTGTCTTGAAGGGGGATCTAGAGTAGAGGATGTGGTATAGGGAGATACTACTACTTTCTATGTGTCACACAATTTTGAGACATATCCCGGCACTGGCACGGTATTTGAAGGGTTCTTTTTACACATGTTTAAATACCATGCCTTCCCTTAGGCCTATTGCACGTTACCGGTTAACAGATACACATTATAATATTAACCTTGTATTATCGTTTTGAGGGATAAAAACTTACAGATACGAAATATAATAGTAACCTATTAATTATCTTTAGAGGGACAAAAATGTACAGGTAGAAATTATAATAGAGTCCTATTTACTAACTATTTGAGGGAGAAAAACAAATTATAATAGAGTCCTATTTTTACTAACTTTTTCAGGGACAAAAATGTATAGATTCAAATGATAATAGATTTACTCGCATTTTGAGGGACAGCAATGTACAGATAAAAGTTTTTGAGGGGCAAAAACTTAGATACAAATTATAATAGTAACTTATTTACTAACTTTTTGAAGGATGAAAATGTACGGAAGCGCTGATAAGTCATGTTTCAGCTGTCCTTACGTTTGGCTCGCTCTGCTATTTTAATGTCTGTCAGATGTTGAATAGGGTGGGTAAGTGTAGGCATAGGTTTGTATACTGTACTGTATCCCCCTCGAAATGAATAAGTCAAGTTTAGATATTGCTGATGCCAATTATGGATCAAAATATACTTGGTGCCGAGACATCACTTATTAGGCCTATTGTACAATCGCGCTAATAAGTGATGTCTCGGCACCAAGCATGTTTTTATCAATAATTGGTATCAGCAATATCTAAGCTACATTTCTTCATATCGAATGAAATATACAAAACATGTTCCAACACTTACCCACCCTATTCAACATCTGACAGACCTTAATACAGCACAGAGCAAGCCAAACGTAATGACAGCTGGGACATGACTTATTAGCGCGACCGTGCGGGCATAAATTATAATAGCAACCTATATTACCTATCTATTGCATATAACAAGTTGAAAAAAAAGAAAAAAAAAGAGTAGTACAGTATTTATATTATTATTATTATTATTTACAACACACATTAAAAATACAGATAGTTTTTAGTGTAGCTTTCATTTTATAATCTATAATAGTATAAAGACATTTTATAAAAGTATTAATGATATACTATAGGTAGCGCCAGCGAACTTTACAATAATCTTGACCCCTTAACTTCTTATAACTCGAAAGGAATGAAAGCAATCGTGCTGACATTTCTATCATTAGTTGTTTTATCTTTTTACTGTGTTTGTATTAGTTTTGTTTTGTTTATTTTGCAAGTTTTACATTATAATTTGGGAAGAGTCCACCGGGAAATAGGTGTGTGTTCTTTCATTTCATAAATTTTATTTTAGTAAACGTTGTTTCCACATAGCGATTTTGATAAGTTGTTTTGACTTTATATTGTCTTTGTCCCAGTTTTGGTTTGCTTTGTTTGCAAGTTTTTCATTTTAATTTAAAGCCAATTCGATCTAGGTCCTTTCGAGTTACAGAGAGGTCAGGGATCAAGATTATTGTCGAGTTCGTTGGCGCTACCTATACTAATAATGCTTCCAGCCAATTGACATGTATATACAGTAAACTCCCTTTTATCCAAAAATCATGAGTCTTTTGAAATTTCGGATAAGCGAATTTTACGGATAAACGAGAGTCTCTCTATATAGAGCTAAATATGTGTACACATGGCCAAATATACTGTTGTCAATGCATATAAAACTATTCTAGGCTGTCTTAACTTCAAATTATCATATAATTCCAGCTATGTCTACTTCAGAGGGGTTAAATTAATACAATTAAGCACCCAGAGAGGTTTAAGTAAGTGAAAACTAGTTAAAAATATGGATATATAAAACTTTGGTTAACTGAAATTTTTGGATATTTCAATTGGATAATGAGTTTACTGTATTGCCATTTGGATTTTGACTTGAACAACCTGCCAATTTGAGCTGAATATTGTGTTGGACTTCTATGTAGCTTCCTTTTCCTTTTTTTTTTTTGCTAGACGCCGTAATTCCCATGAACATTAGGCGTTTGTCACGAATTGCTAGGTCAAGTTGCCCGGGTTTGACATCTACCAATAATATTTTGACAGAGCGGGTTTGACCTCCCGACCCTTTGATCAGCAGCTGACGCTTTACTGGCTATGTCACGGCTAGTCATTAAAATCATCAAATATTTTTGGACACAGGTGATTTAGCCAAAGATGTTAAATCAGTGGTAGGGAACTTGAAGTAGCAGCTCACAAGTGATTCCATAACCTTACCAACATCAACACAATGAGATAATGAAGTTATCTTTAATTTTCCATTATCTAGTTATGATGCAGTTTCTAATGCCATATATATACTCCCTTGATTCATATTTTTTCACCAACCAACTTTACTTCTAAACTCAATTAATGAAATCAACAAATACATGTGGCACTCCAAGGACTCGAACCTAGGATACTCACACCGAAATTGACAGGGCTAGGGCGTACCCTTGGTGCAGGGACTTTACTGGACATTTGCCATGAATCATTAGACCTGATCGTCCAAACTCTGACCTCTACCAATGGCATGGGGGTGGGATTGAGCTACCAACCATGCCATGGCCCGTGACTAGTAGGAACTTACTGGCTTTAACTATATTAGTAGGTACAGTACACTCGATCAAAAAACAATCTTTACACTAACGCTCTAAACATTCTGGAAGTGGGTCAAAATCTTATGATAATACCTCACAGACGTATGTTTCACCCGATTCATTCCGTTCACACTAGATAATTTACAGCTCACCAGTGTAAAGATTGTTTTTTGGTCGAGTGTATACATAGACTATAGTAGATATGGACTTTGACACAAAAATGGAACTTTGCAGTAAGGGACCCAAAATCGGAAAATGAACCCCCAAGTACGAACTTCAAAACCGCGAAAATGTGATATTTTCGCGGTTTCGAGGTTCGAACTTGGGAGTTCGTTCTCTGATTTTGGGTCCCTTACTGGAAAGTTCCATTTTCGTGTCAAGTCAAGATCTACTGTAGTCTATGGTAGGTATAATCACATTCAGATGTATTAATAATTAAACCACAATGAGATTTACCTTTAGTCTAGGCTGGCTTTACATCTTCCAATACTTCTTGCAAATCTTCCGTTTTGACCCCTTTATCATGATGACTATCATTTCCAGATTAGTGTGGCTAACACTAAGCCATTATTTATAGATTAGGAAATGTTTATGGGAAGCTAAGGGGTCTAAACTCAATTGACCTTTTGACTACTTTAGATCCTTCAAAAACTGAATAAAATTCTGTAGATGAAGAATTTCTCATAATTTTGAAATGGTTTAATAATCGCTCATGGCAAGTCTATTTGAAACTAGATAAAAATACAGCACAACATTCATTCTTGGGTATTAGATGGCAAACTAAGAAGTAATTTGAGCCTATTTGTGTGTATTAATACTGTTGAATATAATACAGAGAGTGGAGGTGATCACTAGAAGGTATACACTAGAGTCTTATAGAAACTTCTTAAGGCAGATTTACTCCACGAATTTATCCAGCAACTTTTTGTTATCCGCATTATTTTGAGACTACTGTACTTTATTCTTCACTGGTATTAACAATTGACCACTTGCGAGTTTCAGGCTGTAAGCATCGGTATAGAATCATCAGAAACCCCCGCTAAAGGATGGCCATGACAGAAATGTCTCTAGGTTACTTTGTCAAGACGTACTTCCTTTGCCTGTGCCACAATGCCCCTTCCACTACGTGGAAGTTTTTCCTCGATATTTTTTCCCCTTTCTTTTCCCGTACCATACGTGAAAACAGAAATGCAATAATAATATAGGTTTCTGATGGATATAAAGTATGATGAATTTGGATTTGTGTTTATGAATTTACTACAACTATAGTTTAGCTGGTAATTCTGCATAATATCGATATCTACAGCTCCAACTTCCTTATAGCCTGAAACTCGCAAGGGGTCAATTAGGCTGAAGATAGATAGTTAAAAGTGACAGAATTTCTGTAAAAGTATATTTCGTTAGCCGTCACATCGAGTTGCGGTAAAATCAAATTTTGCGAGAACCGGTGGCGCAAATCGACCCATACTATCAGTATCACTAGCTCTAAACTATCAGCTGCCATCAGAATCAACCCACCTCACTGGTTGGTACCACTTAATTTGACATTATATTTACAAGTTTACAGTAGGTACTTTTAAAGCATATTATCACCATTTGGCTAAGAAAAGTAATGACAATATATGTAAGAAGTGTTACAGTACAAACGACAAGATCAGTTTAATTCCAAACAATTGCTGTTCATTACATTTTATGTTGAGTTTTGTTGTACAATATTCAAGCCTATAGTTCAATACATCTTGAGCATAAAGCGTCTGTAATCAGTCCCACTTCCCTGAAGTCCTTTCGCAAAACCACAGCCACTCCAACAGCATCCTCTACCCTACCTTAGCTGTTTCTGTCTGTCTCTTTTACTGCACGACTTTTCCTTCTAGGTGCTGGCGAGATCGCCCGATTGGGTGGCACTGCAAGGGGGGCTGCGGACGGGAGGGAGGCATTGACCCGGGGGTGCAAGCCCTGGGCTGGTGGTCCTCTCCCCCTCTGCCCTCTCAGAGACAAATCTCATTTCTCCCTGGCCCCTTCGGGGGCCCCGAGCATTTGAAGCGGCTTCGGTCTACCGGACTCGGGACTGTCCGAACAGACAGTCTGGGGAACTACAACAACATACACTTCACACATGTTGTTGTATTCAGTATATCATCCTTTTATTTACTTGATTATATATTCTTTTTGCATTCAGTATATCATCCTTGTATTTACTTGATAACTTGTTTGGCTTGAAAGTAGTACAACTGCTTTCAGAATGTAACAAACACAGATGGTTATGTCAACTAAGGTCTTGTATTGTTTAATGACTAGATATTATGCCACTTATTAGTAGTAAGCTGTTAAAGTAACTCCCACTCGTAAATAAGTAGTGTAATGTAATAGTGAAATGCAATAAAACGCTGGCAATTTTGATTATCTAGAAGCATTGTACACATCATACAGCTTAATTCAAATATTTTATTATGTAGATATTGTATTCTTTCCCTTTCAGTCCAATGACGTCTCTTTAAAATGTGTTATGTGACATTAACTTATGTCGAAGATCAGACAACTTTATTTAGCTTAGGAATTATGATATTTGGAGATTTATTAACAGTATTCCAACCATTTGACAGGTAGATCCTAAGCTGAATTAAAATCTTCTGGCTGCAACTCCAATACAAAGTTAAGCATGAGACTGAGAGGGCTGGAATATGATGATTATTGTCCACGTAAACTTGGAAGCTCTGGTAAATAATCCACACTGAGCAAAAATACATTCTATCTATCTATTGCCTGACGCCGTGATCCCCGAAGGGGTGGCCACGAACGAACCGCCCCATGCACCTCTGTCCCCAGTCAGTCGACGCCCCTCCCCCCAACCAGCACCGCCTTCGTTCATGTACTTCCTCACTCCATCCTTCCACCTCTCATTCGGTCTACCTCTTCCTCTCTGTCCCTCCACCTCGCTCTCGTACACCCTCTTAGTCATTCTCTCGCTTTCCATACGTTCCATATGGCCGAACCATCTCAAGTTGTTCCTTTTCACACTTTCCAGCACATCTACCTCCATGCCACACCTCCTTCTTACTTCCTCATTAGTCTGTCTATCCCTCCATGTAACTCCGCACGCACTCCTTAAGTAATTTATTTCCACTGCTCTCACTCTTGGTCTGAGTCTCTCAACCAACGTCCATGCTTCGCTTCCGTAAGTCAGTGTCGTTGGGATTACCACACTGTCATGCAAGGACTTCTTCACTTCCATACTGACCACCCTATTTCTTGTTACTGCTCAATTAATGAAATCAACAAATACATGTGGCACTCCATGGACTTGAACCTAGGATACTCACACCGAAATTCTGCGCATTTATACATTTATATATATGATGATTGCATACCCATCTATAATTATAACTAACCAGAATGAACCCCACAGCCTAGCTGAGTCTTCCAGTCTTACGTTAGTTCAGTAGCAATGCATCTTCATTTACCTTAACCCCTTCAGTACCGGCAACGTCCTTTTAACTTTATTCAGGCTACAATTAGGTGATCTTATTTAGTTTAATAAGGGCCTCCAGCAATAAAAAGGCTTCGAACTATCTCACTTAACCATTTTTACTACCACAAATCCTTCTTAAGCTGCAGAAAATCGTCTAAATTCAGCTAGAATAGAATTAAAAAGACTTAGCGGTACAGAAGGGGTTAAGGGGGTAGTGCTTGGTTTTTGGTCTATGTATTTATTAATATATTATTTTTAAGTTTCCTCGCTAGACCTCCATCAAGCTTAAAATACCATCCGCTAGACCCCATTTCAAGATATATGTGTACATTTTTTCGGTAGGCCGGTTCCTTCTAATATTACAGGCTCGCTATCGCTCGCCAGGAATAAATCGACCTCTAAATGGCACGAAAGGTCTTAACATTGACAAAGAAATGTGGCGAAAGCGCTTAAAATCGAGAAACTAACGGCACGAAAATCTTAAAACTAATATGCTAAACACGAGAAAGAATGGGGTCCATAAAAAGCGAGTAGTTCCCCCTAAGTGGTCGTAAATAGTGTTCTAGCTCACTGTAGCAGAATATCAATACAATAAATTAACTCCAACATGCATCGCTTAATAACATAGAAAACTGAATTGAGGGGGGATGAGGGTATTAATTGAGGGGGGATGAGGGTATTTATTTGCTTATTTATTTATCTTTTTATTAGTTTTTATGTTTCTTCCCTAGACTTCCATCAAGCTTTAACAAAATCCCAAAAATCCACCTTCAGGATAAATGTGTAAAATATTCGGTAGACAACTGTGCCGGCCAAAGGCCGGTTCCTTCTATAACACATGGTCGCTATCGCTCGCCAGTAATAAAGTCGACACCTTCTGTAAATGGCATGAAACGTCTCAAAATTGACAAATGGGGCATAGGGTCTTAAAATAGCAAAACTAATGGGGTTAAGCATGAGGTTGAAGAGGGGCCAGAAAAATAAAAGACGTCTTAATTAAGTTAAAATGTCCCCTTAATATTTACACGTACAGTATTAATCTATCTATCTATCTATCTATCTATATGCTCAGGCCCAATCCCCATTTTGGGGGTAGCCGACTCAAGACAGAGCAAGAACAGGGAAAACACAAAAACAACATAAAACAAAAAATAAACACAGATAAAAAACACAAACTCACACACATCCAGGTCACCCAGGAGAAGACCCAGAGACCAGGGTTACCAAGGTCGCTCCAGCACTCCCCCGGCCCCTGACCACCCGGAGAGGTTCCGATCTCGGCAGGCAGACATGCAGCGGAGCCAAAGCCACAAGCCCTCCCACCACACTTCCAGGCACACCCTTCATATTAATCGTCCCCCCGGGCCAGGCGCCTGATGGACTATTATCTAGTCGAACTTGCGCCCGACCCCTTACTCCAAATGACCACGTGTTCACTCAACTATTCACAAGCATTCTCCATTCACTCCTGTCCACCACCACTTCCCCTGCCTGATCTATAGTCATTCCTCTATCATCCAAAGCCTTTCTTACACAGTCTCTCCATCTCAATGGGGGTCTTCCTGCCCTTCTATCTCCCCTTGTACCTGACTCACATATTCTCTTTGTAAGCCTTTCGTCTCCCATTCGTTCAACATGACCATACCAGCTCAGCACCCTTCTATCCACTCTGGCTGACAAATGTTCCTGCTGCCCCACTCTCCTACGTATCTCTTCATTCCTCAATCTGTCTCTACGAGTAACTCCACACATACTCCTCAAGCAGCTCATCTCCATCACATCCAGCCCTCTTTTCTCCTTTTTCTTCAGAGCCCATGTCTCAGCCCCATACATCACTGTTGGCACAACAATTCCTTGATACAGTGCACTTTTTACTTTCACTCCGAGATTTCTCGTCTTCCACATACTTCCCATTGCTCCGAAAACCTTCCTTCCTTCACACACTCTCTGTTTTACCTCCACTTCCATACCTCCACTCCTGCTTATCATTCCTCCTAGATATTTAAAACACTCTACTTGTTCCAATATTTCCCCATCCAGCCTCACATCTAGATTCACCCTATGGTCTCCCCTATTACACACCATTACTTTACTTTTATTGACGTTCACCTTCAGTTTCCTCCTTCCACAAACCACACCAAACTCTTTGACTACCCGCTGCAGTTTCTCATCAGAATCCGCCACCAATGCTGTGTCATCAGCGAACAGCAACTGATTCAACTCCCAATCTCTACCATTCTTTCCTACTAAACCCAATCCTCTTCCCATAGTTCTTCTTTTCACCTCCCTCACCACACCATCCATAAACATATTAAACAGCCATGGTGACATTACACAACCCTGTCGCAAACCTACCTTTACCTCAAACCATTCACTCAACTCACCATTTCCTACTCTCACACATGCTCTGCTCCCTTCATAAAAACTCTTAACTGCTTCTAACAAATTTCCTCCTATTTCATAAATCCTTAACACCTTCCACATTTCTTCACGGTCCACACGATCATACGCTTTTTCCAAGTCCATAAAAGCCCAAAATATCTCCTTATGCTTCTCTAAATACTTCTCGCATAACTGTCTTACTGCAAACATCTGATCCACGCACCCTCTTCCCCTCCTAAAACCGCACTGTTCTTCTCCTATTGCAACTTCCGTACACTTTATTATCCTCTCTATCAACACCCTGCCATACAGCTTTCCAACCACTGACAATAAACTAATACCTCTATAACTTGAACACTCCTGCCGATCTCCATTCCCCTTGTACAACGGCACAATACATGCACTCTTCCAGTCTATTGGTACCATTGACACAACAAAGCACACATTGAAAAGTCTCACCAACCAATCTATTATCACATCTCCACCCTTCTTTATACACTCCACAGCAATACCATCCAAACCTTCTGCTTTTCCCGCTCTCATTTGTTTCACTGCTTCTTTCACCTCATTTTCCTCAATCCTTTCATTCATTCCCTGCCACCTGGGTGGCCTGGGTAACCTATCTCCATCCACCTCTGCTTCAATCACTGCTTCTCTTCCATCTCTTGTATTTAACAAAGATTCAAAATACTCGGCATATCTTTTCCTCACTTCAACTGGTTCCACTAGTAATTCTCCATTTTCATCTTTCACTGACTCTTCCCTCTTTTGTCCTCCTTTCCTTACTTTATTTACCTCCTTCCAGAACATCTTCTTTCGTTCTTCAAAATTCTCACTCAGCCTTTGGCTCCACCTTTTGTTTGCATCTTTTTTCGCTTCTCTAATTTTCCGTTTTGCCTCTCTCCTTTTCTCCTTGTACCTCTCCCATACCTCAACACTACCATCCTGTAAAACCCTCTCAAAACACTGTCTCTTCTCCTCAACTGCCTTTCTCACCGTATCATTCCACCACTCGCTTCCCTTCCTGATACCTCTGCCTCCTACTTTCCTTTTGCCGCATACTACCTCTGCACTTGCTTTCACTCCTTCCTTAAACTGTTGCCATTCAACCTCTACTTCTCTCTCTCTTCCATCTCTCTCACTTCCATCCACTTTTCATTTAGTCTTTCCTTGTACTCCCTCTCTTTTTCACTCTTCTCTAACTCACTAACTTTTATTACCTCTCTTACTTCACGCTTGTCTCTTATTCTCCTGTAACTCTTAACTCTTAGCTTTCCCTCCACCAGGTAATGATCTGACATACCCTCCGCCTCACCTCTCATCACATTCACATCCAGCAGTCTACACAATCTTTCCCTTGTCACCAGCACATAATCCATCAATGCCCTCTCTACAATCTCTCCCCTCACAAGTCTATGCCAGGTGTACTTGTGTATACGCCTTTTTTTGAAGAACGTATTACTTACACTCAATCTACACTCTTCACATACATTTTTCAGTCTTTCTCCACTCTCGTTTACACCATCCACACCAAAACTACCGATGACTCCCTCAACAGGCTCATTTCCTACCCTAGCATTTAGGTCCCCTAAAACTATAACATTTTCATTTTCATCAAACCCTTGTAGACAATCTCTCAAATCCTCCCAGAAACCCTCTACCTCGTCTAACTCTCTTTCACTTCCTGGTCCATACGCACTTACAAAAACCCACCTTTCACCCTTAAACCGCATTCTCACCCACATTAGCCTTGATGACACCTCTTTCCACTCTTTTATAAACTCTCAACTCCTCCTTCACAATAATAGCCACTCCTTCTTTCCCCCTGACTCCCTCGTCTACTCCAGACTTTCTACCTATCACGTTTCCAAAATCCACTTCTCCCTCTCCTTTCATCTTTGTTTCATTCAGTGCAAGGACATCATACATCCTTCTTTCAAATAACCTTCCAATATCCTCTCGCTTCTCATTCGTACTACATCCACAGTATTAATGTGAGCCACTAATTAACATACTAAATTGAACGAATAAAACTTGCAACTAAATATAATACCCAATTACATTTACGATAATGTCCAGCAGCCATAATTCCGACCTCCGCAGCTCGTAAGTCCTGGAGTCTTACGTGACGCCATTAACATTGCATCTTTATTTGTATTATTTGTCTTCATTTGTCATGGGCGTATTTATGTGCTTATTCATGTATCTTTTTATTATTTATATAGTTTCCTCCCTAGACCTGCATCTAGCTTTAAAAAACACTCCTCTTCAAGATACATTTGTACATTTTTCGATAGATAAATTTCCAGGCCAAAGGCCTGTTCCTCTTAAATTACAGGCTCGCTATCGCTCGCTAGGAAAACATCGTCACCTAAATGGCTCCAAAGGCCTTAATATTGACAAAAAAATGGGGCGAAATGTCTCAAAATCGCCAAACTAATGGAACGAACGTTTTAAAATCTCAATGAATTCCGACTTCCCCACTCGTAAGTCCTGGAGTCTTACGTAAAGTCATTAGCATTGCATCTTCATTTGTGGTCGTGAATCATTCTCTCTCTTGCTCACTTTAGTAAATCATCGCCTCACTAAACTACCCCAAGCTCGAGAATTATAGGACAGCATATCATAGAATTAAGGGGAGATGGGCCGTTTTTCTTCTGGTCCCCCTTCTACCTTATGATTAGCCCCATTAGTTTTCAAATTTTATAACGTTTGGCCCTTAGTTTGGCGATTTTAAGACCTTTCGTCCTATTTCTGTGTCAATATTTAGACTTTCAATGTAATTTAGGTGTCGATTTTTTCCTGGCGAACGATAGCGAGCCTGTAATTTAAAAGGAATCGGCCTTCGGCCAGGACATTCTTCTATGGAAAAATGTACAAATTTATCTTGAAGGAGGGTCTTGGGCGAGTGTTTTTATAAGCTTGATGGAGGTCTGCAGAGGAAACTAAATATAATAGTAAACATATACATAAATGATCAAATACATACACCCATCTCCCCTTAAACCGATCTGTCTTGTGGTAGTAATCGTTGTACCAAGTTAATATCATTATAATTGTATTTCCTAATTATAAGAGAATACTAGTGAGAGCTAAATAGGTGTGTGTGTGTGTGTGTATGTGTGTGTGTTATTGGACTTTTGAGGTGAACGTGTGCCTGGCGAATTTTATCACATAATTTATTGAATAGCAATGGAATTTCTTATAGTATTGTCATTTGCATTATTAAAACAAATGATAATAGTATAATAGATACCACATCTAATAAATAATGTGTTCAAATTGGCCCCCCCCCCCCCCACACACACACACACACACGCACGCACGCACGCACGCACGCACGCACGCACGCACGCGCACACACACACACACACACACACACACACACACACACACACATACACACACACACACACACACTGTTACGACCGGGACTACGAATAAAACAAGGGCACTCAATGATTGGATTAGTAATAGGGCACTATGCAACAACGGTACGCTAGATCCAAACCCTCGAACTTATATGCCGGCGAACAAAACACCTATACCCTCCAGGGTTAATCTGCGATAGCGGGGTATCCTTAACTGGGCATAAATGTACTCTACTTCAGGCTAACCGACACTGGTATAGCCCGATAACAAACAAGATGCAAGTTACGTTAAAATGCATAAAAAGGAATCTATGGAAAGATCAATTAAATCACTGCAAGATTTAATATAATAAAAAGATGCTTCGATACAGTTACTCTAAACAACAATAAACTCTTAACTCCTATCTGAAAGAAAGTGAAATATAGTCCTACAGCATAGACCTGGAAACTTCTGAAGAAAGTCTGATGCTCATAAGATGCTCGTACTGATCTTGAACTATATAAAGGCAGGAGGCAGGACACCACACGTGTAAATCGAATACACAAAAAGATAGGACATATAATGTTAACTAACACGAGAATACTATAAATGCGCACCGGTAGCAATGCTCGACACTAAAAGAAGTACTTCCTCATCAACGAAACAGTCTGCTATGGTTGTGTGGCTCAACGACAACCTAGACTAAGAAATGCTGTGAATAATAATGCATACATATCAAAGAGCTTATATTAAATACTAACAAGTGTCTACTCGATTAATAATGTCTAGCTGGGATACTCTAGGTAAGGAACTGGGGTTGAGCAAGACAGGCTCGTAGCCTAGCGATGTCCTTAAGACTGCATCCTTTAAGTTACGTTAATTGACAAGGGGGCTCTCTCGATAGATCCAGATTAAAGTATCTGGTTCTATCCTGGCGAACCTCGAAAGACAAGCAAAGAGGCAGCAAAGTGTGGAACTGGTACAGGCCAAAACCCTCAGTCAACACAATGCTGCACTCGCAAAGGACGCAACCGAAAAGACAACCCAGGCTACCACAGGACCGGTCGAAGTCGTGTAGGTATAAGCAAACCGTACACACATCGGAGACAACGACTACAGTTACCTTATCCCAGTCTAGCATTAAATAAAAGAGCAGAAAGACTAAATCAATAATGGAGACACACAAAGTTCTTAACCTATACTAACTAAGAACCCTCAAACCTATTCTAAGTACATGTAAATATCTCTGAGGACGGCGCATGCAATACAATGGGCCGGCTATGAAAACCGTATGCAGAACCCAAGGGGAGTGTTGTGCATTTAATAAAGGTTAGAGTATGGAAAGAGAGAATCGAGTGAGAGAAACAGTGATAAAGGTGGTGATCGGGAGAGAGTATGCAAAGGGATGTTAGAAGCACGCGCGCCAAGCCTGTCCTGACGAGGACAGATCCTGGGGACCCTCATGGAGGAGGTAAGTTACACAGGAGCCCGCAAAGGCGCGATGGTCAGCCAATCATGGGCCATCATGTTCAAATAATATGTAATATCACTGTCTATGGTTGTATTAGACAAAAATCGTGTTAGGTTTCTATTTTATGTGGATAAATAGTATTAAGCTGAATAAACTAAATACCGAAAGTTCACTAAAGTGGTTGTTGATACATTTGCTAGACATCATCATCATCATAGATATGAGGGAGGAGGGAGGTAGGAAGGAAGGGCAGGGTAAGTCACACAGGCAATTGCCAAAACTTTAAAGGTCCATATCATTGTTATTAACACCTTATTGGCGGGCTAGCGGTTTATTTATATGTACCGCCCAGCGGGGTGTTTTTAGCCAAAATAGGGCTGTTTACGTGATCATTTTCATGCCTAAATAAGACCCAGAGCGTAAAACAAGTATCTATCCCTGAAAGGGCATAAACAGAGCTTTCCAATGACACCACAACGATCCTTTTATGACGGCTAGTTTTCTTGCAACAACCGCGCAACACGAGTGCAAAAAGCATGTAATTCGGTACTTTCCCCATACAATTCAGTATGTAGCGAGTGAGAGAGGGAGGGAGGAGGTGGGATTCGTGTCAGTAGGTTCGCCGCGGTGGTCTGGAGCAGTCATACGCTCGCTACTCTCCTGCCACCACTTGTCTCTCTCTCTCAGCAACATTACGTGCTGAAATTGCCACACGACCTATGTCGCGCGCCGCCAGATAGTCCAGATTTATTATACTCGACTTATGTTGCGCGCCGACATTTAGGGGTTAAACAAAGCATTTGGCAAAGGGAGGAATTGTTAAAAACCTTAGCCAATACTCTGTCATTCACCAAAAATATATTTGAATTATCATTATTATTTGGTAGGGTAGGTATGTATAGGTAGGTTGGCTAAATAATTGCTGGAATTTGTAGGGACTCTTAACTGTTTTAAGAGAGTTAAATAAAAAACAAAAAAATAGATCTGAATAATAAAGAGATTATGTTATTAAGCAAAACTGGGGGATGCGTGGAAGCCTATAGACTGTAGACGGTAAACTTTGTGTGGGTAGCGAATGTGGTTTTAAAGTAATTTAAGAATAGACAGTTTTCAATGCTGCAGCCAAACTATTCCACCCATTTATATCCTTTTGTTATCAAAACGTTCGGAATCGCGAGCCTCACCCAACTACGCAAGCATGGCTTTGATCATCGGCGTAGTTTTCAAGATGTGGAATTTTAAGTGGAATTCGAGGTTTTATCAAGATTGCCGGAAAAAACCCCACTTGCAAAAGCAAAACCTTCTCTATAACATTTGCGGAGCATTAGCAGGGGAGTCCGTATGCCAAAGCCCAGTCGTTTCCTATGAGTGGGAGAGACGGTATTTAGGCGTCAAGTTTTTTGGGAAATCGGCTGCCACGGACCTGTTTGGCCGCCATGCTGGATGTTTAGCATATCAAAAGTTGCCCAATACAAAAACGCACCTCTTGTGAAAGTTTGATCCCGATCCAAAAAACAGTTCTGGAGTTATTGCGTCGAAACCGGCGCGTAAGAAGAATTTGGATGAAAAACCGGGTTTAATGATTACAATAGGGGTTCCCCGTAGGGGACGAACCCCTAATAATAATAATAATAATATGCTGGTGTCTTGTCACAAGCGCTATATCTCAACATCATCAATTTACTCCTCTTAACTATCCATTGAAAGCTTATAAAGTTTATAATCTTCATGTACAGTATCATTAACCCCTTCTGCACGATGACGTCATTTGTATCATAATCCAGTTACCCTTCGACGATTTTCTTTAGCTTATAATCTACCTCTAAGACTCAAAGGGGTAAATATGATCTCAACAAACCCTCATGCTTAAGACAGGTCCTTCTTAAACTGCATAAAATCGTCTAAATTTAGTCAGAATCAGAGGTAAAAATTTGTCATCGTATTGAAGGGGTTAATATCGAGTGATTGAACGTGGTATGCGGATGCGGATGGTGCGGCTGGCGTTTGGATGTGGAACGAGTGGTGGCGGCACGCTATGAAATAATCCGTAATGTTATGGGAAATAAAGTAACCCCAGAGGAGGGATGGGGCCGCCTCCCTGTGCCTAGACCCTTTCCACATTGTTACCCTCACACCAAATAAAGTAACCCCAGAGGAGTGATGGGGCCGCCTCCCTGTGCCTAGACCCTTTCCACATTGTTACCCTCACACCAAATAAAGTAGCCCCAGAGGAGGGATGGGGCCGCCTCCCTGTGCCTAGACCCTTTCCACATTGTTACCCTCACACCAAATAAAGTAACCCCAGAGGAGTGATGGGGCCACCTCCCTGTGCCTAGGCCCTTTCCACATTGTTAACCTCACACCAAATAAAGTAACCCCAGAGGAGTGATGGGGCCGCCTCCCTGTGCCTAGACCCTTTCCACATTGTTACCCTCACACCAAATAAAGTAACCCCAGAGGAG
Source organism: Paralithodes platypus (assembly GCA_032716605.1). Classification (NCBI taxonomy): domain Eukaryota; kingdom Metazoa; phylum Arthropoda; class Malacostraca; order Decapoda; family Lithodidae; genus Paralithodes; species Paralithodes platypus. Next base: position 21,919,529 of record CM064577.1, on the reverse strand, counting down.
GGATGGAGCCGCCTCCCTGTGCCTAGACCCTTTCCACATTGTTACCCTCACACCAAATAAAGTAACCCCAGAGGAGGGATGGGGCCGCCTCCCTGTGCCTAGACCCTTTCCACATTGTTACCCTCACACCAAATAAAGTAACCCCAGAGGAGGGATGGGGCCGCCTCCCTGTGCCTAGACCCTTTCCACATTGTTACCCTCACACCAAATAAAGTAACCCCAGAGGAGTGATGGGGCCGCCTCCCTGTGCCTAGACCCTTTCCACATTGTTACCCTCGCACCAAATAAAGTAACCCCAGAGGAGGGATGGGGCCGCCTCCCTGTGCCTAGACCCTTTCCACATTGTTACCCTCACACCAAATAAAGTAACCCCAGAGGAGTGATGGGGCCGCCTCCCTGTGCCTAGATCCTTTCCACATTGTTACCCTCACACCAAATAAAGTAACCCCAGAGGAGTGAAGGGGCCGCCTCCCTGTGCCTAGACTCTTTCCACATTGTTACCCTCACACCAAATAAAGTAACCCCAGAGGAGGGATGGGGCTTCCTCCCTGTGCCTAGACCCTTTCCACATTGTTACCCTCACACCAAATAAAGTAACCCCAGAGGAGTGATGGGGCCGCCTCCCTGTGCCTAGACCCTTTCCACATTGTTATCCTCACACCAAATAAAGTAACCCCAGAGGAGGGATGGGGCCGCCTCCCTGTGCCTAGACCCTTTCCACATTGTTACCCTCACACCAAATAAAGTAACCCCAGAGGAGTGATGGGGCCGCCTCCCTGTGCCTAGACCCTTTCCACATTGTTACCCTCACACCAAATAAAGTAACCCCAGAGGAGGGATGGGGCCGCCTCCCTGTGCCTAGACCCTTTCCACATTGTTACCCTCACACCAAATAAAGTAACCCCAGAGGAGGGATGGAGCCGCCTCCCTGTGCCTAGACCCTTTCCACATTGTTACCCTCACACCAAATAAAGTAACCCCAGAGGAGGGATGGGGCCGCCTCCCTGTGCCTAGACCCTTTCCACATTGTTACCCTCACACCAAATAAAGTAACCCCAGAGGAGTGATGGGGCCACCTCCGTGTGCCTAGACCCTTTCCACATTGTTACCCTCACACCAAATAAAGTAACCCCAGAGGAGGGATGGGGCCGCCTCCCTGTGCCTAGACCCTTTCCACATTGTTTCCCTCACACCAAATAAACCCCAGAGGAGTGATGGGGTCGCCTCCCTGTGCCTAGACACTTTCCACATTGTTACCCTCACACCAAATAAAGTAACCCCAGAGGAGTGATGGGGCCGCCTCCCTGTGCCTAGACCCTTTCCACATTGTTACCCTCACACCAAATAAAGTAACCCCAGAGGAGGGATGGGGCCGCCTCCCTGTGCCTAGACCCTTTCCACATTGTTACCCTCACACCAAATAAAGTAACCCCAGAGGAGGGATGGGGCCGCCTCCCTGTGCCTAGACCCTTTCCACATTGTTACCCTCACACCAAATAAAGTAACCCCGAGGAGGGATGGGGCCGCCTCCCTGTGCCTAGACCCTTTCCACATTGTTACCCTCACACCAAATAAAGTAACCCCAGAGGAGTGATGGGGCCACCTCCCTGTGCCTAGACCCTTTCCACATTGTTACCCTCACACCAAATAAAGTAACCCCAGAGGAAGAATGGGGTCGCCTCCCTCTGCCTAGACCCTTTCCACATTGTTACCCTCACACCAAATAAAGTAACCCCAGAGGAGGGATGGAGCCGCCTCCCTGTGCCTAGACCCTTTCCACATTGTTACCCTCACACCAATTTCTACTAAACACCTAGTATTACCTTAAGGAAGCTCAGACGGTATTGTGCAGCATAATTTACTGGTTCGGCTCAATGGTTTAAGGTTTATTAGTTTGCTCTCTAATCCTCCATCAAACTTTTAAAAAAACCCACAAGACCCCCCTTCGATATAGATTTAAAAAAAAATCGGAAGAAAAATATCCCGGCCAAAGGCCGGTTACTTTTATAATTAAAGGCTCACTATCGCTCGCCAAGAACAAATCAACATCCTAAATGGCACGAAAGGTCATAATATTGGCAAATAAATGGGGAAAAAGGTCTGAATATCGCCAAACTAATGGGACGAATGTCTTGAAATCTCATACCTAATAGGGCTAAACATGAGGGAGGAGGAGGACTCGAAAAACCAACTGCCTCCCCTTAACCCCTTCAGCACTATGACGCCATTTTACTTTTGATACTGGCTAAAATGTGATGGTTTTATGCAGTTTACGAAGGACCAATGTCATTAAGTGGGTTTATTGAGATCGTATATACCCATTTGAGTCGTAGAGGTAGATTGTAAACTAAAGAAAATCGTCTAATAGTAACCATAATATGATGAAAGTTACGTCATGGTGGTGAAGAGGTTAACCCTTTCTGTACCGGCGACGTCCTTTTTACTTTAGTTTGGCTACTATTAGACGATTTTATTTAGCTTAGGAAGGACGTGGATCAATTGAAAAGCTACAAACTATCTCAATTAGCCCTTTTAGCTACCATACATCGTTCCTAGGCTACATAAAATCGCCTAAATGTAGCTGAAATCAAATACAAAAGACGTCACCGGTATAGAAGGGGTTAAGGGGACGTTATTTTATTTGTTAATATATTTATTACAAATACCGATATTTATATTTGTTTTGGTTTGCTCCCTCGACCTCATCAAGCCTAAAGAAACACCATCCCAAAGGACCCCCCCCCCCCCCCCCCCTTCGAGATAAATGGATACATTTTTTCGGTAGGAAAATATCCCAAATACAGGTTTGTTATCGCTCGCCTTCCTTCTGACTGATATCTCAACATTTTGCTTTCTTATATTCATATTTGTATTTATGTTATGGAATTTTTACTAAAATTCTTTAGTTTCTTTGTCTGTCTACCTAATATATTAATCTTTATTCCTCTCGTTCTATCTAGTTAACTTATATCCATATTTCTCTCTGTAAAATAAGGGGAGGTATTCGTTTTTTCTCGATCCCATTCTCCCTCATGTTATCCCCATTAGTTTTGAGATTTTAGGACGTTCGACCCATTTATGTGTCAATATTAACACCTTTAGGTGTCGATTTTTGTTTGGTTAGCGATAGCGATCCTGCAATTTAAGAGGAATCGGCCGTTGGCTGGGGCATTTTTCTACTGAAAAATGCACAAATTGATCCCGAAGGTGGGTCTTGGGGGTATCTTATTTAAAGTTTGATGGAGGTCTAGGGAGGAAACGAAAACAAATAATAAATACATAAATGAATAAACAAACACATCCGTTTAAGTATTGACACATACTCTTTCTCTCCCACAGGTATAATGTGATAGTCCTCGCTGCTATTACGGTGTTTACTTCGACCTGCCACCCACTCACTCTTGGCCAGGTAAATAATGGGTCTGTAGTTTGTGTGTGTGTGTGTGTGTGTGTGTGTGTGTGTGTGTGTGTGTGTAATATGTTTAATAATAATTCATAGCTACAATGCCGTCATGTATTTGAGAATTCACTTGAACTAAATTAATCTTTGCTAAATTTATAAAAGTTAGCACTATGCAAAATGTAAAACAAAAACTACAGGCCTATATGTATTTGTTCTGCTTTCAAATTAACCCCTTCTGTACCAGCGACGTCTTATTAATTATATTCTAGCTACTATTAGACGGTTTTATTAAGCTTATAAAGGGCCTCTAGCAGTTAACAGGCTTCGAACTATCTCAGTTAACTCTTTTCCCTACCACATATCATTCTTAAGCTGCACAAAATCGTCTAAATATAGCTAGAATAAAATTAAAAAGACGTCGCCGGTACAGAAGGGGTTAACTAGATGTAAATTATGTATCACTGATCATAGCTGGGGGAGGGGGGCTTGAAGAGGGGGAGGGGGGTTGAGTCACTAATCACTCTTTCCATTAACGTAGAGCATTAATCATCAGCTCTAGTCACGCATACCTAACAGCCATTGAAAAACGCTACGGTCTTTGATACTGTATTTAACTGTAATTAGTGAAACACACCACCAGAGAGAGAGTTACAAGGAGTTACAAGGAATAGTTAGTATCTCAGAGACCTTGCGGTTCATTCCGGGGAGATACTCGAAGTGAAAGAAGAGAAACGGTTTACTGCACTAGGCTACACTCATTACAGAGTGTGCAAAATACTATTTATTAGTGGCCCCTCCATCATTTACGATATACCTATTAATATAATAGCCCTCTTTCAAGCACCTGCGGTCAGCGTGTTTAAAAACCCCGCCGCAGGGAGAAAGAGTTCTCATCATAAGTGTAACGCTAATTCTCTTATGGAATCGTCTTTATGATTGGGTACTCACTACGAAAAACTTTGTAAAAAATAAAAATTAAAAATTAACTTAAATGTTGTTATATTAAGGCTTTCCAGATCGTGGATGTCTTATGTGGATTCTAGCAGAGACGTTGAACCAAGCGTCCCCATACTTCCTTCCTCTCCCTGCGTGGTGCACCGTGTCCAGACGTGTCTGCCTGTGCTCGGCTTTATTCTTCGTTCACTCAACTCTAGTGAGTCTTTTGCTCATTTGTATCTATCCGAGTTGTACTAGAATAGGTTTAGACTAGCTAGATCAGGCAGCCCCATTGGTGTGCCCGTAGGAGAGTGTTAAAATAGGGTACTATTGTATAGGCACCTTGTTAGCCCCCATTGGGCCCGCGTGTCATGTTGTGTTCTTGTTTTTGTTCTGCGCCTTAGTATTTGCTACTTAACTAATAGTTAGGAGGCTAACTTTCCACAGGATAATGCTTCAGGCCATCGCTATGAGGCAGTTGCATTTTATTATTTATTTTAGAAAACGCTCTGGTCTAAGAGTGGTGTGGAACTTTCCAGAGTCCGTGTTTTGCTATTCCCCTAGGCCGTGGTGTTTTCTCCGCTCATCGCTGCTTCTTCAGAGGTAAGACTAAGAGATTCATTATGTTAATGAATATGAGCCTAGTGGCCAGCCTCACTAGGGGTATTCTTAGTTGGCTAGGGGTATGATTTATTGCTTAAGTTTACTGTTCTAGCCCTAAGATGTGTATATTGTTGTCATGTGTGGTATTTTACATGATAACAATGTGGCAGGAGACGTCCTGTCTATTTGGTGGGGTTTTGAGGGTTTCTGACTTTCCCATATAAGTCAGTCTCCTTCAAAAGTTTGTTTTTTTCCTCCGGCGATCTTTCTGTATTTACCTAATTGTATTTACCTAATTGTAGTTTACAGGAGTTGAGCTAAGCTCGTGTTGTCCCGTCTCTCAGTCTACTTTTTATCCAATTTTTTCTTGAAAATATGGATATTCCTTGCCCCTACCATCTCCTCCTCCATCCCATTCCATTTGTCAATACATCTATAGGGGAAGCTAAACTTCCTGATATCGTTCTTGCAGGTAGGTCTTTTTACTTTGTAGCTGTGGCCTCTAGTTATTCCTGTATCCATAATTAATATATCCTCCCTATCCAGCCTCTCCAGCCCCCGGGTGCATTTGTACATCATTATCATGTCTCCCCTCTCTCTCCTCTCTTTTAGACTCGGTAGATTTAATTTGTCTAGCCTCCCTTCATATGGCAGTTCTCTGAGACTTGGAACCAATCTAGTAACTGCTCTCTGGATTCTTTCTAACTTCTGAATATGCTTCTTTAGATGCGGGGACCACACCACTGCTGCATACTCCAATCTTGGTCTAATCATACTCTTCATAATTTTCGCTACCATGGTCTCATCCAAGAAGTTCAGAGCAACTTTCATATTCCCGGCCATTGCATACATTCCGCTAAAGAGCTTGTTAATATGTTTCTCTGGCGACAAATTATCTTGTATAATCAACCCTAAATCCTTTTCTTTTTCGGCCTTGCTAATTATATTATTTCCCATCCAGTACTCCCAATTTGGTCTATTCACACTTCTTCCCATATTTAACACATGGCATTTACTTATATTAAATTTCATTTTCCACTTGGTGCTCCATTCGTATATTTTATCTAAATCCCCTTGCAGCTCCTCACAACTACTTTTATTTGTTATTTGTCTCATAATTTTTACGTCATCTGCAAACATTGACATGTAGGAGTTTATGCCTATCGACAGGTCATTCACGTACATAAGGAACATGAGAGGTGCCAACACAGATCCCTGCGGCACACCACTCTCAACTTTCCGCCACGATGAGTAAGTTCCTCTAATGTTGGTCCTCATTTCCCTATCTGTTAAATAGCTCTCCATCCATTTCAGCAAACTTCCCCTGACACATCCTAGCGTCTCAAGCTTAGATAACAATCTCTTATGTGGTACCTTATCGAATGCTTGGGAAAGGTCTAAGTAGACTCAGTCCACCCATCCGCCTCTTTCTTGGAGTACATCTATCACCCTACTGTAATAACATAGCAAACTGGTAACACAAGATGTCCCTTCTCTGAATCCAAATTGCTTTGGCATTATTATCTTCTTTCTCTCCAACATTTTCATCCATCTCTTCCTAATTAGCTTTTCACAAATCTTGCATACAATACTAGTAAGTGAAACTGGTCTATAGTTTAGAGGGTCCTCAGGGTTTCCATTCTTGTATATCGGAATGATATTAGCTCTTTTCCATTCAACAGGAACCTGTCCTTTATATAAGGAAGCTTGAATTATGTCCCTCACTGGCTCCACTAATTGCTCTGCACACTCCTTTAAAACACAGGCAGACACTTCATCCGGTCCCATAGCTTTCCTTACTTCAAGTCCTCTCATCGCAGATAACAGCTCATCTCTAGTTATTTCAATCTTACTAAGACCACTCTCCAGTACTCCCGCATGTGGTTCGTCAAAACCTTCCTCTCTAGTAAAAACTGACCCCAATTTGTTATTCATTACCTCGCACATGTCCGATACATTTTCATACGTCCTAGCATCAACTCTTAATTTAGTAATTTGTTTCTTTACCTTCAACTTACTGTTTATATATTTATAAAATAATCTAGGGTCACTTTCACATTTATTTACTATGTTCTTCTCATAGTTCATTTTAACTTGCCTAATTATGTTAACATATCTATTCCTCTCCTGTTTATATTTATTCCGATTACTCTCAGTGTTCCTTCTTCTTAATCTAGCCCAAGCTGCATCACGCCTACCCAAAGCTCTTTTGCATTTCAAATTAAACCAATCTTTCTGCTTAGTAAAATTTCCAGTTTTATATCTTGGGACAAACAGATTGGTTCCTACTCTATAAATTTCGAGGAATCTACTATATTTACCTTGTACGTCCTGTTCCTTCAAAAGAAGATCCCAATCTATCTATCTATCTATTGCCTGACGCCGTGATCCCCGAAGGGGTGGCCACGAACGAACCGCCCCCATGCACCTCTGTCCCCAGTCAGTCGACGCCCCTCCCCCCAACCAGCACCGCCTTCGTTCATGTAGTTCCTCACTCCATCCTTCCACCTCATATTCGGTCTACCTCTCCCCCTCTGTCCCTCCACCTCGCTCTCGTACACCCTCTTAGTCATTCTCTCGCTTTCCATACGTTCCATATGGCCGAACCATCTCAAGTTGTTCCTTTTCACACTTTCCAGCACATCTACCTCCACACCACACCTCCTTCTTACTTCCTCATTAGTCTGTCTATCCCTCTATGTAACTCCGCACGCACTCCTTAAGTAATTCATTTCCACTGCTCTCACTCTTGGTCTGAGTCTCTCAACCAACGTCCATGCTTCGCTTCCGTAAGTCAGTGTCGGGATTACCACACTGTCATGCAAGGACTTCTTCACTTCCATACTGACCACCCTATTTCTTGTTACTGCTTTTAGCGTTCCTACAACCCTCTTCCCCTGTTGTACCCTCTCCCGCACCTCTTCATCCATAGTCCCATCTTTACTCAACACACTGCCCAGATACTTAAAAGAGTTGACGATCTCCATAGCCTGACCGTTCAGCTTCACCTCACACTCTGTGACTTCACCCCTTTCGAAGACCATAACCTTGCTCTTCCCCGTATTTACCTTCAAATTCCGTTTTTCGCACACTGTTCCAAACTCATTTACCAGACCCTGCAACTCCCATTCATTATCACTCATCAGAACTGTATCATCCGCAAACAGCAGTATAGGTAGCTTCCACTCAATTCCCTCCCTTTTCAGCGATACACCAACATTCACTGCTCTTGATAGTATTTCTTTCATGACTCCATCCATATATACAGTAAACAACCACGGGGACATCACACACCCCTGTTTCAAACCAACATCCAGGTCAAGAACCCGCCCTGCTCACTCTCCACACGTACTGCCGCCTTTGCACCCTCATACATGCTCTTCACTGCTTTCAGCAACTTGCCCTCTACTCCGTATATTCTAAGTACTTTCCACAAACTTCTCTATCCCCTGTCATAGGCCTTCTCCAAGTCCATAAAGGCAACATACACCTTTTGTTTCTTCCAGATACTTCTCCACAACACATTCAGGGTAAAATCTGATCTACACATCCTCTTCCCTTCCTAAAACCTCCCTGCTCGTCGCCTATCCATTTCTCTTCTCACTCCAATCTACTCCCTCTAAATATCTTTTCAAGGATACATAATCAGCTTTACTATAATTTAATCTGTCATTTATGTAGCTATTGTCTAATCTATTGGCATTACTCGAGGTCAACTTCCATTTTAGTAATAGGTGATCACTTTTACCTACAGGACATAGATAGTTTATATCACTAATTTCGTGAGGATCTTTTGTAAAAATCAGATCGAGTTTAGGAGGTTCGTTATTACCCCTCATTCTTGTATTTTCCTTCACATGTTGTGCAAGTACATTTTCCGTAACCAACTCCACTAGCCGACTTCCCCAAGATCTCTGATTTGGCCCTGCATCTCCCGATTCCCAATCAACCTCACTACAGTTGAAATCTCCTACCAAGATCAATCGATTCTTCCTTAAAAGCAATCTTCTCAACGACTGAATCATATCCTCGACCATCTCCTCAAACTCCAACTCCCTCCATGCTCTGGTCTTTGGTGGCATGTAAGCTACTGCTATGTCTAGCTTTTTTCCTTCTATATCATTGAGTTCAACTGCCATTATTTCTGCCTTGTCATTATTTAACTCCACTTGCTTTGCTGTCATAGGGTTCTTAACTAATACTGCCACTCCACCTCCCCTTTTTCCCTTTCTATCATATCTCCATATATTATATCCTTCACTAAACACTATATTGCTGTCAAAGTCCTGGTTCAGCTTTCTCTCCGTCAAACAGACTATCTGTGGTTGATCCTTTCTTAATATATCATCCAATTCTACCTTTTTACTGTTTATTCCATCTATATTAGTGTAGTAGCACAGTATATTGGAATCCTCCTCCTTGTTTCTCTTCCCTCCCTGCCTCCTGTCAGGTTCACCTCCTCCTCCATCCCTTTCCTGACCTACCTCTACATTCCCTGCTAGTTCTATTATCCCCCCCTCCCCCCTCCACAATTTCCCGCCCCTCCCTCACCATCTCTCCGTCCTCGGGCTGATCCACTACCTGACTCACCGTCTCCATCCCCTGCTCCTCCCTCACCATCTCTCTGTCTTCGGTTTGATCCACTACCTGACGCACTGTCTCTATCTCCTGCTCCTCCCTCACTATCTCCTTGTCCCCGATTTGATTCACTACCTGACTCACTGTCTCCTTGTTCATTTCTCCTCGTATTTTCCGTTTTTTCTGACTCTGAGTGTACCACTTCTTTAGTTTCCCTTCCTTTACTCTCCAAAAAAAAATCCTTTTCTCCTCATCTGACAATTTTCGATTTTCATCGTCAGCCCTTGCTTGAACTTCTCTCAACTTTTCCCTTTCCTCTATGCTTAAGTCCTTTTTCACCCTAATATGTTTCATTCCAGTACAACTATTTTGCCTCCAGCTTACAATGGTTAATGCTTCAACCACTGACCTAGATTTAAACTCTGCTTTTATCGGTCTCATCTCACCCTTTTTATATCTTCCTAGCCGTCTTACTTCGTCCAGTTCTTTGTGTATCGATGCCGGATACTCGCCTCGCAGGCGAGAAAGGAACTAGCCAAATTACCCGGAGTGGTGTGCTGTACCACTATTCCCGGCAGAAATGCGGATTCTCAAGGGAATCTCGGCCCGGCCGAGTGAACTCGCCCAGACCAAGAGCCTCACGCGGCATGACCAGACTTATACATGCCCGGCGAAACAGTCCAGTGAGATTGATTACTATCCTTCAGGTCTTTTAGACGGAGGGTTAGTTTGCTTTTTAAGGTTATTACGGGCCAGTGACACTTTGTCACAGGTAAGCACTTCTAAAATACGACAAAACCTTTAGCGTTTTTTTCGCAGACAAGTACAGCAGAAGGTTAGAGTAGCAGTTGGTCTACAGCTAAGTTTCCGGCGTATTTGTGAGTGCAATGATGTGTGTACCTCTCGGTTTATCCTTATGAGCATTGATTCCTGGAAATTTTCTATTTCCAGATCGCAGCACATCTGTAGCGGCACAGGTCGGCAGGGGAAGGGGCCGATCCCGGCTGGGGGGGTTTTAGCTCCATCATGCCTCTAGTTGTTCTCTGTGCTACGCCTACTTGCTCTCTTATACCCGTTTGCACACAAACTTTGTATCAAATGTGTAAAATGCCTCGATAGATCACGAGGCATTTGGGTATCCAAAAAGTGCGCCATTTGTTCCGAACTCCGGTCAAATTTATTTGGTAAGAAAGATCATTCATGTCTGGTAGCACTCAAGGAAATAAAAAACACTTTTAATGCCTACACGAAAGACATTGCCCATAAGGCCCTACGCTGTGACGATGAGGCGCTTTAGGAGCACTTGGTTATCAAGTCACCGGTGCTTAAGTTAATGCCGGCTAAATCCACTAAATCTAAAACCAAAACTAAAATTCTATCAAAAGAGCTAGTGAGTAGTGATGAGAGCAGTGATTCTAGCAAGGCAACCCCCCCCCCCGCCCACCCCCTTCCCCCCGGCCGCCATAAGAGGAACCGTTCACCTTCACCGAGTGACCGCTCAAGGTCCCGGTCAAGGACCCCCCTCAGGCAATCTAGACAATCTTCGGTAGAGTCTTCAAGATCTCACAAGAGGCGCAAAGATGACGAGGGGACATTTAGCCATAGAAAATCAGAGAAGGGACATAAAAGTTCCCGCAAGGAGGAGGCGCAGTCGCGGCACCGGCTAATGCCGGAGGTGCGGCCATTTCCCTGCACCCCCACCTCCACTGTACCTGATGTCCAATCTGGCAGCTCAGAGGTGGGGACGGAGGGGACTGAGTCAACTCCCAGGGAGGAACCTAGGGAATCATTAAGTGTGATTCAGGACGTACATTTTGCAATACCAAAATTGAACTTACCTGTCCGTAGACCCCCAATAGTGTCACAAAGAGTGTTAGCTGAACAGTGTCGGGGCTATACATCAGACAGACATCAGGACCTTACCAGTTCACAGGTTAGTCAAGTGATACCTGATTCTCAACCTCCTAATCAGGGTCGAAGTGTGTGGAGACAATCAGAACCCTCAATAGTGGAGAACAATGTGCGGTTCCAAGACAGTGTCAGGGACAGGGAGGATATTGAAATTATCCCTTCTTCAGTGCCTGACTTAACCAGGCCTGCCTTTACACCACGGTCAGATCCGCAGCAACAACAGCCGGAACCGTTAGAGGTACAGGAAGAGCCGGAAGTGGTAGAACTGTCTTCGGCTCAACCAACACATACAGAGGATGGTTCGGAAGTGGGGTCAGAGTCTTCTAAGGAGTCACATAGTAAATATATAACTACTGATGATTTAGATTATATTTTGCATAAAGTTATGCGCCAATATAATGTACCAAAGGCTCAGGATAACCCCATAGCTCCGCCGGGTGCTCCCCTGATAGGGTCGGCTGTGCGGCCCCTAGAACCTTCCAGACTTGTCCCTAATAGATCAATCCCTCAAAGTAACGTATTCCCAGTGAACACTACGGCAAGTGGCACTATAGTGCCCGTCTCCTTGACCACTACCAATGTTCGCATTATCACGGACGTTACCCCTCCCCCTCTAGACAAAACCCCACATAGAGAAGGCCCTATGCCTCTTTTATATGGTCCCGACTGCTCGTGGATTCCAGCTATTGCTAAGAACCCGAGCTTAGCACAGACAACAGTATCGGGGGAGATCTCAGTGCCCAGTGAGTGGGTAATTGAAGTTAGTAAGAATAAGAAACTAAGGGCCAAAGATTCACAAGGGCAAGTATTAGATGTCACTATCAAAGCGATTCCAAATGTGTATTCTCCTGAATTTTTTGTATACTCTTCTACTCCGGCATTACCTCCCGCCCCTTCTGCACGACTTTGTGCGGATTGGACGAAGTCTGACGGCGTGAACTATATAAAATCGCTCAATGCGCTAACGCCGGAGTTGAATACAACTCCAGCCCTAGACCAGTCTCACAACCCAGTTCTGCAGGTGGGGCAGGTAGGTGTTGGCCTGTGGGTGGACTGGGAGGCAGAAGCTCAACAGTTTGCAGCCACTATCACTTCAAAATCTTCGCACCAAATTCCCCAAGATAACCATATATGGTTTTCCATGCCCATCAATAAAGCCGGAGGGGTGTCCCCAGCTCTTTTTTATTTCTTGTCGGCTCCTAAATTGTCTCTCTATGACTTACAGGAACCCTTCTCAACTCCCCCTCCTGCACACTTGGACAGAGATTTTAAATTGAGAAATAAAGCTTTCAGACTATTTTTCCAATTTTTGTTGAGCCGCCAAATAGCCCAGTCCCTCACGAGGACCATAGCCGCTATTTCTGACCAAAATGTATGGAAGGCCACTGAACTATCTAGAAGGCTTCTGTTACAAAACTCCATCCAATCTGTGGGCGACATCAGGATAGCTTTATTGGAGGCTGTCCGGGCACGCCAAGACTTAAGAGTCTATATGGTTAAGAAGTTACTGGAAGACATTGGTCGCCGGGTAACTCTTTCCCCAGTTTTAACTGCTTTTTTGCTCAGCCTTGACACGTGGAGGGCAGTTTATAATATGGTTGACAACTTGCAGCCGGGTACCTCCCAAGCTAAAAAGGAGAACTTCAAGAAACAGTACTCCAAGCCTAAATGTGGAGGTAAGTCACATCCTTCTGGTGCTAAGCAGCCCTTTCAGGGCCCCATGTCTCCCACAGCACAAGCCTAAACAGGGTAAGCACTCAGGTAAGTGGTATCACAAAAATAGGCCACAACATAAGTCAGGCCAGGGAACGGCACCAGCTAAAACCAGCCAACCGTCCACACCTACCCCACCACCAGCAAAAAACTAGTCAGTCAAACTCTCTCTCTCCCAGGGCCTATCAAGGGCGAGTTGGATCCGAGAGTAGTGCCGCCGGACAGACCCAGTCAAGCCACTGGGTCTTTCTGGGCGTGTCACCGGGCCTGGCCCCGGCAAACTTGGGCAAGGACAGTGGTACGCAAAGGGATCACCTGGCGGTGGCTCCGGCGACCTCGTTTACGTCAGACTCAAGTCAATCATGTTTCTTTAGAGGTGGAGTCGCTAGTCCAGGAAATGATCACCAAGCATATCATTGTTCCAGTCGATCCAACTTGCCCTGTATTCACGTCCAGACTTTTTCTAGTGTCAAAGAGGGACAGTGTTCAAATGCGACCAGTAGTAGATCTCTCACGTTTGAACAAATATATTCACAATGTACCCTTCAGGATGCTCACTGTGAATCACATCAGGCTAACCCTTCCACCACTAGGGTGGATGTGCTCGTTAGACCTGACAGACGCCTACTGGCATGTCCCCATCAACAAATGGTTCCAAAAATTCCTCGCCTTGAGGATCAGGCAAGAGACTAATGTCTTTCAAAGAATGCCATTCGGGTTGAACCTGGCACCGAGAATTTTCACAAAATTAGTCCGGCAGGCCCTCATGCCAATGTTAAATCTGGGGACCAAGTTGTTGTGGTACCTGGACGGTAGGCTTATAGTGGCGGAGTCAGAGAGTTTATGCAAAACCCATGTCAATCTCGTTATCAATCATGCACAATCCCTAGGGTTCAAGGTCAACTTGGCAAAGTCGCATCTTGTTCCCACATGGGCGATTCAGTGGACACAGCCAATCTTACTCTCAGTCAGAGTGTGGACAACCGCAACAGATTTCGAAAGAAATTATTTGTGTTTCTCCACAGTCTGAACACGACGAGGAAGATCTGGGAGTCTCTGGTCGGTTCTCTCAACTGGATCCAACTAACTGTAAAGTTGGGCCGGTTGAAAGTAAAGAGATTAATCTTGGAAGGCAAAAAATATTTCCCGCTATTGCCGGCGGGAAAATTGTGGAAAATTCCTCCCTTAATTCACAACTTACTGTCGGTCTGGGCAAAGAGAGAGATATTGCACTCAACAAAGACGTGGGTTCTCCTCCACCTACGGTTTGGGTAGACACAGATGCTTCGGGGACAATAGGCTGGGGTTATCAGTCAAGCCTATGCCACCAAGGGCAAGGGCTTTGGTCCCAAACCGAGAATTATCATGTGAACTGTTAGTCCCTTTGTTTTACCTTCAAACTCACGGCTCCTCATTGCGGGGGAAATCAGTGGCGTTTCGGATGGACAATTTGAATGCGGTACACTTCATTCAAAAGCAGGGGTCAACGAGGACTCGGAAGTTGCTAGAGTTGTCAGAGAAGATTTTTGCTCTGGCCAAAAAGCAGAGCATTCATCTCCACGCTTCTTATCTCCCAGGCATTGCGAACATCTGGGCAGACGCACTGTCCCGGCGACAGAGCAACACAGTAGAATGGGCTATCAAGCAAAACGTCTTCGACAAGATGATTGCAGAGCCTTACCGTCCACAGGTGGACCTTATCGCATCTGAAGGGAACCACAGACTCCCTCTCTATCTAACCCGCCAGGTAACAACTGCGGCGGGGGGTCCAGACGCTTTGACGGAGGACTGGAACAAGTGGAGTTCCATTTATCTTTTTCCGCCTCCCGACGCTTCACTCATGTGTCAAGTAGTTCACAAACTACGGGGTTACCGAGGCCTAGTCTCAATGATCGCGCCTCTTTGGCCGGCTCAGACGTGGTACCACCAGTTGAAAACGTGGTGCGAGAACCCGGTGTCGCTCCTGGTCTCGTACTTCCACTCGGAGACAATTGGCAACCTAGAGACCTCGCTGACTTTTGCCTTTTGGACATTCAGAAAGCTAAATGGTTAACTCCATATGGGGAAAGTGTCACTAATAAATTACTTAATCAGTATACTATGTCTACCAGGAGGCAATACCAATCACATTGGAAAACTTTCACAACCTGGATAGTGGAAACGGCGCAGACACATCAGTAGCTTTGGTTTTTAAGTACTTGGATTATTTGTTTGACCATCAGCGCTTTTCTGTAGTTACACTAAAAAATAGTCTGTCTGCCGTTAGAACTCCCTTTTACGACCTCACTGGTCTATCCATGCTAGAGGCGGAGGAGAAAGGGTTCATGAGGGCATGTTTCAAGCGTCGCCCACCACCCCGTCAGCTCATGCCTACCTGGTCACTGGACAAAGCTTTATCCTTGTTTCATTCGCGCAAGTATAGCCTTGCACCGGATTTTGACTCATTATTAAAGAAGGCTGTGTTCCTTATGGCCTTGGCTACAGGAAACAGGGTGTCAGAGGTGGCGGCGATGAGCAACGAACCTAATTGCCTCAGGTTTAGTAGATTAAATGAACATTTGCATATTGCCCCATCTCCCACGTTCGTGGCAAAGAATGAGCATAGCGAGCATGTATTCTCGGAATTTACAATCCCGGCTCTGAAAACGGGACATACACATCATAATTTATGCCCGGTGCTGGCTCTAATCAAGTTTATGAGTGTGTCACAGCCTCAACAACAGGGAGCCCTATGGATCAATAATACAGGTACGTACGTGCATCACGAGGAGAACATTGGTTTCCTTGCTTGTAGATGAAATCAGGGAAAGTAATCCTGGAGTAGTGGGCTGAGTTCATGACATCAGGAAATGGGCAGTCTCTTTGCGGTTTTTACAAAATTATTCAATAGAGGATATTGCTAATACCAAATTGTTGGCTTCCAACCATACTTTCTTAACTCGGTACCTGTCTGTGGCCCTAGATAGGCCTAAACCAAAAATGACCTGTGTGGCCTTGCGTCAGCGGGTCTAGTAGGTCTATGTGCTATTTTAATTTAAGTGAAAAGAAAGGGGGGGGGGGGGGTACTGGAGAGCTTAAGATATCTAGACCCTCTGCCGGACTATGTGATAAGATCACGAACTGTGATACTTAATAAGTCGAGACAATTTTATGTTTTTATATATAAGATAACTATCAGAGTTGTAACTAAGAAGATAGTAATGAAAATGTACAAACGTTATACTTTGTACAAAGTTATTTTTAAGGACATATAAACATATTCATATCATTTATGTGCCTTGAACATCAAACCTAGTGAATCTCAATGTGATATTCTCTCTAATGTTCCTGAATGGTCATTGTAAGCAGACTTTTTTTGAAGTAACGCACTGCTTTCTTTCCCATTTTTATTTTATGTTATTGTATGTACGCAATAAACACTTAATTTGTTATATGATTCTTTTTCTCTACCTATAGGTATTTGTTAGTGGTGTGATATTGTCACGAATGTCCCCCTCCAGTCTTGAGATATCATTTATATCGTCAATGATGGAGGGGCCACTAATTAATTATAGGTTTGAGTCCCGGAGGGAAGAATGAAAACTTATAATTTAGTAGTGCCCCGAAATCATTGACGATGTAGGGCCCTCCCTTCCATCCCCTTCCCATTCGTTCGATGTCTTAAGTTTAGTCTTGATATATCATTGAAGGAAGTATGGGGACGCTTGGTTCAACGTCTCGGCTAGAATCCACATAAGACATCCACGATCTGGAAAGCCTTAATATAACAACATTTAAGTTAATTTTTATTTTTTATTTTTTACGAAGTTTATTCGTAGTGAGTACCAAATCATAAAGACGATTCCATAAGAGAATTAGCGTTACACTTATGATGAGGACTCTTTCTCCCTGCGGCGCGCAGGGTTTTCAAACACGCTGACCACGGGTGCTTGAAAGAGGACTAATATACTAATAGGCATATCGTCAATGATTTCGGGGCCACTAGTATATGAGGAGGTCCGTGCCAGAGGGGCCAACTCGCCACATTTTCAAAAACAGCGCTCTAGCTGGTTCCCACTCCGTGAAATTCTTGGGAATCATCTGGCAAAAAAAAACATCCAACTTTCGTCCTTATAGCAACTGCACATAGGGTTGAGCGTCCCTTGTTTTTGCCATTTGGCAGACCGTTTATGGGTGTGAATCTGGGTAGACAGAGGGGCCAACTCGCCAACGCGCTCAGCCAATGAGAGCGCGGCTACGACGTGGGGAATTAAATGGCCGCCCGCCCGACCACTCACAGGCGCTGTACGAGACGTGCTTCAGTAGTCACGCTCAAACCGAGTTAGAGTCAACACACGAGTGTATGGTATGTTAACTTTAAACATCAATAACTCAAAACTATACTCGTGGCGAGTTGGCCCCTCTGGCACGGACCTCCTCATATATTAGGTTTTCATTCTTCCCTCCGGGATTCAAACCTATAATCTACTCTCTTCTTGAACTGCTCTACTGAAGAATTGTTTACAACTTCTGAGAGGAACAGAACTTATGTGGCCAACTGTACGGTAGCGCTAATAAGTCATGTCTCAGCTGTCATTACGTTTGGTTTGCTTTGTGCTGTATTAATGTCTGTCAGATATTAAATGAGGTGGGTAAGTGTTGGAACATGTTTGTATATATCTCACTCGAAATTATTAATAAATCAAGTTTAGATTTTGCGGATACCATTTATTGATCAAAATATACCTGATCCCGAGGCATCACTTATTTGGCCGACTGTACCTTCCACCCGCTGTGAAGGTAATAAGTTAGGTGGTATAAAGTATAATGCAGGAAGGGTGTAGAAGGGAGAGACGAGGGAGACACCAGAGCTCTTACCCTGATGAATCGGGAAGGAGAGAGAGAGAGTGATGTAGTGAAGTCATAAGGAAGGGTAGCTCAGTAATTGACCGCTTGCGAGTTTCAGGCTATATGGAAGATGGAGCCGTGAACATTTTTTATTTTATGTGAATGAAGGAGACGAAAGGCAAAGCTGTCTGTAACAAATGTCCCACCAAGGTTGAAAGAGTGATACAGAGCCCAAATCAAGGTACAGTACGTTAGAGGCAATTTGTGTGTTGGAAAGAAGTGTTAAGTGTAGTCAAATGAATAGGAGGAGGAGGTGTTTGTGAGACTTAGCTGGATTACTCTCTGTGTAGGTGAGGCACAAATAGAAACAATGGGAGAAGTCAAACAAATGAAACAGGAGTTCCAGTAACTCCTTATCATATGCCTATGAGGTCTCCCCTAGGTATTGCCCTATTCGATTAGTACCTACAATTTACTCAATGGATATTAGAACTTTCAGTACCGGTGCCGTCCTTTTAACTTATTCTGGCTACTATCGAACGATTTTATTCAGTACATAAACGTCTTCCAGCAATTAACAGTCCTCGAACTATCTCACTTGACCCTGTTTAACTACCACATATCCTTCTTAAACTGCACAAAATTGACTAAATATAGCTAAAATGAAACTAAAAGTACGTCACCGGTACAGTAGGGCTGAGTAATAAGGAAGGGGAACTGAGTAATTGACCGTATGCGAGTTTCAGGCTATAATGAAGTTGGAGCCGTAAACATGAATATTAAACAGAAAGGCAATACTAATATCGGTTTCTTATAGATAAGATATATAATTAAGAGAGGCTGTAGCCTTTTAATTGATAGTCGTCCTTGCTAAGCTGAATAAGATCGTCAAATACTTACCAGAGTATACTGGAAATGTCGTCATCGGTATTGAAGGGGTTAAAGCGATTGTGTTTCGTTTGCGTACGATACAAGATAATTATAAATAGGGAAGCTGGTAAAGATAGTGTATACATAACATGATGTACAGTAGTCAGGAAAGAGAGAGAGATGAGCGTATAGTTATTAGTGCTCACGATTGTACAGGGATGGAGAAGATATATAGATAGTTAGTGAAGGAATTAGGAAGATACTGAAGGAAGGGAGTGAAAGGATGAGAAGGAAGGGAATTCGGGGGGGGGGGGATTGATTTGTGGATAGACATTGCTTTACAATAAATAGTATACCGGTAGTTTTGTATATAGTTTGTAATAGTTTTGTAGTTGATGTAAAGAAAATGATATTGATAACTTGGTTTCCAGATATATACTTCCATAGTTAGAAATAGGTGAAGTCCACGAATATTTACGAATGGACTAGAGACTATGGCATCCGAGTGTACAGTAATATAGGAAGAGAGAGAGAGAAAGAGAGTGAGAGTGAGTGAGTGAGTGATATATATATTTAGAGAGAGAGGTGTACAGATATTAGTGTTTAATGATTGTACAGTAATAAGGTGCGGGATAAACGAGGGAGACAGTAGCTTTTACCATGATGACCAACTCTCGAGCCTCCTTCCTTCTTACGGGGACTTAACTCACAACTTGGGTCCTTACTCTTAACACCACCACCCTACACCACTAGTATAATTATATACCCGGTATAGTGCGTTGTTATATGTGCGATTAGTTTGCTTGGGAAACAGATTAACTTGCTCATGTAGTAATTGTACACCCTATGTGGTGGATTGTGTTCTTTTATTTATAAATTATTATTTTGCTTAAGCGTTGTTTTCACATAGCGATTTTGATAATTTGTTTTGTCTTTTTACTGTGTTCTTCCAAGTTTTGGTTTGTTTATTTTGCAAGTTTTACAGTTTACTTTATATATATATATATATATATATATATATATATATACTGTATATATATATATATATATATATATATATACTGTGTATATATATATATATATATATACTAGCAGCGGTACCCGGCGTTGCCCGGGTACTACCACCACTACTACTACCATAATCACCATCATCAATCACTACTACCACAATCATCACAATACTACTACTACCATAATCACCGGCCTCGACCTCCCTGTGCCTCATTAAACGGCGACCTCGATTTCGGCCGCTAAATGACCTCCGATTTTGGATCTGACCTCATCCATACCCCCATTTTGGGGGGCTGCGAACAACTTTCGTTCCATACACTTTTTCGATCGGAGGCCTCCTTCTGCCCCAAACGGCCATATTTTTCATTTTTTTCATATTTGTTTGTTTTAAATTTCGGCCTCGAAACGACCTCCGATCGTGGCCTCGCCCACTCTATGGCCTAACCCAGGTCAATTGACACCCACATGCAAAGTTTCAGCTCCCCAGGTCCAAAACTGCGGCCGCCTATTAACCCTTTCATACATTTATGACACAGAGGTTGCCAGATTAGCAATAAGAAATAGAGTTCTCTCACTCCTATAATTACCTCTCCAAAATTAGTTTTCTGCCCACAGCTAACTCAAAGACAACTGCAGAGGTTGAAGTAACTAAACTAAAGGTTTCTAAATACCCCTGATGTTAACAAAGGCTTTAAAGTATCCCCAATAGGCTCAACATCGCGTCATATGTCGGAGAGGGTAAAGAACACACAGACAAACAATCGAAAATATTATATATATATATATATTTATATATATATATATATAACCACTACCCCCTTAAATGACATTGGTGGACCCTGGCAAGCTTTTGGCGTGTCGTTTTTATGCCCTTGTTTTCTTACAGTGCAGGCTCGTGGTATGATGGGTGAATAGGGTGTTAAACGAAGGCCAAGTTTATTGTTTATAGGCTTTATTGCTGTATATGTAAAGATCAAATTATGGTTTAGTGTTCAAATTATGTTCTTGGAAGTGATAAAATTGCCAAAACAATGCTCTTTCATGTTTATTTTTTTTTATTGTTTCTAATATTCAATTCTTAACACAAAATTGGTCGAGTTTGACACCCTGTGTATGTGAATACAGAAAGTGTAGCATTGCGCACCATCTGTTGGAAACCATGGTGGTGACATTAGCTTCTCAGCATCACCAGGCGATTGCCCTCCAGACTTCGATGTCCGCCATGCATAGAATTCACAAACTATACCCTGTTCATTATAGGTAGGCCAGATATTGTGAATCCTAACATCTGTAACTCATAAACGACTTTTTTTTTTTTTTTTTTTTTCTATATTCCAACTTACTTCCTCTCGGGCATAGGCTGAGAGCCTTAACATTCACCGCTTTACAATGAACAGTGAAGCCCGTGAGGTCTTGTTCCAGTCTAGGGAGTGAGACATGTGAAGCACGTAGAGCACAACGAGCACCTGCCATCTTGCCTTCACATGAGGCACGGTGCTCACTCATGGCCCGAAACGACCCCATCCCTGAAGCCATCTCGTTCCCGTGCTTCACTGTCTCACCCACTCACACTTACACACACACACTAGAATAATTGAGCTAATATTTCTACCATTTGGAGTGAGTCAACCAAGGAATAGGTGTGGAAATTTACAGCCCATTTGCTCTAGTCCTTTTTTAATTACAGTGGTTAGGGATCACGATTTTTGGTTTTCCTGTAATGATTACTATAGAACCTAAAATATTAATGGGTTGAAAAATGAAAAACAAAATAAATAAATAAATAGTGTTTTGAGAATGAGCTAGCATTATAGACAAATTAAGTAAAAAAATATTACCAAATGTATTGAGTGAATACAAATAGGAAGAATACAAACAGTGACTCTATATGTTTCCAGCTGATAGCAAATTGTCCTATGTTCATCTTAATTACATAGGTATTATGAAGATTTTGTAGCGAAATGTGTTGATAATTATGAAAACTTGGCTATAAGATGATACAGAGACGTAGTCGTTTCATATCTTGTCATTAACCACTACTGTATTTTAAGTCTAGCTATATTTAGACGATATTGTGCAGTTTAAGAAAGATCTGAATGTGTTATGTAGCAGGTGTCGAATTAAAGATAAAGAATGTGCGTAAACAGAGAAGAGTTTGAAGGAAAACCTGACTCACACACACACACACAATCTGTTGCATACTGTGCATATAAATTAATTGACAGGGGAGCCAGGTGACTGGTACAATTACCTGAAAAATTAGTGAAGCTACATTTTTTGAATTACATGGAAGGGTAACCTCATTAATCCAAAAAGAGGAAACATTAATGAGGCCATCAATTACACTCTGTGAGTGGTTAGCAACCCCCCCCACCCCCCCACCCCGAAACCCTCCCATGTTCTCTCCGACCCGAGAACTACACCCACCCTCCCTTCTCTGGCTCTCACCCAGTTAAGGGCTACTTCTGGACCTCACCAATTGCATGTATTCCGAACACCTAATGAAGGAATGCAATGTATCATAGGCAGAGTCAAGTATTAGCTTTACTAAATTTGAAAGAAAGAAAGAGAGAGAGAGAGATAGAGTGGGAGACAGAGAGACAGCGGGGGTGGGGGGGGGGGGATCGCCAAAAACCTATATGATTCGAGTGATTCATGCCGATAATTTTACCATTGACCCCTGAAAGGTTCATACCGATGTACTGATGGTTTAGTACTGTATCATACTCTAATATAGCTGCCAAACTAACCCACGTGAAGTTGTATTTCATTTCCATCGTTGTAATGGCTCAGTTTGGGCTACGTAACAAGCTTGAGACGAGGACCGTCTGTGTCAATTCCACCATGAGTCTCTCCCATCAATGAACACACAAAGTAAACCATTCAAGTATTTTGAATTATTTATTTTTATACAATTATTAAATACTAATATCACTACTTATTAGCACCGTATACAAGAACAAAACATTTGTTTAATCGTATTCATCACAAATCTCTCTGCTTCCAGACAGTTCAGGACTCATTAAGTGTAAACAGCCAATTTGCCAATAAATGCTATGAATTATTGCCGAGAATGTGCCCAGTGAGTCGGCCATGTGACTTCATTACGCTAACTCAACACTCATCCTCTTAACGGAGCTATCTAACCAATCATTAGGCCATATTGTTTTCCTAATTGGCCATAATGTAAAACTACTATATATAAACGGGACACGAACTACTATCGGGCAAGGTACTGGGGTTTTCGAAAAGAGGCTCCAGGCTTGAAAATATTACTTGACATAAACAGGCTTAATAATCCTGAAGGGTTGATATCCAATATGTATGCCCTATTTTAATTTACTACCCCTCGGGTACTCTTACGTTCATCTATCCATTAGGGAGGGTCGTATTTTAAAGTTGCCATGCCCTCAACACTTACGCTCACCCATACATTAGGGAAGGACTTATTCATTTTGTCACCTCACCCTTAACACCTTGCCATAAGGTTACTCTATTGGATCAGGTATCTTGTTTTGTAACCAAGTTAATGGGGGCGTTCACTATGGTTATGTAGCTATATGGGTTGAAACATAGCAAATTGCGTTAAATACTCCCTGAGTAATGGCAAGACGTAGGGTATCTACTCCACATAATACTATTGAAAGCTTCACGCCTATTCAAGCTTATTCTCTTGAGATAACTTTCAAGATAATTTGAATTCACATTTGTTAAGAATAATTACTAAATAACTATATAACGCCCATTTATTAATTCCTAGATTAACTACAAGCTATAATATTGAACTGATCAATAATTCTTCTACTACAATACCACTCTGTATAACAGTTTCGTGTATAACCAAATAATCTCATTATACCTTATATATAATTATACAAGTGTGTATTTCTACCCCTCATACCTGGTATATCCATATCATTATACAGTTAACCCTACTAGTAACGGTAGTAATTAGCAGCTTCAGGTTAGGTTTTGTTTAGTTCATATGTTTAATGTGCAGGAGATGGTGGTCGAGAGATGTGTGTGAAATACTTAATTCCTTCATTAGGTGTTCAGAATAAATGTAATCGGTGAGGTCCAGAAGTAGCTCCTAGCTGGGTGAGAGCGAGAGAAGGGAGGGTGTTTGTAGTTCTGGGGTCGGAGAGAAAATGGGAGGGTTTAGGTGGGGGTATGGGAACAACAAGAAGAGGAGGTGGAGGGGATACCTCTCCACCGTGCAGTGCTACTAACAGGGCAAATGAAACAAATTAATCCTGACGACTGTACATGCAGATATGGCAAAACAACAATTGAAATTTCAGTCTTTATTCAATCAATCAATGGATTATAGTAAAGTAGTGGTTATAAGTAAAATTAAAACAAGTGCCACTGTTACTCTTCAATAATATCTGCATTGAACTTAATATATTGTCAGATGTTGTGTAAAATATAGCATACTTTATAGTTAAGCTGTACATCACTGAGCCGGCCTGAAGGCCCCATCCACTTCACCTCACACACATGCAGGTTGATAAGCCTGGCGGGGCCTGATAAGGGCCTCAAATCCGGTGAGGTTGGAAGGCCAGGAGGTGGATTCACTAACGGTCGTACGATCCGAAAACTCCCTTACCGTTCCCTTACGTCTCAACGCTGGTATTCACGAAGCTTCGTAGCGGCCATCTTTGATCGTAGGAAGCCCCTAAAATCCCCTTTCGCAAAGGGTGGTCCAGACCACCCTTACATGAATTTGATCCGGATATAGGTACACACATATCGATAACACAACCCGCGACCATAACAAATTCGTCTGCAGTATAGCTCTTTATGACACACTAAGTCATTATTGAGGCAATAATAGCGTAATATGATTGTTAACTTGTGTTATTGTGCCATTAAGGCATTTAATACAAAGTA
>CM064577.1:21755354-21894684 GCA_032716605.1 Paralithodes platypus | reverse complement strand
AATATATTTGTATCCTTAATGTCTTATGACAGGCCGAATTAAGCTATGAATAGCCTATATATGCCAGCCTAGACCTAGTCAAGGTTAATTGATGCACAAATTCATATGCTGCGACAACACGTAGTCTACCATTAGTAGATTTTAACCCTCATTTATTGCGGAAATGTTTTATTCCAACTCCCCACCACCTCTGAGTTAGATTAGTGTAGCCTATTCCTCAACAAATTTGAAAGTATCACAGGAACAAAATTATGAAAAGAATTACCCTAGGCCTAGCCTAAAAAATGAATAAATAATAAACGCTGTGTGAATAATTTTGTTTAGCCTAGCCTATGCTATAACGTATGTTTATTTTGAAAAAGTTAGGGCTATTTAGGCTAGACAAGTTAGGCCTATGTATGGTATTTTGGTTAGGCTAGCAATGCCTAGCTGGGTTAGATTAGGGTAGCCTATTTCCTCAACAAATTTGAAAGTATCACAGGAAAAAAATTATGAAAAGAATTACCCTGGGTATAGCCTAAACAAAAAATAAGAGGCTAGCCTATATGGTGTTGTGAATATTTTTGTTTAGCCTAGCCTAGGATATAACCTAGGTTTATTTTGAAAAAGTTAGGGCTATTTAGGCTAGAAAAGTTAGGCCTACGTATGGTATTTTGGTTAGGCTAGCAATGCCTAGCTTGGTGTAGCCTAAGCATGGTAAAGTAGAAGCCTAGCAGGTTAAGATGGTGTTTGCAGGCGTACCGTCCTCATTGTTAACTAGCTGTTATTAGTCCCATGCTGGTAATATATTTGATGATGGCAATAAGTCATGGGAGGTGAGGGGGACAAAGCCCCTTTCAACCTATCATTATATCCCATGGCCAACTGTTGGATAATAGATTGAGGAGTAGTACAAATGAGTACAAAGGAGTACAAAGGAAATCAAGCAACAACAGGTCTAGTGACCCTTTTAGGCTGCTTGTCCTCCAAAACACTGAGGATCAAGTGTCCAAACAGTGGTTTAGAGTGGGTAAGGGAACATTGGAAAGGGAACTACTGCCCTGGAACTAATTTCCGTGGCAGGACTAGGAAGTTAGTAGGGGACATATGGATTAGTAACTGAGAGGAGGATGATTTTGAACACTTGAATTAAGTCACCTCTTAATCTGCGCTGGGTTAAAGGAAATAGATTTAATTCTCTAAGACGCTCTTCGTATGGTTTGTTCTTTAAGCTAGGTATCATTTTGGTAACTCTACGTTGAACTCGTTCTAGCTTGTTTATGTCTTTTTGGTAATAAGGGCACCAGCATTGAACGCAGTATTCCAGAAGAGGGCGGACTAAGAATTGTAAAAGGTTAGGATAACGTCTTTGGATTTATGCTCAAATGACCTGCCTATAAAGCCAATTATTTTGTTTGCCTTCTTAACAACTTCTGAACATTGTTGACTCGGTTTTAGGTTACTCGATATTGTTACTCCCAGATCGGTTTCTCTGTTTACATTCTTAAGCTGAGTGCCATTCATCGAATAGTTTGCTTTCTCATTTAGGTATCCGATATGTAGTATTTATCCGCATTGAAACTCATTTGCCAAATTTGGGCCCAATGTGACAATTTATCTAGATTGTGTTGCATATCGTCAACTTGATCTTTTGAGAGTACGCTATTTGCAATTTTTGTATCGTCAGCAAATTTTGAGATTGTACATGTGAGACCCTCATCTATGTCGTTGATGTAAATTAGAAAGATAATTGGTCCTAGTACCGATCCCTGGGGTACCCCGCTACTTACATTGGTCCATTTAGATGCCTTACCGTTTATGACTACTCTTTGCTTTATGTTGCTGAGCCAATTTTCTATCCATTTCAAAACACCGTCTTGTATTCCATGCGCTTTTAGTTTTAGCAGTAAACGTTTGTGGGGAACTTTGTCAAAGGCCTTTTGAAAATCAAGGTATATAATATCTACAGCTTTACTCTCATCGTAGAGGTTGAGGATATCGTGGAAGAAGTCTAAGAGGTTTGTTAAACAGGAACGTTTTTTACGAAAGCCGTGTTGAGTATCTTTAAGTATGTTATTTTCCTCTAAGTGATTTACGAGTCTGTCTCTTATGACCGTTTCTAGCATTTTACATACAACTGAGGTTAAGCTAATTGGACGAAAGGTACTGGGTAGGGATTTGCTGCCTTTTTTGAATATCGGTGTTACGTTGGCTATCTTCCACTGATCAGGCATAGTTCCAGACTGCAAGGATTTATTGAATAGTAATGTCAGTGGTTTGGAGAGCTCATCCTTAGCTTCCTTTAGAACTCTAGGCGAGATTGTATCAGGTCCAGGCGTTTTATTTACCTTGAGTTTATCTAAACAATTCAATACTTCTCTCTCTGTAATGGTGATATTGCTTAGAACATCTGAATTATCAATCTGAATCGGCGATGGTGTAGGGATATCACTGAGGTCTTCTGTTGTAAAAACTGATGCAAAGAAGGTATCGAGGGCATTACTCATTTGTACTTCGTCTTTGGTGTATTCTCCATTTTCATCGACTAACGGTCCAACAGTTGAAGTAACTACTTTTTTCTTTCTGATATAACTATAGAATTCTTTCGGGTTTGTTTTACTTTGATTCGCAATATGTAACTCAAGGGTCTTTTTACTTTGCTTAATTAACTTTTTGGCTTTGCGTCGTAGCTCTACAAATTTCACCCGTTCTTCGTCATTTTGTGAGGATTTTAATCTATCATTAGCAATTTTTTTTAGCAAGCAGGCAGTTTGAAATATCTTTATTCCACCATTTGGGCTTATTATTATGGCCTGGACGCCGTATTTTCGATGGTATGCAGTCTTGCACTGCTTTTAGGTAAGTGGTTTCGAATAACTTCCAAGATGTATTTATGTCGTTATTGTTAATTAAAAAGCTCCAGTCAGTTTCTTTAAACATAGCTCTAAGTTTATGAAAGTTTGATTTCTTGAAATTAGATACTTTTTCGATGTTACTATTTGGTTCGTTACTAGTAAAGTTTAAAGTGAAAGTTATCGTACGATGGTCGCTGTTACTGAATTCATCACCAACATTCAAATTCTCTATTAATTCTTCTTTTGTTGCAAGTACAATGTCAAGAACGTTATTACCACGGGTCGGTGTTCGAACAAATTGATAAAGCGAACTCTCTTGCAAGTTCGTATACAAGTCATGTCCGGAGTGTGAAGTAAGAGTATCGCCCCACTTGGTCACAGGTAAATTAAAGTCGCCAAAAAATAACTTGTGAGTTACTTACATCTGCAATTTGTTCATAAATTTCTCGGTCAGTTTGCACTGATTGAGCTGGAGGTCTGTATATTAATGCAAGTATTATTTTTGTACCTTTATTATTCTTTATTAGCACAAAAGATGTGTCGACGTTCACAATTTGAGGTTTTGACAAGAGGGTCGGGTTAAGACTTTCTTTGATATAAAAAGGAGGCCTATGCTAGGCCTATTTTGAAAAGGTAGATAGTCCTTGAGGTGTTGTGAATACAAAAATATTACCCTAGGCGTATTTTGAAAAATTAAGCCTAGGCTAAGTCTGGCATTTTGGCTTGGCTAGAACTGCCTGTGTAGGCATAGACATAGTAAAGTGTGGCATTTTGGTTTGGCTCGCCGCTCGCCCTGTCTAGGTGTAGACATGGTAAAGGAGAACAATATACTGTGGTTAAGGTATAAATAATACACTCCCAACTAGCCTAACATATGATTATCAATGATCAATCCGTCGAAAATCCTTTAACTTGGGCCACTAACAGGCTTCCCTGTAGCCTAGCTAAGCTAATTTCTTATCATCAATTCACAAGATACTCTATTCTTCTTCCTGCTGGCTGTGGTGGATCGAATTAGCCATGATAAACAATGACAAGCTCATAAATTCAAGTATATTAGGTTCTTCTTGGCGCTTCGGTGTGGGTGACATATTGTTTATTTACAAAGGCCAAGCGCCTGATTGGTCAAGAGAAGCCTCGGTGAAAATAACCGAAAGGGAGCCGTAAGGGAGCTCAACGATGCGTTCGTGAATACACCTTCCGTACTCCCTTAGGAACGATCGTAGGTTGCTGTACGACATCGCACGCTACGACCGTTAGTGAATTTGGGTCCTGGCCTGGTGGCAAACAGCCCCACACACACGCAGGTACGATACACCACGCCCTCAATAAGTCCACCGGATAGGTTTGGCCGTTAGGTGTGTGGGGGCCCTAACTGGACGGCGGCCCACAGTGATAGTTAGGGGTGGGGTTGGGGGGAGAGGGCAACGCACACACGAACACACTGTGAAGCATTTGTGTGAAGCAATTGCCAGGAAGCTATCTTTGTTGGTTACTTTCTTGTAGTTATTTGATATTTGTTCGCATCATTTTGCATTATTTAAAATCCTTTATTCCATACTATTGAGAACAAACATATGCACTATTTTCTTTAGCATGATTAAATATAACTACCGGTGTGAACCATTAGTTATTTGGTAGTGCAGTTCCTATTATTAGCAAAATTGAAGTTCAGGGAAGGCTTCAACAGAGATCAGTATAGATATAGCAGACTGGAACACACACACACAAACAGAGAGAGAGAGAAGGATAGTGTGTGTGTGGTGGTGGTGGGGGGGGGGGGGGTGACAGACTGGGAGGCAGAAACACAGGGAGAGGGTGAGATTTGGTTGTGGTAGTGAGAGGCAAAGAGGGAGTGAAAGTGAGATAGAGTGAAAGGGAGGTGTTGGAAAGGAAATATGGAATAGGAATACGATAGAAATTCATTAGAAACATGTTTGTGTGTGTGTGTGTGAATACCTAGTCATAATCGTATATGTCATTAGTAACTTTCTGAATTATATCTTTCATATAGGGTAATTAGTATAACAATTTAAAGATTTTCATTATCCTTACTGTTGGAGAAGTTTCATTCCTACGCAGGTAAAGCAATACCCATGAATGCAACTTCAGTCTGAAGCATGTTGTGTGATTCGTAGGGTTCACTTTAAACCTACATGGATTGTTTTCTTGATAGAAGCATATGTTTCCTCTATACATAATAATGTTAATATAATTGTGAGATGAAAAAGTAAAGTAATAAATACCAAGACAATATATATTAACATACATTTATATGAATATAAATAGTAAGACGTTAATATGAACTCAGAGAGAGAAAGTGAGAGAGATGCATGGACAAATTAGTATATCAGTTAAATCTTGGCTATGGCACTTGTATCTCAGTAATAATAATACAAATAATAA
The DNA here is from genome assembly GCA_032716605.1 of Paralithodes platypus. Taxonomy (NCBI): domain Eukaryota; kingdom Metazoa; phylum Arthropoda; class Malacostraca; order Decapoda; family Lithodidae; genus Paralithodes; species Paralithodes platypus. The sequence goes on along the minus strand of CM064577.1, from coordinate 21,889,444 downwards.
TAATAATGATAATTGCAATATTAATAATCTTAGATAAATGTCATACTTATTTGTGAGGCTAAGGCAGGATTCAAAGACCTCAAATGCTTCACAGTGTGTTCTTGTGCGTTGCCCTCTCCCCTCAACCCCACCCCTAACTATCACTGTGGGCCGCCATCCACTAATGCTGGGGTCACACATTCACGTATATCGCTCCCGTATGCTCCCGTCACGTGTGATCGCCAATTTTGTGTAATGACAGGCGTAGTCCGGCCGTGTACGCCCGTATAGAGTACGACTATTGCACTTCCCGACATACGTACCGTAACGGGGCCAGTGTTACGTCAGACGTCATGTAGTCGTATGGAGCTACGTACGTGCTTGCGACTTGCGTAAGCATGTCCCCGTTAGTCCGCCTGTGCTGCCCGATTTGTGGGAACACAGGCCACGCCCATGGCCACGCCCCCACAATACCTGCGTAGCTGAGGCCGTACGTCTTGGGAGATTTTAGGACTTACGTGGACCGTTTCCGAACAATCGTAGGCACACCCCGTCTGTCCAAACACAGACAAAGACAGTCTTTGTCAACCACGTAGGTCTGGGTTGGAATCTGGGAACTACAAAAGGGCAGGAATGGCCACACCATTCCCATTCCCAGTCCTTCATCGGCACCATGAACAACATCCCGGAATTCATCCTGGAGGAGCTCAATTTTGTGAACTCCCTTTATAGAGGAAAGACCATTCATCCTTGTAACCTTTAACCCACTGAGTACCAGCCAATTTTGACGGTGTGCTTCTGCCAGTGCCAGAATTATTATTTTTTTTTTGGCTAAATCTATCAAGTTGGGAGAGAAAGGAAGGATAATAGTAAAAAAACACTCCCCTCGCCAGAAATCAGGTCCCGATGGTCCCGAAAGTAGCTGAAAAGACACTATAGACTACAGAGACTTTTATGGTATCGGAATGTATGGGTGGGAGGGTCGTTTTGGGGTTGGTTGGGGGAAGGTAGAAGGGTAATTGACTTGTGTTACACATATGAAGCCGATTGGTGAGGTAGTTTCGCCACCACGAATTTTCCTTTTTTTCCTTATCTTCGTACGGATACGCTGGAAGTGGGTGGTGGGAGGCGGTTGGGGGTGTGGTGGGGGGAAGGCTGAAGGGTAAGGGACTTGTCACACAAATATGGAACCGATTGGTGAGGTAGTTTCGCCGCCACAGATTTTCCTTTTTTTCCTTATCTTCGTACGGATACGCTGGAAGTGGGTGGTTGGAGGTGGTTGGGGGTGTGGTGGGGGAAAGGCAGAAGGGTAAGGGACTTGTCACACAAATATGGAACCGATTGGTGCAGTCGTTTCGCCGCCACAGATTTTCCTTTTTTTTCCTTCTGACGGGACCGACAGTCAGCGAGTGGGTGGGAGGAGGGATTTGGGATTTTTGTGGTGGGTAGCCTAAAGGGTAAGGTACATGTGGTAAAAATATGAAAGCCATAGGTGCAGTCGTTTCGCTGCTACGATTTGTTTTCGGCAAGGTGAAGAGGGTGGCAGGGTTGGCTTGTTGGTTGCTGCTCAGGTGTGGTGAGAGGTGTGACTGTAGTGTCCCCCGCTGGTCCCCCGCTGGTCCCGTTGTCCCCACCGTACAACGGTGCCGCGTGTTCCCGCCAACACGCAGTGCGGCGGTGTAGCCAGATGCGCCCGGACTTACTTTCACTTTCCCGTTTTACGTGAACATTGTACGATTGGTGGGAGAAACTTACGTTTTACCGGGCTAGCTGCTACGTTTTACGGGGCTGCTCCCATAAGACGTAGCAGCTAGCCCGGTAAAACGTATGCTTTCCCGACTTTTGACATATGGGACCGCGAGCCACGTATCTGATTCGAAATCCAAAACATACCGGGCGGCCTTGGCCGCACCCACCACCTCCCAGACCAGCGTGGCTACTCCCGCCATGCGTACCAACCCCCACGACTAGACACAATTTCATTTACGTTTTGCGTACTAAGCCCTTACGTTTTACGTATTCGGTTGCCAACTACCAATAAACCTTCGTACGGGAGCATACGGGAGCATATACGTGAATGTGTGACCCCAGCATAAGGGTCCTGCAAGGCCCGGATTCACTAACGGTCGTAGTGTGCGATGTCGTACAGCAACCTACGATCGTTCCTAAGGGAGTGCGGAAGGTGTATTCACGAACGCATCGTTGAGCTCCCTTACGGCTCCCTTTCGGTTATTTTCACCGAGGCTTCACTTGACCAATCAGGCGCTTGGCCACTCACTGAGCTTAAGTCATTTTGTAAATAAACAATATCTCACCCACATGACCGAAGCGCCAAGAAGAACCTAATATAATGTAATTTATGAGCTTTTCATTGTTTAGCATGGCTAATTCGATCCACCACAGCCAACAGGAAGCTAAATAGAGTATCTTGTGAATTGATGATAAGAAATTAGCCTAGCTAGGCTACAGGGAAGCCTGTTAGTGGCCCAAGTTAAAGGATTTCTGACGGATTGATCATTGATAATCATCTGTTAGGCTAGTTGGGAAATTAGTGTATTATTTATACCTTAACCACAGTATATTGTTCTACTTTACCATGTCTACACCTAGACAGGGCTACCCAAACCAAAATGCCAGACTTTACTATGTCTATGCCTGCACAGGCAGTTCTAGCCAAGCCAAAATGCCAGACTTAGCCTAGGCCTAATTTTTCAAAATAGGCCTAGGGTAATGTTTTTGTATTCACAACACCTCAAGGCCTATCTACCTTTTCAAAATAGGTCTAGCATAGGCCTATATATATATATACCGGGTATATATATATATATATATATTTGTTTTGGGCTATAGCCTAGGCTACTCTAGGGTAATATATTTTGTGTATTCATAACGCCTCCGTTTTTTTTTGAGGGGGCAAAGCCCCCCTCAACCCATTATTGTATCCCACGGTTGGTAGCATAACAATTTACCCAACATCTGGCCATGGGATACAATAATGGGGTGAGGGGGGCTTAGACCCCCCCTACCCCTTATGACATTGTCATCATCATATATTTTACCAGCAGGGGAAAATAAGAGCAGTCAAATTAGATGCGAATATAACAGAGTGTGCGACTATGTAAACAAAGCGGACGGTACACCCGCTAATGATGCACACACCACCTTGAGCCACATACAAGATTTTGTAAGAATTGGAATGGAAACTTTTATTCCTCATCAAAAGTACAGTAAAAGATCTAATTCACCTAAATGGTTTGACCATAATTGTGCTAGAGTAACTGAACAAAAAGCAATAGCCTACAATGCATACACAAGATCAAAAACACATGAAGCCTTTAATTACTTTAGAAACATCAGAAATCATGCCAAAACTGTATTAAACCTAACTAAATCAAACTTTCTCCACAAGCAGGCAAATAAACTTCTAAATAATCCAAATGATAACAAAATATTTGGTCTACTCTTAACTCATTCAAATCCAACTTCACTACTGCTTCATCCATTCCACCATTAAAATCTCCGACTGGCAATATTGTAAGTGACCCACGAGGTAAAGCTAACCTTCTTGCGGATATTTTCTCCACCAACTCAACCTTAGATGTAATAAATCAAGATGTCCCTGTACTTCTGTACTTAATTTTAATTCGCCTGAAATTCCCTCACTTAAGATCCACACCAGACATGTCAAAACTATTTTACAGAATCTCTCAGTAGATAAGGCTCCTGGTCCAGATGAAATTCCTCCAATAGTACTTAAGAATTGCTCCTTGGTGCTCGCTCCTGTATTGGCAAATTTGTTCCGTCTGTGTACTCATACCTCATGCTTCCCAGTACCCTGGAAAGAAGCAAACATCCATCCAGTTCCTAAAAAAGGTGCCTCTTCAGATCCATCAAACTACAGACCAATAGCTATAACTTCCACTCTTGGTAAAGTCTTTGAAATTATATTAAATAATCACATAATTAAGCATCTTGAGAATAATAAATTAATCAGTGATAGGCAATATGGTTTTAGACGATGTCGATCAACTGCAGACATTCTTTGCCTTCTTACGCATCAAATCAATCAAGCTACAGACCAACATGGTGAAACACATACAATAGCACTGGATATATCAAAGGCATTTGATAGAGTCTGGCATCAATCCTTATTGTCGAAGATGTCACACTACTGCCTTGCATCATTAGTTCCACTAATTTCTTCTTATCTTCATAACAGAAAAAATATGTGTAATGGTAGATGGCCTTTATTCTCAATTTCACTCAATAAATGCTGGTGTTCCCCAGGGATCAGTTTTGGCCCCAACTCTGTTCCTCATTCATATCAATGATCTCATATCTACCACTCATAATCCAATACATTCCTACGCAGATGACTCAACACTTCACAGTTCCTTCACATTTACAAATTCTTTCACCCAACCCGATCTTATAAATTCAAAAATAAACACTGCAATTTCTCTGAACCAGGACCTTTCTAGAATTAATGAATGGGGACAAAAGAATCTAGTTTCCTTTAATGCACAGAAAACTAAGTACATTCAATTTTCTAACCGACAGAATATCACTGACTCCCATATATTTTTAAATGATGTAAATATTCCCACTTCCCCTAGTATTGGCATTCTCGGTGTAACATTAACTACTAACTTGAGCTGGACACATTATGTTAGAAGCATTGCTAAGAATGCCTCTAAAAAACTGGGACTCCTGTACAGAGTTCGAGAATTCTTCACTGACGAGCAGTTGGCCGTAATATATAAAAGTCATGTGCGTTCTCAGATGGATTACTGTTCACCTCTGTGGAGTGGAAGTGGAGTGGTTGCATTGAGGCAGTTGGACAAAATTCAAAATAAAGCTATTAGATTAATCAATAACCCTGTAATCACACAGGACCTTCCTACATTATCCATACGAAGAAACGTTGCATCCCTTGCATTATTCTACAGATATTTTCACAGCAATTGTTCTGAGGAACTTGCTTCAATTGTGCCGCCTCTCCACATCTTTCCCCGTAGAACTAGGGCAGCTGAGAGCGCCCATGAATTTACACTTTCTCCTCCACAATGCAGAACTTCTGCTTATCAAAATTAATTTATCCCTAAAACTACTACTCTTTGGAATTCACTTCCCTCGAGTTGCTTTCCACAAACTTACAATCTACAAAAGTTTAAATCCAGTTGTTACAAACATTTTATGAATGGAGGATGCCTTTAGGCACATTGACCTTTTTGTTTTATCTGTGTTTTTCCTTCCTCCGTTCATTGTCTCTTAAAAAAAAACAAAAAATAACAAAAACACAACTCTTACCTTGGTAAGGGTGGTGTTAGCGGGCGTACTGTCCTCCTTGTGTAGATGAAGTTGCAGGCTCGGTTATGTTCACGTCTAATTTGACTGCATTTAATTACAAAATTATCCCACGGCCAGCTGTTATTTGCCCCCCTGCTGGAAATATATATGGTGATGACAATAAGTCATGGGGGATGAGGGGGGTAAAGCCCCCCTCAACCTATTATCCAACAGTTGGCCATGGGATATAATGATAGGTTGAAGGGGGCTTTGTCCCCCTCACCTCCCATGACTTATTGCCATCATCAAATATATTACCAGCATGGGACTAATAACAGCTAGTTAACAATGAGGACGGTACGCCTGCAAATACCATCTTTACCTTTTAGGCTTCTACTTTACTATGCTTAGGCTACACCAAGCTAGGCATTGCTAGCCTAACCAAAATACCATACATAGGCCTTACTTTTCTAGCCTAAATAGCCCTAACGTTTTCAAAATAAACCTAGGTTATAGCCTAGGCCTAGGCTAAACACAATTATTCACACCATTTATTATTTATTTTTTTAGGCTAGGCCTAGGGTAATTCTTTTCATAATTTTGTTCCTGTGATACTTTCAAATTTGTTGAGGAATAGGCTACCCTAATCTAACCCAGAGGTGGTGGGGAGTTGGAATAAAACATTTCCGCAATAAATGAGGGTTAATATCTTCTAATGGTAGGCTACGTGTTGTCGCAGCACATGAATTTGTGCATCAATTAACCTTGACTAGGTCTAGGCTGGCATATGTAGGCTATTCATAGCTTAATTCGACCTGTCATAAGACATTAAGGATACAATTTAATATATTCATACTTTGTATCAAATGCCTTAATGGTGTTGTAAACACAAGTTAACAATCATATTGCGCTATTATTGCCTCAATAATGATGTCATAAAGAACTATACTGCAGACGAATTTGTTATGGTCGCGGGTTGTGTTATCGATATTTGTGTACCTATATCCGGGTCAAATTCATGTAAGGGTGGTCCGGACCACCCTTTGCGAAAGGGGCTTCCTAATAAATCAGCTGCTATGGGATTCAATTTGCCATCAGCTGGAAATGAACCGACTATAAATGGTATAAAAGGAGTGAAGATGGATAAATAAAAGCTCATCATAATTCTTGCTACATTTTTGTCCTCATATTCTTTCGGCTTTTTCTTCCCCGTAAAACTCGCACGTAACTTATAGTGTTATAGCAAACTCTGAGTAGCGGGAATTTTAATACGCTTTTATGGAGTCTAGAGTGATGGCTGCCCCAGAGGAATAGAGAGAGAGAGAGAGAGAGAGAGAGAGAGAGAGAGAGAGAGAGAGAGAGAGAGAGAGAGAGAGAGAGAGAGAGAGAGAGATAGGGGGGTGGGGGGGGTGGAGGTTGGCACTTCAGACAAAGGATGTTAGGGAACGATCAAGGTTCAATTTGGAGTGCGATATCTGCTGAGTATGTGTGTGTGTGAGTGAGTGAAGTAAGTTATGTACATATTTAAATTGCTGATGAAAGCTAAACATCAAACGTTGCTTTAGTGTAAATTAAGCCCGAAGATACTCGCTTAACCCTTGCATCTGCTTTTACTGTTTACAGTATACATTCATGTCCAACAATTTATTTAGCTTTGGAATGACGTCATGAAAGTCAATGGGATAGAAATGGCATCACTTAATCCTTTCAATCCATCAGGACTATTTGTTTCTTATGTTTTTCATTTATATACTGTATGTTGTCCACCACCATACTATTTAATTCAGCTAAGTAAATAATCGTCTTGTAGTAGGGGACTTAGGGAGTTGTACGAGCAATGTTATTTTTTGTAGGTGAATGAAATCGCAGAGAGGGAGAGGGAGTGAGTGTGAGAGTGAGATATATATATATAGATAGATAGATAGAGTGAGAGTGAGAAACTAGAGGTTGACATAAGGTGTGGCAGCGCAGAACCTCTCACACCAGGTTGGTCGATCATGGAGCTCTTCATCACCATCACCACCACACTCTCCACCACATACTCCACCACTTTCCACTCTCACCACACTCTCCGCCACTCCACCACCACACACTCCATACTACACCTCTCCCCCACTCACCACCACCATACACCTCACACTCACCACCACTATACAACACTCCACCTCTCCTCCACTCTCACCACCACTATACACTTCACCACTACACACTCCCTTGACCAGCATACATCCCACTTCATCTCCATTCTCACCACCACACACTCCCCCACTCCACACTTTTCTCCACTCTCATATGAACTCATATGGAAATCACTAAATATAAAAGTGTGCGCGAGCGGATGTTGGAGTGTAGATAATTAAGTCTCCACTATCTAATCTTCTTTATTTTGTCAAACCAGAATGCCTGAGGGGGGGGGGGGGGGAGGGGGATGAGCCTAGAGCCTCAAGTTTCCCTCGCCAAGTACACTGGCTGGTCTCGTAACACAGTGTTTTTGTCCTAGGACCAAAATGGCTATAGATAGCGGTGTTTTGGTCAGCTAGGTACGTACGAGACTATAGATAGCGCCAACGAACTTAACAATAATCTCGATCCCTGACCTCTCTGTAAGTCAAAAGGGCCTTGAGCAAATTGGCTGTCAATATCCACATCTATTTCCTGGTGGACTCTTCCCAAATGAAAGAAACGTCAGCCCGATTAATTTTATGTATTTCGAGTTATAAGAAGTTAAGGGGTCAAGATTATTGTCAAGTTCGCTGGCGATACCTATAGTCTCGTACGTAGCTGGTTGACCAAAACACTGCAACTTACCAACAACAACAACACTTTCCTGTCTTTGGACTATAGTCTATTCGCTGTAAGTAGGCGAGAAATCATAACCTCTATCCTCTATAACTCAAAAAGGGCTATAGCAAATTGGCTGTAAATTTCCACATCTATTCCTTTACTGACTCTTCCCAAATGGTAGAAATATTAGCTCGATTACTCTGGTTGTTTTTGAGTTACAGAGGTTAGAGGTCATTATTTCTCGCCTACTTAGAGCGAATAGACTCCAGGTGCCCAGTCTCGTACTTGGTAAAGATCCAGTCTTTAGACCTGGATAGGCTAGTCTCGTACCTAACTGGTATATTTCTGCCAGGTTAGATAGAGTAGTCCCTGCGTAGGCTGGTTTCTTTCTTGTGGGAGCTAGAGTGGGCTGGGTAGTGGTGTTGTTTTCGCGCCCTCCGACGTAATTCTGGATTGTGGTCTGATCACTTGGGGGCACCTGCGCGGATGAAAGGTGCGCTGGTCCTCTCTGTCTGGTGGTTTGGTGTCTTTCTGGCGTGCTGGTGTTGATGGTGTTGAGTGCCGCAATTCTCATTGTGAGTGTAACAAGAACATTAAAGTTGTAGTTGGAATGAGACCTTACTTTGGCATCAACTGTTCAGCGTAATTTAAAGGGAGTTATTTTTCATTATCTATTTAATTATTTTTTTTTATTTAGTTTACCCCCTAGACCTCTATCAAGCTTAAAAAGTGCCCCCAAGACCCCCTTTTAAATAAATGTGTGTTTTTTTTGGTGGTAGAAAAATGCTCCCTTCGACCAGTTCTTCCTAAATTGCATACTCGCTATCGCTCACTAGGAAATAATCAACATCTAAATGGCAAAAAAGGTATTAACCCACAGAACCCCTGCGACGCAAACCATGCGTCCGCAATGTATGTAACGCTAAACCCCAGGGACGCATAAGGTGCGTCCTGGTTAATTACTCTGGTCCTATGGCACCTAGAGGGCTCAGATTTGTATGGGAATTGTGTAAGTATCCCACACAACAATGCCGATGGTTGAAAACTCTCAAAGTCCAACCGCATGCGCGTGAGCGCGCAAACACTTGTTTTTGCCTACCCATTTCCCCATGTTAATTCCGACTTTCGGGTGGGTGCACCGTAGGACCCCTTAATGACCTAGGGGATCGTTTTTGTGTGGGTTTTCCTTCATTTCTAACCCATTCCTGGTGTTTTCTGGAAAAAACACTTTTTTTTTTTACAACCCCCCGGTCCTGGGGGTGTACATTTATTATTAAATAGCTGGGGTTCAGTGGGTTAATATTGAAACGAAATCACGAACAGCCTTAACATAGCCAAACTAGTGGGGCGAATGTCTTAAAATCTCAAAACTAATGGGACTAAGCATGAGGGAGAAGGGGGTCCAAAATTTTGTTTTAATCTATTGTACAGTCGTGGTCATGAGTATATGAACACCTCTTGATGATATAAACGAGACCTTACAAACTTTCCAATGAACCCAGTAATTTAATTGTTCTGAAGTACGGTGGCGCTAATAAGTCATGGCTTAGCTGTCATTACGTTTGGCTTGCTCTGTGCTGTATTAATGTCTGTCAGATGTTGATTAGGTTGGGTAAGTGTAGGAATATGCTTGTATATCTCACTAGAAACGAATCAATCATGTTTTAGACATTGCTGATACCAAATATTGATCTAAACATACTTGGTGCCGAGACATCACTTATTAGGCCGACTGTACATCGTTCATTACTTTATCCTATTTATTCCTGCTAATAGTGTACAGTCGGCCTAATAAGTGCAATGTCTTGGCACCAAGTATATTTTTATCAATAATTGGTATGGACAATATCTAAACACGATTACTTCATTTCGAGTGAGATATACAAACATATACCTACACTTACCCATCCTATTCAACATCTGGCAGACATTCATACAGCACAGAGGGAGCCAAACGTATTGACAGCTGAGACATCACTTACTAGCGCCACCGTATAAAGATTCCTGATGTAACTTTAAGGGGAGATGGGTCGTTTTTCTGGACACCTTTCTCCCTCATATTTAGCCCCATTATTTTTCAGATTTTAAGATGTTTGCTCCATTAGTTTGTCGATTTTAAGACATTCCGCCCCATTTCCTTTCATATTAATCTAGAAATGGGATCTAATTGATGTTTTTTATAGTTTGATAGAGGTCTAGGGAGGAAACTAGACAAATTATATATAAATGAAAAAATCGACCAAAAATTGAACCATCACCCCACCCTTTGGCTGCGGGCTGTTTTGGGCCTATTCAGGCACTCCTGAATGGTAAATCAAGCATCTGCATTAAATGAAGTGTATTCTGCCGAAAACTAGGCGAAAATAGCTTCAAAATGACACCAGAACGGACCGTATACGTGGTCTGGTTCACCCGCAGTGATCCCAGTGAAACGCGGGAACCCCGCTATTATGTAACACTCGCTCGCTTGGCTGCATTTATGAGAGAGACAGAGAGAGACATGCCCGCCACACAGCCTTACTCAGTGAGCCGCTCGGTGCTCTGAGGGTCGGAGGTGGGCCCCTCACGCTCCCAGCCACTGACACTCGATTCTTACGTTTTTTACAGGCTTTTAAAGCCTGGAAATTGCTGTAACTTGCCAAAACATTCCAGAACGTCACCCGCAGCGAATGGGTTAAAACGTGACTGTACCTTTCTTCAAGACTTTATAAATGACTCCTTGCTTCCCCATACACCAGAAAGAAGTAATCTATCTATCTCTCTATTTATCTATCTATCTTTTGCAGTTTTTTATTTAATATTTACGATTTTTACTGAGGGAAAATAAGCTCGATCTCTGTCCCTCACTCACTCTCACACACACACTCTCTCTCTCTCTCTTGGCCGGGGAGACGGATTATTTTCTTACAATCCAGTTCCGGCAGTTGGTAAAATACTGAATACTGAGCGTAGAATGTGGACGAGACATGTGGTTTAAAGGAGTGCCATAAAAAGGCTATAAGAAGACTTAGTGCTATAAGAAGCTATAAGAAGTGCTATAAGAAAGTCAAAGTTGTTCAAGGTGTATGCCACTTGTCTGTACAGGTGATTGTTACGCTTGCAAACTTGCCTACTTTCACGATAGGCGCGCTCACAGATGCTGTGTTTAACAGACATTGTGCAGATCACTTGATAATTGGTTTGTAATGAGGCACAGGTGTTTTATTAGCTTACATATCTTTATCTACGTTATCCAAGATAAATTTGTAGGAAAAGTAAGGTATTTATATTATAATAGTGGACACTTGCAATGTATCCCCTATGTGAACACGCATATACTATATATATATTATATATATATATATATATATATATATATATATATATATATATATATATATATATATATATATATATATATATATATATATACTGTATATATACATATATATATACAGAGAGAGAGAACCTACCCTCCACCCCAGAGAGATATAGAGAAAATATGTATGGGTATGCTGAAGGTGGTGGCAGTACCATATATATATATATATATATATATATATATATATATATACTGTATATATATATATATATATATATATATGGGAAAATCTGTTCATCTTGTTTCCAGTGCTGTCTTTTCTATGCATATTTATCAAAATCTGTATATTATTTTTACTTTATTTTTGTTTGCATACATTATGTTAATTATTTGTTCATAGCGGTACAGACAAATTATGAATAATTTAGAATATTTAAACCATATTGATAGTATTCGTTAATATGTGATGGGTATTACTTTCCCATTGCTTGTGCTATGCATTTTACTGTATCATTTTCTGTGGTTTTGCTTGACTTTAATTTTTAGGAGAAACTTGAACACTTTCCAGAAAATTCATAGGTCGTAGGTACTGTAAAATATGTTCTGTCAAGATTTATTTATTTATTTTTATTTTTTTATATAATGTCAACATATGTATTATTATGTTACCTCCACCAACCGACTTTACTTCTAAACTCAATTAATGAAATCAATAAATACATGTGGCAGTCCAGGGATTCGAACCTAGGATGCTCTAGTTTGTTTCAAGTCTATTTCTAGTATTTATCTTTAGTATTCGTTTATTCTGTATATTCTATTCTGTCCATGTTTATATTTATTTATTTCTCTGGTAAATTTCTTCTTTGTAATGTGTTTATTATTATACAGTTCTAGTCTTCATGTGAACGTAGATAGTTAGATAGATAGATATATAGATGGATGTAGATAGAAAGATTAGTTAATAGATAGATTAATATATTGGTTAATAGATAGATTAATATATTGGTTAATAGATAGATTAATATACAGTATACTGTATATACGTACATTCTTACTATCGCTCTCTCTCTCTCTCTCTCTCTCTCTCTCTCTCAGGTATAATGATGATAACATTGTGCCACCCACACCCTCTTTCACACCCGGCATATCATCTTTACACCTGAGAGAGAGAGAGAGAGAGAGAGAGAGAGAGAGAGAGAGAGAGAGAGAGAGAGAGAGAGAGAGAGTGTGAGTGAGAGTGAGTTTCCTAGTAAGAGTAATTGCTTATGTAATAATAATAAATACCAGAGTAATACAAACACTAGATCATATATTTTATGATATATATGTACTGTGTATGTATATATATATATACAGTATATATACCGGTATATATATATATATATATATATATATATACCGGTATATATATACTGTATATATAAGACAAATTCTACCCATCTTAATTCTTAACAATATCACACACCCACAACCACCCACACACACTCTTCGCCTCAGTAACCGTGTCGGATAATTTTACTCCCCAGAAAATTGAATATGTCCAGAAATTCTAAACAAAAATCCCCCGCGAGTTTGAGTGGAAATGATTGTTGAGTGACTCTCCGGTGCAACATACACTTCAACATTCGCTCAGTTGCAGAGGGAAAAGTGCCATTCTTGTTGCACTGCCTTGACGTACTAGAGTTTCAAAGCTGGGAGAGTGAATTAAGGGGGTAATGCTTGGTTTTTGGTCTATATATTAATTTATAAATGTATTTCTGAGTTTCCTCGCTAGACCTCCATCAAGCTTGGAAAAACACCCCCTAGACCCCCTTTTAAGATAAATTTGTAAATTTTTCGGTAAAAACGTGTATCGGCCGAAGGCTGCTTCCTTCCAAAATTAGAGGCTCGCTATCGCTCGCCAGGAATAAATCGATACCTAAAGGGCACGAAAGGTCTTAATATTGATAAAGAAATGAGGTGAAAGGTCTCAAAATCGCCAAACTAACGTAACGAACGTCTTAAATCCTCAAAACTAATATGCTGAACATTAGGGAGAATGGGGTCCAGAAGAAACGAATACTACCCCTTAAGGATATGAATAGTGTGTATGGGGGTCGTTGAATGAAGCTATTGTAATGGGGGGATGGGCGTATTTATTTGCTCATTTACGTATTTTTGTATTATTTTTGTAGTTTCCTCCCTAGACCTCCATCAAGCTTTAAAATACACCTGCCCAAGACCCTCCATCAAGATAAATTTGTAAATTTTTCAATAGACAAATTTCCCGGCTGTAGGCCGGTTCCTCTTAAATTACAGGCTCGCTATCGCTTGCCAGGAAAAAAATCGACACCTAAATGACACGAAAAGTCTAAAAATTGACAAAGAAATGCGGCGAAAGGTCTTAAAATCGCCAAACTAATAGGCCGAACGCCTTAAAATCTGAAAACTAATGGGGCTAAACATGAGGAAGAAGGGGGCCCAGAAAAACGACTCATCTCCCCTTAATGGGTAGTAGTTTGGTTAGGGTTGTGATGACGGTAGTTATGACATGAATTATTATGATTATAATCGGTTTCATTTCAGTGGACGGTATATTGAATCCCGTAGCAGCTCATTTATCGATGCTTAAGGGGAGGTATTTAGTTTGTTCCCTAGACCTCCATCAAGCTTAAAATTACACCCCCTTGAGTCCCTTTCAAGATAAATTTGTACATTTTTCGGTAGAAAATTTCCCGGCCGAAGGCCGGTTCCTCTTTAATTACAGGCTCGCTATCGCTCGCCAGGATAAAATCGACACCTGCATGGCATGAAAGGTCTTAATATGGGGTGAAAGTTCTTAAAATTGCTAAACTAATGGGGCAAACGTTTTATAATATCAAAAGCAATGGGGCTAAACATGAGGGAGAAAGGGGTCAAGAAAAAAATCCCTCAAGTGGAGATCTCCCCTTAATGAAAATATATGAAACTACTATGTCTCTGTGTCTTGTTAATTCAAAGTATGAATAATTAACGACTTATATCGTTCCAAATTCTACGTAATAGCTAAATAACCAAGATTGTAACATGGCAATTTACCCTCAGCTGGACAAAAATTGACTATATGATAACACTATTATAATGCCTAGAGAGATGGTTAAAACAAATTAAATACTTTATAGTTATAAATGCTAGAAAACTTGCAATGGCTAATAAATATTTGCTATTTAGGTTCCCTTTATCATTTTGAACCCCATTAGTTTTCGGATTTTAAGACGTTTGCTCAATTAGTTTGTCGATTTGAAGACTTTTCTTCTAATTCCTTTGTCAATTTTAAGACCTTTTGTACCCTTTATGTGTCGATTTTGTTTGTTATGCCCTGATTTTTTGTAGGATTAACAATTGGATATGGTGAGTTCTACTCCACTGGGACTTCCAAGTTCAAATACGTACATATAATATGAAAGGAAAACAGAGGATAAGTATATCACAAGATATGGTTTAATAATACAGCTATAATTCTCTTGCACTATATTGGAGAAATAATCTGGAACTGAACACATTAGGACAGTATCACTGCCAGTGAAGCGCACTTAATTTTATCACTGACTCCTAGCACAGTCGCGGACCTAGATAGGGAGCACTTATTACTGGCCAACTGCATTATATTGGCGAGATAGCTTTTAAGACACTAGGGTGGACGAGGAAGAAGTGGTTATAGTAGTGGAGTGACCGCTTTTGTTTTCTTTCAGGAATGTCACGGTGTTTACAGTTCAAGGCCAAGTACCCCCATAGGTATGCAGCTGGGTGGTATAGAAAATGGGGAGTCGCTGGTAGACTCTGAAATATTTTCTAGCACTTTGGTCAATTTCGGCAGAGTCGCTGAAGTCTCAAAAAGAGGTTGACAAAATCTTAGTGAGAAATGGATTTACTGGTGGGTGGCAAATTATTGATCCGTATCACTCGTACTGTATGGTGGTACAACTCGTAACTTTAAGACCCGCTTATTAACACTGGTGCGGATTTATACGCATTTAAGCTACTTTTAAGGGAACTCTGTTTATTTCGTTCACTCGACACTTTCCCTACTTGCTGTCACTCTACCTTCTTCTTCTTGGTCTCCCGGCGTGGTAACTTCTCGCTGGATGTTCCCGGTAAACACTTCGGGAGGTGGTTGGTTCTCGTTGGTTGCTTCCCCATAGGCCGTCTAGGTGGGCCGGCTGTGTGAAGTAGTTACAGATGGGTTGATTGGGCTTGAGATCTTAAGTATGGCTTCGTAACATATAGTAACCATCTGGCGAATTACTGTTGGGCACCATACCGAACTAACGCGAGTATTTCAGAGGTAGGAGAAACTACTCGACTGTTCTGATCAGTATATCAACCGTTGATGAAGTCCTGTTAAGGTACTCTCGGGCTAGGATCTTAAATATCGAGTCTTATGTGGTCGATATCGGACGAATGCAGTAATTTCCGTTGGAGTGATATTACTGTCTGCCCTGATCTTTATGAGAGGTTCTGGGGACCCGGGGCAGTGTTTAAACCTTTAAGTTGCACAGTCATATGGGATGCCACAGACTCAGTGCACCAAGGACTTGTCTCTGCAGAGTGCCCGTGAGGGTATCTCGCCAAGCCCTATCTCTAGCACAGCGGTCTCAGAGGCTTGAGACTACCTGTGCCGAGTGGTAGTGTCCACATTAAAATAGAGAATAATGGAGAGGGCGGAAGGCCGTCTTCTCTCTACTTTTCCCTATAGAAACTGTAACCTCGCGGCGGAGCCTAGGTCACGTCGGCAGGCCGAACGATGACAAAGTTCCTCGACAAGGACACTGGTACTTCCCACTCTAGAGAATATTGAGGACAGCAGGCTGCTACCTCAACTTCTTTTAGAGATGGTGCTGTCGACAACTTACAGTCTGAGGAGAAAGTTTCGGCAGGCCGTATCCTTTTCCCTCTAGACTAGCTAGTCACCGCCTAAGTAGGATATCTACGTTAGCCAGGCATGCCTGATTCTAACGAGATCCCTAGTATAGGGTTGGGGGGTTAACAGGGACTGATAGTCTCAGAAGGAATATCGGCAGGCCGTATCATCCTTCACTAGACTAACTAGTAACCGCCTATGTAGGATCTCCAAGTTAGCCAGGCAGGCCTGATCCCAACAAGGATCCGTAGTATAGGGTTGGTGGGTTAACAGGGACTGATAGTCTCAGAAGGAATATCGGCAGGCCGTATCATCCTTCACTAGACTAACTAGTAACCGCCTAAGTAGGATCTCCAAGTTAGCTAGGCAGGCCTCATCCCAACAAGGATCCCTAGTATAGGGTTGGTGGGTTAACAGGGACTGATAGTCTCAGAAGGAATATCGGCAGGCCGTATCATCTTTCACTAGACTAACTAGTAACCGCCTAAGTAGGATCTCCAAGTTAGCCAGGCAGGCCTGATTCCAACAAGGATCCCTAGTATAGGGTTGGTGGGTTAACGGGGACTGATAGTCTCCGAAGGAATATCGGCAGGCCGTATCATCCTTCACTAGACTAACTAGTAACCGCCTAAGTAGGATCTCCCAGGTAGCCAGGCAGGCCTGATTCCAACAAGGATCCCTAGTTTAGGGTTTTTATAGACAGTGTCTGGACTTTTCGGCAACTTTTCGGCAGGCCGTATTCATCCAACTGAATGGAGAGCAATATTAAGTTCGTAAGCCAATACTTTTTGAAGCCTCAATAGTTGCCTGACTTTCCTCAGAAATCCTGAACTGGTATTGCGGATTACTGAGTGCACTCCTGTGATACCTCTAAGATGGTAAGGGCACGGGGAGTTCTCCTAGATGGGGTCCTTGAACCCTTCTTACACTGTTGGTCAGGTCTCCTTCAATAGAAGGTTAATACTCGGTGGTGGTGTGGTGAGTAAGGTCAATTAATGTTCCTAGAGTAGGCTACTTCATCAAGGTTAAATTATAAAATCATAGGAGGTAGGTGTCACTTCAATAGAACTCTGAAAGACAATAATAGTGGGTGAAGTGAAGGAATTTCGAGTTTTGGGCCCTCGGGGAGGATTGGTGGTGTCGGGTGCATTTAAGGTGTGTCATGGTGTGCACCGGACAGTTGAGGGTCGCGATGCGTGCGAAACAGCGTTATTATTTCTCCCTCCTTCTTGTGGTGGTGGTGCCTGGGTTTTACTATACTACTGATCTTGGTTGTTAGTAATTTTAGGCATAAGAATATGTAAATCTCTCTCGGCATGGTGGTGTCTACAGGGCTGTGTACGTATCTTACCTTCCCGGTTCGTGTTGGTAGGCCTGTGTGTACACCAGGTATTTAAACGTCCGGAGCGCCCCCTCTCGGGGCGCGGGAGCGGCAGATCTCCCGCATTATTTTACTTGGGGACGAGAATATACAAGGGACTCTTATATAGAAAGAAGCATGTTTGGTTTGTATAACTAGTAACCTAGTTGAAGAATGTAAAAAAAAGGCATGTGTATCAATGTGTGGAAAAACAAGGTTCCAGGGTCTATTGAAGTATGGGTTCTCATTGCATAAACACGTTTTCATACAGGCATATAATGGTTTCATCTGGCATTGATTTCTTCTGTAGTGAAGATTCTCTTAATATTACTTCTCAATTCTCCCCGGAGTATGTTGTGAGTTGGGGAGAACCGATAACACAAGAATACATGGATTACTACTTTTCAAATCTCCCTGGAGTATATTGTGAGTTAGGGAGAACAGATAACACAAGAATACATGGGTGATCATAACGTTGGTTTATTTTTGGTTATACAGGGTTATGATAACATTACTTAAAAATTACAATGTGATAATCATATAGTATAGAACATGGTGGCTTAGAAGTGGACACTGAACCTCAGTTTCTTCTTTGTGGTAGTATTAGGAGTCGGTGTCCGTTTTGGTGTGGTGGGGTGTTCTTCTCCCGGGGTGTTTTCTTGTATCCGGTCCGGGTCCATTCGTGATGTGCCTGCTTCCGGTACCTCCTCTGCCTTCTCTCTCATCTTCTTCAGCCTCCGTGATGGTTTCCTGTGTTCCTTCTCGTCTGGGGATTCTGCCTCTCGCTTTCTCTTTAGAGGTATTTAATTTTTTTCTGGCGAACGATAGCGAGCCTGTAATTGTGGAGGAACCGGCCTTCAGTTGTGAAATTTTTCTACCGAAAAATGTACAAATTAATCTCGAAGGGGGATCTAATGGATTTTTTTGTTTTAAACTTGATGAAGGTCTAGGGAGGAAACTAAAAGAAAAATGAATATATAAATAAATAGACCCAAAACAATAACTACTATCCCCTTAACTAGACAATGTTGAAAGCTACACGATAATTATTACTACAATATCTGTATTACTTATTCATATTAACTCCTTGTGTACCGGCAACGTCTTTTTCATTAAATCCTGGCAACTATTAGACAAACGTATTCAGCTTAGAAAGGACGTCTACACATTATAAGGTTGCAGATTATCTCAATTACTCCTTCTAGCTACCATATATCCTTCCTGAGCTTCATAAAATCGTCCAAATGTAGCTGTAATCAAATGAAACATGAAATCACCGGTAATGAAGGGGTTAAACACTAGATAATTGTGATCGGTAGAGACTTGTGGCACTTAGGCAGTTGTCATGTCTTAAGGGGGGTCAAAGGCTTTTTTTCTATCCTTTTCTCTCTTTCCATGGCTTGTATCCATTCGGCCCCATTCAGCCTACTGTTTTAAGATGTTTACCCCCATCCAGGTGTCAATATTTTCCTGGCCAGCGGTAGCGAGCCTGCATATATATATTTTTGGTTTGACATCAAGCTAAATTTGTACATTTTTCGATAGAATTTATTTTCCGGCGGAGCCGGATTTCTCCATACAATGATGGCTCTTTATCGCTCGCCAGGAAGATATCGACACCTGGATGGGGATAAACGTCTTAAATCAGTTGGCTGAATGGGGCCGAATGGATACAAGCCAGGGAAAGAGAGAAAAGGAGAGAAAGATAAAAAAAAAATCGGTGAACCCCTTAAGGGGAAGTATTTTATTTTTTATTCTGAACCCCGTTCTTTTAATCTGTTTTTAATACCATTTTATTCAATTTAGGAAAGACGTGGAAGTCAGAGGGTTACACGAGATTTGATTCATACTGATCCTTAGATAAACAAAATCGTCTAGTGTTTGCCAGGATAAAATAACATGGTACCATCGTTATAAATGTGTCCGATGCAACTTTTTGGAAACGAAGTTTTTTTGTTTTTTACATATATAACGAAAACAACTATTCGTTGCTTTCGTTATATCAGGAAAAAACAAAACAAAAAAACAACCACCACACACACGCACACACACAATAAAGACCTATATTTCCAAAAAAAGTTGTATCGGGCAAATTTAAAACACGAATACAAAACACTATCGCCCAAAAGCGCCCCCCTCCTTCCTGCCATAACCCAAAAAGTGTCAACAGTGACAAAAATGAAATGGTAGCTGCAGAGTAAAAATATATGTTTGTGCTCCTAGGCCAGGTGAGAGAGAGAGCTACATAGATAGAGCTACATAGATACACAGACCACACAGACCTCAAGGTCCTTACTAGGCAGTCTGGCCTTACAAACTATATATGTATATATGCATATATATATATATATATATATACATACACATACATATATATACATATATACACCGGTACACACATATACACACATACACATACATATATATACAGTATATATACACATACTGTACAGTGCACACACATACACTTACATTTTTTTTTTTTTTTTTTTTTTTTTTTTTTTTTTTTTTTTTTTTTTTTTTCATATCACCCCAGCCCTCTGCAGATAGAGGTCAAGCCTTCCCTTGAAAGCGTTTATTGTGTCGCTCTCCACCACTCTCGCTGGTAATTTATTCCACTCTGTCGCCACACTGCAGGTGAAGAAACTCTTTGTGACATCTAGGTTTGCCTTTTTGGTTTTTAATTTCATTCCATTTCCGCGAGTTTGATTAGTATTGTTTAATTTGAATAGTGCATTTACATAGACTTTGTCGAAACCTTTTAGTATCTTAAAGCACTCAATAAGCTGACCCCTCAACCTCCTCTTTTTTAATGAGAACAGGTTCAATCGTTTAAGTCTTTCTTCATATGGTTTATTTCTTAATGAGGGTATCATCTTCGTCGCTCTACGCTGTACTGACTCGAGTCTTACAATGTCCTTGATCAGATAAGGTGACCAGAACTGCACACCATACTCAAGAGAGAGAGAGAGAGAGAGAGAGAGAGAGAGAGAGAGAGAGAGAGAGAGAGAGAGAGAGAGAGAGGAACGTAGAAAAGAAGAGGGTTAGAACATTTAAAGGGGAAAAAATTATGGTAGTAATGAAGACAGAATTAATAAGAACAGTGTATGTGAGAGAGAGAGAGAGAGAGAGAGAGAGAGAGAGAGAGAGAGAGAGAGAGACGTTCATTTCCCTCCAACGTAACCCCCTCATAACTACCCTCTACCCCCTCCACGAGAGAGAGAGGCGTTCATTTCCCACCCCTAACCCCTCCTCATGACTACCCCCTACCCCATCGACCCAACCCCCCTATATGCCAATGAGTCAATAAATTCACATGCAGTTTTCCCCTCACAATGTTTTCCCCTAACCATATTCCAAGTGTGTGTGTGTGTGTGTGTGTGTGTGTGTGTATTTGTTTAGTTATATAATTGTGTATATCTGTTTAGTTATTTAATTATGTATGTATATGTGTGTGTTTGTGTTTTGCCTTGTGTATATATATATATTTAGTTGTATAATTGTGTTGTAGTTGTTGTTTTAGCTTGTGTATGTTTGTTTTGTTATATAGTGTTTGGTTTGTGTTCTGCCATTTATCTTGTGCTTGTTATTTTTGTTTCCTATGAGAATAAAGAGGACAAAAGGCAAGGTATGTGCTGAACCTTGGCAGTGTGGATTATTTCGGATTGGTAAGACTGTATATGATCAGGATTGCTTGTGGATTTATTATGAGACAGACGAGTCCAAAGACATACGAGACATTCAGACCACATAAAGGCAGACAGAAGACACATAGATTGACAGGACAAAGACAGACAGAACACCGTAGAGACAGACAAGACAGGCAGAACACATAAAGACAGACGAAACAGACATAACACATACAGACGGACGACACATGACAGAACAGACAGAACACATAAAGACAGACGAGACAGATAACACATGCAGACAGACAAGACAGAGAGGACAAACGAGAAAGACAGAACGCATAAAGACAGAACACATAAAGACAGACGAGATGGGCAGAACACATACAGACGAAACAAACATAAACACATAAAGACGGACGAGGCATACAGAACATACACAAACAGACAGAACACATACAATACAGACTAGACAGACAGAACACATACATACGAAACAGACAGAACACATAAAGACTAGACACACAGACAGAACACATAAAGACAGACGAGACAGATAAAAGCTACATATTACTGTATTTCGTGCCTCTCTCTCTCTCTCACACAGTCCTTGTTGGCACTAGAGACTCGCACAAAAATAACACCTGTACACAAAGATAGATGGGCTTGTCTATCCTGGTGATGGGCTGGTCTATCAGAGTGAGAGGTGAGCGATCTCTGCCATACCCATAGCTTACTCTGACTGTTCCTTTTACTTATATATCTTCTAGATCTCAAGTGACGGCGTCTTTTCCGTAGATTGACCTCCCTACTGCCAACCTAGAAGTTGGCAGATTTGGGAGCCAAAGTGTCACATTTTTCCCTTGCCCCTCAACTTTCCCTTCATAATTGCTGAGGGGCACAGGGCCTTGGGTGGGGCTTTGGTTTCCCGGGCATTTCCGCACCCTCCTCAGCTCCCTGCTTTGGAGTGGCTTCGGTCACCCGGGCGCATATAGCCCAACTGTATTATGGTTCGGCACCACTGGTGAGAACGGTTCCGCACGGCCTATTTAATGGCTAACTCAGCTAAACTCACGCATATTTTACCGTACCGTATGGCGCGGCAAAGAGAAGACAGAATGAGACCACAGTTTTAAATCCTAACCTAACCTAACCTAACCTAACCTAGTAGGTTAGGTTAGGTTAGGATTTAAAACTGTGGTCTCATTCTGTCTTCTCTTTGCCGCGCCATACGGTACGGTAAAATATGCGCGAGTTTAGCTGAGTTAGCCATTAAATAGGCCGCGCGGAACCGTTCTCACCAGTGGTGCCGAACCATAATACAGTTGGGCTATATGCCACCCGGACTTTGTTAGTGGTAAGCAGGGAGGGTTTTGTGGGAGTGCATGTTTATGGCCTTGGCCTTGCTCGAGACCTTGGGGCTGTTCGGCCAGACAGCCTGGGGAACAACAACAACAACAACAACAAAGATAGAAGCACACCCAGCCCCCAGAGAGAGAGAGAGTCAGAGTCAGAGAAGTCAGAACGAGAGTCAGAGTGAGTGAGTGAGTGTGTGTTTGTGTGTGTGTGTATGTGTGTGTGAGTGAGTGAGTGAATGAGTGAGGAGAAAGAGGGAGAGGTCATAATCAAAATTCATAAGACAATTAAATAACCGAATCCTACTACTAATACAATACCATATCCTATTACTACTAATAATAATAACACAAGTAATAATAACAACAACAATATTATTAAATATACATGTCCGAGCATCCACATTAAAAAAATACTACTACTACTACTACTACTACTACTACTACTACTACTACTTTTTTATTTTTTTTTTATATATATTTTTTTCAACCACTCAGCCTGTGCATCCCCCTTATGGACCCTAAACAAGGTCAGAACAGTCATCAAAGCGCCCGACTTGGTAGTCATTCAGCTATTTCCTAATCCGGGGTTAGCACTCAGACTCATCATCGTGGATTACTACTACTACTTTTATTTTTATTTAATATTGTACATCTATATAATATTTTCGATTGTCTGTCTGTCTGTCTGTCTGTCTGTTCTTTATGCATGGCCACATTTTTTAAGCTAGAGCATTCATACTTGGTATGCATAGTAATGGGGTCCCTAGGCAGGTTTTAGTGAAAAACTAGAATTCCCCAGGGTGAAAGGGACGGAGAAAATGGGCGCGAAATCGGAAAAATGGCCGTTTGGGGCAGAAGGAGGCCTCCGATCGAAAAGGTGTATGGAACGAAAGTTGTTCGCAGCCCCCCAAAATGGGGGTACGGATGAGGCCAGATCCAAAATCGAAGGTCATTTAGCGGCCGAAATCGAGGTCGCCGTTTAATGAGGCACAGGGAGGTCGAGGCCGGTGATTATGGTGATGATTGTGGTAGTAGTGATTGATGATGGTGATTATGGTAGTAGTAGTGGTGGTAGTAGTGATGGTGATTATGGTGATTACCCGGGGAACGCCGGGTACCCCTGCTAGTACATTATATTTTACAAACATCAGAAATTAGTCTATTAAATTCCTACTATTCTACTATATCACTACTCTACACCATGCAACTTCAATCCAGTCGCCTCCCTATGCGACCCTCTGCCACCGCTGCCTCGGTGTCCACTTCTGCCACCGTCGCTGGTTGTGGTGCAGACAGTCTTGTTCCCCGCAGGCATAGTAGTGCTGATCTGAGCAATGAGAAAGATAGACGGCACCAGGCTACAACGTGGCTCCTGGGCTCTTTCTTCTTCTCTGCGATGATCTCTGCAAGCCTTGAATAGAAGCACTGGGCCCTAGGTCCCATCCCTCCAGATGTGGTGAAGACTAGTGGGGTAAAGCTGCCATGTTCGATATTTAAGATCCTTTCCCCATATGCCCTGACCTTCTCTTGTTCATTCCTCTTGTGTGCAGCATCCAGAGACAGCCCGCTGTAGCTATGGGCCATTGGGTCAAATATTCTTATGTCAAAGAACGCTCGCTGTGCTCTTGTCCAAAAACTTCTTGCACTAACGTCCACTCGTGCTTCTTTGGATGTGTTGGCCGTCTTGTGCTGCAAGGTCTCTCCCTCCAAGGGAATGAGTGATGGTTCGTGCACCACATCTCGACACACCTCCCTGATCATGTTCGCCGTTACATCTCTCACTTCATGGTGCCTGATGCTGATGAATTCTCCCTTCTTACAAATCATGCTGTGGTCTGCATCGTTGTTGATTCCACAAACGCATCGATCGGGCAGTCCTTCAATCGGCCAATCATACCTCAGTGCAATAGCATCATTATATTCTTGTTTGTTTAGATTGAAGCCTTTTGCCTTAAGGGGAACGTCCGGCTTTTACTCCAGAACGTGTCAGTGGATTTTGTCTGTATTTCATAAGATTTTGTACACTTATAGGAGACCTAACAACTAAGAAATTTCCAAAATTTTAATTCTCTAGGACAATTATTTTTTGAGTTAGGTGAGAATTAGTGTGTAAATTTATGACTTTTTGTAAAATCAGAATCTCATTTAAATGTTGTTGCTTGATTGTTTTAATGCATTGGGGGTACTAACAATAGGTGTAGTTTCAATTGTACGTTGATACTTTTTCCATTTTGTATCTAATTGTAGAATTAGGGCATTTACAATTAGGTACAAATTAGGTGACAAATGTCTCGGGGTGCTGTGTCGAAATGGGAAAGAAATAAAAAAAAAATGGCGACGTGGAGTTGTAGAGAATTTCATGCCCTTTCCAATGACACCCGAAACATTGTTGTAGCATGTTTGGTTACGTCAGAACTGCGCCGACAAGTGAACTTTCTTACGTGAGGTACTAAGGCACGAGAGCTGTTGCAAGCCAGCCGGCCAGCCGCACCTTACCTCTCTCGCGGCTTGGACCACACTGCTCTTTCTCCTCCACCACCACCACACCCTTCGTTGTTACCAGGGTTGAGTACCAGATACTGTTAGGCAAAATATCTAAGAACATCATATTTTCACCAAAAATTCATGGTTTTCGTTTTTTTTTTTTGCAGATCCGAAACCCATAATGCATTTTCTACGCGTCTGCCCGACCCGCGACCCGCGAAAACTTTAAACTAGCCCAGAAATAACATGCTTCCAGACGGAATATTGCCTCAGGATTTTAACTGAAGACAGAGGGATGGGTGATGATGCCATATATCGGGTTGCGCAATTTTGCCGTTTTGAGCACTTTTACGAGTATGAACCGGACGCTCCCCTTAATTGGTGGTGTTGTCAGCCAATTTGAAGCATCCGTTTCTTGTGCTATTTGTACTTTTCTTGTTAGTCTCAGGGAAAGTTGTCGCATCAATTGTGCCAGGTCATTTTTCTGTGAGTTTTGCCTCTCTGACGTGATGGTCTTTCTGATGTTGTAGATGTCCGCCTGGTCCACTTCACCGTCAGGATCTTGTGCTACGATGCGTTCAGTGAGAGATTCTGTTATCTTTACTGAGTTCTGGTGTTCCGTTGTCGCCCTCCTCACTGGATTGATGATTCCAAGCCCTCCTAACCTAGGAGGAAATGCGAGCAACTCCCTCTCTGTAGCATTTGGGGTGTGGGACTTCATCCAAGCTGGGATGAGTTTGTCCCTGATGGCATCTTCTAGCGATTGAAGTTGTGGACCCACGTTTGGAATGGTACGCATCAAGTAGGTCCAGCGGTGTTTGACCCCATATGTGAATACCGAATATGCAGCCTGTGGTTCCGCCTTTGCAATTTTGGCTAGTATTTCTATTTCTTTTACCCACTCTCTGACCTTCTCTTCCATGTATTGCTTCTTGAACTCTTCTATGCCAATCACTGCCCCAAGATGACACTGTCCGTTCTTTGTTACGACCACTTCACTACCGTTGAAAGCTTCTAAGGCATTTTCGTAATGTTCTGGTTTTACTATCAGTATAGACTTACTAGCATTTGGAAAGTATCCTATTTCTGGTCCCACTTGTGATACTTGCTCCCACCAGCTCTTGAGATCGTTGACTTTCCCTGCTCCAGTGAGATCATCTGCATAGGCTGCCTGCTTAACATGTGTCGTCTCATGTCTTGTTAATGATTGCAACACCGAGAGACCTAATGCGTACATCGCCATTGCTACTGGGTCACCTTGTGTGGTTCCTTCCATTGATTTCAGTGCCGTTCCACGTCGTGAGGTTTGGTTGTTTACTATGAAGAGGTCCGCAGGCTGTTTATAGGTATTCTCTACATAGGTGGCTAAGCTGGGGCATTTTACCTTGATGTTGTGTATTGCTGTCTTTCTGTTGATGGTGTTAAAGGCATTTGATGCATCCACTAACAGCACGGCTTCACATTCTTCTTGCTCATATATTTCTCTTATTGCATGAATTGCTGCCTCTCCCCCTGCTTGGTGGCCAGCACACACTTGGAGATGTCCAGCCGCTGACCACACATCGTCCTTCACCACCTCCATTATGCATTTTCCGATGATTCTTCTCAACACTTCACCCACCCCTACAGGTCTGCACCCTGGATTCTTGTCCAATGGTATTAGACGACAAGCTGTGAAGGCCTCCAAGTGTTGACAATCTTGAGTGGCCATTTTTCTTGCAAGATCTGCCAGCGCCCTGTGTAAGTCGGTTGCTGCAACTCCGAAAAGTGTGCTGCTCAGGATTGTTCTCCAACCGTTTGCATCCAGCCCTGAGGGTCCTGCACTGCCTTGGGTCCCTAGAGCCTTTTTCCAAATCTTCTCGCCTGTGATTTGTTCGTAGATGACGGAGTTCGGTGGTATATAAGCCCCCTCTAGCTTCTGACTCTCGGATATACTAGGTTGCGGATGTTTCTCTTCCAGCAGCTTGATGGTATCTCTTGTGATAGGCAACAGCCCACCAGCTGCCTCCTTTGTCAGGGATCGTATTGCAGGTGCCACTTTACCTTGTCTCATCTGGTCGCCGAATCTCCTGGCCTTGTCCTCAGTGTTTTCTCTTTTGTGTTGCCGTCTGCCTTGTCTCTCTTGTAATGCTCTGGCTTCACTGAGTAAGTCATCCATCTTGTTATCATTCCACAGTTTCACTCTATTTGTTAGCGCAGTCACGTTTTCCGCTTGTCTAGATTTACGGTGAGTTTTTGCAAGAAGAGATGTGGAATGCTGAAAAATAACTACTACTACTACTACTACTACTAATAATACTACTAATAATACTAATAATAATAATAATAATACAGACAATAAACAGACGTACAGAACAATCACAATAGTACCGTTTCCCGTCAAAAAAAATACAAACTTAAAAAATACACAATATATACTGTATATACAAAGGACTGAACATGGAACATTCACAAGAGAAGCAAGTCACATATTTACGCCAAGCCGGAATGTTTGCCCTTTTTATGATGTGTAGGCTCTAGTTTGTTACGCAAGAGAGAGAGAGAACAAGGGCATGCGTGTGAGTGCTTGTGCTATTCATTTTTAGTGTGAGTATTTGTTGTTATTTTTTTCATCCAGTACCGGTATTATGCTTTGTGTAGTGTGTATGTGTGTGTGTGTGGGAGACAGAGCGAGAGAAAGTGAGTGTATTTGTGTGGGCTAAGTCGATTGGTTGTCTTTTTATAATTTGTTCTCTTCTGTTAGTAACTTATAGTGTACGGTTTGTGTACTTAATTTTAATTCGCCTGAAATTCCCTCACTTAAGATCCACACCAGACATGTCAAAACTATTTTGCAGAATCTCTCGGTAGATAAGGCTCCTGGTCCAGATGAAATTCCTCCAATAGTACTTAAGAATTGCTCCTTGGTGCTCGCTCCTGTATTGGCAAAATTTTTCCGTCTGTGTACTCATACCTCATGCTTCCCAGTACCCTGGAAAGAAGCAAACATCCATCCAGTTCCTAAAAAAGGTGCCTCTTCAGATCCATCAAACTACAGACCAATAGCTATAACTTCCACTCTTGGTAAAGTCTTTGAAATTATATTAAATAATCACATAATTAAGCATCTTGAGAATAATAAATTAATCAGTGATAGGCAATATGGTTTTAGACGATGTCGATCAACTGCAGACATGCTTTGCCTTCTTACGCATCAAATCAACCAAGCTACAGACCAACATGGTGAAACACATACAATAGCACTGGATATATCAAAGGCATTTGATAGAGTCTGGCATCAATCCTTATTGTCGATGTCACACTACGGCCTTGCATCATTAGTTCCACTAATTTCTTCTTATCTTCATAACAGAAAAATATGTGTAATGGTAGATGGCCTTTATTCTCAATTTCACTCAATAAATGCTGGTGTTCCCCAGGGATCAGTTTTGGCCCCAATTCTGTTCCTCATTCATATCAATGATCTCATATCTACCACTCATAATCCAATACATTCCTACGCAGATGACTCAACACTCCACAGTTCCTTCACATTTACCAATTCTTTCACCCAACCCGATCTTATAAATCCAAAAATAAACACTGCAATTTCTCTGAACCAGGACCTTTCTAGAATTAATGGATGGGGACAAAAGAATCTAGTTTCCTTTAATGCACAGAAAACCAAGTACATTCAATTTTCTAACCGACAGAATCTCACTGACTCCCATATATTTTTTAATGATGTAAATATTCCCACTTCCCCTAGTATTGACATTCTCGGTGTAACATTAACTACTAACTTGAGCTGGACACATTATGTTAGAAGCATTGCTAAGAATGCCTCTAAAAAACTGGGACTCCTGTACAGAGTTCGAGAATTCTTCACTGACGAGCAGTTGGCCGTGATATATAAAAGTCATGTGCGTTCTCAGATGGATTACTGTTCACATCTGTGGGGTGGAAGTGGAGTGGTTGCATTGAGGCAGTTGGACAAAATTCAAAATAAAAGCTATTAGATTAATCAATAACCCTGCAATCACACAGGACCTTCCTACATTATCCATACAAAGAAACGTTGCATCCCTTGCATTATTCTACAGATATTTTCACAGCAATTGTTCCGAGGAACTTGCTTCAATTGTGCCGCCTCTCCACATCTTTCCCCGTAGAACTAGGGCAGCTGAGAGCGCCCATGAATTTACACTTTCTCCTCCACAATGCAGAACTTCTGCTTATCAGAATTCATTTATCCCCAGAGCTACTACTCTTTGGAATTCACTTCCCTCAAATTGCTTTCCACAAACTTACAATCTACAAATGTTTAAATCCAGTTGTTACAAACATTTTATGAATGGAGGATGCCTTTAGGCACATGGACCTTTTTGTTTTATCTGTGTTTTTCCTTCCTCCGTTCATTATCTCTTTAAAAAAAAAAAAACGTATGTTTCTTTCCTGGTGTGTGTGTGTGTGTGTGTGAGGGGGCGGGGTTGAAGCAAAGTGTGTGCACTTCTGATATATGTGTATTTGTTTCTAGTGTAGCCTACGATGTGTGTACTCCAGTATCTCTTCCTGGCGTGTGTGTGTTTTTATATATGCTTGTCCTATGTAACTGTGTTCTATTTGTGTTAGTGTGTGTGTGTGTGTGTGTGTGTGTGTGTGTGTGTGTGTGTGTGTGTGTGTGTGTCATTGCAGTGTTGCCCTTAGTTTACTTATTAGTTCATTGATCATAAATTGGCCAGACACAGTAAACCCTAACCAGTGTAACTAGAAGAGGGCTAGAGCAAATAGGCTGTACAATTCCACACTTCTTCCCTGACTGACTCTTCCCAAATGGTAGAAATATTAGCTCGATTACTCCAGTCGTTTGTGAGTTATAGAGGTTAGTGGTCAAGGTTATTGGCCTACCTATAATGAATAGACTATAAAGTGTATTTACACTCGGATGCCATAGTCTCTAGTCCACTCGTAAACATACGTGGACCTTGCCTATTTATAGTTATGCAAACAAATTTATGAATATATGTTGCTATATATCAGTTACAAAACTATATATGCTACTTATTGAAAAGCAAGTTCCATCCAAAATCAATCTAGGTAGTTATAATTGCATAGAAATACATAGGAGGTCCACGAATTCTTATGTTGTGTGTGTACACTCTACCAAAAAACAATCTTTACACTGGTGAGCTGTAAATAATCTAGTGTGAACGGAATGAATCGGGTGAAACATACGTCTGTGAGGTATTATCATAAGATTTCGACCCACTTCCAGAATGTTTAGAGCGTTAAGGGAACATCACACAGTCAGGAGTGCGAGCTAGTGGGAGTCTAACAGGAGTCACTAGGAGTCACTAGAATCACTAGGAGTCATCGATTTTCACCGCGAGCGAGTGGGAGTCTAACAGAAGTCGCTAGGAGTTACTAGAATCACTAGGAGTCATCGATTTTCACCGCGAATATACGCCCGCAAGTCAGAATTGTCCCCTACTCCTAGTGACTCTAGCTCGCACTCCTGACTGTGTGATGTACCCTGTAGTGTAAATATTGTTTTTTTGGTCGAGTGAACATGGTCTGTGTGTATGTATGCTTAGTTTTCTCCTCTGTGTGACCTGAATGTTGGTTGTCTCATTCTGTAAAGTAATAGGCGATTTTTTTTTTCTCGAGTGTTTGTCTCTACTGTTGTTGTTGTTGATGTTGTTGTTGCGTATGTTCTGTATTTATATGCTCTATTTTTCATCTGTGAGATATGAACGTTGGTTGTCTCATTCTGAAAATTTACCCCTTGAGGATTATATGACGCCATTTGATTTGTTCGGGCTCTGTCTCGAGTCGGCCACCCCCATAAAAAAGAAGGAAAACTGGGGAAGGTGCCAGAGTATATACATAATTATATACATACATACATGCATTGTTAGACGCATTTATTCAGTCTGGGAGGAAGTAGTGGTTGTTGGAGGATTGATTGGGATAGTAGTTACCCATTTGGTTCCTAGAGATCTTTACTAAGCTTAATAAAGTCGTCTAATGATAACCACAAAAACTTATCAACACGCGTCATAATCCTCAAGGGGTTAAATAGACGAGACCAGGCAATATATGCTATTTTCTCTATATATTTTGTCTTGCTTTCAAGATTATTGCTTAGTTAGTTAAAATAGGACTTCAGAGGCTATCAACCCTTCTGGATTATTAAGGCAGCACACTGTAAATCAAGAATAGCGTCAGGACTGGAGCCCCTTTTAGGAAACTCCAGTCTCTTACTCAGAGTATTGCGTCCCAATGGTGTGTGTGTGTGTGTGTGTGTATGTGTGTGTAAGACAAAAACAACGATTGGAGCAGGAAGATGCTGTAAATGACGTTGATAAAATAAACGAACTTGACAACGAAAATAAACTTGGTGAGGAAAATAATGAAAGTATTGGGCCAAACGAACCGTCCTCACAAAATAAAATTACAAAACACTCTTACTGGCAAACAAGGCAACACCCAAACTACCGCAGGCAATGGAAACCAGGCTAGCGACCAACGGAAAGAGAAGGTATGCTACTATTACAAAAACAACAAGTGTAAATATGGACTAAGGGGCCGCGATTGTCCGTATGCTCACCCCAGACTGCGCACTAGGTATATGGTAAATGGCTGTGACCTTGATTGGGTATATATAAATATATACAGGCCACCAGCGTGCCCAACAAATAAATTTAATGACCAACTAACAAAGATTAGAGAAGTAATTAACTCACTACCACCACCCGTGCCCACGATTATGCTCACTGGTGATCTAAACTTCCCGCTCATAGACTGGGAGTTGAAGAGTGTACAATGGAGTACAAAGGAGTACAAAGGAAATCAAGCAACAACAGGTCTAGTGATCCTTCTAGGCTGCTTGTCCTCCAAAACACTGAGGATCAAGTGTCCAAACAGTGGTTTAGATTGGGTAAGGGAACATTAGAAAGGGAACTACTGCCCTGGAACTAATGTCCGTGGCAGGATTAGGAAGTTAGTAGGGGACAGATGGGTTAGTAACTGAGGGGAGGATAAAATAAAGTTATTAATTTACAAACGCAGTCAGTCGCGGGTTTGATGCGAGATATTTGTCTAGGCGAAGTTTAAATAAATCAACGGTGCTGCAGTCTATAACATCTCGGGGAAGCCCATTCCGTAAGTTGACAACTCGATTGAAGAAGACATTTTTAGCTTCGTGTGAGTTAAAAGATTTATGGAGGAGCAGGGGACATGCGGACTCAGGCAGAAGCTGTCCTGAACTTTGCGGAGGATTTCTGTTTACATCAAGCCATCAACACTCCCACAAGAGGTGACAACATACTGACATTGTGATGACAAACAATGATGACCTTTTACATAATATTACTGTAAACAAAACTAATCTCTCATATCATAACATCATAACCCTGACAACCAGCTTATCTACAAATATGCAAACTAGAATTCCCAGTGCAGCACAACAAACACCAAATTTCAGCCGAATGAACTTTTACAGCGAGTCAGTCTGCTGGGAAAGTTTAAAGAGAGACCTCGGTGAAGTAAACTGGGATTCACTCATGAAAGACTGCGATCCTGAGGCCCATTACGACATACTGATGACGAAATGCTTGGAAATATCAAAGAAATATGTACCGTTGAGGAGATCATCTAATAAGACCTCTCCTTTTAAGGGTAACATACCAAGGGACCGAAAAGTTCTGATGCGAAAGAGAACACAACTAAGAAAAACACTCAAGAACACCAACAACAGTGAAATACTGACACAAACCGAAAACAAAATTACCATTATAGAAGAAAAACTTAAAAGGTCAGTTAAATTAGAAGATGACCGGAAAGAAATACAAGCCGTGGCATGCATTAAAACTAATCCTAAATACTTTTACAAGTATGCCGCAAACAAGTCAGTAGTGAGAGCGAGTGTTGGCCCACTGACTGACTCAGACGGCCGAAACATAAACGAACCCCAGGAGATTGTTGAAGAACTACTGCTCCAGTACAAAAGTGTCTTCAGCAACCCCGTGAAAGACAAAATAATCAACTCACCTATGGACTTTTTTCGTCAAGATACTGACTGCACATCAAAACTGACGGACATAACTTTAAGCAGAGACATCATAGAAGGAGCAATTAAAGAGATGGCTACTAACTCGGCAGCTGGTACCGACCACTTCCCTGCTGTGCTCCTTAAACGTTGTGCTATAGAGCTGAGCGTTCCTTTACTCTTTCTTTATAGAACTTCATTAGAATCTGGTATAATACCAAAGCAATTAAAAAGTGCCAACATCACACCAATCCACAAGGGAGGGTCGAAGACAGAGGCAAAAAATTATCGACCAGTTGCCTTAACCTCCCACATTATTAAAGTCTTGGAGAGAATAATGGTTAAGAAAATGGCTCAATATCTCGAACAAAACAACAAAATGAACCAAGACCAACATGGTTTTCGCACTGGGCGTTCATGCCTCTCCCAACTGCTCGCCCACTATGAAACAATTTTAGAAAAGCTGGAATATAACACAAATGTTGATGTGGTCTATCTTGATTTCGCAAAAGCCTTTGACAAGGTAGACCACGGAATTTTGCTACACAAAATAAGACAAATGGGCATTACTGGAAAGCTCAGGATGTGGCTGCACTCGTTTCTTACTGACAGGGAGCAGTGTGTAGCGGCTGGCGGTGCAGTGTCTCGGCCGTCGGTGGTCAACAGTGGGGTGCCACAGGGATCGGTCCTTGGACCTCTGCTATTTCTGATTCACATCTCCGACATCAACAGACACGTCTTACACTCGTCTGTAGCTTCTTTTGCTGATGACACCAGGGTACTGAAGGAAGTTTCTTCAGTATCTGATGCCGAACAATTACAAACTGATCTGGCATCACTTTACTCATGGGCAGAGCATATTAACATGTCCTTCAACGACAACAAATTTGAGCATATACATTACAGTTCAGGGGGAATCAACTACAATGCACACACGTTTGCAGCACCGGACGGTTCACATATAGACACCAAGGAGTATATAAGAGACCTAGGAATTACCCTCAGTTGTGACGGAAACTTTACCCCTCCCGGTCGTCATCATGCGACTGTGTCAAGAGCATTGCAACGTCCCAAAGCTGCTCGTCGGTGCAGCTTTTTCTTTAGCAATATAAGGGGACTTCACTCTAACATCTATTCTGTACACCAATTTCTTCAAGCGAATCCTCTACTCTCCCTTTTTTGACAGAGACTCAAGTAACATCCACATCTGACACATCTAGATTTAATTTTCCAGGTTATCAACTGCTCCAAAATTTCAGACCTAAAGGAGGTGTATGTTGCTTCGCAAAATCTGAAATTGCCCTGGAGGAGGTTACTAGTTTCAATTGTCCCTATTTTGATTATTCTATACACATATTAATTTCTGCTGGTAAATTTAAATACATATGTTGCATCTACCGTTCCCCAAATACTCCTCCAGAGCCAAGTCTTTTTGATTCTCTGTCCTCACAACTCAGTGTCCTCAACTTAAATGCTTCTTCTGAAATCACTGTGTTGTGTGATTTTAATGTCCATAATGTTGAATGGCTCACTCATTCAGCCAGGACTGATGATGCTGGTCTTGAATGTGAGCTATTTGCAGACTCATTTAATCTTACTCAACTAGTCAACCAACCCACCCGTGTACCAGATAATCCTAATCATAATTCCCACCTACTGGACTTATTTTTAACAACCAATTCAGAAAATTATGATGTTACAGTGAGGTCCCCGCTTGGATATTCTGATCACTGTCTGATACAGGCCACCTGTCTATCACCTACCACACCTTCCCACTCTGAACCTGTTTTGGTGACTAAATGGCATTACGATAGGGCAGACTGGGAGGGTCTTCAAGGTTTCTTTATTGATATTCTCTGGACCTCTTTCTTTTCTAATGATGCACACTCCACCTTGAGCCATATACAATACTTTGTAAAAATTGGAATGGAAACTTTTATTCCTCATCAAAAGTACAGTAAAAGATCTAATTCACCTAAATGGTTTGACCATAATTGTGCTAGAGTAACTGAACAAAAAGCAATAGCCTACAATGCATACACAAGATCAAAAACACATGAAGCCTTTAATTACTTTAGAAACATCAGAAATCATGCCAAAACTGTATTAAACCTAACTAAATCAAACTTTCTCCACAAGCAGGCAAATAAACTTCTAAATAATCCAAATGATAACAAAATATTTTGGTCTACTCTTAACTCATTCAAATCCAACTTCACTACTGCTTCATCCATTCCACCATTAAAATCTCCGACTGGCAATCTTGTAAGTGACCCACGAGGTAAAGCTAACCTTCTTGCGGATATTTTCTCCACCAACTCAACCTTAGATGAAATAAATCAAGATGTCCCTGTACTTAATTTTAATTCGCCTGAAATTCCCTCACTTAAGACCTAACGAGCGGCCTAGGCGGTAATTTATATGTACCGCCCAGCGGGGTGTTTTTACCCTAAATAGGGTTGTTTACGTGATCATTTTCATGCCTAAATAAGACCCAGAGCGTAAAACAAGTATCTATCCCTAAAAGGGCATAAACAGAGCTTTCCAATGACACCCCAACCATCCTTGTACAACCGCTAGTTTTCTTGCAACGATCGCGCAACACGAGTGCAAAAACCATGTAATTAGGTACTTTCCCTACATAATTCACTGTGTAGCGAGTGCGTGAGGGTGGGGGAGAGTGGGATTCATGTCAGTTGGCCCACCGTGGTGGTGTGCGACGGTCATAGCCTTACTATGCTCCTCACACCGCTCAGCTCTCTCTCTCTGCAACATTACGTGCTGAAAATGGCACATGACATAAGTTGTGAACCGCCACTTAGTCCAAATTTCTTTCACACGACATAAGTTGCGCGCCGCCAATAAAGGGTTAAGATCCACACCAGACATGTCAAATCTATTTTGCAGAATCTCTCAGTAGATAAGGCTCCTGGTCCAGATGAAATTCCTCCAATAGTACTTAAGAATTGCTCCTTGGTGCTCGCTCCTGTATTGGTAAACTTTTTCCGTCTGTGTACCTCATGCTTCCCAGTACCCTGGAAAGAAGCAAACATCCATCCAGTTCCTAAAAAAGGTGCCTCTTCAGATCCATCAAACTACAGACCAATAGCTATAACTTCCACTCTTGGTAAAGTCTTTGAAATTATATTAAATAATCACATAATTAAGCATCTTGAGAATAATAAATTAATCAGTGATAGGCAATATGGTTTTAGACGATGTCGATCAACTGCAGACATTCTTTGCCTTCTTACGCATCAAATCAACCAAGCTACAGACCAACATGGTGAAACACTTACAATAGCACTGGATATATCAAAGGCATTTGATAGAGTCTGGCATCAATCCTTATTGTCGAAGATGCCTTGCATCATTAGTTCCACTAATTTCTTCTTATCTTCATAACAGAAAAATATGTGTAATGGTAGATGGCCTTTATTCTCAATTTCACTCAATAAATGCTGGTGTTCCCCAGGGATCAGTTTTGGCCCCAACTCTGTTCCTCATTCATATCAATGATCTCATATCTACCACTCATAATCCAATACATTCCTACGCAGATGACTCAACACTCCACAGTTCCTTCACATTTACCAATTCTTTCACCCTACCTGATCTTATAAATTCAAAAATAAACACTGCAATTTCTTTGAACCAGGATCTTTCTAGAATTAATGAATGGGGACAAAAGAATCTAGTTTCCTTTAATGCACAGAAAACCAAGTACATTCAATTTTCTAGCAGACAGAATCTCACTGACTCTCATATATTTTTTAATGATGTAAATATTCCCACTTCCCCTAGTATTGACATTATCGGTGTAACATTAACTACTAACTTGAGCTGGACACATTATGTTAGAAGCATTGCTAAGAATGCCTCTAAAAAACTGGGACTCCTGTACAGAGTTCGAGAATTCTTCACTGACGAGCAGTTGGCCGTAATATATAAAAGTCATGTGCGTTCTCAGATGGATTACTGTTCACCTCTGTGGAGTGGAAGTGGAGTGGTTGCATTGAGGCAGTTGGACAAAATTCAAAATAAAGCTATTAGATTAATCAATAACCCTGCAATCACACAGGACCTTCCTACAATATCCATACGAAGAAACATTGCATCCCTTGCATTATTCTACAGATATTTTCACAGCAATTGTTCCGAGGAACTTGCTTCAATTGTGCCGCCTCTTCACATCTTTCCCCGTAGAACTAGGGCAGCTGAGAGCGCCCATGAATTTACACTTTCTCCTCCACAATGCAGAACTTCTGCTTATCAAAATTGATTTATCCCTAGAACTACTACTCTTTGGAATTCACTTCCCTCGAGTTGCTTTCCACAAACTTACAATCTACAAAAGTTTAAATCCAGTTGTTACAAACATTTTATGAATGGAGGATGCCTTTAGGCACATGGACCTTTTTGTTTTATCTGTGTTTTTCCTTCCTCCGTTCATTGTCTCTTAAAAAAAAAAAAAAAAAAAAAAAAAAAAAATGTGGTAAAGAAGGCACGAAGCCAGGCTGGCTGGATCCTTCGCACTTTCCGGACATGTGAAAGGCCTCCTATGCTGACGTTATACAAGTCACTCGTGATACCATTGCTAGAGTATTGTTGTCAGCTCTGGAGTCCGTGGCGAGCAGGATAGAAGCAGTCACTTGAAACAGTACAATGATCTTTCACCGATAGAATATCTGACGTCCGACATTTAGATTACTGGGCAAGGTTACGTGAACTCGACCTTTACTCACTAGATAGAGAAAGGTACGCTATATTATACATCTACAAAATATTTACGGAAAAATCTGTAAATAATTTGAAAATACGGTTTAGCATCCACCAACGACGGGGTCGGCTCTGCCATATTGAAAGGATATACCCCAGAGCAAGTACAAGAGTCAAGACGCTCAAAGAAAACTCTTTCGCTATAAAAGGGGCACTCCTCTTCAATGCACTGCCCAGACACCTGCGTGACTCACCGGAACATAACCTTGAACGTTTCAAGAACCAAGTAGATAAATTCCTACGGACAATACCCGATCAGCCCAAGCTGCCACATTACCACCTCTGGGCTGCCAGCAACAGCATCATAGACCAGATGGCAAAGAGACGAGCAGACGGGTTATACTAGGTGGCGGTGCATCAGCGTGGCCATGTGCAGCAACTGTTGCCTGAAACTACTCACCACAGGAACCACAGGTGTGTGTGTGTGTATGTGTATGTGTGTGTGTGTGTGTGTGTGTGTATGTGTGTATCTGTGTGTGTGTGTATGTATGTGTATGTGTGTGTGTGTGTGTGTGTGTACAGTCACGGTCAATAATTCGGATACACTTTGAAACCACGCACCCATTCAACACCGGGGACGTCCTTTTCATCATATTCTAGCAACTATTAGACTATTTTATTCAGCTTAGGAAGGATGTTTGGTAGCTTAACCCTCCTGGCCCGGGCTGTATCTCCAAAGGACAGGGTGGGCTACCCGGGCGATCTGGCCGAAAAACGTCTAGGCCTAGGCTACCGTATTTTGGTTAATTTTAACTGCTATAAATTTCCCACGCACCTATAAATGTAGTGCGGTTTCCAATCTGTAGACTGGCGTTGAGTAGAGCTCTCGAAGTCAACTGGTTCAGTTGTGATGACGATTTTAGTGGAGAGCATTTTCAGGCGATGTTAGCAATACGACGATCTTTTCACTACTGAAACAACGACATACAGACATACAATAACAAACGAGTCTTCTCCTTCTTGTTTTCGGAGGTGCGGTGACGCAATGATCGGCTTTGTTTACATGCGTCGGACGCACAGCGTTCAGACCAAGCTGAATAGGCTTTCAAGCTTACTATCTCCTGAAAGGACACCCGGGCACCGGCCCTTATTTCGTGGTCATATTAAAATGACACCCGGGGAGGAAGGGTTAAACGATTGATTGATATAGTATGTAGCCTTTTCATGGTTAGAGGTCCTTGCTAAACTTATCAAAATAATGTCATAGTTGCCAGAATATAATGAAAAGGACGTCACCGGTACTGAAGGGGTTAAATGAACCTCTGAAATGTAAATACCCGGTAAAGGAGACTCAATTCATGGTTAGAGGTCCTTCCTAAACTTACAGGGGTAGTACTCGCTTTTTTCTGGACCCCCTTCTCTCTCGTGTTTAGCATATTAGTTTTGAGGTTTTAAGACGGTTGTTCCGTTAGTTTGGCGATTTTGCGTCGTTGACGCAAATGATGCGTTCAGCATTCCTATGTCTGTTCATCACAAGATGTGTTAGTTTCTGGCCATAATCTCCCCATGTGTATTTTGAGCCATCCAGTTTCTCTCTGTCTTCAGTTGTAGGTGTTGTTAGTCGCCAGATGAGACCCATATCAACAATAGCTGTATATCTATCAGGTTCTGGGACATCAACCATATTCATGGCCTGCTGTAGCTTACTTTTCTGTGTCAGAAACTAAAACATCTTGTGATGAACAGACATAGGAATGCTGAACGCATCATTTGCGTCAATGACTCCTACAATCAGGAATATTCCATCAAAGACAGTGAAAGGCTGTTCAGGCAGAATAACACACCATTAGGTAATGTGTTTATGAAAGGTGAAAAGCAATTCCCTTCAAACAAAGACTTCAACATTCTGTTGTCAAAACCTGAGAATAAGACACTGCTACAAACATTTATTGAGAATGAATTCAAGAAGATTTCCAACACAACAGAAACTGATATCATCTACACCACTGTGGGGCAGAATGCTATGAACCTAACAAAAAACAAGCAGGAGCCAAACTTCATATGTTCCCATGCTGAGGCAGATACCACCATCTTCACAATATACAGTGTTCTCAGATCTGATGGATATGCAAAGCCCGTTGTTGTAGACACTGAGGACACAGACAACTATGTCCAGGCAGCATATGTCGCCAACCGAATACCAGGAACGCTCTGCATCAAACGCAAGAATAAGCTAATTGACGCTCAAAAGCTGTGTGAAGAGGAAATAGTGGATTCCTTCATTCCACTACATGTTATCACCGGATGTGACCATACCTCAGGCTTCTATGGGGTAGGTAAGAAAGCTGTTGCAGATCGTGTGGCTAAGTCCAAAGAGGCACAACATCTTCTTGCATCATGTGGTACAGACCTTCAGATGACTAACCAGACCATCAACAACATGATGAAGTTTGTGATTCGTTATGTGTATGCAGATAGTAAGAGTGAAACTTCAATCTGTCTTTCCCTCATCCTATGACTTAAATTGCTTCAAACTCTGTGTGTCCAGAAATTTTTACTCTAACGTACCTTGAATTCGGACCTCTGTCACTCAACATTGGGGCGGACACTTGTTACAGGCAGCTTTGCCCTTTGTATCCTTCATTCACATAAAAGAAAACAAAATATTAGGAAGAATTGCTAGAATTAAATTGGTAAAAACTATTTTAATTAATCCTCAAACTCCCACAGGTCCTGCCTAAGCTAAATAAAACCATCTAACCATAGCTAGAAAGGGGTAATACAATTTTCCAGGAAGAGCCCGAATAAAATGAAAACAAATGTAAACAAATGCTTCATCGTAGTGGAGGGGTAAAGGTCCACTTCGCTTGTTTGGGTCTAATAATGTATGTATTCCTTTATCTTTTAGTGTCCTCCCTAGACCTCCATCAAGCTTAAAAAATCACCCCCTAGACCCCATATCAAGATAAATTTGTACACTTTTGGTAGAAAAATTTCCCGGCCGAAGGCCGGTTCATTCTAAAATTACAGGCTCGCTATCGCTAGCCAGAAAAACAATCGACACCTAAAGGGCACAAAAGGTCTTAATATTGACAAAGTAATGGGGTGAAAGGTCTCAAAATTGCCAAACTAACGGAACCAACGTTTTAAAATCTCAAAAAACTAATATGCTAAACACGAGGGAGAAAGAGGTCCATACAAAGCGAGTAGTACCCCCTTAAAGGTTTTTGTTGCACACGGCACACGGCTCCTGACACGCTTGGCAATGTTTCCTGTCATATTTTGTTTCCAGTTTTTCACTTTTTTTTTTTTTCCTAGTTGCATCGTGTTTTATTCCATGGCGCAGTGTTTGTATATTTTTGTTATTTAAAATGCGCACGTATTTTGTATTTGGTTATGTTTTCTATTTTTCTTATGTTATTATTTTAAAAAGGATACTTTTTTGGTACAAACTGCCTAACATTTCTGAGTTGCGCAAAATAGTCTCGCGGCCCGTTAATGTAAACATGGCAGTTTGTCGAGTCTGGGAGAGAGAGAGAGAGAGAGAGAGAGAGAGAGAGAGAGAGAGAGAGAGAGAGAGAGAGACTAAAAGATAGAAACCATTATAGTTATTATGCACCATGGAAAGATTACAACCCCCCCCCCTTTTCACAGGTTCAGGTACTAGACCTCTTGATTATGTTGTTGATTTATATTAAGGAGGTCGTACTCT
This sequence comes from Paralithodes platypus, assembly GCA_032716605.1. Lineage (NCBI taxonomy): Eukaryota > Metazoa > Arthropoda > Malacostraca > Decapoda > Lithodidae > Paralithodes > Paralithodes platypus. Next base: position 21,847,921 of record CM064577.1, on the reverse strand, counting down.
CTTTTTCTGGACCCCCTTCTCCCTCATGTTTTGCATATTAGTTTTGAGGTTTTAAGATGTTCGTTTCGTTAGTTTGGCGATTTTGAGACCTTTCGCCACATTGTTTGTCAATATTAAGACCTTTCGTGCCCTTCAGGTGTTGATTTTTTCCTGGCGAGCGATAGCTAGCCTCTAAATTTAGAAGGAACCGGCCTTCGGCCTGGACATTTTTCTACCAAAAAATGTACAAATTGAATCTTGAAAGGGGGTCTAGGTTTTTTTTCTAAGCTTGATGGAGGTCTAGTGAGGAAACTCAAATAATAAATTAATTAATAAATATATAGACCAAAAACCTAGCACTACCCTCTTAATCGAATCACTCTTATCACCAGTTTGTAATGTATTTGCCATTTAATGTTATCTTAATAAAGGAAAATATAATATAGGAGTCCCCCCCCCTCCCCTTCTCTCTCTATATCTATTAATCCATCTATTTTATACATCTATCTATATACATATACATCTACCCCCCAACAGGTTCAGGTACTAGGCCTCTTGATTATTCTCTTGGTCATCGTTACAAATGGTGCATATCTTTTTACGCTACTTGGATTATAATACTTAGCAGTTTTCTTCTAATTGCAAAATATCGTTACCAATTTTATGTTACTTTGATTTTGTAATTATTCATATGTGATTAGGTCATTAGATATCTCCTCTTTACCTTTTTTACTTGGTAATCATTCATATTATGTATCATATATTTTGTGCTGAGCTCAGAACCCTGTTTTGCTACATTTCTAAATAACCATTTATCTCCGTTACAATATATTTTTGGTAAAAATAGAATAGAAATATGTGTATTATATATTTTTATCAATGTGGTCGTCATACTCTGGCAGTGTTGTTTTAAAACACCTTGTATATTATGACGGAGAGATGGGGAGCGATCAACAGGTGGCTCCCTTCTCCCCTCTTCTGCCCCTTTCCCACTGGTGAGACAAGTCACGATTTTCGTCGCCGACACCAATAAATTGGCACATTCGTGACATGTCTCAACACCTCTCATGAACAATCGTTTGACTCTCAAGGCCTGTCAAGGCCTCGCAAGGGCCCTCGCGGGTCGTCGCAAATGTTCGGACCGTTCAAAATTTTGGACGAGGACTCACGAGGATTGGTTGCCCTCGCAAGCATCGTCGAGCATCGCCGAGGGATCTGCTGCGAGGGCTTCTGCGATCATCTGTGACATCGGCGAGACATCTCGGAGGGTTTCACACAGAAAAACCTTTGTAACACTGCATGGATGTTCACCGATGCTCTCAGATGCTCTGCTCGCCGATGCTCTCAGATGTTCCGAGAACATCGACGATGCCAAAGAGCACCTTCGGCGAGGTGGGTAAAAAAAATGTATTAGGCCTATAGTGAACCTGATGAACCCTTTTTTCTATGCACCTCTCATGGGGGGTTCACCTGTTTTTGTTTTTCTCTTTCTCTCCTTTTCTCTCTTTCTCTGGTTTGTATCCATTCAGCCCCATTCAGCCAACTATTTTAAGACGTTTATCCCCATCCAAGTATCGATATCTTCCTGGCAAGCGATAGCGAACCAGCATTATATGGAGAAATCCGGTTTCGCCGGAGACATTTTTCTATCGAAAAATATACAAATTTAGCTTGCTCTCAAAACAAGAATATATATATGTTGGCTCGCTACCGCTCACCAGGAAAATATTGAAACCTGGATGGGGGTAAACGTCTTAAAACAGTAGGCTGAACGGGGCCGAACGGATTATAGGCAAAGAGAGAGGGAGAGAAAGACAAAACAAAAACGAGGAGGGAGAGAAAGAGAAAACAGGGAGGTGGGCTCAATGTTAACGTTACGGCTTAGCCTAATTGAGCCCACCTCGCTGTTTTCTCTTTCTCTCCCTCCTCGTTTTTTTTTTCATTCTCTCCCTCTCTCTTTGCCTATAATCCGTTCGGCCCCGTTCAGCCTACTGTTTTAAGACGTTTACCCCCATCCAGGTTTCAATATTTTTTCTGGTGAGCGGTAGCGAACCAACATATATATATTTTTGTTTTTGGGTCGTTTTTCTGGTCCCTTCTTCCTCATGGTTAACCCCATTAGTTTTCATATTTCATGTCATGAGACCCAGCTTGACGTTAATTTCATGGCTTCCTAATTCCAAGGAGAGGGGTCGTTATCTCCCCCTCCCCCCCTACCCCCTAGATCCTACCCCTACATTCACCAATATACACTCACACATGCGAACAATATTCAATACGTGGGCGCACTGTCCCCCTATGCAAAGTAAGAAGTATGTAGCCTTATAATTGGTAGACGTCCTTCCTAAGCTGAATAAGATTGTCTAATAGTTGTATTTATGTATGTATGTATATACCCAGTCACATACCCCATTGCTGGGGGTGGCCGACACGAGACAGATCCCGAACAGAAACAACCTTTAAAGTACGTATTCTCAGGGTCCGGGACCATTTTCGCGTTCCCTCGCCCCTTCTCTGTTTCGTCGAGTAGGATAATTATACAAGGAGAGGAGGATTCCTAGCCCCCTGCCCCAACAGTCTAATAGTTGCCAGAATATAATGAAAAAGACGTCACTGGTGCAGAAGGGGTTAAGCCTATATTTGACAGCTCGTGTTTATGTCTGTAGGCAACCAGGATATAACATACAGTACATGGGAGTATTTGTATTTATATGTGAATGAAGGAGACAACAGGTAAAACTCCCTGTAGCAAGTGTCTCCACCCAAGTTGAAAGAGTGCGGCTAGGTTATTTGATTGAAAGTGTTAGTGGTGAGTTTTAGATCATACATAAGAATAACTATTGGGTTTCAATGATGGTATATGCTTATTTATGGTTATTAGCTGTAAGTGTGTGATTATTGACTATGTGGGTTATGTGTAGATGTATATACTCTAGGGACAAAGGAACATGGACGTACACACACACACACACACAGCTGTAAGTGTGTGATTATTGACTATGTGGGTTATGTGTAGATGTATTTATACTCTAGGGACAAAGGAACATGGACGTACACATACACACACACAGATACCACACACACACAGACAAAAAAAAAAAAAACCACACACACATACATACAACACACACACACACAGACAAAAAAACAACAACACACACATACACTTACACACACACACACACACACTCACACACACACACACTTACACACGCTTACACACACACTAGTTAATGTTTATGGTCATTGGTTGGGTGTGAATATTGACTGATAAAAATATACAGCTACAAAGACCCATTAACGTGCATTTAACATGTATAGTTCGCCGAAAGCTTTGACCATGTGTTGGGAAATAATGAATAACTAGCTCTAAGGTGTTATATAGTAGAATGGTATCGTGTTCTCTGACAAAACACCACCAAATGTTATTTATCATTAGTTCGATATTGGAAGAGCCACTTCTTTCCATATATATATATATATATATATATATATATATATATATATACTGTATATGGATCGATCTTGGTTGTGGTACAAAAATGTATTGCAAGTTGTTCGATGTATTCTGAATTTCCATATTATCAGCACCTTGGGTTATCTACCAGAATAGTTTGGTGCGGCTCGCCTTCCCAAGCCTGAATCGCCACTGTCTCATAACCTCATATTTAACCCACTCTGAAGTCACGTATTGAGATTCTCACTAAGTAGGTACTGTTGTCTTTGCATTATTTAATATTGCAACATTCATACAATGCTAATGTATTACATACGGCAAAGGTGGTTTATTAGTATTTGTTTTTCATTTATGTATTTATTAATTTATGTATTTATTTTTGCATGTTTGGAGCTCTGTGATTATGTACTGAAACTATTTACAACGCAAATTATATCCATATATTATATTCCTTCGACATATCAGGTTTATATATCAGAACTTGTGTGTGTGTGTGTGTGTATGTAGTATGTGTGTGTGTATATGTATGTATATGTGTGTGTGGTGTGTGTGTGTGTCTGACTCTTTGTGTGTGTGTGTATCTGTCTGTGTCTGTGTGTGTGTGTGTATCTGCGTGTGTGCATAATAATAATAATAATAATAATAATAATAATAATAATCGGTTTATTTCAAGCCGGCAGCCAATGGGGCTGAAAATACACAGACTTAACCTAGGTCTTATCCTAAGGGATCAACAGACTGATCCTGGTTGCTAACGAGAGCGCCGACATACCCCCGAGGGAGTAGGACGTGGGCAGGAGACTTGATGGGTCCCCAGAGACGGTCCGTCCAGACCTTGCTTTCACGGCCAGGGAAAGTTGTTGAGAGAACTTCCCCTGCCGGCGCGTGGGATCGAACCCCCGACACCAAAGCTAGCGTTCCCAATATAGTGTACTAAGCACGCTCGGCCACCGTGACCGTGTGTGTGTGTCTGCTTGTGTGTGTCTGCGTGTGTATGTACGTGTGTGTCTGCGTGTATGTGTATGTGTTTGTGTGTGTGTGAGTATGTGTGTACAAGTATGTTCACTAATATGATGCTAGTGCCCGAGGATTTATGTATTGGCTTGTTTAATGGCAGTATGTATTGCCTTTGTAATGTAATGATACTAAATACTAGAATATGTATTCGTATATTTGTGTATTTGCATGTTGTGTTAGTGTGTGTGTGTGTGTGTGTGTGTGTGTGTTGTGTGTGTGTGTGTACTTGTGTGTGCGTGCGTACTTGTGTGTGCGTGCGGCCTTGGTAAGCACCAGGGGGGCCTAAGAGGGGTGCAAAACTTATTCCCATTCTACTGCACACCCCATCCTCCCTTCTAGTCTCTCTCCCACTTCGCTTTCCCCTCTATGCCCACATGCCACCCTCCCCATCCCTCCCTCCACCCATGTCCACCTCTTACTTCCCCTCACTTTTCTCTCTGCCACCTCGCTCCTCTCTCTGCACACACCTCTCCCCCTCCCTCTCTCACATTTCTCCCCTTTTTTTTTTTTTTTTAAAGAGACAATGAACGGAGGAAGGAAAACACAGATTAAAACAAAAGGTCCATGTGCCTAAAGGCATCCTCCATTCATAAAATGTTTGTAACAACTGGATTTAAACATTTGTTGATTGAAAGTTTGGGGAAAGCAATTCGGGGGAAGTGAATTCCAAAGAGTAGTAGCTCTGGGGATAAATGAATTCTGATAAGCAGAAGTTCTGCATTGTGGAGGAGAAAGTGTAAATTCATGGGCGCTCTCAGCTGCCCTAGTTCTACGGGGAAAGATGTGGAGAGGCGGCACAATTGAAGCAAGTTCCTCGGAACAATTGCTGTGAAAATATCTGTAGAATAATGCAAGGGATGCAACGTTTCTTCGTATGGCTAATGTAGGAAGGTCCTGTGTGATTGCAGGGTTATTGATTAATCTAATAGCTTTATTTTGAATTTTGTCCAACTGCCTCAATGCAACCACTCCACTTCCACCCCACAGAGGTGAACAGTAATCCATCTGAGAGCGCACATGACTTTTATATATTACGGCCAACTGCTCGTCAGTGAAGAATTCTCGAACTCTGTACAGGAGTCCCAGTTTTTTAGAGGCAATTCTTAGCAATGCTTCTAACATAATGTGTCCAGCTCAAGTTAGTAGTTAATGTTACACCGAGAATGTCAATACTAGGGGAAGTGGGAATATTTACATCATTAAAAAATATATGGGAGTCAGTGAGATTCTGTCGGTTAGAAAATTGAATGTACTTGGTTTTCTGTGCATTAAAGGAAACTAGATTCTCTTGTCCCCATTCATTAATTCTAGAAAGGTCCTGGTTCAGAGAAATTGCAGTGTTTATTTTTGAATTTATAAGATCGGGTTGGGTGAAAGAATTGGTAAATGTGAAGGAACTGTGGAGTGTTGAGTCATCTGCGTAGGAATGTATTGGATTATGAGTGGTAGATATGAGATCATTGATATGAATGAGGAACAGAGTTGGGGCCAAAACTGATCCCTGGGGAACACCAGCATTTATTGAGTGAAATTGAGAATAAAGGCCATCTACCATTACACGTATTTTTCTGTTATGAACATAAGAAGAAATTAGTGGAACTAATGATGCAAGGCCGTAGTGTGACATCTTCGACAATAAGGATTGATGCCAGACTCTATCAAATGCCTTTGATATATCCAGTGCTATTGTATGTGTTTCACCATGTTGGTCTGTAGCTTGGTTGATTTGATGCGTAAGAAGGCAAAGAATGTCTGCAGTTGATCGACATCGTCTAAAACCATATTGCCTATCACTGATTAATTTATTATTCTCCAGATGCTTAATTATGTGATTATTTAATATAATTTCAAAAACTTTGCCAAGAGTGGAAGTTATAGCTATTGGTCTGTAGTTTGATGGATCTGAAGAGGCACCTTTTTTAGGAACTGGATGGATGTTTGCTTCTTTCCAGGGTACTGGGAAGCATGAGGTATGAGTACACAGACGGAAAAATTTTGCCAATACAGGAGCGAGCACCAAGGAGCAATTCTTAAGTACTATTGGAGGAATTTCATCTGGACCAGGAGCCTTATCTACTGAGAGATTCTGCAAAATAGTTTTGACATGTCTGGTGTGGATCTTAAGTGAGGGAATTTCAGGTGAATTAAAATTAAGTACAGGGACATCTTGATTTATTTCATCTAAGGTTGAGTTGGTGGAGAAAATATCTGCAAGAAGGTTAGCTTTACCTCGTGGGTCACTTACAAGATTGCCAGTCGGAGATTTTAATGGTGGAATGGATGAAGCAGTAGTGAAGTTGGATTTGAATGAGTTAAGAGTAGACCAAAATATTTTGTTATCATTTGGATTATTTAGAAGTTTATTTGCCTGCTTATGGAGAAAGCTTGATTTAGTTGGGTTTAATACATTTTTGGCATGATTTCTGATGTTTCTAAAGTAATTAAAGGCTTCATGTGTTTTTGATCTTGTGTATGCATTGTAGGCTATTGCTTTTTGTTCAGTTACTCTAGCACAATTATGGTCAAACCATTTAGGTGAATTTGATCTTTTACTGTACTTTTGATGAGGAATAAAAGTTTCCATTCCAATTTTTACAAAATCTTGTATGTGGCTCAAGGTGGAGTGTGCATCATTAGAAAAGAAAGAGGTCCAGGGAATATCAATAAAGAAACCTTGAAGACCCTCCCAGTCTGCCCTATCGTAATGCCATTTAGTCACCAAAACAGGTTCAGAGTGGGAAGGTGTGGTAGGTGATGGACAGGTGGCCTGTATCAGACAGTGATCAGAAGATCCAAGTGGGGACCTCACTGTAACATCATAATTTTCTGAATAATTTTCTGAATAATGTAACACTAACGATACCTGCTCTAATGTTAAACGCCAGAAAGTGTGTGTGTGTGTGTGTGTTTTGTTTTATATGTGTACGAATGAGGCGATAGATAGACAGACATACAGATATACAGTATTATAATACATAGTGTTGTTCAGAATTATCTTGTGTATACCTCCTCTCTTACGGAGAGTAGGTGGCACTCGCTTTTCAACACATTCCCATCCCTACTCTGTCCAGCTCTTTAACCCCTTCTGTATCGATGCCACCACACTCGCCCGACCCTCCCCAAACGACCCCTCAAAATTTTCTGAACCACGGCCTGTTATTCTTAATATTAACTTCTACAGAGAGAATGTCTTATTCCTCTTTGGATGATAGAGGAATGACTATAGATCAGGCAGGGGAAGTGGTGGTGGACAGGAGTGAATGGAGAATGCTTGTGAATAGTTGAGTGAACACGTGGTCATTTGGAGTAAAGCTCGGTTCACACATACCCGTCCTGAGCTCCCGTCCTTCCCCGACCACTGAAAACGTATGCAATCGTGCAAGGACTCCGACATAAACGGGTATGGTCTGTTCATGAACGTACAGTGACGCCACAACACGTGCCGCGGCGGCGAGGGAGCCGAACATTATTGACATACCTAAATTAAACGGATCAGGACGGACCAACCGCCAAAATCGGTTCAAGGGCGGGTCACCCACGTGACTGGTCAGCGCATAGGCGCCGTGTATAAGCGTCTATGCGCCGCCTAGACGCTACCAGACGTAGTCTATGCCCCGACCAAAATATTTGAAAGTTGAGACTGAGGCCTCACGTGATCACCCCGCGCGTCGTCCCCGCTAGTCCCTGCCCACCAAGCGTCCATAAAAGAGCCAGCCGCGTGTGGTCCTATCTCAGTTCCCAAGCCCCCCGTCAAAATAAAAAATCCCTCAAGTGGAAATCTGCCCTTATTAATACTGTATAGTAGCATGCAGTTGGCTTGCATCTTCGTAGGTTTAATTGTTAATTTGTACATTTGTTGGTAGAAAAATTTCAATTTTAACCCGCTGAGTGCCAGGGACGTATATATACGTCTTCGCCGAAAAAAAATCGTAGCAGCGAAACGACTTCACCTATGGCTTTCATATTTTTACCACATGTACCTTACCCTTTTGGCTACCCACCACAAAAATCCCAAATCCCTCCTCCCATCCACTCGCTGACTGTCGGTCCCGTCAGAAGGAAAAAAAAGGAAAATCTGTGGCGGCGAAACGACTGCACCAATCAGTTCCATATTTGTGTGACAAGTCCCTTACCCTTCTGCCTTCCCTCCACCACACCCCCAACCGCCTCCAAGCACCCACTTCCAGCGTATCTGTACGAAGATAAGGAAAAAAAGGAAAATCCGTGGTGGCGAAACTACCTCGCCAATCGGCTTCATATTTGTAACATGAGTCAATTACGCTTCTACCTTCCCCCCACCATCCCCCAAACCACCCTCCCACGACCCTCCTACCCATACATTCCGATACCATAAAAGTCTCTATAGTCTATAGTGTCTTTTCAGCTACTTTCGGGACCATCGGGGACCTGATTTCTGGCGAAAATGGACAAGGGGAGTGTTTTTTTTTAACATTATCCTTCCTTTCTCTCCCAACTTAATAGATTTAGCCAAAAAAAAAAAAAAAAAAAAACTCTGGCACTGGCAGAAGCACACCGTCAAAATTGGCTGGCACTCAGCGGGCTGGTTGAGACTGAGGTGTCTCTGTGCCACGCCCCAATATATATGCATGATGGGGGCCATCGCCGACGACACTGCGTCCATCATATTGTGGTCGCAGTGTCGTCGCAGTGCCATCACAGTGCGTCTCAGACAGGTCGTATTCAGACTTATTAGGTCGCCTTCCAAAGGGACTGGTCGTGGCACCAAGTCGCCGCCCATGATCCGTCTGCCGGGGCGGTCACGTGTTGAGATCTCCGTCCACTAGCCGTGCATGCGCCGTCTTCCGGGTCGGTGACGTGTTGAGGTCGGGCATCAGGGCCACACGTGGCCACTCGGGCCCACTCGGGACACAAGGTCATCCGTTTGATGCCGTCCAACAGTTTTTTGTGGGCGGGGATGGACGGGAGCTCAGGACGGGTATGTGTGAACCGAGCTTAAGGGGTCGGGCGCAAGTTGGACTAGATAATAGTCCATCAGGCGCCTGGCCCGGGGAGATGGTTAATATGAAGGGTGCGCCTGGAAGTGTGGTAGGAGGGCTTGTGGCTTTGGCTCCGCTGCATGTCTGCCTGCCGAGATCGGAACCTCTCCGGGTGGTCGGGGGCCGGGGGAGTGCTGGAGCGACCTTGGTGACCCTGGTCTCTGGGTCTTCTCCTGGGTGACCTGGATGTGTGTGAGTTTGTGCTTTTTATCTGTGTTTATTTGTTGTTTTATGTTGTTTTTGTTTTCCCTGTTCTTACTCTGTCTTGAGTCGGCTACCCCCAAAATGGGGATTGGGCCTGAGCATATAGATAGATAGATAGAACTTCTACAGTATTCGCGGCCTTTCCACTAATTTCCCCTCTGTTGAACACCATCTCTCCTCCTACAAACTTGATCTTCTTTTTCTCACTGAAACTCAAGTGTCTGAATCAACTGCCAGAAGCCCCCTCTCTGTGTCCTCCTCCTTGTTCTATCCTAGTTTCAAAGCCAAAGGCGGATTTTGTGTTTACGTACACAACAAACTCACTTACTCTTGTGTTACCGATTTTGACTACTCTGAATTCTTAATTTAATGGCTCAAACTATCCTGTCATTCTCATACTAAATATTTCTGTGCTATCTGTCTTCCCCTAGCTCTACTGACTTTCCCAAATTCTTTGACTATATAAACTCTAAAGTGGAAGACATCCTATTCATCTCTCCTTTTTTCAGAAATATCTATCTTTGGAGATTTCAACGTTCACTAACGCCAATGGCTCTCCTCTCACACTACTGACCAACCTGTTGAACAAGCCTACAGCTTTTCTATCCTAAATGACCTAGAGCAGTTGGTTCAGCTACCCACTCGTATCCCGGATCGCCTCGGAGACCGGTCAAACATTCTTGACTGGTTTCTAACTTCTAACCCTTCCTCTTATACTGTCGATCTTTTCTCCCCTTTGGGCTCCTCCTCTGGCAGAGAAAATCTTGTTGCTTTCAATGCTTTCAAAACCTAATTTCTCCATTTACCTACCGGCCAAGAACTCCCACACGTCTATCCCTTATATTTCAACAATACACAAATCAACCCTTCATCTTCTCTCAGTATTCTCGGTGTCTCTTTTTCTTCTGATATCTCTTGGAAAGGCCATATTACCACTCTTGCTAAAACAGCTTCCCAGAAGCTGGGTGTTTTCAACCGCATCCAGGGGTTCTTTACCCCAGCACAGCTTCTTGCTCTGTACAGGGGCACAACGCGTCCATGTATTTAGTATTGTTCGCATGTGTGGGGAGGATCCTCTCACACAGCACTTCTTGACAAAGTAGAAAAGAAAGCCTTTTGTCTCATTAACTCACGTCCACTCACCGACTCTTTGGAATCCCTCTCTCTTCGCCACCATGTTGCATCTCTCTCGCTATTCTACCGCTATTACAATAATCAGTGTTCCTCAGAGCTCTCTCAGAGTATACCATCTCCTCTACGTAGAGTACGTAGTACCCGTCTTGCAACATAATCCCACCCCTACACTGCGCAACTCTCCAACCCAAGAGTGAAACGATATTCCTAATCTTTCTTCTATTCAACAGCTGTGCTCTGGAACTCTCTCCCTGAATCTATCTTTCCCTCATCATATGACTTAAGTTGCTTCAATTTCCGTGTGTCCATGCATTTTGGCTCGAGCATTCCGTGATTTTGGCCCTGTCACTCTTTCAACTCTGGGGGACGCACTCGTCACAGGCAGTTTTGCCTTTTATCTCCCTCATCCACATAGACAAAATAAATAAACCCCACTTTCTCTTTCACATATTTAATATTCTGATGGTTGATCTTATGCAAGGTTTGGAGCCCGTCAAACTCCAGCATTGTTCAGCTGGTATGATTTAATAATGCCGTCAGATTAGGCCAGACTGGTTTTAAGATTTAATTTGCTCTTGATGAATCTTCTTACATAGTCAGTATTTTTTAGGATGGTCTCAGACTGGTTCATGATTTATTGGGTTTTGTAACGTGCTAATGGTTTTCCCAGTGGAAATTCACTCCACTATGATATATATATATATATATTGAGCTTCATGATGCCTATTTATTAATCAATATTCCAGCAAGAAATAATATATATATTTTTTTTCTTCTATATTCCAACTTACTTCCTCTCGGGCATAGGCTGAGAGCCTTAACATTCACCGCTTTACAATGAACAGTGAAGCCCGTTCCAGTCTAGGGAGTGAGACATGTGAAGCACATAGAGTACAACGAGCACCTGCTATCTTGCCTTCACATGAGGCACGGTGCTCACTCATGGCCCGAAACGACCCCTTCTCTGAAGCCACCTCGTTCCCGTGCTTCACTGTCTCACTCCCTACACTCGGACTCTCACACTTACAAACACACAACGCCACCTGTTGAGCAGATAACTCACCAGGTATTTGCACCCCTATAGCATATTTTGAATATGGGAATATTCATACAGTGCTATTTAATCAGGGAACAATGAGGGTATTTTATTGACGTTTCGGTGGGCTTGTGGTAATGCACTGATACTAGGTACAGCACAAATTCCATCCCAATAATATCTTCCCATTGATACATGCAGTTTATATGCAGTATGTAATGGACGCCATTAATTATAGTTCGATATTTGATTATGAATAGAGTTCAGAGGCCTTGTTGAGAGAGAGAGAGAGAGAGAGAGAGAGAGAGAGAGAGAGAGAGAGAGAGAGAGAGAGAGAGAGAGAGAGAGAGAGAGAGAGAGAGAGAGAGAGAGAGAGAGAAGATGTACTAGCCATGATGGGCACACGCAGGGGGGCTGGTGTGTGTGTTTAATAATAATAATAATAATAATAATCGGTTTATTTCAAGCCGGCAGCCAATGGGGCTGAAAATACACAGACTTAACCTAGGTCTTATCCTAAGGGATCAACAGACTGTTCATGGCTGCTAAAGCTCGGTTCACACATGCACGAATTAACGTCACGTCCGTCCCCGACCAAGAAAATAGGCAGGACGGCATCAATCTGGAGGCCCCATGTGGCCACGATGGCCACTAGGGATCGTTCTAAAGTTTTTTTGCCGGGACACCCACGGAACACACACGGACTCACACGGAAGCAGTCGTCGTCTAGACGCCGCCAGGCTGCGTCTAGACGACGACTGCTTCCATGTGTGTCTGTATGTGTCCTGTGGGTGTCCCCGACATAATACGTTTTCTGGCAGTGTCCCCGACCCACACAGACCATTTTATGCAGCACAAAAAGGACGCCGCCGAGGCACGGCGAATTCAGGGGTCGGAGTTGGATGGGACGTTAATTCGTGCATGTGTGAACCGAGCTTAACAAGAGCGCCTATACTCCCGAGGGAGTAGGACGTGGGCAGGAGACTTTGTGGGCCACCCGAGGCGGTCCGTCCAGACCTTGCCGTGACGGCCAGGGAAAGGTTTTGAGAGAACTTCCCCTGCCGGCGCGTGGGATCGAACCCCCGACACCCGAGCTAGCGCTCCCAATACAGTATACTAAGCGCGCTCGGCCACCTTGACCGTTTTTGTGTGTGTGTGTGGAGGGATACTAGACATTTCATTACCTGACCACTATGCTACCCAGTTCTAAAATGTATTACAATACCTAACAAAACGTCATTTAAAGCCCCTTTCACACATACAAGAGTAGGACGCCGAGTGTTGTGTCTACTCGGCAACACTGGCCAAAATTCGACAGTGAATAGCATATTTATTACTTTTTTACGCGATAGCAAGAGAATAGTAGAGAGTAGTTACGATTGTACTCGTGGTAACTTGGTGTGGCCTGTGAATTATCCACTTAAACGCAGTAGTTGTAGTATCTACTGGTATATTTTAAAGTTATAATATAAATAACATTCTATGAAGAACGATGAGTACAAGACGAATTACGCATGGTAATATTATATTTAATTTGTTTATTATAGACGGTATATTGAATATATTCCGAAGTTGTCTACAATTCATATCACTTGCATTGAGTAGATACAGACGCCAAAAGACGATGGTGTTCTCAAAATTGATGCAAGTTTTTTATGTTCTGATAAATTGGCCTTATAGTATAGCCTACTCTGATAATGCATGACGTGCTAATTATAGAGGGTATCAGCACTAAAATAATATGCTTTATTACCAGTTCCATATATCAGATAATAAATAAATAAATATATATTATATATATTAGATATATTTATATATATATTAATAATATATATATATATATATATATATAAATATATATATATATATATACTGTATATATATATATATATATATACATATACAGGATGTCCCAGGAGGAAAGGGCATAACTTTGGGAAGTGATAGAACAAAGTATTCTAAGCCTAAAATCTTCAATAAGAAATATTCCAAATCTCGACCGGTATCGAGATATTGCATGTTGAAAATGGTATTTTCTTCAGTATCTCTCCATAAGGCTGGCCTAGCTGTCCTAGTGCCTACCACACCTCCATCTTTCTGCAATTATTTTACCATGTTATTATAAAGATACTATAATTCTGTAAGTTTCAAAATTATTATTGACATATTAGCTCACTTTGGACCAGTTAGACATTATTTGACATGGGAGAGTCCATTACAGTGATGCGGGGGAGGACACTAACTTAAATCTTCAATATCTTTATAACAGTTGAGATTTGGACTTTTTGTTATTGAACATTTTATGCTTAGAATACCTTGTTTAATCATTTCCCAAAGTTATGCCCTTTCCTCCTGGGACACCCTGTATATATATATATATATATATATATATATATATATATATATATATACATATATATATGTGGACATTGAATCTACTTCTTGCAAGTATCTTCAACTGTAGTTGCGGGAAAAGCCGGTCGTGTAAACCCCCTGGATGTTCCTGACAGGTATATAAGGTGAAGGGGGAGTATACCGCTTGTCCTTTCTATATTCCTTACCTCCCCCCTCTTCTCATCCCCTCCTCTCCTACGATACCTCTTCCCTCCATCCCCCCCTCCTGTCCTACCTTACCTCTTTCCTCCCCCTCATCCCCTTCTCTCCTACGTTACCTCTTCCCTCCCTCCCTCCTCTCCTACCATACCTCTTCCCTCCATCCCCCCTCCTGTCCTACCTTACCTCTTTCCTCCCCCTCATCCCCTTCTCTCCTACGTTACCTCTTCCCTCCCTCCCTCCTCTCCTACCATACCTCTTCCCTCCATCCCCCCCTCCTTTCCTACCTTACCTCTTCCCTCCCACTCATCCCTCCCTCCTCTCCTACCATGCCTCTTCCCTCCCCCTCATCCCCTCCTCTCCTTCCTTACCTCTTCCCTCCCCCTCCTCTCCTACTTTACCTCCTCCTTTCCCCCTACTCAACTCCTCTCCAACCTTACCTCTTTCCTCCATCCTTCCCCCTCCACTCCTACCTTACCTCTTTCCTCCCCCCTCCCCTTCTCAATTCCCCCCTCCCCCCTCCTCTTCTCCTACCATACCTCCTCCCTTCCCCCTCCTCCTCTCCTACCTTACCTCTTCCCTCCCTCCCCCTCTCCTGTCCTACCTTACCTCTTCCCTTCCCCCCTCCCCTTCTCTATTCCTTACTTCCTCCTTCCCCCTCCTCTCTCTTCTACAGTCCCTCCTCCTATCCCTTCTCTTCCCACCTCCTTTCCTACCTTGCCATGGGGTCTACATATTATGATTCCCTACCCCTCCCCTTCCCTCTCTTCCACCCTCGCCTTCATGTTACCCCCCCACCCCTCTTTCTCTTCATTACCTCCCCCCTCCCCCACCTTCCCTCTTATCGTACCATGGGGTCTATATATCATGATTTACACCCCCCCCCCTTTCCTCCTCCTCTCCCTTCTCTCTCCCATATTCCCTCCTTCCATCCCTTCTCTTCCTTACCTCCCCTCTTCCTCCTCTCCTACCTCCCCCCCCCCCCCCCACCACCCCCGTGATATTTCTTACCTCACTCCTCCCCTCCTATCTTGCCATGGGGTCTATATATCATGATTCATCCCCCCCCCCACCCTTCCCGGCCAAAGGCCAGTCTCTCTTAAATTACAGGCTTGCAATCGCTCGCCAGAAAAAATCGACACTTAAATGACAACTTAATATTGACAAAGAAAAGGGGCGAACGGTCTTAAAATCACCAAACTAATGGGCCGCACGTCCTAAAATCTGAAAACTAATGGGGCTAAACACGAGGGAGAAGGGGGATCAGAAAAAAAAAACCCATTTCCTCTTAACCACCATAACACTATAGAGTATTCATTATGACGAATCTAGACATCCTGATCCCTACCAATCTTGTAACTCAGAAAGGGCTGGAGCACATGGGCCGTACACTGTCCCACCTCATCCGCCAAGATTACGGTGTTTGGATTCTTGTAGCTTGTAGTCTTGTACAGCATTAAGAAATGAAAATAATAATATAAACAACTCTCTCTCTCTCATATCTTATATCTGAAAACCTAAAGACCTCAGATAATGTGCAGCAGTTGAGAACAACACCAATCGATCATTGGGATATATCACAAGAAATTTTACTTATATATATATGAGAACAATACAGTACCGTTATTTAAAAGCATAGTCAGGCCCCATCTTGAATATGGTGTGCAATTTTGGTCTCCTTATATGAATAAGGACATTGAGAAACTCTAGTCGGTGCAAAAAGTTGATACCGTCACTAAGAAATAAATCATATCATGAAAGATTAAAAAAAAAAAAAAAAAAATAACTTAAGAAGATTGCGAGCTCAATTCATCGAGTGTTTCAAAATATAAAATGACAAAATTTATGTAGATTCACTTTTCAAAATCGATAATAGTTCATTAACTCGGTGAAATTGAATGCAAGTAAAATCCAGGAGGGCGAATCTGGATGTCACAAAGCACTTCTTCACCTATTCCGGACTGCCTAGTAAGAACAGCAAGGTCTGTGCAGTCTGTGTATCTATGTAACTTTATGTAACTCTCACCCTCTCTCCGACCATTAACCAACGAGTACGGTAGTCCGGATAAAATAGTGAATCTTTTGACGTTGTTCACTTGTCAATCAGGCACTTTTCAAGCTTCCATTATCCAAGAGCGTTTAACATTTGCTCTTTTTGTGAACCAGGGTGTCAAACGAAAGCCGAGTCCTCTGTTTTTAATATTTTTTATTTTATATTCAGAGATAAAATTGTGGTCTGTAGTTCAGTTTATGTCTTTGGAAGTGATAACATGGCCAACACAATGTTATTTCCTGCCATTCTGTACCGGCAACGTTTATTTTAATTTTAATCAAGCTATATTTAGACGAGTTTGTGCAGTTTAAGAAGGAACTGTGGTAGTTTAAGGGGAGATGGGCGTAGTTATTTGAGCATTTATGTATCTTTATTATTTTATTAGTTTCCTCCCTAGACCTCCATCAAGCTTATACAAAATCCATTAGATCCCCCTTCTAGATTAATAATGTCCCGACCTTGGTTCTTTAAAAATTACAGGCTCACTATCGTTCGCCAGGAAAGCATTGAGACCTAAATGGCACGAAGGATCTTTATATTGGCAAAGAAATTAATAGAAGGGTCTTACAATCACCACACTAACTTTAGCTTATAATCTGCCTCTAGTACTCAAAAGATACACATATGATCCCAATGAACCCTCTGAATAACATAAGTCCTTCTTTAACTGCAAAACATGATCTTACTGTAGCCAGAATCAAAGAAAGGTAAACGGCATCATCGTACTGAATGGGTTAAAGATATAAACACAAATATAATAAACATTGGGTAAATATCGTAATGTGATATATCTTTGGTTATTGTATGTTTTTCTCACCTTTAATTTTTTATTTTGACAGTGGCTTTACTTTTATATATATATATATATATATATATATATATATATATACCGGTACACTCACCCATACACCACCTTTTTGCGCCAGATATACGATAGTGTTTCGTACCACACACCGTATATAAGAGTATTACATATCCTCCGCTGTCAATTTAACTCAAAATATAGTACACGGTAGGTCATCCTAAAACTTTGGAATTGCTGATGCCAAACTGACGGGGGTGCAATGTCAAGATGCGCGAATATAAGGGGGAGATACTTTTCTGGACCCACTTTTCCCTCATGTTTAGCACATTTTATTTAGATTTTAAGACTTTCTTCCCGTTAGTTCGGTGATTGTGATGCCTTTTTCCCTATTTCTTTGTCAATATTTAGACCTCTCGAGCCATTTAGGTGTATTTTTTTTCCTGGCGAGCGATAGCAGGCCTGTAGTTTTAGAAGGAATCGGCCTTCGGCCGGGACATTTACCTACCGAAAAATTTACACATTTATATTGGGGGTGTCTTTTTTAGAAGCTTGGTGGAGGTCTAGAGAGGAAACGTAAAAGTAAATAACAAAAATAAATATATACTGGTAGACGCCAAAACAATAAATATATACTGGTAGACGCCAAAACAATAAATATATACTGGTAGACGGCAAACCAATAAATATATACTGGTAGACGCCAAACCAATAAATATATACTGGTAGACGCCAAAACAATAAATATATACTGGTAGACGCCAAAACAATAAATATATACTGGTAGACGGCAAACCAATAAATATATACTGGTAGACGCCAAACCAATAAATATATACTGGTAGACGCCAAAACAATAAATATATACTGGTAGACGGCAAACCAATAAATATATACTGGTAGACGGCAAACCAATAAATATATACTGGTAGACGCCAAAACAATAAATATATACTGGTAGACGCCAAAACAATAAATATATACTGGTAGACGGCAAACCAATAAATATATACTGGTAGACGCCAAACCAATAAATATATACTGGTAGACGCCAAACCAATAAATATATACTGGTAGACGCCAAACCAATAAATATATACTGGTAGACGCCAAACCAATATATATATACTGGTAGACGCCAAACCAATAAATATATACTGGTAGACGCCAAACCAATATATATATACTGGTAGACGCCAAACCAATAAATATATACTGGTAGACGCCAAACCAATATATATACTGCTAGATGCCAAACCAATAAATATATACTGGTAGACGCCAAACCAATATATATATACTGGTAGACGCCAAACCAATAAATATATACTGGTAGACGCCAAACCAATATATATACTGGTAGACGCCAAACCAATAAATATATACTGGTAGACGCCAAACCAATATATATACTGGTAGACGACAAACCAATAAATATATACTGGTAGACGCCAAACCAAAATATATATACTGGTAGACGCCAAACCAATAAATATATACTGGTAGACGCCAAACCAATATATATATACTGGTAGACGCCAAACCAATAAATATATACTGGTAGACGCCAAACCAATATATATATACTGGTAGACGCCAAACCAATAAATATATACTGGTAGACGCCAAACCAATAAATATATACTGGTAGACGCCAAACCAATAAATATATACTGGTAGACGCCAAACCAATATATATATACTGGTAGACGCCAAACCAATAAATATACTGGTAGACGCCAAACCAATATATATATACTGGTAGACGCCAAACCAAATAATATATACTGGTAGACGCCAAACCAATAAATATATACTGGTAGACGCCAAACCAATAAATATATACTGGTAGACGCCAAACCAATATATATATACTGGTAGACGCCAAACCAATAAATATATACTGGTAGACGCCAAACCAATATATATATACTGGTAGACGCCAAACCAATAAATATATACTGGTAGACGCCAAACCAATATATATATACTGGTAGACGCCAAACCAATAAATATATACTGGTAGACGCCAAACCAATATATATATACTGGTAGACGCCAAACCAATAAATATATACTGGTAGACGCCAAACCAATATATATATACTGGTAGACGCCAAACCAATAAATATATACTGGTAGACGCCAAACCAATATATATATACTGGTAGACGCCAAACCAATAAATATATACTGGTAGACGCCAAACCAAAATATATATACTGGTAGACGCCAAACCAATAAATATATACTGGTAGACGCCAAACCAATATATATATACTGGTAGACGCCAAACCAATATATATATACTGGTAGACGCCAAACCAATATATATACTGGTAGACGCCAAACCAATATATATATACTGGTAGACGCCAAACCAATATATATATACTGGTAGACGCCAAACCAATAAATATATACTGGTAGATGCCAAACCAATATATATATACTGGTAGACGCCAAACCAATATATATATACTGGTAGACGCCAAACCAATATATATATACTGGTAGACGCCAAACCAATATATATAATTATACTGGTAGATGCCAAACCAATATATATATACTGGTAGACGCCAAACCAATATATATATACTGGTAGACGCCAAACCAATATATATATACTGGTAGACGCCAAACCAAGCACTACACCCCCTTAAGTTAACCCAAAATATTGGGTAGGTTATTCTAAAATCTTTGGCTCTGCTGTTAGTCCAGTAAATCTAGCAATCATTTAACTGGACCTAGAACAAATTGCAATAGAAGGTTTTTTGGCTTTAACTTGTTTATTAGGTCCCTCTGATGAACATATAAAAAGTCTCCAACTTTTGGACACTGGGAAAGTGGTTAATTTGCATAAATTCAAGATGGCCGCCGTCCAAAGCTTCAATTTACAGATAACTTTTTTCTGGTTGCTCCTAGACCCTATAAATGTATTACAAACAACGTTTTTTGGCTTTAACTTGTTTATTAGGTCCCTCTGATGAACATATAAAAAGTCTCCAACTTTTGGACACCTGGAAAGTGGTTAATTTACAGCCGAAAAACCTTACAGACAGGCTGAACTGTCTCTTTCACAAGGGGTGACACAGGCACTTTGTGCTTGTATGGGTTTTTTGACCTGTTGTCCCTCTTTTTTATAAAAACAAAATGACGTCATTCAGAGCCAATTATGTAATTCATGATAGGAGTTCGTATTCACTTGGATCATCGGTGCTTGCATCAAAGTTGCTATTTTGACAGAGTCCTTTACATTGACCACATGCACTGGAACATTCAAGCTCATTCCGTTTGCAACTACAGCGTTGAGTGTCACAGTTGCCCTTACACTGACATCTGACCAATTTCAGTAGTGAATCAGGAGCCACTGGCGAATCCATCGTCTTCAGTTCAAGCTGTCCCTTCCGCAGACACCAGCCCCATTTCTCGGGGTCCACACAGTTCCCCATCCATTCCTGGACCTGACAATAAACTCGGAACGAGTGGTATTTGGCTGCATCGGTTGTTGGGGGAAGGCTGTGAACTTCAACGGTAGTTGAACTTTTGCCACCTTGTTGCAAAACTTTGTCTTTCGCAGTCCGTCAAGGGTGTCATTTCCTTTTCCCCCGTACAAATAAACCAAGGCCTTTTCACCAGCTGATGATATCGCGTCTTTACTTCCACTTTGGCAACAGAATGCTTCTATACATTTCAAGAAACCGTTGTCTTCCCTCACTTTCCTCAAGGCAGCCCCTTTACCAATACCATACAGTCGTGAGGTTGTGTCACATCCACAGAGTGCATGGACAACTGGCAGGACACGACAGATGCTTTCACCGAGAGCTTCTGCTACTGAGTTAATATGCCAACATTTCCCACCTTCCTTGCTCGACTTGAAGTACAAATCATTCATCCCTAGTTCCGCATAATGACACAACAGCACCAACAAGTCTGTGTCCTCACCTATCACATATGTCACGGTTTCCCTTGCATGCTCAATTCCCTTCTTCGCAATCATGACATCTGCATCTGCTGGCGCATTGACACAGTCAATTCCATTTGCCTTGAATGTTTCACACAATAAGTCAATGAAGTTTTGCTTATTGTCCGAGTTTGACAAGAAGTTTTCCTTTTTTGACCGAAGGGGCATGGTTGGAGTGAACATCACCTTTTGACCAAAGACTCCTTTTGATCGTCGATTGTGTGTCATGTCCTTGGTAGTAGGTCCTGATTTATAACCGTCGAATACAGCCACCGGGTTGAGAAAGTTTTTGGAAACATGCTTCATGTACATGCTTGCAATGTCCTCAAATGTGTCACCCTTCTTCCATGGAATCCTTTGCAATAAGGAACCACCATCCAGAACATGGGTCACAGTCCTTTCTTCCTCAAATGATTCCAATGACGACTTGGGAACAACAGCAGCTATCTCATCTCCTAGCTGTGGTTTATTGGCTTCCCTGAGCCTCCCCCACTTATCGAACAGAGCAGTAGGGTAGCTAGACAACTCATACGCAAAGACCTCTTCAACACCTAAGTCCCTGTTATTAGCAAAGATGAGGAGCCTCTGGAAAAGGAGCTGTGGGTCGATTGGTACTTTTTCAGCACTGATTGTAACCTTTGCACCCAACGACTCAACTTGATCTTTCTTCCTAAATGAAAAGTCAAAAGCATTGCTACCTTCCATCTTCTGCACAATGTTCATACCAACCTCATACAGTAAATGAGGATTGGCCGAGGCTGGTCCTGTCACACCGTTGGCAATATTCCTGAGTTCATTTGATTCTTGAAATGGATCATAATCCTTGAAGAATGCGAGAACCTTCTCTGTGTCCTTCCTATCTCGTTCACGCCTTGCTTCAGTCATTTCTTTGTGCTGCTCAGAGGTGTGGAAATGCTTCCCTGTCAGTTCTTGCATAACTTCACTCACCTCAGCGCAGGCTGGCATAGCAAGTAACCAGCGCAGGCATTGCGTTTCCTCCATGCCCCTACCACGTGTCAATCCACCATTCGTTTTCAAAGAGCGCATCAAAACCTGCTCTATAACCAAGTCGCTTGGCAGTCCTGCCCACAGCCGATCACTTCGGCGGATCACAAATAGACCGGAGTTCAATTGACAGAACATGTCTGGGTTGAGCTGCTCAAGTTCAATCATGTCTTGAATGTACACATGGGCTGACTTGGCATAATTGTTATGACCACACGCTGCAAAGTACGGCAACATCTCCTGGAGTGTTCCGAGGTACAGTAGGAAATCGCCCATTCTCAGTGCCCTCAGGAAGCGACGCAGCAGGTCAATCATGTCCATGTATTGAATCCATAGCTTTCCCATCTTATGCTCTGCTAAGGAGCTCTTCTCAGCTTTAAGTTTTTCAGAAATTCTGTTGAAAACGTCTTTACTGCAGACTTCATCCGGTGAAACGTCTTCACGCAACAGCTTATCCAAAAGATCTGCAGCCTCCTGGAAGTCCTTGCATGCGTCACTTTCCTCATCTACCATTGAGAGGTTGACACCGTATGCCCTGCCTAACACAATCAAACTCAAGGCTGTGTCAACCAAGAAGTGGCCTCTGATTGCTCGTGCATAGGCTTTCCCACTCAGCATTTGGGTCACAGCATTTTCAGCGTATATAAGTTCCAAAACCTCCTTAAGCCCAGATGCTTCCATAACATGGCCCATGCATCCCAAAAAGCTCATCACAGAGTGAAAGCCACCAAGGTTCAAAACAATGGGTTTCAGTTCGCTTCCTTCCTTCTCATGAACAATGATCGTCTTCGCTTTCCAATAAAGCGGTTGGTCGAATGTCAGCATTGGCGTCGTTCCCTGGCGATGGCTTTCCGCAGCAACGAAGTGAAGTGTTGAGTAAATACAACTCATGTCCGTAGGGTCCATGTCAATCATGGGCAAGAAATGGACGGATGATTTCCCTGGGTGTGGTCCATGGCACACACTCTGCATTAAGCCGGACCAGCCTGGTCGTTTTGGTCGAAGCAACCATGACGTTTTCCACAGTATGTCCAGATTTTCAAGCTTGTCAGATGCTGAAATGGGGTCAAGCTTTCTAAATTCGAGAGGCCCACCCTTCTTGCGAACACTGCGGTAGTATTTGATTTCAATTTGAGCTGCCGTGAAGTTGTTTTCAGGTGACTGCAATCTTGGTATTGATGTTGTGTCTCTTACTTCAGGGGTGACAGCAACAATTATACCCATACCATGGTATGTTCCTCGCCCATCAAGCGTACGCAAGTTGTGATCAACATTGTCTGCAACGAACTGTCCAAACCTGCCTGCAGTGGATATGTTGGTGCCCCTGAAATTGGCAGCACACTTCGAAAACCTCAAAACTTCTGCGTAAGGCAGACAGAAGCCGTGGCTGTGTAAACTGTCCACAAGAAAGCGGGAAACAAAGTGCTGGTGCATTTGAACCGCCAATCCATACTGAATGGGTGCTACAATGGCCCTTGGTCTGGTAAGTTGCACGATACTTTGTCCAATTGATGCAACTTCAAGATCACATGACTTGCCACTGAACGTCTCTTGCAGCAATATACGAAGGGACTGCGGAACGTACGCCACATTCTTTTCCAGCGACCGGAGTTCAGAAGGATCTGGATAGAAATCTCTACAAGTATCAATGTTCTTTATATCTGCTTTGATCAACCGTGCTGCAGCCCTGACTATCTTTCTTTGTTCTGCTTCCTCATCATCAGTCTGTGGTGAGTCTTTGAATTGTTGCAAAATCTTTGCAGCACTTTCTTTGACAGTTACAACATCGCTGCGTCCATGCACGTTACTAATAACCAGTTCATCCCCAAAATATGAAATAAGTTTCTGTTTCATGTATTTTACACTATACGCTTCAACATCAGGGCACAACTGGGACATTCTATCAACGAGATCAACCACTGTAGTCTGTTCATCATCATTGCCACTGACTAGGTCCTCGATTGCGAGTAGAAATGCTTCCTCTCGTGAGGCATCTACTTTGTGACCCTTGCGAGGAGGTTCACTGTCTGCGGAATCACGATATTTGGAGGGGATCTGCCTATGTGTCTGGAAATTTGAGCTGCACTGCTTGTGATATATTGCGTCAGCTGCTGGAAGATCGCGTGCAAAGTTAATTCGGCCTCTAACAGTGTCAGCCCACTCATCAGCCCTGGCATCACATGCAGAAAGTATTGTCCTTTGAAAGTTGAAGGTGCGTACTGGATACACTTCTTCTGAATCATGCTTTGTGTCCAAATAGATTTTTGTACCACAAAAAAAGCAGTTCTCTGTAAAACAAAAGTCTGGTGTCTGAGAACGAAGAGCAGGTTTTTCAGGACGTTTCTTCTGCTTCCCAGGAATTCTATTTGGCTTCGTATTGACATGCTTCTTTCGGCAATCAATGTGCACCGTTTGGCCCTCGGACACGGTAATTGATGGCGTTCCACGTACAGTACTGGCCTTGTTGATAGTATCTGCTCCCTTCGCCCTCAGCTTGACTGTTTCTCCTTCGTCTAACGTGTTTGAGCAAATGCCGCAGGGATTATGCACCACCTCTTCTTCCATGGCTTCGGTAGATGTTGCACCAATCTGTTGAAACAAGAAACAAGATGATGGGATTAGTATAGGCCTAGGCAAAATGTAATAGACAATAATGTGCAGTAAAGGTAGGGCTTGACCTAGAACAAATTGCAATAGAAGGTTTTTTGGCTGTAAGGTTTTTTGGCTGTAAATTAACCACTTTCCAGGTGTCCAAAAGTTGGAGACTTTTTATATGTTCATCAGAGGGACCTAATAAACAAGTTAAAGCCAAAAAACGTTGTTTGTAATACATTTATAGGGTCTAGGAGCAACCAGAAAAAAGTTATCTGTAAATTGAAGCTTTGGACGGCGGCCATCTTGAATTTATGCAAATTAACCACTTTCCCGGTGTCCAAAAGTTGGAGACTTTTTATATGTTCATCAGAGGGACCTAATAAACAAGTTAAAGCCAAAAAACCTTCTATTGCAATTTGTTCTAAGTCCAGCCCTACTTTGACTGGTCTATGTGTCAAGATCCGCTATTTGTATGGCCTTGTTATTGAAAGGTCAGGTGAAGCTATTAAGGGCTAGGGGGTATTTATTGCTGGACTTGTTTATTTATTGCTTATTTTATTTAGTTACCTCCCTAGACCTCCATCAAGCTTAAAACTCATCCCCAAGATCCCCATTCTAGATAAATTTGTGCATTTTTCGGTAGAAAAATGTACCGGCCGAAGGCCGATTCCTACTAAACTATAGGCTCGTTATCGTTCGCCAGGAAGAAATCGACACCGAAATGGCGTGAAAGCTCTTTATATTGACAAAGAAAGGGAGTGAACAGTCTTATCATCGCCAAACAAATGGGTCAAACGCCTATCTGTCGACTTGAAGGTCAAATTAAAGAGAGCAAGAGAGAAATAGACAACCGAACACTTTACATAGATTTACATAAGCCCCATTATTCTCGAGCCAATGTTCCGTGATTCAGTAGCGCTCGACATGCTGACATATAGTAGACTATATTACTGAAAAACTATTACCCATTTCCTTGCTCAAGGAACAGAGGGGGTTAAAGCACTACTAATATAACCAGACTTGCTTTATGTACTTTCCTTTCACTGTTTGTTTAAAGCACTAATAATATAACCAGACTTGCTTTATGTACTTTCCTTTCACTGTTTGTTTAAAGCACTACTAATATAACCAGACTTGCTTTATGTACTTTCCTTTCACTGTTTGTTTTTATTTTATATATATTTAGGGGAGATGGTTGTTTTTTCGGGACTCCCTTCTCCCTAATGTCTAGCCACGTCAGTTTTGAGATTTTAAGACGTTCACCCCATTAGTTTGTCGATTATAAGAACTTTCGCTCCATTTTTTGTTATCACAATATTAAAACTGTTCGTGTCATTTAGGTGTCGATTTTTTCCTGGCGAGCGATAGCGAGCCTGTAATTAAGGAGGGACCGGCCTTCGGCCTGGAACTTTAGCTACCGAAAAATGTACAAATATATATAGAAGGGGGATCTTGGGGATGTTATTTTTAAGTTTGATGGAGGACTAGGGAGAAAACTAAAAAAAGATGTAAATAAATGAAAACAATTACATCAACCAAAAAATCAACTCTTCCCCCTGAAACTCGTATACTGTATTTTACAGTGTAGCCTACATCAGAATGGTCATTGCACCAAAAGCTAGGTTATTTAATATTTACACTGGGGATCTGATTTTGTTTTTCCAAGAAATTTTTTCAATATTGTGAAATGTCAAGAAGAATGTCAAACGTGGCACCTGTCTTATTTGCCAGTCAGTGTCTTATTACCGAGTTAACCGATTTAGGTACATTTTACAAGATCTTTTATTTGTTGTTGTATTTTATAGTATTGATGTTGTTTCTGCATTGATCTGTATTTATCATTGTCTTATTATCGTGTCACCAGATCAAAGTACATTTTCCAGGATTTATTATATTTTATTTTATTGATTTTGTTTCTGTATTGGTCTATATTTATGATTGTCTTATTATCCAGTCAACAAATATAGGTACATTTTCCAGGATTTATTAATTATATATTTATCTATATATTTTGTTATTGATATTGTTTTTGTATTGACTTATATTTATCATTGTCTTATTATCGAGTGAGTCGCTAGATCTAGGTACATTTTCCAGGATTTAATTTTTTATATATTTATCTATTTATTTGTTTATTGATTTGGTTTATGTATTGACCTATATTTGTCATCGTCTTATTATCGAGTCACCAGATCTAGGTACTTTTTCAGGGATTTGTTTTATTTTATTTTTTTGTTTTATGTTTTTGTTTCTATATTTGTCATTGTCTTTTTATCGAGAGGTACATTTTCCAGGATTGATTGTATTATATTTTATGTTTCATATAATATTTATTTTGTTTCTGTATTTGTCATTGTCATATTTTTGAGTCACCAGATCTCGGTACATTTTCCAGGATTTATTTAGTTATATTTTGTATTGCTAAGAAATGCGTGTGGAGTTCGAAGAATAGACAAAGTAAGAAGTGTGAACATAAGGGAGGTACGTGGAGTTAAGGGGAGATGGGTCTTTTTCTGGTCCCCCTTATCCCTTATGTTTAACCCCATTCGTTTTCAGATTTAATGACGTGTGGTTCATTAGTTTGGCGATTTTAAGATTTTTTGCCCCACTTCTTTGTCAATATTAAGACTTTTCGTGTCATTTAGGTATCGATTTTTTCCTGGCGGGCGACAGCGGGTCTGTAATTTAAGAGAAACCGTTCGGTCAGGACATTTTTCTATCGAAAAATGTACACATTTATCTTGAAGGAGGGTCTTGGGCGGGACATTTTTGTTTTGTTTTTGTTTTTACTTGATGGAGGTCTAGGGAGGAAACTAATTAAACAATATAAATATAAATAAATAAGGAAATAAATACGACCCATCCCCCCTTAAGAAGTCGGTAGAGCAAAAGGTTGAAGAAAGTGTTCTCAGGTGGTAAGGTACTATGGTCACGTGACAACAATGCCTGAAGAAAGATTAGTTAAAAGGATGTATGTATGTGAAGTGGAAGGAAAAAGAACACGTGAAAAACCGAGAAGAAGATGGTATGATATGGTGTTAGAATGTGTGTCAAAGTGTGAAAAGGAATGGTTGAAGCAAAGGAATTAGCAAATTACAGGAATAAATGGAGGAAGTTTGTAGAGAGAGAACATGAAGGTCTCTGGACCCTTTTAAATGACAAACCTGGAAGGTATTTATCCCAGATGTTGATGTGAAGAGACCTTGACCGGAAGTATAACATCTGAGAATAGGGACATGGAATGTGAGTGGCATGAATGATGGCACAAAAGAGAGAGAGGTACTGGAAGTGTTAGTGAATGCCAGGCTAGATGTATGTGGAATGACGGAGACCAAATGGAAGGGTACAGATGTGAGAGAGTGGGAGTGTGGAATGGGTGTGTTTGCTGGAGTGAGTGAGGGAGCAGCGAGAGAAGGTGCGTGTTTGTTTGTAAGTAACAAATGGAAGGAGTGTGTAAGAGAATATGGGTCTGTGGGTTCAAGGATTGTGTGGGTGAGAATGAAAGTAGGAATACAAACGTGGGTGATTGTGTGTGTGTATGCTCCGACAGAGGATAAACTTGTAAGAGAGAAAGAGGAGTTCTGGGTGAATGTGGAGGCGTGCCTGGATAAGTATGACAAGAACGAAAGAATATTTCTGATTGGGGATATGAATGGTAAGGTGGGTGATAGGAAAGTTGATGGAGCGGTGGGAGGGTGGGGGGTACCGTCAGAGGTGAATGGGAATGGTAGTGCACTTGTGGACGTATGTATGGGGAGGAGGTTGTGGATAGCCAACACCTTCTTCCGACACAGAATGATACACAGGTACACATGGAAAGTGGTGTGGACGATGAAGGATAAGACAGTGGTGGAACGAAAGTCACTGATTGATTATATATGTGTGGATGAAAGAATGAAGAAATCTGTGATGGATGCTAGGGTGTATAGGGGTATTGGAGGGAGTCTGTCTGATCATTATGTAGTAGTAGCTAAGGTTAGGATACAAAAGAAGTGGGTGAGGAGAGCTGGAGGGAGGCGAGAGGAGGGTGGAATGGTGAGGAGGGTGGAGAGGCTACAGGAGGAGGAAATCAGGGAAGAGTACAGGAGAGCAGTAGAAAGACGACTAGGTGGGCTCGACCTGGAAGATATGGAGGAAGTGGAGGAGATAAGCAAGGTGTTTAAGGAAGAGGTCTGTGCAGCATGTGAGGAGGTGTGTGGAGTGAGGATAAGAGGGAGGGGAGTGAAAGGTACAGCATGGTGGACAGAAGAGGTAAAAATAGCTGTGGAAGATAAGAAGAAAGTGTATAGAGAGTGGTTGGGTAGTAGAGGGAATGAAGATTTGGAGAGGCAGAAACGAGTGAGGTACGTGGAGAGAAAGAGAGCGGTGAAGAGAGTAGTGAAGGAAAGTAAGAGAAGAGTAGATGAGGAATTTGGAAGGAATCTGAGTGTAAAATGGAGGGAGTGTAAGAAACTGTTCTGGAAAGAAGTCAAGAAAGTTAGGGAAGGTAGCAAGGGAAACAGTAAGAGTGAGAAAGATAAGCATGGGAGAATGCTAGCCGAGAAGCAAGAGAGAGTCGAAAGATTGAGGGAGTACTTCAACGAGTTGCTAAATGTAAGGAATGAAGAGCCAGCAAACATAGTTGGATGGGGTATGGGAGGGAGAAGAGGAGAAGTAGTGGAGGAGGAGGTAGGGATCATGAGGTCAGAAGTGTGGGAAGCCATGCAAAGAGTGAAGTTGGGGAAAGCACCAGGAACGGATGGAGTGTGTGGGGAAATGTTGAGGCATGGTGGTGAGATAGTGATCGAATGGGTATGGAAAATGTGCAAACTAGCATGGGAGAAGGGGAATGCACCCGATGACTGGAAGACTGGCATAATAGTCCCCCTATATAAGGGCAAAGGGGAAAGAGGAGTGTGTGGTAACCACCGAGGAATATGTCTTTCAAGCGTAGTAGGGAAGGTGTACAGTAGGGTAGTGATTGAGAGAGTGAGAGTGAGAACGGAGAAATGGATGGGCGACGAGCAAGGAGGTTTTAGGAAGGGAAGAGGATGTGTAGATCAGATTTTTACCCTGAATTGTGTTGTGGAGAAATATCTGGAGAAGAAACAAAAAGTGTATGTTGCCTTTATGGACTTGGAGAAGGCCTATGACAGAGTGGATAGAGAAGGTTTGTGGAAAGTAGCTAGAATATACGGAGCAGATGGCAAGTTGCTGAAAGCAGTGAAGAGCATGTATGAGGGTGCAAAGGCGGCAGTACGTGTGGAGAATGAGCAGAGTGAGTTCTTTGACCTGAGTGTTGGGTTGAAACAGGGGTGTGTGATGTCCCCGTGGTTGTTTACTGTATATATGGATGGAGTCATGAAAGAAATACTAGGAAGAGAAGTGGATGTTGGTGTATCGCTGAAAAGGGAGGGAATTGAGTGGAAGCTACCTATACTGCTGTTTGCGGATGATATAGTTCTGATGAGTGATAATGAATGGGAGTTGCAGGGTCTGGTAAATGAGTTTGGAACAGTGTGCGAAAAACGGAATTTGAAGGTAAATGCGGGGAAGAGCAAGGTTATGGTCTTCGAAAGTGGTGAAGTCACAGAGTGTGAGGTGAAGTTGAACGGTCAGGCTATGGAGATTGTCAGCTCTTTTAAGTATCTGGGCAGTGTGTTGAGTAAAGATGGGACTATGGATGAAGAAGTGCGGGAGAGGGTGCAACAGGGAAGAGGGTTGTAGGAACGTTGAAAGCAGTAACAAGAAATAGAGTGGTCAGTATGGAAGTGAAGAAGTCCTTGTATGACAGTGTGGTAATCCCGACACTAACTTACGGAAGCGAAGCATGGACGTTCGGTAAGAGACTCAGACCAAGAGTGAGAGCGGTGGAAATGAGTTACTTGAGAAGTGCGTGCGGAGTTACATGGAGCTATAGCCAGACGAATGAGGAAGTAAGAAGGAGGTGTGGTGTGGAGGTAGATGTGCTGGAAAATGTGAAAAGGAACAACTTGAGATGGTTCGGCCATATGGAACGTATGGAAAGCGAGAAATTGACTAAGAGGGTGTACGAGAGCGAGGTGGAGGGACAGAGAGGGAGAGGTGCACCGAGGGGGAGGTGGAAGGATGGAGTGAGGAAGTATATGAATGAAGGCGGTGCTGGTTGGGAGGAGGGGCGTCGACTGACTGGGGACAGAAGTGCATGGGGGCGGTTCGTTCGTGGCCACCCCTTCGGGGATCACGGCGTCAGGCAATAGATAGATAGATAGATAGATAACATCGGAGGTGAAGCCATTGATGTTGGGGGCTGATAAGTGATTGGTGCTTCTGAATGCTTGTCTGCTTTTTTTATGGGCGAACTGTTATATGGGTTCTTCTCATGTATATAAGAGGTGCCGTTGTAAAGGCTTTTCCCTCAATACTTCATCTGATCTGATCTGATCTTATCTGTCACCTCTTTTTCCTTTCTCGTGTCTAATGCTGATCCTCCCTACCCCTTGTGGGAGTTCGGGCTGGTTACTGACTGACTGACTGACTGACATTATTTATTTTATTTATTTTGTTTCTTTATTTGTCATTGTCTAATTATCGAGTCAACATGTCTAGGTACATTTTCCAGGAATAAATTGTTCTCAATTTATTTAATATTTTTTATATTTTGTTTCTATATTTTGTCATTGTCTTATCGAATCACCAGATCTAGGTATATTTTTTCAGGATTTATTATATTTTACTTTATTTTGGATTTTGATTTATTTTGTTTCTGTAATTCTTAGTCTTATTACCGAGGCAACATATCTAGATACATTGTCCAAGATTTATTTTTATTATTTTGTTTTGTATTTATTTATTTACTTATTTATTTGTTTGTTTTTATAATCACGAAGACGACTTTCACTCCTGACATTTACTTTTTCTGATCGGCTTATGGAGATACTCTTTTTCAAGCATTATTTTGGCTATTGAAATTACTAAGACAAACTTCAAGCCTAATGCTGGTACATATTTTCCAGCTTTTTGTTTTTGTTTTTGTTTTGTTTGTTTTCCTTTTTTTTTGCAACAAAGACACGTTTTCACCTGGCATTTGTTTTTTCTATATTGATGAACTTATCGAGTCACCAGAGTTAGGTATATTTTTCCAAGCATTATTTGTCTATTGTAATTACTGAGACAAACTTTAAGCCTAATGCAGGTACACATTTTACATTTTTTTTTTTTTTTTTTTTTTTGCAACAGACACTTTTTAAAAATGGCATTTGTTTTATGATGTTATCAACTTATCAATTCACCAGATTTAGAACAAAAATTGGCCATCATTATTTTTCCTGGTGTAATTACAGACGAACTTCAAGCTTGGCTTACGTTTGCTTTCGCTATTTTATCGACAGCTATATTGTTTTTCTAAAAGGTATTTGTAACTAAATTTATAGTAGATAATGCTGTAGAAGTTGTTCTTCTTAGATCCCAATGTTTTATTTGTTTATTTTTATTTTCTCACTCTCCAAACACTCCACATGGCCGAACCATCTCAAGGTGTTCCTCCTAATACTTTAAATCCATGCCATCTTAACGGTAGGTTTGAGATTTGCTCCCTGGACCTCCATCAAGCTTAAAAGAATATCCCCACAAGATAAATTTGTACATTTTTCGGTAGAAAAATATCCCAGCCGAAGGTCGGTTCCTCCTATATTTGCAGGCTCGCTATCGCTCGCCAGGAAAAAATAGACGCCTAAAAAAAACCCAGCCATATTGTTTATTTAAAAGGCAGACGTGTTTTTGTTTATGTTTCTGTGTGTGTGTGTGTGTGTGTGTGTATGTGTGAGAGAGAGAGAGAGTCTGTCTGTCTGTCTATTAGTATGTCTGTTGGTGAATACATTTACCAGAATTCTTGAGATCCTTGCCAAGCTGACATTTGTTATTTCCAAACACACCGCCAATCGAGTTTCTGCATCGCCATCCTCCTCTGTGCCTTATTTAATGTTTAATTCGGACCAAAGTTTTTACAGAAAGGAGTTTTATTCAGATTTAAGGGGGAGATAGTTGATTTTCTCCCTCATGTTTAGTCCCATTTAGTCCGGCAGCCAAAAGTAAATTGTTCTTATAACCTTGTTTTAGGGTCTTAAGGTTTGTTTTCAGTGGATTTTGTTTGCCAACATATCCGGTTTGAAAAATATATATGTTGGCTCGCTGTCAGCCTTGGGCAATTTGAGATAATTAGCATAAAACAAAATGGCAGCCAAGGAAATGTCAAAATACATAATATACCATAATTCCCTAACAAATTGACATAACCGGTCAACCAATACATGGATTCCAGGGTATTTTGATCCAGAAAATTAATTTCTGGTATTTTCATATCCAAAATTACCACCATTTTCAAAATGTTTTTTTTTTTTTTTTTTTTGTATTATACTTATACTAGTATATAAGAATATTACTTGTTCAACATGAAAGTAATAAAGATTGACCGTTTTTTTAGTCAGATCGTTTTGAGTCCTCAATTTCTAATTATATGGCATAAATGCAGAATTCTTGAGGTAATTAGTAATCATCCTCATCATCCTCATCAACTGCTGTTCGTGTTTGATCATTGCAACATTCAATGGAGGATTGACAAGCACAAAACATTGTGCATGGTAGCCTCGACTTGTTACATGCGCATCTTGAGGACTTACATGGCTGTTTACTTGAACATGTGCATCTTATCAACTTTAGTATATGATTCGGTGCTAGCTGAACATTGGTAGGGACTGTTGTAGGCAGCAGTGACTTTGTTCTGCTTTCTTTGATCCATCCATAACTTGTGGGTTCAAAATCTGGTGGATCTAGTTGCAGGGCATTCTTCCATATGCATGTTTGCAGATGAGCCCGCTTGACATTCTCAATGAAGGCCTCTGTAGTAGGTGGAAGAGAACATAACTTGGGAGTAACTGTTGCTCCCGACTTCCCCGTTCTTGAAGTCCACACACTTACTCTGGCCTCAGACATAGAATTGGTCTTTGATTGTCCATAACAGGAAGCTATGAATTTTGTTGCCTGTTCCAACACCTCAGGCCAGTTAGCCTCAGCATTACCTATCATATCCAGATTCAGACCTGTTTTCAGTACTTTCAACATCTTTCCTTTTCCTATACTAAAACATGCTGCCACTGTATCACATCCAGTAAGAGCATGACCTGCCAATATTGCTGGAATTATGTTCTGATGTTTCTTTACAGTGGCCTGGATATTAACAACAGTTCTCTCTTTTACAGGTGATTCCATAAACATTGGTGTTTGTATGCCTTGTTCCAGGTAATTCACTTCACTTGCTTGTTCGTCAAGGGGAATCCACGCAATGCGAGCTAAGCTCATTATTATCGCGCCTCCTTAACTGGGAATGTATTGCGTGAAATGCATGGTAAGTGTTTATGTATCGTTGGAATGGCTGTGGATGTGTGTGTAGTCTGTATTTTAGCCAATTGGCGACATCTGGAAACGAAGGCTTAGGGTTAATCTGTACGGTACCATTCTCACTACGGTACCAGTCTCACCCGAAGGCTTAGGTTGACCAGTAGCTTAGGTTGACCAGCACGATACCCATCTCACCTTGTAACCGATCACCAACCCCAGATGGGACGTCACAACTTCGTCCACTTACACCAGGTTCCTATTTATACTGCTAGGTGAACAGAGGCTACACCGTTAGGAGACTTGCCCAAATGTCTCTTCCCCGCCCGGGTCTCGAACCCGGGACCTTCTGGTTGTGAGCCAGACGCGCTATCAGTTACGCCACGGGGAGGTGTAATAAGATAAAGAAGAAGTGCAAAAACATCTGTATCATCTGCAAGAACAGTGACAGGTTGCTGCTGAGCTACAGCAACTGCTATAGCCTGCTGTACAATGATGTTATCAGCTTCTTCATGAGTGGTTGCCATGTCAGCTCTTTCTACAATTGTACCACTGCAACTTACTTCTACAGGTGGTTTGTCCTGACCTGGAATCTGGAGTGATATGTATATTGAGACAACTTTTATGCGATATGGCCATGGAAAGACTGGCATAATAGGCATCACAACAAAACCTGAAACACTGAAAATCTGGGCTCTTAGTCTGCATTCTTGTGGCCAGATAGTACAGGATGTCTCCAGCATGAGAGATTCTGGCAGGTTACAGAGCTCAAAGACAACCCACAAAGAAGAGGCGAAAGCTAGAATTGATGCAGATAACGCTGACAGAATAGGGCTTCGAAGAAAACTTGATATGAGTATACACCTTTTAGCCCCAGAACAAGACCCCGAAGGTACAGTTATCAATGTGGTTACTGGACGAATTGCTCCACCATCAGTAAATGTTGATAAAGTACTAGATATTGGCACCAGAAAAATGAATGAGTTTGAAAGAAAATTACCTGATGGCTTCTATGATACAATTAAGAAGGAAGTTGAAACTATGAATGTCACAAAGAAGTCAATCAAGATGGGAGAGTATAAGGTTTATGATACAAACCTGATTTATTCCCGAGTGATGGGACTAAAAGCTAGTTCCAGAGATATAGATATTAAAGAGGTTCTGTCATAATTATGAGCTCTCACCAGTCCCCACAGCTCTCTTTACTGAATCAGGAGAAATACGAGTCTCTAAATCAAAGTCAGTCTTGAAAACCCAGACAAGGATAGATGTATCAAACAGACAGTTGACTCAGAAGTCAGTATGCACAGTCATTGATGGTTGTGCCCTCCTGTGGATTCCTCATTGGCCAGCATCAAGTCCAACTAAACAGCCTGTGGTACTTGATTATATAGATAAATTCAAAAGTCACATAGAACAGAGGCTGAAAACTGATGATGTGTTTTTGATCTTTGACAGATATGAGGATTTCAGTACAAAATTTTCTACAAGGACCTGTAGAGGGAATGAAGGCTGCCGCATATTTAAGTTAAGTCCCACAGCACCTCTGCCTTCTCAGAAGCTTGCCCTTACAATGACAGAAAACAAGAAGCAATTGATCAATATTATTTGCAACAACATTCTGAATGACACAGATTTCATTCAGAAGAATACAACAAAGCACAAACTTATGATAACAGGTCAGGACAAAACACCTGTAGAAGTAAGTTGCAGTGGTACAATTGTAGAAAGAGCTGACATGGCAACCACTCAT
Source organism: Paralithodes platypus (assembly GCA_032716605.1). Lineage (NCBI taxonomy): Eukaryota > Metazoa > Arthropoda > Malacostraca > Decapoda > Lithodidae > Paralithodes > Paralithodes platypus. The sequence goes on along the minus strand of CM064577.1, from coordinate 21,811,997 downwards.
GAAGAAGCTGATAACATCATTGTGCAGCAGACTATAGCAGTTGCTGTAGCTCAGCAGCAACCTGTCACTGTTCTTGCAGATGATACAGATGTTTTTGCACTTCTTCTTTATCATTACCTGGAACAAGGCATACAAACACCAATGTTTATGGAATCACCTGTAAAAGAGAGAACTGTTGTTGATATCCAGGCCACTGTAAAGAAACATCAGAACATAATTCCAGCAATATTGGCAGGTCATGCTCTTACTGGATGTGATACAGTGGCAGCATGTTTTAGTATAGGAAAAGGAAAGATGTTGAAAGTACTGAAAACAGTTCTGAATCTGGATATGACAGGTAATGCTGAGGCTAACTGGCCTGAGGTGTTGGAACAGGCAACACAATTCATAGCTTCCTGTTATGGACAATCAAAGACCAATTCTATGTCTGCGGCCAGAGTAAGTGTGTGGACTTCAAGAACGGGGAAGTCGGGAGCAACAGTTACTCCCAAGTTATGTTCTCTTCCACCTACTACAGAGGCCTTCATTGAAAATGTCAAGCGGGCTCATCTGCAAACATGCATATGGAAGAATGCCCTGCAACTAGATCCACCAGATTTTGAACCCACAAGTTATGGATGGATCAAAGAAAGCAGAACAAAGTCACTGCTGCCTACAACAGTCCCTACCAATGTTCAGCTAGCACCGAATCATATACTAAAGTTGATAAGATGCACATGTTCAAGTAAACAGCCATGTAAGTCCTCAAGATGCGCATGTAACAAGTCGAGGCTACCATGCACAATGTGTTGTGCTTGTCAATTCTCCATTGAATGTTGCAATGATCAAACACGAACAGCAGTTGATGAGGATGATGAGGATGATTACTAATTACCTCAAGAATTATGCATTTATGCCATATAATAAGAAATTGAGGAATCAAAACGATCTGACTAAACAAACTGTCAATCTTTATTACTTTCATGTTGAACAAGTAATATTCTTATATACTAGTATAAGTATAAAAAAGAAAAGAAAAAAGGCAGCCATATTGAAAATGGTGGTAATTTTGGATATGAAAATACCAGAAATGAATTTTCTGGGTCAAAATACCTTGGAATCCATGTATTGGTTGACCGGTTATGTCAATTTGTAAGGGATTTATGGTATATTATGTATTTTGATATTTCCTTGGCGGCCATTTTGTTTTATGCTAATTATATCAAATTGCCCAAGGCTGACAGCGAGCCAACATATATATTTTTCAAACCGCATATGTTGGCAAACAAAATCCACTGAAAAAAACCCTTAAGACCCTAAAACAAGGTTGAGCCTGGTGGCTGTCGGACTAATTAGCTTTGAGAGTTTAAGACGTTCGTTCCATTAGTTTGGCGATTTTAAGATCTTTCGCCCCATTTATGTGTCAATATATAGACCGTTCGTGCCATTTAGGTGTCGATTTTGTCCTGGCGAGCGATAGCGAGCCTGTAATTCTAGGAGGAATCGGCCTTCGGCCGGGACATTTTTCTACCGAAAAATGTAGAAATTTATCTTCAAGGGAGCGTCTAGGAAGTGTTTATTAAAGCTTGATGGAAGTCTAGCAAGGTTACTATTATATATGTATAAATAAAACTTTCAAAAATAAATAATATATGAATACAAAATATGCCAAAAAAAAACACCACCACGCCCTTTAATGGTACCAGCTAAATGGTTCGTCAAATTCCTGGATGGTACTTTGTGTGGCATGCTGGGAGAAGGGCATTAAGGGGGTAATGCTTGGATTTTGGTCTGTATATTTATTTATTAGTGTATTTTTGAGTTTCCTCGTTAGACCTCCATCAAACTTAGAAAAACACCCCCTAGACCCCCTTTCAAACTTAATGTGTACATTTTTCGGTAGAAAAATGTCCTGGCCAAAGGCTGGTTCCTTCTAAAATTAGAGGTTCGCCATCGCTCACCATGAACAAATCGACACCTAAAGAGCACAAAAGGTCTTAATATTGACATAAAAATTAGGCAAATGGTCTCAAAATCGCCAAACTAAAGGACGAACATCTTAATACCTCAAAACTAATATGATAAACATGAGGGAGAAGGGGGTCCAGAAAAAGCGAGTATCACCCCCTTAAAGGGATGTTTTTTTGTTTTGTTTTTTGTCTTTTACCTCCTCCCACTTGTTTAGCTCCATTAGTTTTGAGATTTTAAGATGTTCATCCCAGTAGTTTGGCGAATTTAAGAAATTTATTTGCCAACATTAAGACGTTTCGTGCCTTTTATGTGTCGATTTTTTCCTGGCGAGCGATAGCGAGCATGTAATTGATGAGGAACCTGCCTTTGGCCAAAACAAATTTCTACAGAAAAATTTACAATTTTATCCCTGTTGTTTATCTGTTGTTTTATTTAAGCTTGATATAGGTTTAGGGAACAAATTAACCCCCTTACCCACCATATTCAACATCTGACTGACATTACTACAGCACAGAGCGAGCCAAACGTGATGACAACTGAGACTAGACTTAATAGTGCTACCGTTCGTATATATTATTAAGGGTAAAATGGTATACCAAATAACCAAGAGCAAATAACTTTCAATATACCAAACTCCATTAGTCTTACACATTTTTTTTTTTGTCAATACCTTGAATATTTTAGAATAATTGCCTTGACCTTAACTCTCTACCCAGGATTGCTAGACTTACTGATACAAGGGGCTATGATCATACTGTAAGTATAGTACGTTCAAAGGTCGCAGTGGCTTACTTTAGTCATTCCAACTTTGGTTATTTCAAGAAAGGTCACCGAATAAATAATACATTAGTTAGCCTAAATAAGATTCCTTTGCCCTTCAATAAAGTAACGTTATTTTATTGATACTCTGACTAACATCGATCCTTAATGTGTGGAGCTTATGCATTATTAGTTGGCTACACATTTCGACCCCAATTACTCTAAACTCACATTGCACTATAACTTTGTTTCTTCTCAGCTGACGATATATATTGAATCCCTTGGCAGCTAATTTATCGATACTTAAGGGGATATGGTCGGTTTTTATGGACACCCTTCTCCTCATGCTTAGCCCCATTAGTTTGGCTATTGTAAGACCTTTCACCCATTTTCTCTGTCAATATTAAGACTTTACGTGTCATAGGAGTGTAAGTCCACCATCCATTCCAGGATGAGGATACTCCTGTGAAGTCACTATGACGTTACATGTCCGGTGTAGACGATCCACAACATCATTTCATCATGAGCCTGAGTTAGTCCACTGCAGGACAAAGGCCTCCCAAACGTTTCCACTCCAACCAGTCAGATGTTAGTCAGTTCCATCCTACCCCAGCAAACTTTCGGATCTCATCCCTCCATCTAGTTCTCTGTCTACCCCTTCCTCTAGCTCCATCCCTAGGTTCCCATTCCGTTGCTCTAATTGTCCATATGTTATCATCTCTTCTAAATATATGACCTGCCCAGGACCATTTCCTCTTTTTTATGGTACTGAGAATATCTTCTACTTTTGTTTGTTCTCTTATCCAAGAGGCTCTCTTCTTATCTCTCCAAGTTATACCTAACATTATCCTCTCCCTTCCTCTTTGGGCACTCCTTAGTTTACGTTCTAGACACTTTGTTATACTCCAAGTTTCTGATCCATAAATTACTACAGGGAGGACACAATGGTTGCATACTTTCCTTGTTATTGAAAGGGGTAGCTTACTTTTCATAATGGAGCTGTTTACCAAATGCACTCCATCCCATGCCTATCCTTCGCTTGATTTATCTAGAGTGATCTGGGTTTGCCTTTATAACCTGGCCTAGGTATATGTATTCTTCGACTGCTTCTATCACTTCATCTTCTATCTTTATTTGTTGTGGTTGCACAAGATGATTAAGCATAACCGTGTTTTTCTTTCGATTCATTTTCAGTCCCACCTTAAGGCTTTCTCTGTTCAAATCTTCCATCATTTGTTGTAACTCTTCCCCGGAGTCGCTGAGTTGTCATCAGCGAATCTGAGGTTGCTTAGGTATTCTCCGTTAACATGTAGTCCCTTATTGTATTTTGTATATTGGATATTGCATTTTGCAAAACAATTAGGTGCAGGTTGGCGATTATTATTCCATGTTTATCTCAACCCATGCACCACCACCTTTAAGGTTTTATTTGTTTTCTTATCGGGCCCGCCTTCTCCCTCTTGTTTAGCCCCATTAGTTTCGAGATTTTAAGACGTTTGTCCTATTCGTTTGGTGATTTTAAGACCTTTCGCCCCATTTATGTCAATTTTTGTAGAACTTTCGTCACATTTAGATGTCGACATTTTCGTGGCGAGCGATAGCGAGCCTGTAATTTAGGAGGAATCGTCCTTCGACCTGGACGAAAAATATACACATTCATCTTGGGAGTATTTTATTTAACCTTGATGGATATTTAGGGATCAAACTAAAAACCTTCAGAGATGTATTTCCATAATTGAAAAATAAGTGAGGTCCACCCATTTTTGCGGGTGACTACTGTACTTTGGGGTTCAAGCGGATTATCAAGATCGTCCACTAGTTGATCGTAAAGGTATCTGCGAATATTTCAAGTATTTCTGTCCGCGAGTGTACTGTGGTTTAGGATTTATTAAGGGAGTGCGGGTGGCTTGAAGTTTGGGTCTTGTGTAGAGTTTCGGTGATGAAGAATTGATGAGAGAGAGAGATAGAGATTTGTTTGGAGGTTACCTATGTATTTATCTTGAGAGAGAGAGATAGAGAGAGGCAGGCAGGCAGGCCAATATATAGATAGCTAGAGTCTCCCCCCTCCTAACCAGAGCTATTTACAGAAATGAGTTGCAGCCCCTGTACCAAGCAGTCTCGTTTGTGTCAGAGCATCACTACCACCACATTACTACCTACCAGAGAGAGAGAGAGAGAGAGAGAGAGATAGAGAGGGGAGGGGTAGAGAAGAGGAGGAGAGACAAGGGGTGGGAAGAGAGAGAGAGAGAGAGGGGGGGGGGGGGAGGGAGGGAGAAAAAGGAGAGAGGGCGAGAGGGGGGGTACTCAAAGGTTCATTGCTTCTCTACTTATATACCTTGTAGGGTTTTGTGTTCGATCCCTGCCTCATTCACTCACTCACTGTTCTCTCTCTCTCTTTTTAAGGTTCATTGCTACTTTACTAATTATTTTGTGTAGGGTTTTGTGTTCGATCCCTTCCTCACTCACTCACTCATTGTTCTCTCTCTCTCTCTCTCTGTTCTCATCCACTCATTCCCACACATTCCCTTCTTCATTCTGAATGTAGTTAGTTGGTTAAAATAGGACTTCAGAGGCTATCAACCCTTCAGGATTATATAGGTAAACAGTCTGGAATAGATAAGAGAGTCAGAGCGAAAGAGGGCGTGGCTTTTATTGTGAAGGAGGAGCTGAGAGAGTATATAACAGAGTGGAGAGAGGTGTCATCAAGGCTAATGTGGGTGTGAATGTGGTTTAAGAGTGAAAGTGTGGATGGTGTAAACGAGAGTGGAAAAAGAATGATTGATACATGTGTAGAGTGCAGAATGAATGTAGGAAATACGTTCTTCAAAAAGAGACGTATACACAAGTATACATGGCATAAACTTATGAGGGGATATATTATAGAGAGGGTGTTAATGGAGTATGTGTTGGTGACAAGGGAAAGAATGTCTAGACTGAGAGTGAAGATGTTACAGGAGAATGTAAGACAAATGAGAAGTATGAGAGGTAATAAAAGTTAGTTAGAGAAAAATACAAAGGAGAGGGAGTACCAGGAGAGGCTAAATACGAAATGGATGGAAGTGAGAGAGAGATCCTTCCTAAACCGAATAAAATCTTCTTATAATTGCCAGAATAAAATTAAAAAGACGTCGCCGGTACAGAAGGGGATAAATGAAGGAACATTGACTCGGGCATGAGTTTAAAAGGAATATTTCATCCTTGTGTCAGAATTGTTCAATAAATGTTATACCACTTCTGGCGATTGTACTCCATAAGGCGGTCTCTTGATATTTTGCGAACAGATATATAGGCAGAAAGACAGACGCACATTCATAGGCAGACAGACAAAGCAAACTTAAGCTAGGCAGACATGCATACAGACACGCAGACACACGAACAGACACGGTTAGACAGACGGACGAAACGTACAAGACATTGTACATAATGCAAGAAATCGGACTAGTGTATTAAATGTGAAAAGCAAGACAATATATCAATTGTACAGTCGGCCAAATAAGTGATGTCTCGTCACCAAATATATTTTGATTAATAATTGGTATCAGCAATATAAAACACTTTATATATTCGTTTCGAGTGAGATATACAAACTTGCTCCGACACTTACCCACCCTATGCAACATCTGACAGACATTAATACAGCATAGAGCGAGCCAAACGTACGGACAGCTGAGACATGACTTAATTATTAGCACTACCATACACTTAGTCAAAGAAGTTTCTGCACCCCTACGCTGTGTACAGCTCGACAGGGTTGGTACCTCTGCCTGCAACTATATCCATGTGCCAGAGAGGATCCTCTCTGACACATAGATATAGTTGCCAACCCTACCGAGCTGTACACACCAGATGATCAGCATAGGGGTGCAGATACTTCTTTGACCAAGTGTACTTCTATACAGTGACACACGTATGTGCAGAGTAAATGTAATTATTCTCTCTTGCGACCCCTGGCAAGAGAGAGATCAATATTTTTGCCGATAGTCGCTGGCAAGTTTGATAGGCTTTAGAGATATATTTTCTATAAACACGCATCCAAACAGATAAAGCAGAAGCCTATTCCACTTCTCTAGAGGTCGTAGTAATATACAACAAAGCTACATATGCTTAGTGGAAAGACGAATAAAAGAGGTGAAGGAGAATGGGATGCTATCATGCTAGCAGGTTGTATCCTGCTCTCGTAAGTGAGAAATTTCCCTCAGTATCCTAAAACAAACCAGCCCCAAATATTTCCACTCAAAGCTCTCATAATTTATCAAAAACCTATTGGATATTATATGTGAATACTAAAATATGCTAATTACATGCGATAACCGATAAACAATAAAGCCACGATGCAATCCGGAATCATAGAAAACGTAGGGGTGTGTTTTGACAGTGGCGACGTGTGTGTGCAGCCGATGTGTTTACAATCCGTATTTCCCACATTATTATCTCCTCGGGATATTTCTGCTCGCCAAGTGTACTCCGCTGTGTGTCAAGGCGCCCAGGATGCCCCAGACGTCCTTAGCGATCGTGAACACCTCGTATTTCAGATGAATTAGGGGAGGGAGAGGTGGTGGGAGAGGCTAGCAGGTGTAGGCCAAGGAAAAGGAGGTACGGTTGATCATATTTCTACCGTTGTTATGCTATTTACTCAACCATACCTTGGTTATTATTAGGTCTATTATCCCTGTGTCTATTTATATGACTATTTTGTGGGTAAATATTTACTTTTACACCGGGGACGATTTTTACAAGTATTTTTTAGTTTTTGTCCTTGTTTTGGGGTTTTTTAGTTGTGTTTTTTATGAACCCCATCGGAAAATGCAAAACAAGTCTTATCCATCAATGTTAAGACATGGCCCCCGATAGTGGGGAGGGCTATGAAGATAAGGGAAATTGCGGGGTAAGAGGCGTAAATAAAGAGGTAATATTGGAAGAATCCATGAAATCCGAGCCAAGTTTTGTCATTAACCTAACCAAATAACCGAACCTAACCTAACCTAGTATTATGGGTGGGGGCTGCTGCCCCCACACCCCCGCTAAATCCATGAAATTCGAGCCAAGTTTTGTCATTAACCTAACCAATGAATGAAGGTGGTGGAGCGAGAGGGGTGGCCGTCCGCACCAACGCAACAGAAAATGGAGATCGGGTGAGCCGTGCGAGATTTAGGGATTTTTTTTAGACATTTAGGGATTTTTTTTATAATGAATTACCGACGGGGTGGACATTATATGGCAATGAAGTACATGACCTAACTAACATATTTGTCTAAATAATATATCGATGGTTTCGACCCGGTGTATAAATAAATAAATTCCATTTTGGGTATTAGAGGTGGTTATTTATGCTGTTTTGGTTAGTGAAAAGACGTTTAGTGTAATTTATAAGATTGCCTGGAGAAGACTGCAGGCTTGCCAACATGAACGCTGGGTATGGCTGCTGCCATTCTTTACTGTATTATTTCATGTACCTATATTCTAATCATGTAATGTTTAAAATATCTATGCAGCTTCTTTCTTTAGTAGTGGGACAGGTGAGATATTATTAGGCGTAAGGCTGATCTTGCTTGCTTTTTTTTTTTTTCCAACCAACTTTACTTCTAAACTCAATTAATGAAATCAACAAATCCATGTGGCACTCCAAGGACTCGAACCTACGATACTCCCACCGAAATTCCGCGCATTTATGCATTACGCTATCAAGACAGAAATGAACTCGCAAGCATATGATACCAACCTCTGGAACGCGTGATAGGGCAGGCATACCAACCTCTGGAACGCGTGATAGGGCAGGCATACCAACCTCTGGAACGCGTGATAGGGCAGGCATACCAACCTCTGGAAGGTGTGGTAGGGCAGGCATACCAACCTCTGGAACGCGTGATAGGGCAGGCATACCAACCTCTGGAACGCGTGATAGGGCAGGCATACCAACCTCTGGAACGCGTGGTAGGGCAGGCATACCAACCTCTGGAAGGCGTGGTAGGGCAGGTATACCAACCTCTGGAAGGCGTGGTAGGGCAGGTATACCAACCTCTGGAACGCGTGGTAGGGCAGGCATACCAACCTCCGGATGCGTGGTAGGACTCTCGTTATCGTATTATGTAAGGTTATTGTTCAGCCTATTTCTCTTTATTATTCTGCGTGCAGGTATACAAACTATACAATACTTTAAGTGTGATTATGTATGCTCATTTTGGCGTCGATGATTTTTTTTTGAGAGAAGTTAATGGTGGAAGATGAACTCACAGGCTTGCCAACTCCTTGGATATGTGGTAGGGATCGCGTCATTCTTTGCATTATTTCCTCATAAAACCGGAGTAATTTTGTATGAAGACTTGAATGAATATGAGAAAGAATACAAGAACATGATCGTGAAATAGCGTGTTTTAGTGCATTATATCACTTGCAAAGACATAATTTGAACTATATACCATAATTTTATCTTTACCTGCACAATAATAAAGACTAAAAAGAATGAAATCGACTTTCGTTTTGACACCCTGCAGCGGAGGCTCATATTCTCGGCTTATTATGGTGTGAGCTGATATATAAACTATTAACCCTTACAGTATCGGCGACGTCTTTTTTGTTTTATTTCAGCTGCATTTATACTTTTATGAAGCTTAGGAAGGATTTATGGTAGCTAAAGTTTGAGATAGTCTGTAATCTTTTAACGGGTAGACATCCTTCCTAAGCTTAATAAAATCATCTACTAGTTGCCAGAATATAGTGATAAGGATGTCACCGATACTGAGTGGGTTAAAGATAACCTATGTTTGCTTAGGTTGTGAATATATTAATTGGTAATATCCATTGGTAATGATACGAAATAGAAATGATAGGAGGGTGGTATTAAGTTGGCAACTTGCCAACTTATATAGGCTACAGGCTTGCCATTTTCATCTAGGATATACAGTAAGTACGGTGCACTCAGTCATAAAAGAAGGGTACCCCCTGAGCGAGAGCTGTAATGTATATCGCTATTTAGTTCTGAACCATCAACGTCACGAAAAGGAGTGGCGACTGTGGATTGTGGAAGGGAGTAAAGCAGGGATCCCACTGCGCGACTCGGCGACTTGGAATGCGATGAGACAGCTTGCGACAGTTTTTTTTCTCTATGTCCAGTATTCGCCTTAATCGACCATAAAGTTTCAATCAATCTCAGTATTCTCACAATAGTCTCACAAACCCCCCCACGAGACCTCCAGAAGTCGCTAGGGTCGTCGTTAGATTTTGAAAAGTTTAAAATCCGGCTGCGAATGGACGACTGCTGCGAGAAATGCGACATAATCGGGCATTGTCTCACTTCTTTCTCACCTTAACTCAGTAGAATCTCAGTACTCGCACCAAGGTCACATTTGTCGCAAACTCGTGGAAAAGGTGTGCGAAATGGTCGACCTTCAAACGATAATTGCGAAAATAGTGCGACAATTGTGCAACATAATTGCGACAATATCGATTAATTACGATGTCATTGCGTCCTTCATTGAGATTTCAGCGATCCGTCATTATTGGCAACGCAGTTTTTGGTATGACCGAGCGATTAAAGTGCGACGGTAGCGCAATAAACGCGATAGTCTACCCGATAACTTCTATCGCGACGAGATTGTCACTAGACAAGTTCCGAAGGAGTGAGATAATGTGCGAACAAAGAAGAAAATACGAATACAACAAAAAACATTAAAACAGAAAATCAGAAATTAGGAGTTCAAAAGGGTTTAGGATTAGGAACGAAGAAGAAGAAGAAGAAGAAGAAGAAGAAGAAGAAGAAGAAGAAGAAGAAGAAGAAGAAGAAGAAGAAGAAGAAGAAGAAGAAGACAGTGAATAGAATGAAGAGGAGGACGAAAGGGAGGAAGAAGGCAGAGGAGGAAGAAGGCAACTAAAAGGGGGATAAAATGTTAAAATAAAGGAATATGAACGATAATAATTAATAAATAAGACGAAGAGAAAGAGAAATATAAGAAAAGGAAAAGAGAAGAAGACGAAGAAGATGAGAGAAGAAGAAGAAGAAGATCCTTCTTAAGCTGTATGAAATCGTGGAGATAGTCTTAACCCTTTAAAATTCCCAAAGTTCCTTCCTAAGCTGTTTAAAATCGTCTAAGGATGTACCGGTAGCCTTATTTGAGATAGTCTGTACCCTTTGAAATTCCCAGAGATCCTCCCTAAGCTGTTTAAAATTGTCTAAGGATGTAGTCTTATTTGAGATAGTCTGTACCCTTTGAAATTCCCAGAGATCCTCCCTAAGCTGTCTAAAATCGTCTAGGGATGTAGCCTTATTTGAGATAGTCTTTACCCTTTGAAATTCCCAGAGTTCCTTCCTAAGCTGTCTAAAATCGTCTAAGGATGTAGCCTCATTTAGGATTTACTTTTTACACCATGCCCTTACATAAGGAGGGTTGAGCCGGTATCACACGCGAGCTTTTATAGTCAACATTCGATGATCAACATTTTTCTGGCAACATTTCTGGAGTATTTGACACTGGTATCGGAAACTAGACTGATGGTAGATGAATTTAGGTAACCGAAATCATCTAAATGTTTACCTCATAAGCTGCCAGACCAGTGTTAAGGATAAATGTTGAGTGAAAAAGCGCTCGTGTGATACCGGCATTATGGAGCTCCGATCTTACTTCCAACTATTTTGACAATTTTACCAAAACACATTATTATTATGATGTTGTTTAATGTTGATAAGGGTTGTGAGTGCTTCTACCTACATTATATATAACTTTCTCTCTCTCGCTCTCTCTCTCTCTCTCTCTTTCAACCTATTTTTTTGTCGAGTAGACTGAAAAAACGCCTCCCCAGACTTCCTTTAAAATAAATGTTTACCTGATCGAAGGACCGAGACATTGCAGGTTTGCGATTGATCACCGCCAAAAACCGATCCCTGTATGGGGTGAAGCGTCTTATGATCGCCAAAAGGATGATGTGAAATGTCCTAAATTCTCCAAACTAATGGAGTGAAACAAGGAGGGTCCAAACGCCCGCCACACACACACATTTGAAAAGAGTTGAAATTAATATAGATATATGAAAAATATAGAGATACAGTCAAACACCCACCCCAAGGCAAAATAGAGAGGCGGATGGACTTCATCAGGCCACAGCCATCCGCCGTAATCGGTTTTCTGTTATAACTGTGGCAAACTGGCTATCTCTATAATACCTGGTGTAGAGTGTTTGCCCTTAAAGAAAAAGTAGTATAGTACTAATGAAATAGTCAAAATCAGGGGGTTGATACATTCGGGAAGCAAATTTTGTAGTCAGAAGTAGAGTAGACAAAATCAGTTAGTTTAAATTGGGGAAGTCACATTTTGTTGTCGGATATCGAAGAAGAAATCCCTTAACTACGTTAAAAAGTACTGAAACATATATAGCATGAGATAAAGTGAGGTTGAGCTCTGGGAGGCAGGTAAACTGGTCGAGAACCTTCCGCCACCACCCTATTTATACCATACCATATCTGCCTCATCCAATTATAAAATCGGTGACATCGCAGGTGGGATTACAGGGGAACGTATGTGCGACAACCGTCCATCATTCGACATGTTTGCATAACATTCTCAGTCTAATTGCACCAGTAGTCTTGCATGTGCACCATTCTTGCAGCGGTATCGCAATTGTCAATAATACCTTTCGCATAATTCGTTCTTATCGCTGTCAAATTGTCTCCAGACTTTCGCTAATGTCTTCTCACATTCGATGTTCTTGCACGATACTCGCATACTCTCTCACGGCTACCGCGTTCTTCGCTTACAAAATCACATTGATTCGGCGCCGAAAACGGCGATTTTTGGAGATAGACAAAAAAAAAGATGTCGCATTGCATTCGAAGTCGCCGAGTGAGTCGCACAGTGGGATCCCTGCTTAAGGATTTATATGCACGAAGCAATACCAGTACTTCGCTTCACATTGAAAATTGTTGACAATTCTCTCTCTCTCTCTCTAAAAAAAAAAATATAGGTTAAGTATGAGTAGTATACAATATTTATCAATTTCATTCTTTACTATGAGTTTTGTAGTATTAATTTTCTCATTCTGCTAGAGACCTTGTTTCTCCAACTAAATTTCATGCCGACCCAAGGTCGGACGGAGTGGTGGGTGATGAGAGAGCCTTCTATTTTGCTGTCTTTAACTTCCACTTAGTAACAAATCCCATGTTAGAAGTAAGTACGGATTGTCTAGAAGGGACCGCGTGGTATGTGCAGTCTGCGTATCTATGTTACTATATAACGATTAGGTAACTCTCTCATATCCATCTCTATCTATCTACATCTATTAATTAATTTATCGAGATATATACTAAATACATTCAGTTCTCTAATAAACATATCCCACCTAAATCCTACATAACTTTCAATAATACAAATATTGCCCATTTCGAGTACTGTAGTGATATATTTGGAGTATACCAACCTCAGTTGGACATCTTATGTCAGATCTATTCCATATGTCTCAAAGAGACAAGGAAGGACATCCTTTCAGAGTTCGTGAATTCTGTAGATCTATTGACGAGCAGTTAGGCTAAGGGCTCGGCCATACGGTAGGGAGACATGTATTGAGGCATGTTCGAAACATTGCTTTGGCCATGTTCGCATACATGTTCGACATCTCTCGTTTGGACGTTCAAACCCCCAAACATGTTTCGAGACACTGTAGTGTGGACGTTTCATGGCTGTGCGTTTGTAGCATTATGAACTTAAACTGGACGGCAGGTTTACCATCATGTTTGGGGCTTGTTCAAGTGCATGTATAGAGCATGTTCAAGGCATGCTACCAGTCATGTTTTGTGCAATGTTTTGGGCTTCGTGTGGACGAGCCTTAAGGCCTCGGCCACACGGTAGGGAGACATGTTCGCATACATGTTCGACATCTATCGTTTGGACGTTCAAACCCCCAAACATGTTTCGAGACACTGTAGTGTGGACGTTTCATGGCTGTGTGTTTGTAGACTTTCGAACCTAAACTGGATGACATGTTTACCATCATGTTTTGGGCTTGTTCAGGTGCATGTATGGAGCATGTTCAAAACATGCTACCAGTCATGTTTTGTACAATGTTTTGGGCTTCGTGTGGACGAGCCTTTACCGTAATCTATAAAAGACATGCGTATTCTCATATAGCATATTGTTCTTTGAAGTAGTTGTTGAGAGGTGGTATTAAGGCAAACAGAGGAAGAGAGAGAGTAACACAGAGTTACACAGATACTTCGACCACACAGACCTTACGGTCCCTACTAAGTGGTTCAGTCTTCATACCGCTATGTAGGGACAGCTTATAGTAGAATAGGATAGCAAAGTAGAAAGCTCTCCCCCCACGCTACGCTCTCTCCGGCTAAAAATCCATACAGAGAGAGAGAGTTAGCAAAACGATTTTCAATATGAAGTGAAGCATTGCTTCGTTCATACTTCTCCCTACTCCCTCCCAGTCTGCAGTCGCCACCCACTTTCAAATTAGATGGTTCAAGACCAATGTTACCACAACTAAATAGTGTGAGGCATTAGATCTCTTGCTCAGGGGGGTACCCTTCTTTTATTAATGAGTGTACCGGTACCGTACTTATAGATGAACTCCCAGGCTTGCCAACTTAATTAAGGGGGTATCACACTAGGCCAATTTTCGCCCTTCTACCGCAAAAAAACGGAGCTACCGCCCTTCTCCGACACAAATATCGGCGTTTGACCGAGCTAGGATGCAGCCCGCACTGGGTGGGAAGCAAATTTTTTTTACGGAGGTAAATTGTTAGCCTCAATACGGCTCGCATTTAATCTCATTGATATCTCTAGTTTATGACGTCGAAATAAATATTTTGCTACAAAATTGTGTGTTTGATTGTGAGAAGGGCTGCGGATAGACATAAACTAGGTGAATTAATGCTAAAATAGCTACACCACTGGCAGATAAATAACCACTGTAATTCCTACGCCACGGTGATTGGTATGAATCGAAAACATTCTAAAACCTCCGAAAAGTTCAAAGTATTTCCTCATATATACTCCAAATATATAAAATAATAACGCAAACGTGTAGATTGAGTCATATGGCGATATAATTGTCGAATTATAAATCTATAATACTCTAAATTATAGGTGAAACAACACAATATAACGATCGTTTAGTGCCGCGATAACGACAGGGGCGCCGTCAGGCAGTATATATTGCGAAAAACTTCCTTGTAGCTACTTATATAAGGTTCAAACGCAAAACATAGCAACATTAGCGTATAGATTGGTTCCTATTACACTGCATTTGTCAATTGTCGGGAATAGGGTAATGATCCCGACAGGTTTTGGTCCAATAGGACATATGAATTTGGCGGTATCGAATCGCTTGTACGATTTCGGCTGGTTCTTTGTGTATTGTAGTTTATTCTTAAGTTAGGTTAAATATTAACTGTAATGTATAAATATCTACATCAGCTCTAGATGTATTATGAAACCAAGTTATGGGTTATAATTATTATGAGCCGGCAGCCATATGTAATTTCGTGAAGCGATCGGATGCCGGCCCTTTAGTCTCTCAATCAACACCATACAGCCAACATCTCCTCCCCCGGCTCTGACTCAACCCACAGTTCACCATGTGCTACAAATATTAATCTATAACAATATTAACAACAGTCCTACATCACCAGTCCTCTAAGCTTAGTTCATTGTATCGTTATTGTATTATGTGAACATTCCTACATGTCATGCAATTGAATTAGCCGTGTGTGGGGGACTGGATTACACCCATCGAATACCTCGTTGGTAATTATATTATAACTATTTGTTGGGATATTTCATGTACCAGTGATATGTAATTTAACCTCTTTATCTAAATTCCCGACAAATAATGGTCCTTCGTGCCCTAAAGCTTCCATACCGTAGTACCGTTTTGTTTGCTTCCTTGACGCTTGTGGGCTTACAAATGGCTGCCGCCTCGCGCGTTGTTGGCCGACTGCCATTTCCCTACTTTAGACCCAGCTTCTTCCCTCGTGTTTTTTACCATTTAGGCACCGTCCCTATCTTTTTTGGGGCTTGTTTCCAGGTTTTTTTGGGGGTGTGATCCTTGGCGTTTTTTGGTGGGTTAGCTGGGCTGGAGATTGGGGTAGGGGTAGTCTCGTGGGGCACCATTTTGCGCTCCTGGCTAGTCTAGGCCTGCAGGTGTCTGTGGTTGCTGTTCATTTCGCTTTGGTGGTGTGCCTGTGGTGTTCGTTGTGTTTTGTCATTGTGGGACTCATTATTAATTTTGCTGGTGGGGAGGGTTCTCATGTGACCTTTTATATTTCAATTTCATAATAGCCTAGGCCTAGTTGCTTACAGTGGCGGTCATGAGTGTCGGTCTTTGTTAATTCCTAAGCTATTGACAGTTAATAGTCAGACCTCATGATTGTCGCTTAACCAACTGGGCTTACCTATAAAGGGCTTACAATAATTAGTGCTTCACCTTACCCTTTCTTTTAATGGATTTAGTATTTAATTCTTTTGTCTAGTTAGATAATTTCCTTTCGATAGTTTATATTAAGGGGGATGTAAGTATTATGTAATTCTTTTTGAGTAAATTTCTTAAATAATGGGGGTTTGCCGCTGTTGATTCCTAAGCAATTAACGGTTTGTAGTCTGACCTCATTGTAGTTTAAGTTGCTTAAAATTAGACCTTAACGATGGCAGATTTAAAGAAACTTAAGATTCTTAAGATTGGTGTATCGCTGAAAAGGGAGGGAATTGAGTGGAAGCTACCTATACTGCTGTTTGCGGATGATACAGTTCTGATGAGTGATAATGAATGGGAGTTGCAGGGTCTGGTAAATGAGTTTGGAACAGTGTGCGAAAAACGGAATTTGAAGGTAAATACGGGGAAGAGCAAGGTTATGGTCTTCGAAAGGGGTGAAGTCACAGAGTGTGAGGTGAAGCTGAACGGTCAGGCTATGGAGATCGTCAACTTTTTTAAGTATCTGGGCAGTGTGTTGAGTAAAGATGGGACTATGGATGAAGAGGTGCGGGAGAGGGTACAACAGGGGAAGAGGGTTGTAGGAACGCTAAAAGCAATAACAAGAAATAGGGTGGTCAGTATGGAAGTGAAGAAGTCCTTGCATGACAGTGTGGTAATCCCGACACTGACTTACGGAAGCGAAGCATGGACGTTGGTTGAGAGACTCAGACCAAGAGTGAGAGCAGTGGAAATGAATTACTTAAGGAGTGCGTGCGGAGTTACATGGAGGGATAGACAGACTAATGAGGAAGTAAGAAGGAGGTGTGGTGTGGAGGTAGATGTGCTGGAAAGTGTGAAAAGGAACAACTTGAGATGGTTCGGCCATATGGAATGTATGGAAAGCGAGAGAATGACTAAGAGGGTGTACGAGAGCGAGGTGGAGGGACAGAGGGGGAGAGGTAGACCGAATATGAGGTGGAAGGATGGAGTGAGGAACTACATGAACGAAGGCGGTGCTGGTTGGGGGGAGGGGCGTCGACTGACTGGGGACAGAGGTGCATGGGGGCGGTTCGTTCGTGGCCACCCCTTCGGGGATCACGGCGTCAGGCAATAGATAGATAGATAGAAGATTCTTAAGGGAGGGATGAAGGGAAGTTTAAATAGATGTTTAAGAGATCTTGATGAATTTTTAATAAGTGCCACGGCTGATCAAATAAAGGGTAAATTCGCTACTGTTACTAAATCGCTAGCTACTTATGATAGTTATGCTCAGCAGGTATATGGTTTATTGACAGTTACTGACGATGTGGAAGAAGAAATGTCGGCAGATCTTGAGTACTTTGAGGATGTTAATACAGCCTTAGCCAGACTATCTTCCACCCAAGAATCAACCTCTGTTAAGGATACCGGTACACCAAAGGCGACTGGTTTTAACCTGCCGAAGCTTACTTTGCCTACCTTTTCCGGGGATTCGGCTACCTGGACTGGATTTTGGGATATTTTTGAGTGTTCCGTCCATCATAATAAAACACTCACATCCATCCAAAGGTTCACCTATCTCCGTGGTCAATTGAAAGGGGAGGCATTGAAGTTAGTCGATGGGTGCAAGCTAGAAGCTACCAGCTACGAGTCTGCAGTGGAGTTGCTGAAGAGAACTTACGGGAGAGTGGAAGTCATCAAGACCGCGTTAATTACTAAGTTCTTCACGCTAGATCCTCCATCCTATGATGTGACGGACCTAAAGGAGTACTATGCCTCCTTTGAGAGCCTCCTCCGATCTATGGAGACAATGGCCGTCACCAAGCAGGAGATATTTAGTGTGAATATCTTGAATAACATACCTTCTCCCCTAAGGGAAATCTTAAGACGACAACTAAGCGACTCTCCACTAAACTTGGAAGCGTTGGTGCAGGTGTACCAGACTGAAGTCTTCAATATGGAGAGTACTGGACGCTACCGACAAGTGGAGATGTCGCCATCTACTGCAGCTTTCCCGGTACAGACTTCTCCTAAACAGAAAAGGCCAATATCATTAGGTTGTAAGTTGTGCAGTGTCCACGGTCATCTGTGGTATCAGTGTCCTAAGTATCCTAAGGCTACACAGAAGATTGGCAAGGCTAAATCGCTTAAGTTAAGTACCAGCTGTCTGGCAAGAGACCACTTCAACAGTACCTGCACCAATTCCTACATCAAACCTTGTAAGTATTGCAAGGGGAAACATTGGTTTTCCCTTTGCACCCGTCTGATCGGCACGACGGCAAAGAAAAGGGGAGAACCCCCAAAGAGTCACATGAGAAAGGTAAGAGCGAGGGTGATAAAGTATCTGCCATGTCCATTGCTTCTCGAGAATGTCAATTGCTTCCTACTATGATGCTGCCAGTAGTGGGGAGTAATAATAATACTATAATGACGCGCACCTTACTTGACCAGTGCTCACAGAGGTCATTCGTTCTGCGGTCATCATTACCCCAGCTCAAGTGTACCAGCAAGGGTCAAGAGAATTTGCGTCTCCATGGTTTCACTGGTGAAATAGATACCAATGACTATGATATAGTGGAGATTTCCTATGTTTATAGAAAAAAGGTATGTCCCATCAAGGCTGTTGTGGTCGACACACTACCCAGTTTCTATATAGCATCAGAGATTCAACCACATTTGAAATATCTCAGAAGCAAGGGTTATAAACTGGCTGATGATCAACTCTCTGCTAACAATGGTATTATGCTACTGGTCGGAGCTGATTATTACTACGACCTGGTTCACCCTGGATATCGGCGGGTAGATAAGCTAATAACGATCCAAGGTTATGCCATTTCTGGATCCTATGCCACTTCCTCTCAAGACACACAGGTGGAGGTGGTTACGGTCCTCAAGGTAGCAGTAAGCCCCATAGATAAATATATTAGGCCAAAGGTGCCTGATAATACATGTACTGATATAGATAAGCTATGGGACTTGGACAATATTGGAATTGACCCACATGAACTTGATCGTGAGTCCAAGCTAGCGTTAAGCTCGTATGAAGAGACTGTAACGTATGACTCTGGCAGAGGTCAGTATGTGGTAAGGCTCCCTTGGAGTGATAACAAGAGTAAATTACCTACTAACTTCCATCTAGCACTTGGTAGGTTACGTGGCCTTCAGAAGCAGTTTGTCAAGGATCCAAGTTATTGCGAGACTTATGCGGCAGTTTTAGCCGAGCAGGTACAACGTGGATTTGTGGAGAGAGTAGGTCTCAGTGAATATGGGGATAACATCCATTACCTTGCTCACCATGGGATTAAATAGGACAGTTCCACCACTCCTGTTCGTATTGTGTATGACTGCTCTGCTAAATCCAGTGATCGCTCCTATAGCCTGAATGATTGTCTGTACACGGGTCCGTCCCTGGTCTCTGATCTAGCGCAAATTATGTTGCGCTTCAGATGTCATAAGTTTGCATGGGTCGCCGATATTGAGAAGGCCTTCCTGATGCTTAAACTCCATCGTGAAGACAGGGACTCGACAAGATTGTTATGGCCACGGGACCCAATGGATCTAGATTAAGAGTATCTGGTCTACAGGTTCAGAGTCGTCTTATTCGGGGCGACCTGTTCCCAGTTCCTTCTCAACGCTACTATCTTGCCTCATCTGGAGGAGGCTGGACTAGATCCCGACTTCAAGAATGAGATCAAGCAGGGGATCTATGTGGACAATCTTCAAGGCACTGGAGACAATGAAGATTTATTGCTCAAGAAATGCTGGGAGATCCGCGATATATTTGCCAAGGCTCATCTATACTTGAGAGAATGGGCCACTAATAGTGATCTTTTGAAAGGTCAATTTGCTTCTGATGGTGTAGCTACTGAGAATAGTGAGGTGAAGTTTTTAGGCCACAAATGGGACACTACCACAGATTGTATATCCTTCTGTCACACCCCATGCGGCAGTGAGCTTATGACCAAGCGAAACTGCTTAAGCTTGTCAGCGAGGTTGTTTGATCCCCTAGGTTTTTTGCTGCCTGTATCAATCCGTGCTCGTATGTATTTACAGCAACTGTGTCGGCTAAAACTAGATTGGGACACGCCCCTCCCGATTGAGTTACAAGATACTTGGCGGTTGATTCGGTCGGACCTTTCCACATGTTGCAAGGTCCAACTTCCTCGTCAGGTTATTAGTGGTCACCAGGTGGATCTACATGCCTTTTCTGATGCTAGTAATAGTGCGTACGGTACTGCCATATACATATGCAATGGTAGTGAAGTGACACTGGCTATAGCGAAGGCCAAAGTAGCCCCTATAAAGAAGATTACAGTTCCTAAATTAGAACTTACTGCATTGCTTCTGTCTGCTCGTCTAATGAAGTTTACACTGGATGCTTATACAGACATACTACAGATTAATAACGTCTATGTCTGGAGCGACAGTCACATAGCGCTTTCATGGGTACACAGCCAGAAAGTGTTACCTGTTTATGTTTCTAATCGCACTGATGAGATACATAAATTAGTTCCTACAGCTAAATTTCGCTATGTGAGCACCAGGGATAACCCCAGTGACATAATTTCCCGGGGGATCTCGGCGCAACAGTTTATGTCGTCCTCTATTTGGTGGCATGGACCTCCATGGCTTACATCTCCAACTGAATGGCCTCAGGATTTCAGGGAATACATATCTGATCCTTCAAGTCGGCCCCAAGATGATGTGTTAAGTAGTTCGAATGTGAGTACTACACATCAGGATAACAAGTTGGTAGAGTGGGAACGTTACGGCAGCTATGATCAAGTAATACGGGTATTTGCATGGATATACCGTTTCATTAACAACATGAGAAGTCGGGCTCACGGGTCTTTCCTTAGTGAAGATTCGAAGCATATCAGACTCCATGAATTGAGATCAGCAGAAGCGAAACTAATATGTTTAGTACAAAGGGAATCTTATCCTACTGAACATCAAATCCTGAGCAAGGAGTTAAAGGCCAAACCCTCAAACTTAATGAGGCAGCTAGGATTATATATGGAAGGAGGCATAATTAAGTGTAGAGGCAGGATACAAAAGGCGGACATTATTGATTCTGCAAAATATCCTGTCCTCCTTAGCTCCTCTCATTTGATTACCAAACTGTTGATTCGCCAATGCCATCGAACCTGCCTACATTTTGGCGTAAATTATGTTCTGGCGTATATGCGACAACGTTGGTGGATCCCTAAGATGCGACAAGCAATTAAAGGGATCCACAATAGCTTTACTATCTGTAAAAGATTACAGGGTAAGCCTTACTCCCCAGTTGATCTACCTCCCTTGCCTGAGTTCAGGGTACAAAGGACTGAACCATTTCAGGTAACCGGGGTAGACTACACCGGAGCGATTCATGTTAGAGAATCGCCCGGTAATATCATAAAGGTATATGCCGTTCTATCCACATGTGTGGTAACCAGAGCGATTCATATTGAATTGATTGACGACCTATCCAGTGAGGGGTTTTTGCATACTCTAAGACGCTTTGCAGGCCGCAATGGTTTCCCTCAAATTATTATGAGCGATAATGCGACTTGTTTTGTCGGGGCCTCTAAATATCTCCAGAGTTTAATGGATGACCCGCAGGTTGTGGCTACCCTCACTGGAAATGGTTGTCAATGGAGATTTATACCAGCACGTGCACCATGGTTCGTGGCGATTTGGGAGAGAACAATCGGTATCGTCAAATCTGCCTTGAAGAAGGTATTAGGAAGGGCACTGGTGACCAGACGGGAGTTGCAAACCATCTTAATAGAAATTGAGATGTCAGTCAACGACAGGCCCTTGACCTATACCTCGGCAGATGTTGATGACCTTTTACCCATTTCGCCTTCCATGATGACACGTGGACGAATCCTTAATACCTTTCCTAGATCGTCCGTAAATGACGAAGATCTGCATGACCCTACGTTCGGCAATGCTGACGCCACACGTCATCGCTTCCAGTATGTAAACAAGGTGTCCGACGATCTATGGAAACGGTGGACCCAAGAATATTTGCTGTCTCTTCGCGAGCGTCACTCTAATAAGATCAAAGGGACGAATCGACGATGGCCTCATATCGGGGATATCGTCCTGATTCATGATGAGCGTCCTAGGTTATTTTGGAAGCTTGGGAGGATTATCGATTTGTTCCAGGGCATTGATGGTCTTATAAGGGTTGCTAGAATACGAACTTCGACTGGGGTTACTACTCGCCCAGTCGTAAGGTTATATCCCTTGGAGCAGGATGTAGAACTGCCGGATGATCCTGGCGTCTCTACTGAAACCCCTCCGCGGGAGAGTGCTGGTGACAGTGCTCCTCAAGGTGGGGCAGCTGATGATGAGAAGGATGATCCTCCTCAGGCTTCAGGTGGCGCCCGTCCCAAAAGGAGGACGGCTATGAGTTCCGTGGATCTTTGGAGATCTAAGATCAAACAAGGTGATCTTTGACTTCGATGTCCTTTTTTTTTTTTTTCTCTGTATATAGCTCCTGTATATCATTTTTGGTGGCGGGCAATATGTCGGGAATAGGGTAATGATCCCGACAGGTTTTGGTCCAATAGGACATTTGAATTTGGCGGTATTGTATCGCTTGTACGATTTCGGCTGGTTCTTTGTGTATTGTAGTTTATTCTTAAGTTAGGTTAAATATTAACTGTAATGTATAAATATCTACATCAGCTCTAGATGTATTATGAAACCAAGTTATGGGTTATAATTATTATGAGCCGGCAGCCATATGTAATTTCGCGAAGCGATCGGACGCCGGCCCTTTAGTCTCTCAATCAACACCATACAGCCAACATCTCCGCCCCCTTGCTCTGACTCAACCCACAGTTCACCATGTGCTACAAATATTAATCTATAACAATATTAACAACAGTCCTACATCACCAGTCCTCTAAGCTAAGTTCATTGTATCGATATTGTATTATGTGAACATTCCTACATGTCATGCAATTGAATTAGCCGCGTGTGGGGGACTGGATTACACCCATCGAATACCTCGTTGGTAATTATATTATAACTATTTGTTGGGATATTTCATGTACCAGTGATATGTAATTTAACCTCTTTATCTAAATTCCCGATCCATATTATTCTACAGTTTAGGTGAAACACCACAACATAACGATCGCTTAACTGTGGTCAAGCCAGTGGGTAAAGCCTATACGTGTGTGATAGGAGTTGCCTGCGCTACTGGCTGAAAACGGAGATCGGAGAAGGGCGAGAATTTGACCCAGTGTGATACCTGCTTTATATGCGTGAATACCACCCTCCTGTCATTTCTATTTCGTGTCATTGACTCCTTTCTTCTTGGTTCATGTCATTTCTCTTAGCACCTACATCACCGTAGATGTCAAACCTGAGCAATATTATTTGAATTAATTTCAGAAGGCATACAGGAAAATTAACATGAAATAGCATTGCTTTACCATTTGATACATTCCAAAGACATAATTTGAACTACAAACCACAATTTTATCTTTGCATATTCAATATTGAAGACTAAGAGAAAGGACTTGCCTTTCGTTTGACACCCTGATACTGTTACTGTCGTACAGTTGGTCAAAGTTCCAGCTGACCCACCCTCGCTCTGGGGCTCGCATAATTAGCTGGCAATACTGGTGTAGTAAAGAGGCGTGTCTTACAGGGATCGTGATTGGTAGATCTGATTTCGGCTATATCAGTATCAGAACATATATTTACCTAGGCAAAGGAAATATATCAATAGTAAAATTGCATATAGCACTATTTATAATCATGAAATATCTCCAAAATGTCATAGATCTGCTTAATTAATTGACACAATAATGGCTGATAATAATGGTTGTTTACTGTATATATGGATGGAGTCATGAAAGAAATACTATCAAGAGTAGTGGATGTTGGTGTATCGCTGAAAAGGGAGGGAATTGAGTGGAAGCTACCTATACTGCTGTTTGCGGATGATACAGTTCTGATGAGTGATAATGAATGGGAGTTGCAGGGTCTGGTAAATGAGGTTGGAACAGTGTGCGAAAAACGGAATTTGAAGGTAAATGCGGGGAAGAGCAAGGTTATGGTCTTCAAAAGGGGTGAAGTCACAGAGTGTGAGGTGAAGCTGAACGGTCAGGCTATGGAGATCGTCAACTCTTTTAGTATCTGTGCAGTGTGTTGAGTAAAGATGGGACTATGGATGAAGAAGTGCAGGAGAGGGTACAACAGGGGAAGAGGGTTGTAGGAACGCTAAAAGCAGTAACAAGAAATAGGGTGGTCAGTATGGAAGTGAAGAAGTCCTTGCATGACAGTGTGGTAATCCCGACACTGACTTACGGAAGCGAAGCATGGACGTTGGTTGAGAGACTCAGACCAAGAGTGAGAGCAGTGGAAATGAATTACTTAAGGAGTGCGTGCGGAGTTACATGGAGGGATAGACAGACTAATGAGGAAGTAAGAAGGAGGTGTGGTGTGGAGGTAGATGTGCTGGAAAGTGTGATAAGGAACAACTGGAGATGGTTCGGCCATATGGAACGTATGGAAAGCGAGAGAATGACTAAGAGGGTGTATGAGAGCGAGGTGGAGGGACAGAGAGGGAGAGGTAGACCGAATGAGAGGTGGAAGGATGGAGTGAGGAAGTACATGAACGAATGCGATGCTGGTTGGGCGGAGGGGAATCGACTGACTGGGGACAGAGGTGCATGGGGGCGGTTCGTTCGTGGCCACCCCTTCGGGGATCACGGCGTCAGGCAATAGATAGATAGATAGAATAATGGCTGATGGTATCCCTTGATTCAAGGATACCATCAGCCATTATTGTGTCATTATACTTTTGCCCAACAGAAGGTTCGCCCATCAGAAAGTTCGCCCACCCAACAGAACATTGACAAACGAACGAACGGGATATTATTCAATTACGTTTATATCTAAACACTACTAATCTTAGTGTACGGTATAAAATGTATGACATTGCTAATATATAACGGCATGTGTGCTTATTTTTGTACGTCTGTGTATAGCCTAATTGTTAGATTGTTGGTTTGTTTGCCAGGTTTAAGGTATGAGTGAAGCTACATGTTCGTGGTTTGGGGTGTTCTAGTCATTTTATTTTTATTGAACTTCCCGTGTGTGTGCTTGTTTTTGTGCGTCTGTGTATTGTTCTATTTTTGGTTTGTTTGCAAGGTTTACAGTATGAATGAAATATATATGTTCATGGTTTTTGAGGGTTCTAGTCAATATAATTTTTGGTTTAATTAGACTCAAGCCTTCCCATTCCACATAGTTTTGTTTTTATATAAGTTCGTTTGCCTTTGTATTTTTCAATTTCTGGTTTAGTTTGTAACATTAGATCTCGCTATGGATAAGCTAGCACCTCAGTTCTGTATTGAATGTAATGAGGAGGTACGTCCTCTACAACATGGGGTAGAATGTGATGTTTGTGGACAACATATATCCCCCAGCGACATGGGCTGTCAGCATGAGATCCATCCGTCCTAACAACGACGTCGCAGGCTATCATCGTCGCCTAAATTCGCTAATCCACCGTCACATTCTCCATTTTATCAACTGGTCTCATTTCTTCATGGCGAAGCACAACTAGTTTCCATCCAGGCACAGTTTGTTTCTGATGACAAACTTACTAGAAGGCAGCGGACGAAGTTCAACACCTCACAAGCCAAAATCTTCTCCCTTTGGGACCAGTTCACAGACGGACAGCTCACTGCCAAGGAACTCCTGTCCCAAATCAGCAAGGTCTACCAGCCAGTCACCCGCTTATAAATTGTAATAAAAAAAAAACACCTATGGCCCCCCTTCGATTTTTTTTCCCTTCCATTCGTCTATACATTAGGCTACCATAGCGCAGTTGGAATGTATGTACTATCATACAAAAAAGTATCCTTACTAAAATGACACGCACCATTTAGACTCAATGGGCGAAGTAATATGGAAAATATTGTTTGAGCGTAGGATGGGTTGGTAGCCCAGGGGGCGGATCCACAAAGCATTTAACGATTTCGACCTTGTTCGTATCTTTGCATTACTGACCTCGCCGAAGTGTATCAGGCTCATTTCGAGCGCAGTGGAACATTTTCGTCCTTCTGAAATATGAACCTGTATTGAGATTTCACAGCAGTGCCAAGTCTTATTCCTTGCCATGAAGAAACGTTTCCGAACGAAATCTTAGCTTACCGACGTCGTAAAGTTTTGTGGCTCCGCCCCCTGGATTATAGGGCTAAGCGGTGCTCTAGATATAAGTGTATTATCAAATGGTTACACGTGATGCCTTTGTGAAAATAAATACGAGAATACCACTGATGGAATTATTCCTGATATTACGATGTATAGCATTGATTGATACAATATGATAAGGAACAGATGTTTTGTGACATTTCAGACAGCCAGGCTTGCCAACTATACCGAAACTGCTCGAATCGTACCCCACTTTATGAAACTCAGCATTCACGAGAGTAAGGATACTTTTTTGTATGATAGTACATGCTCAGATTATCATGCAGGATTCGAAACTGCATATTAAATCATAGGCTTGTCTATATTTATTTAACTGTCTTGATAGCGTAATGCATAGTGCGTGGAATTTCGATGTGAGTATCCTGGGTTCGAATCCTCGGAGTGCCACATGTATTTGTTGATTTTATTAATTGAGCTTAGATGTGAAGTAGGTTGGTGTAAAAAACATAATTATTATTATTATTATTATTATTATTATTATTATTATGTTTTAGCTTGGTGGAGGTCGAGGGAGGAAACCAAACTAAAATAAATAATTTTATATATATATATATACTGTATATATATATATATATATATATATATATATATATATATATTATATATTATATATATATACTGTATATATATACTGTATATATATATATATATATATATATATATATATATATATATATATAATGAGATAAAAATAATCTCCCCTCAATGATCACCAACGTTGTCCGGCAAGTATTATTAGTTTTGACTGTGCATCAATACATCCAAGTTAATATGTCGGCTGTTTGATGTTACGTGGGGCGAGTCTGTTCAACGCAACCAGGTTCTGGTCTGTGGTGTATTTGGTAGACTATACCCTGTTCCAGATAGGTAGGCCTGAAATCCTGACCCACTCAGAGTATAATTATACCGGTAAGTATTTAGTAGCTCATGTATATTTGCGAGATATACTATAGATATATATACCACAGATCCTTCTCAAACTGCACAAAATATTCTGAATAGTGAGATAATTGCAAGCCTGTTAATTGCTGGAGGCTCTTGTTACACTGAGTAATACACACACACACACACACACATATATATATATATATATATATATATATATATATATATATATATATATATATATATTTATTATGTGTATATCCCATCAATGATCCGTGTGTCATTAACTCGTAGGCACGTCAAAACAAAAGATTAAATAGAACGTTTGAAGTTTATATTAGCATGATCCAAACATGACTTATGGCCGGTCAACCTTTGGGGATATGAAAGGATAGATCAGTGATGTGTTTGGTCAATTATTGTGAACATTGTTAGTTATTGTCAGAGTTTTTTTCGTACCGTACCGTACATGTTTGCATTTCAATATTTGATGGTAGAGGGGGTAGGGTTTATTTATTGGTCTATATATTTATTTATTCATTATTTTGTTTTGGTTTCCTCTATAGACCTCCATGAAACTTACAAAAACATTCCCAATATTCCCTTTCTCGATAAATGTGTACATTTTTTGGTAGCAAAGGGTCCCAGCCGAAGGCCGGTTCCTCCCAAATTACAGGCTCGCTATTGCACGCCAGGAAAACATCGACACCTGAATGTGACGAAAGGTCTTAATATTGGCAAAGAAATGTGGTGAAAGATCTTAAAATCGCCGAGTTTTCTTAAAATATCAAAACTAATGTGGCTAAACATGAGGGAGAATTGGGTGTGGGGGGGGGGGGGGGGGGGGGCAGAAAAACAACCATCCCGCCCATTATATAATGAGTTTGATATATCTACTTTGTTATATTCCATTGTACTTATTTATGATTCTCTCTTATTTTGTAATAAACAATTATGTTTTTTGTCTTTCCAGGTACGTGTTTGCCTTGGTCTGTGTTGCCTGATGATGGCGTGAGTATTCATATTATTTCACCAACCAACTTTACTTCTAAACTCAATTAATGAAATCAACAAATACATGTGGCACTCCAAGGACTCGAACCTAGGATACTCACACCAAAATTCCGCGCATTTATCCATTACGTTATCAAGATAGTTAATGAATTATGCACGAGCCTACGATTTATTATCCCTGAAACAATTATGCTTACTCTACTACCTTATAAATAGGGATTCGAACCCCGGATTTTCGTACCAATCAGCTGTAAAATGGGAACATGCAGTATGATCAACTATTTAAGGGAGCTCAGACGGTATTGTGCAGCATGATTTACTGGTTCGGCTCAATTGTTTAGGGAGGGGGTTTAGTTTGCTCTCTAACCCTCTATCAAACTTAAAAAAACACCCACAAGACCCCCCTTCGATATAAATTTGTACATTTTTCGGTAGAAAAATGTCCCGGCCGAAGGCTGATTCCTCTTCAAATACAGGCTCGCTTTCGCTCGCCAGGAAAAAAATCGACACATAAATGGCACGAAAGGTCTTAATTTTGGCAAAGAAATTGGGCAAAAGGTCTGAAAATCGCCAAACTAATAGGGCGAATGTCTTGAAATCTGATAACTAATACGGCTAAACATGAGGGAGGAGGAGGACTCGAAAAACCAACTTCCTCCCCTTAAGCTGGTATCACATGAGAGCTTTTATAGTCAACAATGAATGATCACCATTTTTCTGGCAGCATTTCTGGAATAATTTGCACTGGAATCGAAAGCTAGACTAGTGATAGATGAATTTAACTAACAGAAATATTTAAAATGTTTAGCTAATAAGCTGCCAGACCAGTGATGAGGATAAATGTTGAGGAAAAAAGAGCTCGTGTGATACCGGCATAACACAGTCAAAACAATCATGGGTATGACAAAAACTAATAAAATATAGCTGGGTATATTGATAGTGATTTACCTCTAGTATACGTAAGGGGGTAGTGCTTGGGCTATATATTTATTTATTTATGTTTCAGTTTCCTCGCTAGACCTCCATCAAGCTTAGAAAAACACCCCCTAGACTCCCTTTCAAGATAAATTTGTACATTTTTTGGTAGAAAAAAAGTCCCGGCCGAATGCCGGTTCCTTCTAAAATTAGAGGCTCGCTTTCGCTCACCAGGAAAAAATGACACCTAAATGGCACGAAAGGTCTTAATATTGACAAAGAAATGGGGCGAAAGGTCTCAAAATCGCCGAACTAATGTAAGAACGTCTTAAAATATCAAAACTAATATGCTAAACATGAGGGAGAAGGGGCTCCATAAAAAGCGAGTATTACTCCCTTAACTCTTTCACGCACCAGTACACATTTACGCCTTTTCTGAGATACTTTAACCCTTTGAGTACCAGCGACGTGTGTTATATTCTATTCTATCTTAAATATGACGATAGTATGCAGCTTATGAAGGGTCTGTGGTAGTATGCAGCTTATGAAGGGTCTGTGGTAGTATGCAGCTTATGAAGGGTCTGTGGTAGTATGCAGCTTATGAAGGGTCTGTGGTAGTATGCAGCTTATGAAGGGTCTGTGGTAGTATGCAGCTTATGAAGGGTCTGTGGTAGTATGCAGCTTATGAAGGGTCTGTGGTAGTATGCAGCTTATGAAGGGTCTGTGGTAGTATGCAGCTTATGAAGGGTCTGTGGTAGTATGCAGCTTATGAAGGGTCTGGTAGTTATGCAGCTTATGAAGGGTCTGTGGTAGTATGCAGCTTATGAAGGGTCTGTGGTAGTATGCAGCTTATGAAGGGTCTGTGGTAGTATGCAGCTTATGAAGGGTCTGTGGTAGTATGCAGCTTATGAAGGGTCTGTGGTAGTATGCAGCTTATGAAGGGTCTGTGGTAGTATGCAGCTTATGAAGGGTCTGTGGTAGTATGCAGCTTATGAAGGGTCTGTGGTAGTATGCAGCTTATGAAGGGTCTGTGGTAGTATGCAGCTTATGAAGGGTCTGTGGTAGTATGCAGCTTATGAAGGGTCTGTGGTAGTATGCAGCTTATGAAGGGTCTGTGGTAGTATGCAGCTTATGAAGGGTCTGTGGTAGTATGCAGCTTATGAAGGGTCTGTGGTAGTATGCAGCTTATGAAGGGTCTGTGGTAGTATGCAGCTTATGAAGGGTCTGTGGTAGTATGCAGCTTATGAAGGGTCTGTGGTAGTATGCAGCTTATGAAGGGTCTGTGGTAGTATGCAGCTTATGAAGGGTCTGTGGTAGTATGCAGCTTATGAAGGGTCTGTGGTAGTATGCAGCTTATGAAGGGTCTGTGGTAGTATGCAGCTTATGAAGGGTCTGTGGTAGTATGCAGCTTATGAAGGGTCTGTGGTAGTTATGCAGCTTATGAAGGGTCTGTGGTAGTATGCAGCTTATGAAGGGTCTGTGGTAGTATGCAGCTTATGAAGGGTCTGTGGTAGTATGCAGCTTATGAAGGGTCTGTGGTAGTATGCAGCTTATGAAGGGTCTGTGGTAGTATGCAGCTTATGAAGGGTCTGTGGTAGTATGCAGCTTATGAAGGGTCTGTGGTAGTATGCAGCTTATGAAGGGTCTGTGGTAGTATGCAGCTTATGAAGGGTCTGTGGTAGTTATGCAGCTTATGAAGGGTCTGTGGTAGTATGCAGCTTATGAAGGGTCTGTGGTAGTATGCAGCTTATGAAGGGTCTGTGGTAGTATGCAGCTTATGAAGGGTCTGTGGTAGTTATGCAGCTTATGAAGGGTCTGTGGTAGTATGCAGCTTATGAAGGGTCTGTGGTAGTATGCAGCTTATGAAGGGTCTGTGGTAGTATGCAGCTTATGAAGGGTCTGTGGTAGTATGCAGCTTATGAAGGGTCTGTGGTAGTATGCAGCTTATGAAGGGTCTGTGGTAGTATGCAGCTTATGAAGGGTCTGTGGTAGTATGCAGCTTATGAAGGGTCTGTGGTAGTATGCAGCTTATGAAGGGTCTGTGGTAGTATGCAGCTTATGAAGGGTCTGTGGTAGTATGCAGCTTATGAAGGGTCTGTGGTAGTATGCAGCTTATGAAGGGTCTGTGGTAGTATGCAGCTTATGAAGGGTCTGTGGTAGTATGCAGCTTATGAAGGGTCTGTGGTAGTATGCAGCTTATGAAGGGTCTGTGGTAGTTATGCAGCTTATGAAGGGTCTGTGGTAGTATGCAGCTTATGAAGGGTCTGTGGTAGTATGCAGCTTATGAAGGGTCTGTGGTAGTATGCAGCTTATGAAGGGTCTGTGGTAGTATGCAGCTTATGAAGGGTCTGTGGTAGTATGCAGCTTATGAAGGGTCTGTGGTAGTTATGCAGCTTATGAAGGGTCTGTGGTAGTATGCAGCTTATGAAGGGTCTGTGGTAGTATGCAGCTTATGAAGGGTCTGTGGTAGTATGCAGCTTATGAAGGGTCTGTGGTAGTATGCATGAAGGGTCTGTGGTAGTATGCAGCTTATGAAGGGTCTGTGGTAGTATGCAGCTTATGAAGGGTCTGTGGTAGTATGCAGCTTATGAAGGGTCTGTGGTAGTATGCAGCTTATGAAGGGTCTGTGGTAGTATGCAGCTTATGAAGGGTCTGTGGTAGTATGCAGCTTATGAAGGGTCTGTGGTAGTATGCAGCTTATGAAGGGTCTGTGGTAGTATGCAGCTTATGAAGGGTCTGTGGTAGTATGCAGCTTATGAAGGGTCTGTGGTAGTATGCAGCTTATGAAGGGTCTGTGGTAGTTATGCAGCTTATGAAGGGTCTGTGGTAGTATGCAGCTTATGAAGGGTCTGTGGTAGTATGCAGCTTATGAAGGGTCTGTGGTAGTATGCAGCTTATGAAGGGTCTGTGGTAGTATGCAGCTTATGAAGGGTCTGTGGTAGTATGCAGCTTATGAAGGGTCTGTGGTAGTATGCAGCTTATGAAGGGTCTGTGGTAGTATGCAGCTTATGAAGGGTCTGTGGTAGTATGCAGCTTATGAAGGGTCTGTGGTAGTATGCAGCTTATGAAGGGTCTGTGGTAGTATGCAGCTTATGAAGAGTCTGTGGAAGTAAGCAGCTTATGAGGGGTCTGTGGTTATGCAGCTTATGAAGGGTCTGTGGTAGTATGCAGCTTATGAAGGGTCTGTGGTAGTATGCAGCTTATGAAGGGTCTGTGGTAGTATGCAGCTTATGAAGGGTCTGTGGTAGTATGCAGCTTATGAAGGGTCTGTGGTAGTATGCAGCTTATGAAGGGTCTGTGGTAGTATGCAGCTTATGAAGGGTCTGTGGTAGTATGCAGCTTATGAAGGGTCTGTGGTAGTATGCAGCTTATGAAGGGTCTGTGGTAGTATGCAGCTTATGAAGGGTCTGTGGTAGTATGCAGCTTATGAAGGGTCTGTGGTAGTTATGCAGCTTATGAAGGGTCTGTGGTAGTATGCAGCTTATGAAGGGTCTGTGGTAGTATGCAGCTTATGAAGGGTCTGTGGTAGTATGCAGCTTATGAAGGGTCTGTGGTAGTATGCAGCTTATGAAGGGTCTGTGGTAGTATGCAGCTTATGAAGGGTCTGTGGTAGTATGCAGCTTATGAAGGGTCTGTGGTAGTATGCAGCTTATGAAGGGTCTGTGGTAGTATGCAGCTTATGAAGGGTCTGTGGTAGTTATGCAGCTTATGAAGGGTCTGTGGTAGTATGCAGCTTATGAAGGGTCTGTGGTAGTATGCAGCTTATGAAGGGTCTGTGGTAGTATGCAGCTTATGAAGGGTCTGTGGTAGTATGCAGCTTATGAAGGGTCTGTGGTAGTATGCAGCTTATGAAGGGTCTGTGGTAGTTATGCAGCTTATGAAGGGTCTGTGGTAGTATGCAGCTTATGAAGGGTCTGTGGTAGTATGCAGCTTATGAAGGGTCTGTGGTAGTATGCAGCTTATGAAGGGTCTGTGGTAGTATGCAGCTTATGAAGGGTCTGTGGTAGTATGCAGCTTATGAAGGGTCTGGTAGTTATGCAGCTTATGAAGGGTCTGTGGTAGTATGCAGCTTATGAAGGGTCTGTGGTAGTACGGTATGCGCTTATGAAAGGTCTGTGGTAGCATGCAGCTTATGAAGGGTCTGTGGTAGTATGCAGCTTATGAAGGGTCTGTGGTAGTATGCAGCTTATGAAGGGTCTGTGGTAGCTAAAAGGTTTGGTTGAAATAGTTTGAAACCATATTTATTGCTAGAGGTTTTCCTGAGCTGAAACAAATTGTCTAATAGTGGCCAGAATATGACAAAAAGGACGTCCCTGGTACGTTACTGAACGGGTTAAAGTCTCTGTGACCATGTGAGGAGGAGGATGATGATGATTATGAAGATGAAGGTGACGATGATAATAATAATGATGATAATGATGATAATGATGAAAATGTTGATGTTGATGATGATGATGATAAGAATGATAATAATGATGATGAGAATGTTAGATCCCCATTATAGATTAATTTGTAAATTTTTCGTCAGAACATTTCCTGTTTTCCAAAATTACAGGCTCACTATCGTTCGCCAGGGAAAAAAAATCGACACCTAAATAGCACGAATGGTCTTAATACTGACAAGGAAATAAGGCGAAAGATCTTAAAATCGATGAACTAATGGGGTAAGCATTTGAAATTCTAAAAACTAATGGGGATAAACTTGAGGGAGAAGGGGATCAATAAAAACGAGCCATCTCGCCTTAAAATGTCCCCATCCTGTTGTTCCAGATATATCCTCTACTGTAATACTGTTGATACTGATATTGTATCCTATTGTATATATTGTATTTATATATATCATATTGTATATATTTGTGGTGCGATGCATAAGGTGTTGATATTCGGTGTGAGCGTCCTGGGTTCGAACCCACGGACTGCCACATGTGTTTGTAAATTTCATTAATCGATTTTAGGAGTATAGTTGGTGGTTGGAAGGAACATAATAATTGATATTGGTTCAGGGGTAATTTATCGAGAGGACTTCCCTAGTGGTTAAGGCCCCATTAATTGCTCTTTCCATTCACATATGCATAGCCTACGTGAGTTGCAGTTGGGATGTGTGTACATGCTTAGATTGATATGCAGGATTCGAAGTTGCATAATAAATCGTAGGCAGTGTCCACCATCCTTTAACTGTCTTCGTGGTGCGATGCATAAGGTGTTGATATTCGGTGTGAGCGTCTTGGGTTCGAATCCACGGACTGCCACATGTGTTTGTAAATTTCATTAATCGATTTTAGGAGTATAGTTGGTTGTTGGAAGGAACATAATAATTGATATTGGTTCAGGGGTAATTTATCGAGAGGACTTCCCTAGTGGTTAAGGCCCCATTAATTGCCCTTTCCATTCACGTATGCATAGCCTACATGAGTTGCAGTTGGGATGTGTGTACATGCTTAGATTGATTTGCAGGATTCGAAGTTGCATAATAAATCGTAGGCAGTGTCCACCATCCTTTAACTGTCTTCGTGGTGCGATGCATAAGGTGTTGATATTCGGTGTGAGCGTCCTGGGTTCGAATCCACGGACTGCCACATGTGTTTGTAAATTTCATTAATCGATTTTAGGAGTATAGTTGGTTGTTGGAAGGAACATAATAATTGATATTGGTTCAGGGGTAATTTATCGAGAGGACTTCCCTAGTGGTTAAGGCCCCATTAATTGCTCTTTCCATTCACATATGCATAGCCTACGTGAGTTGCAGTTGGGATGTGTGTACATGCTTAGATTGATATGCAGGATTCGAAGTTGCATAATAAATCGTAGGCAGTGTCCACCATCCTTTAACTGTCTTCGTGGTGCAATGCATAAGGTGTTGATATTCGGTGTGAGCGTCCTGGGGTCGAATCCACGGACTGCCACATGTGTTTGTAAATTTCATTAATCGATTTTAGGAGTATAGTTGGTTGTTGGAAGGAACATAATAATTGATATTGGTTCAGGGGTAATTTATCGAGAGGACTTCCCTAGTGGTTAAGGCCCCATTAATTGCTCTTTCCATTCACATATGCATAGCCTACGTGAGTTGCAGTTGGGATGTGTGTACATGCTTAGATTGATATGCAGGATTCGAAGTTGCATAATAAATCGTAGGCAGTGTCCACCATCCTTTAACTGTCTTCGTGGTGCGATGCATAAGGTGTTGATATTCGGTGTGAGCGTCCTGGGTTCGAATCCACGGACTGCCACATGTGTTTGTAAATTTCATTAATCGATTTTAGGAGTATAGTTGGTTGTTGGAAGGAACATAATAATTGATATTGGTTCAGGGGTAATTTATCGAGAGGACTTCCCTAGTGGTTAAGGCCCCATTAATTGCTCTTTCCATTCACATATGCATAGCCTACGTGAGTTGCAGTTGGGATGTGTGTACATGCTTAGATTGATATGCAGGATTCGAAGTTGCATAATAAATCATAGGCAGCGTCCACCATCCTTTAACTGTCTTCGTGGTGCGATGCATAAGGTGTTGATATTCGGTGTGAGCGTCCTGGGTTCGAATCCACGGACTGCCACATGTGTTTGTAAATTTCATTAATCGATTTTAGGAGTATAGTTGGTTGTTGGAAGGAACATAATAATTGATATTGGTTCAGGGGTAATTTATCGAGAGGACTTCCCTAGTGGTTAAGGCCCCATTAATTGCCCTTTCCATTCACATATGCATAGCCTACGTGAGTTGCAGTTGGGATGTGTGTACATGCTTAGATTGATATGCAGGATTCGAAGTTGCATAATAAATCATAGGCAGCGTCCACCATCCTTTAACTGTCTTCGTGGTGCGATGCATAAGGTGTTGATATTCGGTGTGAGCGTCCTGGGTTCGAATCCACGGACTGCCACATGTGTTTGTAAATTTCATTAATCGATTTTAGGAGTATAGTTGGTTGTTGGAAGGAACATAATAATTATACCCGGAATATATACTTATTAGGACCTTTCACCCCGTTTCTATGTCAATATTAAGACTTTTCGGGCAATTTAGGTGTCGATTTGTATTCCTTGCGAGCGATATCGAGCCTGTAGTATAATAGTAACCGGCCTCCGGCCGGGACATTTTTCTATCGAAACATGTACACTCGCTCCAAGAAGTATCTGCACCCCTATGCTGATCATCTGGTGTGTACAGCTCAGTAGGGTTGGCACCTCTGCCTGCAGCTATATCCATGTGTCAGAGACGTCTTGGAGCGAGTGTACACATTTATCTTGGGGATTTATTTTTAAGCTTGATGGAGGTCTAGGGAGGAAACTAAAAAAATAATGACTTGATAAAATGATAAGCAAATAAATACGCCCATCCTCCCTTAACTTTAATATACAATATGTATCCCAGTTACAATACTTGAATTATATAACCATGAATAATCCTTTGTAAATGTTCCCATCCTTTTGTTCCGGGTATAACTGTGTTGGTGGTGTAATGGTTTAGATGCTTATGTTCTGGGTGTGGTGTCCCGAGTTCGAATCCCGCGAGGACCATATGCTTTCATTAGTTTATTCAAGTACATTGGGGTTTGTAATTCATGATTAATGTTAAGGTCACCGGCTTTTTTGTATCTTTCTCTCATTTTCTCTCTTTCTCTGGCTTGTATCCATTCGGCCCCATTCAGCCAATTGTTTTAAGACGTTTATCCCCATCCAGGTGTCGATTTCTTCCTGGCGAGCGATAGGGAGCCAGCATTGTATAGAGAAATCCGGGTTCGCCGGAGAAATTTTTCTATCGAAAAATGTACAAATTTAGGTTGCTGTCAAAACAAAAATATATATACCGGTATGCTGGCTCGCTACCGCTCGCCATCGCCAGGAAAATATTGACACCTGTATGGGTTTAAACGTCTTAAAACAGTAGGCTGAATGGGGCCGAATGGATACAACCCAGAGAGAGAGTAAGAGAGAAAGATAAAAAAACGAGGTGGGCTCCCTTAAGAACGGGGTGTTCCATATTATCCTCCATTGTAATGGTGTTGGTGGCAATGATTACATTATACTGGGAATATATACTGTTTAAATATTGACAAAGCGATGAGGTAAGCTGAGTGTGTGTGTGTGTGTGTGTGTGTGTGTGTGTGTGTGTGTGTGTGTGTGTGTGTGTGTGTGTGTGTGTGTGTGTGTGTGTGTAGGCCTATTTATGTATGTTTTTTTTTGTTTTTTTGTGAGGATGAGCGAGACAAAAGTGTGTGTGTGTGTAATGCTATATGATAATGTTGTTTGTGTGGTAATATGTAGCACAGTATGCTTTCATCCCTGCGTGTATTATATGATAATGTTGTTTGTGTGGTAATATGTAGCACAGTATGCTTTTATCCCTGCGTGTATTAGGCTGCATATTTTATTTAGCTATTAAGTAGGTGGGTGTGCGTTTATGTACAGTGTGTATGTGTGTGTGTGTGTGTGTGTGTGTGTGTACTTGTTTATTGAGGTAAATCCTAATAATCCACTCTTAAAGGTGGTGGTGCATGGGTTGAGGTAAACATGAAACAATAATCGCCAACCAGGATATAATTATCTTGCAAAATGCAATGTCACTGAAATAATTATTAAGAATGGTATAAAGGATTTTGCGGATCGTCTAGGCCTATACCGGGCCTGTGACGTATTTTTCTTCTTCTATGTGATTGAGGGAGGCAAAAGGCAGAATTGCCTATAGCGAGTGCCTCCCCCATAGTTGAAAGAGTGACAGGGCCAAAATCAAGGGACGATCGAGCCAAAATGCCTGGACACATGGAGTTTGAAGCAATTTAAGTCATAGGAAGATAGGATAGTTCCAGAGCTCAGCTGTTGAGTAGAAGAAAGTTTGAGAGTAACGTTTCACTCTTGGGTTAGAGAGTTGCACAGAGTAGGGGTGAGATTGAGTTGCAAGACGGGTACCACGTGCTCTACGTACAGGAGGTGGTATGCACTGGGAAAGCTCTGAGGAACACTGATTATTATAGTAGCAATAGAATAGCGAGAGAGATGCAACATTGCGGCAGAGAGAGAGAGATTGCAGGGAGTTGGTGAGTGGACGGGAGTTAATGATACGAAAGGCCTTCCTTTCAACTTTGTCTAGGAGAGTGGTGTGAGAGGAACCTCCCCACACAGGTGAACAATACTCAATACAAGACGCACTATGCCCCTGTACAGAGCAAGAAGCTGTGCTGGGGAAAAGAACCCCCTAAGGCGGTTGAGCCATAGTGACGTCACACCAGTATCCTCATCCTGGACTGGATGGTGGACTTACACTCCTGTGACGTGTCACAGGCCCGGTATAGACGATCCACAAAATCCTTTATACCATTGTTAATAATTATTGCAGTGCCATTGCATTTTGCAAGATAATTATGTACAGCTTGGCGATTATCATTTCATGTTTATCTCAACCCATGCACCACCACCTTTAAGGTCCCCTTTTGACTGACTGCTTTTTTGGCCTATAAATTCATTCATTCATAAATTCTTAGTTTCCTCGCTATACATCCCTAAAACTTAGAAAAACATCCCCTAGATCCCCCCCCCCCCTCCCTTATGATAAATTTGTAAATTTTTCGGTAGAATTTTGTTTAGGTCGAAGGCCGGTTCCTCTTACAATTAAGGCTCGCTAACGCTCGCCAGGAAAATATCGACACCTAAATGGCACGATAGGTCTTAAAATGTTTAACGAAATGGGACGAA
Organism: Paralithodes platypus; assembly: GCA_032716605.1. Lineage (NCBI taxonomy): Eukaryota > Metazoa > Arthropoda > Malacostraca > Decapoda > Lithodidae > Paralithodes > Paralithodes platypus. The sequence continues at coordinate 21,773,171 of CM064577.1, read as the reverse complement.
AGGTATTAAAATCTCCAACCAAATGGGCCGAACATATAAAAATCTAAAAAATAATGGGACTAAACACGAGGGAGAAAGGGGACCATCCAAACGACCGTCTCCCCTTAACCTTCTATCTGAGGCATTACCTATGAATCCACTAATTTATAAAATATAAAATGTAAGTATTACGTAAATTGTTATTAATGATTGAGTTCATAAACCCTTTCAAGATCCGATTACGCATTAATTATTTTTCTGGGTATTATTAAACTATTCTATTCAGATTAGGAAGTGTATATGGAAATCAGAGGGTCAATTGAGATAGTCTTTACCTTTTTCATTCCCACAGATCCTTCCTAAGTTGTATATAATCGTCTTTATTTAGATATGGAAATGTTTATGGAAATCAGAGGAACAATTGAGATAGTATTTGCTCTTTTTAGTCCCACAAATCTTTGCTAAGCCTAAGCAGTATAAAATCGTTTAATGATATCCAGAATAAACTGCAAAGTCTTTGCCCTTTTAATTCCCTCACATCCTTCCTAAATGGTATAAAATCGTCTAATGATAGCTGGAATAAACTGTCAAAAGGCGTCATAATCTTCAAAGGGTTAACTCTTTCTGTACCAGTAACGTCTTTTTAATTCTATTCTAGCAATATTTAGAGGATTTTGTGCAGCTTAGGAAAGAGCTGCAGTAGTTAAAGTGGTTAATTAAGAATATATGTAGGTTCTTAATTGCATCCGTCCTAAGCTGGATAAAATCTTCTAATGATTGCCGGAACTTAGCGAAAAGGACGTCACCGGTACTACATGAGTCAAGGGGACGTATTGACGTTTTTTCGACCCCCTTCTTCCTAATGTTTAAGGCCAATAGTTTTGAGGTTTTATGACGTCCGTCTCATTTGCTTGGCGATTTTAAGATTTTTCGACCCATTTCTTTGTCAATATTTAGACCTTTCGTGTCATGGAGCTTGATGGAGGTCCACGGAGGAAACCAAAATAATAATAAATACATAAAGAAAGAAACAAATAACATACACATCACAATCTAAATATGGATTGTGGAAGGAGCAACTTTTGATTATATACCCAACGAACAGATTAGCCAGCAACACGGAGCTTATATTTCGCCAGACTAAACATTAACCCCTTCTGTACAGGAGACGGAGACGTCCTTTTTACGTTATTCTGGCTATTATTAGATGGTTTTACTCAGTTTATAAAGGGCCTCTAACAATTAACTATCTCACTTAACCATTTTTACGTCCACGTATCCTTCTAAATCTGCACAAAACCGTCTAAATATAGCTAGAATAAAATATAACAAATGTCGCTGGTACATATATAATAGTTGAATATCGAAGTACAACATATTCTCAACCAACAGATTAGCCAGCAACACAGAGCTTATATTTCGCGTTAATAAATATTAAAGCTTCATATTCGCTGCTCTGATTCACTCATATGCAATTCTATTAAATCGGTCGGCTGCGTAACCCTGGTCGTCAGGGCGTTAAGGGGAGGTGTTTGCTTTATTTATTTATATAATAATCCTTTCCTACATATGACGCGATTTTGAGCCTATTGGGGATACTTTAAAGCCTTTGTTTCCATCATGAGTATTTAGAAACCTTTAGTTTAGTTACTTCAACCTCTGCAGTTGTCTTTGAGTTAGCTGTGGGCAGAAAACTAATTTGGAGAGGTATATAATTATAAGATTGAGAGAACTCTATTTCTTATTGCTAATCTGGCAACCTCTGCGTCATAAATGCGTGAAAGGCTTAATATATATATATTATTTTCTTAGTTTCCTCCCTAGACTTCTATCAAGCTTAAAACAATAATAATAAAAAATAAAAAAAACACCCACAAACACACACACGCCCAAGACCCCCTTCAAGATAAATTTGTAAATTTTTCGGTAGAGAAATGTCCCGGCCGAAAGCCGATTTCTCCTAACTTGCAGGCTCGCTTTCGCTCGCCAGGAGAAAATCGACACCTAAATGGCACGAAATGTCTAAATATTGACAAATAAATGAGGAGAAAAGTCTTCAAATCGCCAAGCAAATGAGGCGGACGTCTTCAAAACTCAAAATTAATGGGGTTAAACATGAGGGAGAAGGGGGTCGAGAAAATGCCAATACGTACCCTTAACCCATTCAGTACCGGTGACGTCCTTTTCGTTATGCTCCGGTAATCATTAGACGATTTTATCCGGCTGAGGGCGGACGTGTCGTGTAGCAATTAAGAGGCTACAGGCTCAATTAACCTTTATAACTACTGCAGATCCATCCTAAACTGCACAAAATCCTCTATTTATGGCTAGAATAGAATTAAAAACACGTCGCCGGTACAGAAGGGGTTAACCCTTAGAAGATTATGACGCCTGACAGTTTATTCTGGCTATCATTAGACGATTGTATACGGTACATTATAGTAAGGATCTGTGGCAATGAAAAGGGTAAAGACTATCTCAAATAACCCTCTGACTTCTACATACATTTCCTAATCTCAATAATAACGATTTTATACAATTTAGGAAGGATATGTAGGAATTAAAAGGGTAAACACTCAATTAACCCTCTGACTTGCATATACGGTACACTTCCTAATCTGAATAAAAACGTCTAATATGAGCCAGAAACAAATGCGTAATCGGACCTTGAAAGTGTAAAAGAACTAAACAAATTATAACTATATACAGTATATTACAAGCTTTGCATAATGCTTTTATTTGATAATTATAAATGAGTGGATACGTCGGTAATGTATCCGATAGAAGGTTAAGCGTGGATTATTAGAATGTGCTTCAATAAACAAGCACACACACACACACACACACACACACACACACACACACACACACACACACACACACACACGGGAATCCCCACTTAACATATCCTTCTCTTCTCTCTCACTGCCCGCCTTGACTTATTCCTATTTTCAACTCCTATTCATTATTTCTATATATTTTTTTTATTGTATCCGGATCTCGTTTATTTAAGTATTTTTTTCTTCTATATTTTACCCGGATTTCGTTTGTTCTATCTGATTTCATTTTATAAATATGTATATATTTTTATATAAGTTGTTTTATCCGTATCTTGTTTATTCTATTACATTTCATGTTTTAAGTATTAATTCAATTTTATGTATTTTTGTATATTTTTTTAATCCCGGATCTCGTTTTTTGTATACCATTTTATCTTGTAACTCCTAATTTTTTATCTAAGTGTTTTGTTTTAATATATATATATATATATATATATATATATATATATATATATATATATATATGTATATGTATACCGGTATATATATATATGTATATGTATATATATATATATATGTATATATATACTGTATATACAGTATATATACAGTATATTAACCGGATCTCGTTCATTCCATCATGCTTCACTCTTTTTCTTTTTTACTTTGTTTTAGTTTGTAATCCTGAAATATTATTTTAGTTGACTTAGCCGCCTGAATAGCTACATAGATAGATATGTTGATGTGTGGCGCTAATAAGTCATGTCTCAGCTGTCATCACGTTTGCCTCGTTCTGTGCTGTATTAATGTCCCTCAGATATTGAATAAGGTGGATCGGTGTAGGATCATTTTTATATATCTCATCCGCAAAGAATAAATCAAGTTTTAGATATTAATGATACCAATTATTATCGGCTTGGTGCCGAGCAACCACTTATTTGGCCGACTGTACCTGGATAGATACAGAGCCATCACATACATGATTTGTATATACAGTATATAGTATATTACAGTATATATAGTATATATAGTATACAGTATATAGTATATTACAGTATATATAGTATATATAGTATACAGTATATAGTATATATAGTATATATAGTATACAGTATATAGTATATTACAGTATATATAGTATATTACAGTATATATAGTATATTACAGTATATATAGTATATTACAGTATATATAGTATATTACAGTATATATAGTATATTACAGTATATAGTATAGTATATATAGTATATTACAGTATATAGTATATTACAGTATATATATATAGTATATATAGTATACAGTATATATAGTATATTACAGTATATATAGTATATTACAGTATATATAGTATATTACAGTATATATAGTATACAGTATATAGTATATTACAGTATATATAGTATACAGTATATAGTATATTACAGTATATATAGTATATTACAGTATATATAGTATACAGTATATAGTATATTACAGTATATATAGTATATATAGTATACAGTATATAGTATATTACAGTATATATAGTATATTACAGTATATAGTATATTACAGTATATATAGTATATTACAGTATATATAGTATATTACAGTATATATAGTATACAGTATATAGTATATTACAGTATATAGTATATTTCAGTATAGTATTTATTACAGTATATATAGTATATTACAGTATATAGTATATTACAAGTATAATAGTATATTACAGTATATATAGTATATATAGTATACAGTATAATAGTATATTACAGTACATATAGTATATTACAGTATATATAGTATATTACAGTATATAGTATATTACAGTATATATAGTATATTACAGTATATAGTATATTACAGTATATATAGTATATTACAGTATATATAGTATATTACAGTATATAGTATATTATATTACAGTATATATAGTATATATTATAGTATATTACAGTATATAGTATATATATACAGTATATAGTATATTACAGTATATATAGTATATATAGTATACAGTATATAGTATATTACAGTATATATAGTATATATAGTATATTACAGTATATATAGTATATTACAGTATATATAGTATATTACAGTATATATAGTATATATACAGTATAGTATATATATATATATATATACAGTATATATATATATATCTAATATAATATATATATATATATATATAAATACAGTATATATATATATACAAAGGAGTACAAAGGAGTACAAAGGAGTACAAAGGAAATCAAGCAACAACAGATCTAGTGACCCTTCTAGGTTGCTTGTCCTCCAAAACACTGAGGATCAAGTGTCCAAACAGTGGTTTAGAGTGGGTAAGGGAACATTGGAAAGGGAATTACTGCCCTGGAACTAATGTCCGTGGCAGGATTAGGAAGTTAGTAGGGGACAGATGGGTTAGTAACTGAGGGGGGGATAAAATAAAGTTATTCATTTACAAACGCAGTCAGTCGCGGGTTTGAAGCGAGATATTTGTCTAGGCGGAGTTTAAATGAATCAACGGTGATGCAGTCTATAACGTTACGGGGAAGCCCATTCCACAAGTTGACAACTCGATTGAAGAAGAAATTCTTAGATTCGTGTGAGTTAAAAGATTTACCAATAATTTTGCAACCGTTTCCCCGCGTGTAATTAGATTGGTCGATAGTGAAGTACTTACTACAGTTCATATTGTCGATGCCTTTGATGATTTTGAACACTTGAATTAAGTCACCTCTTAATCTGCGCTGGGTTAAAGGAAATAGATTTAATTCTCTAAGACGCTCTTCGTATGGTTTGTTCTTTAGGCTAGGTATCATTTTGGTAACTCTACGTTGAACTCGTTCTAGCTTGTTTATATCTTTTTGGTAATAAGGGCACCAGGATTGAACGCAGTATTCCAGAAGAGGTCGGACTAAGGAATTGTAAAGGGTTAGGATAACTTCTTTGGATTTATGCTCAAATGACCTGCCTATAAAGCCAATTATTTTGTTTGCCTTCTTAACAACTTCTGAACATTGTTGACTCGGTTTTAGGTTACTCGATATTGATACTCCCAGATCGGTTTCTCTGTTTACATTCTTAAGCTGAGTGCCATTCATCGAATAGTTTGCTTTCTCATTTAGGTATCCGATATGTAGTACTTTACATTTATCCGCATTGAAACTCATTTGCCAAATTTGGGCCCAACATGACAATTTATCTAGATTGTGTTGCATATCGTCAACTTGTTCTTTTGAGAGTACACTATTTGCAATTTTTGTATCGTCAGCAAATTTTGAGATTGTACAGGTGAGGCCCTCATCTATGTCGTTGATGTAAATTAGAAAGATAATTGGTCCTAGTACCAATCCCTGGGGTACCCCGCACGGTATATATATATATATATATATACGGTATATATATATATATATATATATATATATATATATATACAGTATATATATATATATATATATATATATATATATATATATATAAAAAAAATGAAAAGAATTGACAGGGCGCCAGGCAACATCTATTCTATATTATATTCAACATCTATATTATAGATTCGATAATCATTACCCTATTTTTTACAAATTGCGTTGTTCTAATAGTATATTACTTATTTTTAGGGAATGTTGTTCCTGATGATGGCTTAAGGTTAGCCGAAAATTTGAAAAATAAAGATGTTGCCTGGCGCCCTGTCAATTCTTTTCCTTTTGATATGGAGGTTTAAGTGCCCAAAATCTACTGCTGAAGTACTCATAACTATATATATATATATATACAGTATATATATATATATATATATATATATATATATATATATATATATATATATATATATATATATATATACAGTATATATATATATATATATATATATATACAGTATATATATATATATATATATATATATATATATATATATATATATATATACACATATACATACATATAATGAGTGTGTGTGTGTGTGTGTGTGTGTGTGTGTGTGTGTGTGTGTGTGATTGTGTGATTGTGTGTGTATTATAGTCTGTGATTTGTTTAAGGGGATAGGATATATGTTTTGGTATATTATTTAATTATGTTATTAGTGTTGTAGTTTCCTCGCTAGACTTCCATCACGTTTTGAGAAACCCCCCCTAGACCCCCTTTCAAGATTAATTTGTACATTTTTCGGTAGAAAAATGTCCCGGCTACGATTCCTTCTAAAATTCGAGGCTCGCTCTTGCTCGCCAGGAAAAAATCGACACCTAAAGGGCACGAGAAGTCTTAATATTGACAACAAAATGAGGCGAAAGGTCTCAAAATCGCCAAACTAACGGAACGAACGTCTTAAAACCTCAAAACTATTATGCTAAACATGAGGGAGAAGGGGGTCCAGAAAATGCGAGTACTACCCCCTTAACCAATACCAGGCCTTTCTTCCTTTATTCTGGGTATCACTAGATGTTTTATTCAGTTTAGGAAGGCCCTTCAGGAGCCAACAGTTAATGGAGGAATAATCTTTACATCTTTCATTCCTAAAAGTCCTCCCTTAAGTCCCTAGAAGTCACAGAAGTCAAATCTATTAGTCAAATAGATTTGATTTCTGTGACTTCTAGGGGTCCTTCCTACGCTGCATAGCATAACTTAATGGTGGTCTTTATCAAATTAGAATTATAAGAACATAAGAAAATGGGAGTCTGCAGAAAGCCGATTGACCCACACAAGGCAGATCCCTCTCAATCCCACCCTGATATTGCAAGAGTTAATAGTATCTCTTCTGCTGGGTGGGGGGTTCACTTGTTATATTTGTTTGTTTGTGGGGCTTAAGGGGAGATGGGCCGTTTTTCTGGTCCCCTTTCTTCATGTTTAGCCCCATTGGTTTTCAGATTTTATGACGTTCGGTCCATTAGTTTGGCGATTTTAAGGCCTTTCACCTCATGTTGTCAATATTACAGTAAGACATTTTGTGTCATATAGGTGTGGATATTTTGTGTCATATAGGTGTGGATATTTTGTGTCATATAGGTGTGGATATTTTGTGTCATATAGGTGTGGATATTTTGTGTCATATAGGTGTGGATATTTTTATGGCGAGCGATAGCGAGCTTGTAATTTAAGGGGAGTCAGCCTTCGGCCGGGTAAGGCAGGTTAGTGGATGGATTAGCCGAACACCACTGTAGAAAAATAGTGCTAACAAGATACACAGAGGGCCTCGGAGTCGGACGGATCCTGAATTGAGTGGTCAATCCTGTAAGTCCTTCACTAAACTGGCTCGGGTTGTCCCTCTCACAGGGAATAGGTCCGCTTGGGGGCATTCTTTGTATGACCACCCTCGTAAGGGGAGTAAGGCGTCCGGCAATAGATAGATAGATAGATAGCCTTCGGCCGGGACATTTTTCTATCGAAAAATTTACAAATTTATCTTGAAGGAGGGTCTTGGGGGTGTATTTATATAGCTTGATGTTGGTCTAGGGAGGAAACTAGAACAAATTATATAAAAAAATACATAAATGAAGAAATATATACGCCCATACCCCCCTTAATGATATGTTATGTGTACTAGGCAGTTTATTATCAAACATTACGAAGAGAATCAATCTTCCCTTACTTTTCATTTAAGAATAGGCGTAGACTAATGAGAGAGAGAGAGAGAGAGAGAGAGAGAGAGAGAGAGAGAGAGAGAGAGAGAGAGAGAGAGAGAGATAAATAATCATCCAATCCCTCCCCAATTATGCCTTCTTTGGTCGAGTGCGTTATTTTCTCCCTGACCAGTACCATTGTGGACCTTCCCTCGTTATTTTATACTCACTCTCTCTCTCTCTTTGTTTTGTAAACAAACGCTCTCTTAGTATTTTATATAAAATCGTAGCCCCTAATTTTACCCATTACCTACTGTAGTAAGTATCTATTTAACTGCCTTGTATGTAAGTAAAACTTTGCATATTAATTTGCTAATAAACAATATTGTGTACTAACTAACCTGCCTACAGGGACGAACGCCGACGCCATTTTGTAAACAAACTTTTTTGGGGGGATTATACATATTAAATTCCAGCCAATTTTGTATCAAATTTAACCCTCGTCTAGCGGGGGGTTTTGGGCTATTTTGGGCATATTCAGGCCCTCCTGAATGATCAATCAAGTATCTGCATGAAAAGAAATGTATTCAGCAAAAAACTAGGCGCTACAAGCTTCAAAATGAGACCAGAACGAGCTATGTAGCACTCGTCGTTTTGATGCAGTGGTACCACCAACATGGGAGTTTAGCGTATAGCGGCATACTTTTTCCAGCTACGCTCATTACTGGCTACACTGCCGGCCTCTCGAGAACAGAGGGAGCGTGAGTCAGTGGGCGGCGGTAAGCTCTGGGTATCGGCCGTGTGGCCTGCTGCGCTCCCGGCCATTTTCACTCGATTTTAACCCTTTAAAAGCCTTAATAATGCTCCTAACTTGCTGCTTTTTAGATACGGACTTAAGTCAGGCCCCGCTCTTTAAGTGTTAAGTGCATTCATTTATCTTTTCCCCCTAGATATATTCTTGACTTTTTCTCCTCAGACTGATTTTACTTTAAGCTAAGGGTGGTATTTGTACAAACTAACCTAGCCTAACCCAACCTGCCGAGCTTTTAACCTAATCCAAACCTAGCCTAGCCTATAGCCAGCCAATCTGTTTTCTTATTAACTCTAGTAGACATTGTATTTAGTATCCTACTGTAGCTATATACAGTATATCTGTAATTTTAGTTGTTGCTTGCACGATCTTGTAGTAACCTTTGACTGATACACTTTTTTGTTTTATCTAAAAAGAGTAGGCTACTGCTTTACTAGGCTACAGCGACAGCAGGGCCATCTGTTGATACAGTATATTAACCCCTTGTGTGCAGTCGCACTTTATTTTTATATAATCTCTATTTGGTGAATTGTATATTTAGTTACATATTCTGTTATATATATATATATATATATATATATATATATATATATATATATATATATATATATATATTTGTTTAAGGTTAGGTTATCACACCTGGTAGCCTATTTCTGCGTATTTCAATTTTATTATTTTCGGTTAGGCTATTCAATGCTGGTAGCCTATTGATGCGTATTTCAATTTTTAAAAAACTTTGAGTTAGGCTATCGCCCCTGGAAGCCTAATTCTGCGTATCTCAAAATTTTTGTTTTCAGTTCGGCTATCACCCCTTATAACCTATTTCTGCGTATTCCAACATATTTTTTTTTTGGTTGAAGTGATTGAAGTGTTTTTAAAGTGAGTGAAATGTTTTAAAGTGAGTTGAGTGTTTTAAAGTGAGTAAAGTGTTTTTTAAGTGAGTGAAGTGATCTGAAGAAAGTGACTGTCACCATGCCTCGCACTTGTACGAACTGCGCCGGTAGGTTTGGTGAGTCCATGTTTGCTACTGTCGATCTACAAGTCTGCCGTCTCTGCCAGCAACGAGAGAATTTGACAGTGAAATTAGATGAAGCCTACAACAAGATCAACGTCCTCACCTTGAAGCTGGAATCACGCCAAGAGTTTGTAACACTCAACGTTGGAGTACCACAAACTTCAATTGTCATCGCAACTCCAGCAGCCACCGACGCCCCAACGTCAACTGCCAAAAATTCAACGCCTGCAGTAGCCATTTCAGCTGATGGTTCCGATACTCAAGAAACAAATATTGACTCTCTTCCCCCTCAAGACAATTTCCATGTCGTGAGGAACAACGTTTGCCCCAAGACCAGGAAAACCATGTCGATTACCGAGTGTCAAAACCGTTTCCAGATACTCACAGACTCAGATGACGAAGAGGAAATAGAAGAAGTCCGGCTCGTGGGAGACTCGATGATACGTGTTCAGCTCACAGAGTTTTGCGCCAGGGCACCTAAGACCAGGAAGCGTTTTTGTATCCCTGGTGGTGGTGTGGACGACGTAGTTGCTGCAGTTGACGAAGTATCAAAGCTGGCCCCTGCTAATACAATGTACGTCATCCATGTTGGATCCAACGATGTACAGCGAACCCGGTCGGAAAATTTGCTTTTAAAGTACCAGCAGCTGATCAAGTCGTTTAAGGAGAAGTCATCAAAGATCATCGTCTCAGGAATCGTCCCCCGGCTTGGTGTAGAGAGTCGATTTTACAACATAGCCACCAGCACAAATCGTTGTCTAGCAAACCTCTGCAGGAAGGAGAACGTGGGATTCGTCGACACCTGGGACAATTTCTACTACGATGACTATTTGTTTTTTCGGACGATGGAGTTCATCTGAACCAGGTGGGAGCAGCACGTTTTGGGCATTTTCTCAACGATGCGGTGAAGGATTTTCGGAGAAGAAATCGACTCAGCACAGGACAACCAGGAAGGAGGACCGAAGACAGCGAGGACGGCAACCTGCGAAGGAAATAAATGCTAATCCGTCAAGAACCACGAATTTGGATAAAGCTCCACCAACACGACCCAAATTCAAAACCGCCAGGGATAACGACCGAGGACCGAGGACAGCCATGAATGTAAATGTAGCTCCGACCAGAACCAAAAATTTGATTAAAGAATGTTCTGTGAGTTCTAAAACTGCAACTTTAACACCTTAAGAGCGGCCTATGCGGTTTATTTATATGTACCGCCCAGCGGGGTGTTTTTAGCCAAAATAGGGCTGTTTACGTGATCATTTTCATGCCTAAATAAGACCCAGAACGTAAAACAAGTATCTATCCCTGAAAGGGCATAAACAGAGCTTTCGAATGACACCATAACGATCCTTTTATGATGGCTAGTTTTCTTGCAATAACCGTGCAACGCGAGTGCAAAAAGCATGTAATTCGGTACTTTCCCCATACAATTCAGTATGTAGCGAGTGAGAGAGGGAGGAGGGAGCTGAGATTCGTGTCAGTAGGTTCGCCGCGGTGGTCTGGAGCAGTCATACGCTCGCTATTCTCCTGCCACCACTTGTCTCTCTCTCTCAGCAACATTACGTGCTGAAATTGCCACTCGACCTATGTCGAGCGCCGCCACATAGTCCAGCTTTATTAAATACGACTTATGTTGCGCCCCGACTTTTAGGGGTTAAAGGTTTTCTATGCAAACACTCATAGCATACGCAATAAAAAAAATCCGATTTAGAGGAACTAGTGTTTACAGAAAATTATGATGTGATTGGTATAACAGAATCTTGGCTCAATACAGAAGATAGAGACTTTTTAGCAGACTATTCACTTCCCGGTTATGTAATGTTTGAGAAAAGCCGAATAAATAAAAATGGAGGTGGCGTTTCATTTTATATCAAAGAAAGTCTTAACCCGACCCTCTCGTCAAAACCTCAAATTGTGAATGTCGACACATCTTTTGTTCTAATAAAGAATAATAAAGGTACAAAAATAATACTTGCATTAATATACAGACCTCCAGCTCAATCAGTGCAAACTGACCGAGAAATTTATGAACAAATTGCAGATGTAAGTAACTCACAAGATACCGTATTTTTTGGCGACTTTAATTTACCTGTGACCAAGTGGGGCGATGCTCTTACTTCACACTCCGGACATGACTTGTATGCGAACTTGCAAGAGAGTTCACTCTATCAATTTGTTCGATCGCCGACCCGTGGTAATAACGTTCTTGAACTTGTACTTGCAACAAAAGAAGAATTAATAGAGAAAATTTTAATGTTGGTGATGAATTCAGTAAAAGCGACCATCGTACAATAACTTTCACTTTAAAGTTTACTAGTAACGAACCAAATAGCAGCATCGAAAAAGTCCCTAATTTCAAGAAAGCAAACTTTCATAAACTTTGAGCTATGTTTAAAGAAACTGACTGGAGCTTTTTAATTAACCCGCTGAGCCCCAGCTAGTTATTAATAAATGTACCACCAGGGCCCAGCAGGTTTTGATTTTTTGTTTTCCAGAAACAATAGCGAATGGGTTAGGAATGAAGGAAAACAAAAAATTGGTCAAAAAGTGCAAAAAATGGTCCTACAGAGCCCCCGAAAACAGATTTTACAAGAGTAAAAAATTGAAGGAAATTTTCCCCCAAAAACATGTTTTTGCACGCTCACACGTACACGGTTGGACTTTGAGAGTTTTCAACCATCGGCATGGGTGCGTGGGATACTTACACAGTTCCCATACAAATCTGAGCCCTCGGGGTGCCATAGGACCGGAGTAATTAGGACCGGACCGGCCAGGACGCAAACGTTGCGTCGCTGGGTTCTGGTGATCGAACATTGCCGACGGAACACGTGCGACGCTGGGTCTCAGCGGGTTAACAATAACGACATAAATACATCCTGGGAATTATTCGAAACCACTTACCTAAAAGCAGTGTAGGACTGCATACCATCTAAAATGCGGTGTACAGGCCTTAATAATAAGCCCAAATGGTGGAATAAAGATATTTCAAACTGTCTGCTTGCTAAAAAGTTTGCTAATGATAGATTAAAATCCTTACAAAATGACGAAGAACGGGTTAAATTTGTAGAGCTACGATGCAAAGCCAAAAGGTTAATTAAGCAAAGTAAAAAGACCCTGGAGTTACATGTTGCGAATCAAAGTAAAACAAGCCCGAAAGAATTCTATAGTTATATCAGAAAGAAAAAAGTAGTTACTTCAACTGTTGGACCGTTAGTCAATGTAAATGGAGAATACACCAAAGACGAAGTACAAATGAGTAATGCCCTCAATACCTTCTTTGCATCAGTTTTTACAACGGAAGAGCTCAGTGATATCCCTACATCATCGCCGATTCAGATTGATAATTCAGATGTTCTAAGCAGTATCACCGTTACAGAGAGAGAAGTATTGAAATTTTAGATAAACTCAAGGTAAATAAAACGCCTGGACCTGATACAATCTCACCTAGAGTCCTAAAGGAAGCTAAGGATGAGCTCTCCAAACCACTGACATTGCTATTCAATAAATCCTTGCAGTCTGGAACTATGCCTGATCAGTGGAAGCTAGCCAACGTAACACCGATATTAAAAAAAGGCAGCCAATCCCTACCCAGTAACTATCGTCCAATTAGCTTAACCTCAGTTGTATGTAAAATGTTAGAAACACTCATAAGAGACAGACTCGTAAATCACTTAGAGGAAAATAACATACTTAAAGATATTTAACACGGCTTTCGTAAAAATCGTTCCTGTTTAAGAAACCTCTTAGACTTCTTCCACGATATCCTTAACCTCTACGATGAGAGTAAAGCTGTAAATATTATATACCTTGATTTTCAAAAGGACTTTGACAAAGTTCCCCACAAACATTTACTGCTAAAACTAAAAGCGCATGGAATACAAGACGGTGTGTTGAAATGGATAGAAATTTGGCTCAGCGACAGAAAGCAAAGAGTAGTCATAAACAGTAAGGCATTAAATGGACCAATGTAAGTAGCGGTGTACCCCAGGGATCGGTACTAGGACCAATTCTCTTTCTAATTTACATCAACGACGTAGATGAGGGTCTCACCTGTACAATCTCAAAATTTGCTGACGATACAAAAATTGCAAATAGCGTACTCTCAAAAGAACAAGTTGACGATATGCAACACAATCTAGATAAGTTGTCATGTTGGGCCCAAATTTGGCAAATGAGTTTCAATGCGGATAAATGTAAAGTACTACATATTGGATACCAAAATGAGAAAGCAAACTATTTGATGAATGGCACACAGCTTAAGAATGTATACAGAGAAACCGATCTGGGAGTAACAATATCGAGTAACCTAAAACCGAGTCAACAATGTTCAGAAGTTGTTAAGAATGCAAACAAAATAATTGGCTTTATAGGCAGGTCATTTGAGCATAAATCCAAAGACTATCCTAACCCTGCGTTCAATCCTGGTGCCCTTATTACCAAAAAGATATAGACAAGCTAGAACGAGTTCAACGTAGAGTTACCAAAATGATACCTAGCCTAAAGAACAAACCATACGAGGAGCGTCTTAGAGAATTAAATCTATTTCCTTTAACCCAGCGCAGATTAAGAGGCGACTTAATTCAAGTGTTCAGAATCATCAAAGGCATTGACAATATGAACTGTAGTAAGTACTTCACTATCGACCAATCTAATTACACGCGGGGAAACGGTTGCAAAATTATTGGTAAATCTTTTAACTCACACGAATCTAAGAATTTCTTCTTCAATCGAGTTGTCAACTTGTGGAATGGGCTTCCCCGAGACGTTATAGACTGCAGCACCTTTGATTCATTTAAACTCCACCTAGTAAAATATCTCGCATCAAACCCACGACTGACTGCGTTTGTAAATGAATAACTTTATTTTATCCTCCCCTCAGTTACTAACCCATCTGTCCCCTACTAACTTCCTAATCCTGCCACGGACATTAGTTCCAGGGCAGTAGTTCCCTTTCAAATGTTCCCTTACCCACTCTAAACCACTGTTTGGACAAGCAGCCTAGAAGGGTCAGTAGACCTATTGTTGCTTGATTTCCTTTGTACTCCTTTGTACTCTCTCTCTCTCTCTCTCTCTCATATATATATATATATATATATATATATATATATATATATATATATCTATCTATCTATCTTTATATATAGCCTATTGATAGATAGGTAGATAGGTAGATAGGTAGATAGATAGATACAAAATACAGTACACACACAAACACACACACACAACACTACCACCGTTGCTCTACTTTGAAATCCCTACATGCACACACCCATATACATATGCAAGTACAAAGGGTACAAAGGAGTACAAAGGAAATCAAGCAACAACAGATCTAGTGACCCTTCTAGGTTGCTTGTCCTCCAAAACACTGAGGATCAAGTGTCCAAACAGTGGTTTAGAGTGGGTAAGGGAACATTGGAAAGGGAACTACTGCCCTGGAACTAATGTCCGTGGCAGGATTAGGAAGTTAGTAGGGGACAGATGGGTTAGTAACTGAGGGGGGGATAAAATAAAGTTATTCATTTACAAACGCAGTCAGTCGCGGGTTTGAAGCGAGATATTTGTCTAGGCGGAGTTTAAATGAATCAATGGTGATGCAGTCTATAACGTTTCGGGGAAGCCCATTCCACAAGTTGACAACTCGATTGAAGAAGAAATTCTTAGATTCGTGTGAGTTAAAAGATTTACCAATAATTTTGCAACCGTTTCCCCGCGTGTAATTAGATTGGTCGATAGTGAAGTACTTACTACAGTTCATACTGTCGATGCCTTTGATGATTTTGAACACTTGAATTAAGTCACCTCTTAATCTGCGCTGGGTTAAAGGAAATAGATTTAATTCTCTAAGACGCTCTTCGTATGGTTTGTTCTTTAGGCTAGGTATCATTTTGGTAACTCTACGTTGAACTCGTTCTAGCTTGTTTATATCTTTTTGGTAATAAGGGCACCAGGATTGAACGCAGTATTCCAGAAGAGGGCGGACTAAGGAATTGTAAAGGGTTAGGATAACTTCTTTGGATTTATGCTCAAATGACCTGCCTATAAAGCCAATTATTTTGTTTGCCTTCTTAACAACTTCTGAACATTGTTGACTCGGTTTTAGGTTACTCGATATTGTTACTCCCAGATCGGTTTCTCTGTTTACATTCTTAAGCTGAGTGCCATTCATCGAATAGTTTGCTTTCTCATTTAGGTATCCGATATGTAGTACTTTACATTTATCCGCATTGAAACTCATTTGCCAAATTTGGGCCCAACATGACAATTTATCTAGATTGTGTTGCATATCGTCAACTTGTTCTTTTGAGAGTACGCTATTTGCAATTTTTGTATCGTCAGCAAATTTTGAGATTGTACAGGTGAGGCCCTCATCTATGTCGTTGATGTAAATTAGAAAGAGAATTGGTCCTAGTACCGATCCCTGGGGTACCCCGCTACTTACATTGGTCCATTTAGATGCCTTACCGTTTATGACTACTCTTTGCTTTCTGTCGCTGAGCCAATTTTCTATCCATTTCAACACACCGTCTTGTATTCCATGCGCTTTTAGTTTTAGCAGTAAACGTTTGTGGGGAACTTTGTCAAAGGCCTTTTGAAAATCAAGGTATATAATATCTACAGCTTTACTCTCATCGTAGAGGTTGAGGATATCGTGGAAGAAGTCTAAGAGGTTTGTTAAACAGGAACGTTTTTTACGAAAGCCGTGTTGAGTATCTTTAAGTATGTTATTTTCCTCTAAGTGATTTACGAGTCTGTCTCGTATGACCGTTTCTAGCATTTTACATACAACTGAGGTTGTATGTGTGTACACACATGGACAGTAGTGTTTGCATAGGCCTATACATAAGGCTATGGACTACCACTGGTCATGCACGTACACACACTGACTCACCCCCAGACGGTCATTCACCTAACACACACACATACACACCCACACACACATACACATGGGTTAGAAAGGTCCCATGGTTTAACACTCAACGAGCGGCTAGGTTTTAACTTCTACTACCTGCTAAGCGGGCAGATTTACCCTAAACGAGCTTCATTCCATGCTCTTTTTCATGCATAAACAAGAGCCAGAGCGTAATACAATTATGTATCCCTGAAAGGGCGATAATTGAGCTTTCCAATGACACCTGAACCATCCTTGCACGACCACGGGTTGTCTTGCAACGATGTTGCAACGCGAGTACAAAAACCCTAAAATACGGTAATTTCCTTAACCTCTCCGCTGCGTACCCCCTATATTACCGTATACAGCCACCTCTGTGCGGAGGTATTTAGATGGTTTCCTTCACTCAAATCGTCATCGTACCATAAATATCTTAATACTTATCCATATGCGCCTATTTTACGTTGATTATAAAGATATTAACCTGTTACAGCAATAAAACAAGTGGAAACAGCGTTTGGATGGTCAAAATCGGCAAATTAGATCGGGAGTTACATAACTTAAGGCTGAGCCAGCCTGCCAGCCGTCATGACGTCTGGAGAGACACTCGTGTAATTGTCTCTCTTTCTCTCTTTCATTCGCTATGTAGCACATACAAGCACACCCCTCTTATGACTCGCTATTGATAGCACACAAATATATGAACAAAATAAGGGAATAAGAGAGAGAATAGGTGATAATTGAAGGGGTGAGGGGGGGGGGGGGAAAGGGGGGAAGGAGGGGATGTGGAGGAGTGA
>CM064577.1:21720354-21750354 GCA_032716605.1 Paralithodes platypus | reverse complement strand
TACAGGGGCATAGTGCGCCCTTGTATTGAGTATTGTTCACATGTGTGGGGAGGTTCCTCTCACACCGCTCTCCTAGACAAAGTTGAAAGGAAGGCCTTTCGTATCATTTAACTCCCGTCCACTCACCAACTCTCTGCAATCTCTCTCTCTCCGCCGCAATGTTACATCTCTCTCGCTATTCTATCGCTACTATAATAATCAGTGTTCCTCAGAGCTATCCCAGTGCATACCACCTCCTTTACGTAGGGCACGTGGTACCCGTCTTGCAACTCAATCCCACCCCTACTCTGTGCAACTCTCCAACCCAAGAGTGAAACATTACTCTCAAACTTTCTTCTACTCAACAGCTGAGCTCTGGAACTCTCTCCCAGAATCAGTCTTTCCCTCTTCCTATGACTTAAATTGCTTCAAACTCTGTGTGACCAGGCATTTTGGCTCGAATGTCCCTTGATTTTGGCCCTGTCACTCTTTCAACTATGGGGGAGGCACTTGCTATAGGCAGTTATGCCTTTTGCCTCCCTCAATCACATAGAAAAAAAAAAAACAAAAAAAAACACACTCTCTCACTCTCTCTTAGTATTATACGCACCCTGTAATGAATAGTGGACTAAACAATCTCTATCATTCCACTATCTTCCCAGAATGAACCACAAGGTCTCCGAGATACTAAATGTTCCTTGTAGCTCTCACTCTCATTCACACTCATGCATTCTCTCTCTCTCTCTCTCTCACACACACTCACTCTTACTCTCTCTCTCCTTCCAAGATAATCCCTCCAGCTTATGTGTCCAAATAAACCTGTCCAAATCAGTGATGAATTCTATATTAGTATTTTAGCCAAATTATAATATTATAGATCCTAATTTTTGTTTAGCTGACACTAATCTTTGCGAACACCAAAAACGTCTTGAAAATCATTTGCAATAGATATATTTTATTATATTATTAAGTTGCATGTATTTATGGGCGGTTTCATTCTGGCTACTATAAGACGATTGTATTCAGTTTTAAACCGGCTTCGAACCATCTCACTTAACCCTTTTCACTACCACTGATCCTTCTTAAACTGCCCAATATCCTCTGAACATAGCTAGAATAATATGAAAAAGGCGTTGCCGGTACAGAAGGGGTTAACTATCAATGTTTACGAAGATGTTTACATTACATTATAATTATACGCTCGTGTATTTGTGTGAATGACAAACAACAATAATACAAACACAAAATAAAGATATATACTGATTGGTTTCATGATGTCAAACCGGAGCAATTTTGTTTGAAGACTTAAATTCATATGAGAAGGAATAAAAGAAAATCAACATGAAATAGCATTGCTTTGGCCATTTTATCACTTCCAAAGACGTAATTTGAACTATAAACCAGATTGTAATATGTTATACAATATTAAAGACTAAGAATAATGGACTCATCTTTCATTTGACTCCCTGATTGGATTAGGTTAGGTTGACTGATATGGGTGTTGCTATTTATATTTATGAACTACCTACCTACCTTGAGTTGTTTCGGCCATCTTCATTGGCCTCGGCAAGAGTTGCTCCCCCCGAGTATGTTTGCTGCCAGTGCTTGATGCAGCAGGCTATTCAAGGGGGCAGCTCTCACCCCCCGCGAAGCATGGCTGATCAGGCACCGACTTGAGATGGTTGTCCAAGGCTTTCTTGAAGACTTCCGTTGGCACGTCCATCAGGTTTCTCACGTTCTCTGGCATTTTGTTGAAGATGCTCGGTCCTCTGTTTGTCAACCTGGAGTCCCTCAGTATGCCCAGAGCTCCCCTACACTTTTGGGGTGGTATGTTACATTTCCTACCCCCTCTGTCGCTTCAGTTCCATGACATTGTGGTGTAAAGGTTTGGCACTAGACCCTCGATAACTTTCCATGTGTAAATTATCAAGTATCTCTCTCTTCTTCGCTCCAGTGAATATAAGTTAAGAGCCTTCAGCCGATCCCAGTAATAAAGATGTTTTACCGAGCTGATGTGGGACGTGAAGCTTCTTTGAACACTCTCTATTTCGTATATTTACCCGGCTTTGTGTGGAGATGTTAGCACACTGCAATACTCCAGTCGTGGGATCACCAACGATTTGAAAAGTGTTATCATTGGCCGTTCTTCTCGTGTCTTGAAAGTGCGCAGTATCCAACCTACAAGTTTCCTCGCCACTACTGACTTGGCCTGATTATGTTTTTTGAAAGACATGTTTTCTGACATTATTACCCCACGATTTTTAACCTCTGATTTTCGTGGGATTGGCAGGAGTGACTCTGTTAAGTAGGTTGTGTTTTCTTTAATATCTTAATTTCCTCCATACCTTATCAGCTGAAATTTCTCTTTGTTAAATTGCATGTTGTTATCTTTGGTCCACCGAAATACAGCGTTCATGTCTGCTTGCAAGATTTCTTTGTCTTCTATTTTGGTTATTCCTAGACTTAGTTTTGTGTCATCTGCAAATGATGAGACACTGCTGTGATGTACATTAGCATTGATGTCACTTATTAGTATTAGGAAGAATAAGGGTGCCAACACTGTACCGTGGGGAACAGAGCTTTTAACCTCTGAACCTTCCGATACCGCTTGATTTACTGCTACTGATTGTCTTTTGTTAATGAGAAAATTATAGAGCCACCTCCCCACCTTTCCGGTGATACCTTTTTCTTTCAGCTTATGTGCTATAATTCCATGATCACACTTATCAAATGCTTTGGCAAAGTCTGTGTATATGACATCTACATTTCTTTTCTCTTCCAGGTCATCTAACACTTTGTCATAGTGTTCTAGTAGCTGCGAGAGACATGACCTTCCTGCTCTGAACCCGTGTTGTCCTGAGTTGTGGAGCCCGTTTTCTTCCATGTATTCCGAGACTTTTCCTCGTAGTACCGTACTCTTTCAAAAATTTTGATGATGTGAGATGTTAGTGCTACTGGGCGGTAGTTTTTTTGGCAGAGCTTTACTTCCTCCTTTGTGTAATGGTGCAATTGTTGTGTTCTTCAGGCTTTCTGGGATTTCTCCTGTATCTAGGCTCTTTCTCCACATTATGGCTAGAGGTCTTGCTAGCGATGTTTTGCAGTTCTTGAGCAGGACTGAGCTCCATGAATCTGGTCCTGGTGCTGAGTGGAGCGCTCCGGCATGCTGTTTATTGCCCTTTCTATATCTATTGGCCCAAATTCTATATCTGATATATGGAGGGGAGCTCTGTTCTCGCCCATAAAGAAATTGTTTGGATTGTCAATAGTCTTAGATGGATCGGGTTGACTGAACACGGTTTCATACTGTTTTCGTAGAAGTTCACTCATTTCTTTGTCATCTGTTGTATATGATCCGTCAAGTTTGATGAGTGGGCCAATGCTTGACGCTGTTTGTGATTTTTTCTTTGCATATGAGAAGTACTTTGAATTTTCACTTATTTCTTGAATCGCCTTGTTTTCTTCTTCTATCTCCTGTATTTGATACGATATTCTCAGCTTGTGTTCAATATCCTCTATCTCCCTTTTCATTATGTTAATTTGCCTTTCCTGTAATCCAGCTTGGGAGAGCCGATGTGACAGTAGTTTTCTTCGTTTGTAGAGCCTTCTCCTTTCTCTTTCTTGCTTACTTCTGCGCTTACTTTTTCTCTCTGGAATACGATCCGAGCATACGTTCTTAACTAATTCATTTACTAGGCTAAGGCATTCAGGGGTTGTTTTGTCTGCTATTTGAACTTCCCAGTCTATTTCCTCTATCTTCTGGTTTATGCTTGGCCAATTAACATGTTTATTATTAAAGTTGTACTTACTGAATGGGCCTGTATATGATCTCCTTGTTTTGGTTTTGTGTAGGTACTCGATGTTGGTTAGTACTTCGATTATCCTATGGTCAGAATAAGTAGTATCTGATATGCTGGTATTGTGCACAATGTTCTCATTGTTTGAGAAGATCAGGTCTAGGACATTTTGACCTCTAGTTGGTTCTGTGATGTGTTGGTTTAAGTTGAACAGAGAACATAAATTAAGAAGTGCTGTTGAGTGTGCATCACCATTTGCATTTGAGGTGTTAGGCAATATTTGGTCTTCTACTCGCCTCCATTTGATATTAGGTAAATTGAAATCCCCCAACCACAGGATGTTAGGAGTTGGAGCCCCCAGCCCTTCTACAGCAGTTTTGAAATCGGGAAGTGAGGCATCTGGAGGTCTGTATGTGAGGATAATTGCCAGGCTTAGACTCTCTATGTTTACCCCCAGTATCTCTACTACCTAATTGGAGTGATTAAAAATCTCTGTACTTACTGTATAAGAGAGTCTTTTATGTACAAAGCTACTCCTCCACATGTTCTGTGTTTTCTATCGGACCTGTGTAGGTTGTAACCTGGGATCCATACTTCACTATCTTCGTGATCTTTAATGTGAATTTCAGTAAGGGCAGCAAGCAGTGCATTCCCCTCTTCTAGTAGTCCTTGGATGAAAGGGACCTTATTTGTTCTACTGTTTTTAAGACCTTGTATGTTTGCATATATGAGAGGGGAGAGGCTGGGTGTGGTGGCTTGTGAGTTTACCATCTCTGGTGGTATGGGCGGCCCCTGTGGTGGTGATGGTGGGGTCCCATTTTTCCTTGTTGTTTGTACATCAGGTATTCTAGATGATGTATATGTGCTTCTAGTTGTTCTACCCTGTTCTTCCATATTTCGTCTTGCTCTAGCCTTTTTCTTTCCCTCGTTCGTGTGTGGCTAAAAAATGGTGTGAGGCCCCATCTTCATTCTGTGTTTTAGCCCTAAGTGTACCTTTAACGTGGTATTCAGTACAGTACCAATCATAGCAGGTCCGGTTTGCTAGTGAGGATTTACACAGGGGTGGGTGATAGTCTGTGCATGATTTCCCTAGATGGCATTTTCCACTTTTAATTCCATTATAGCATATCTTGGGGTGCTTGTAGTTGTATTTCTTCCCATTTCTCTTCCCCATTTGGCCAAATGGGCAATTTTTCATGAGATAACGTCGGCATACCGCCATCTCTCTCTCTGCTTGGACAGTGTGTCCCTCTGTCTGGCATGTATGGGTAGGGGGAGTGGAAGGGGTCGTGGTGGGGGGAGGGGTATGAATGGGTAGTGCAGTAGGAAATGGTGTGGGGATATTGGGGTTAGATGCAGGGAGATCGTCTGGGTGGGTAGTGGTGTAGATGGAAGGGAGGGTGGTGGTGATGGATGTGTTTTGTGTGGGGGTAGTGTCTGTGGAGGTTGATGTATTCGGTTCAAATTCCACTTCATCCTGTTGGCTAATGTTGGTATCTGGAGGATTTATCTGTTCCATAGCCGTAGGTCCAGTATGGACAATAAAGATAGTGGAGGGAGGGAGGAAGTCAGGCTGTGAGCCGGCGAGCCAGTCCCATTTTCCCCAAGCGCGGTGGGAGGAGAGGGGGCACTGGCAGTAGGTGGCGAGACCTGGTCGTGTGTAGGGGAGTCTTGGGGTGGAGGTGTAGTAGGGGTTGATTGAGAAGGCATATAGGATACATTATTTTGGGTGGGTGTGGGGTGCAGTGCTGTGGGATAATGAGGGGGGGCTGTAGACTGGACTGTTTGGGTAGGGGGTGTGGATTCATGTTCGGATATCCACTTGGTGTAGACTTCATTCAGTGTCTGGATTAGTTCGGTTCTTAACTCCACTTCTGTATTTTCCACCATCCTAATAACCGGCATTGCCACGGGAAAACAGTCATTGCAGAAATGGGTGTTGGTCCCTATTTCCCTGTATTTGCTTTTTATTGCTTTCAGTCCGACGCACTTATTATGAAAAGTCTTATAGCATATCTGACATCTTCTACCATTATTCAAAAGTATTTCTTCTTTATAGAGCTCGCATTGACGCGTATGTGCTATTTGGGGAAAGGGGGTGAGAGGGGAATGCGGGGTGGGCCGAGGGAGAGGTGAGACAATTACAATGTATGGCTCTGCGGTTACTTGTGGGGGGGGGGGGGGGAGGGGGAGTGTAACGAATACGTAGACAAATACACTGTACATGTATTCCTATACTAAAGATTCCATGAATATATTTTCGATAAAAGTTTCACAGAAAACACGTTACACACTGGGTTAACCATTTTTTTCACACTGGAATAACTCCCGGCTTACACTGATAGGCTGGCCGATTTCGTAACTGGGATTTAACGTATATACTGTACATATATATATATATATATATATATATATATATATATATATATATATATATATATATATTGTCTTTTCCTTCACAACGCCTTGTCTATATCTTCCAAGACATTCTATCCACTCGATTTTAACCTACCCATTTCCACCACATTACTGTTGCTTTGTGGCTAGTTTTCCTATTATTATTATTGGTAAGATTACAGGAATATCAGCAATATCTTTCGTTACACTTTACACACTGGGCCGACGCTCGGGTTTGTTTACACAACCGGTAGGCCTCCCATAGCTGGGCACTGGCACTCCTGCGGGAGGTTTTAATGGATTTTGTTTTCAAGTCGCGTACGGTATATCTCCTAAGATATCAAGGTAATCGTTTTGGATTTGCACTACATTAGACCGCGACACTGAGTTTGTTTTGTGAGTAGTTTTGTGACAATTTTTTTTTTTTTTTTTTTTTTTTAAAGACCTCCGTCTACGTATTGTGAAAAATCTGTTATCCTCCGGCAAATTGTGGGGTTGAGTGAGTGAAGGGGGGGACAGTGAATGAAGGAGGATACATGTTTTTCATAATACGTGTTGCTAGCCCCAAACGCGCGAGCAACTGTGGCTTTCAACCATCCGACACGTCCCCTTTTGTGACAAGTTAGATCACCAATATCCCGCATTGGGGGAGGGGACGGGTCCAGGGGGATGGGAGGAAAGTGAGGGGGGTGGGGGCGAGGGGATATATGTTTATGGTTTTTGCGGTCACCGAGGGTATGTTGTTTACAGTATACATACTGTTCCCACACTAAGTTTCCCTGACTTTAATTTCCTGTATTATACTTTCCTAGTTGATTTACGTGATATACGTTGTTCACTACCACTTTTTACTTAGGCTTCCTATTTTCATATAGCCCTGTTTGATTTCATAGGACTATAGACCTAACACTTTTGCTTTGGGACGTAACGGTTTTTTCTTTCCCTTCTTCCTTGCCTATGCCTCATGGGCCTGCCCTAGTCCAGGGCAATGGCACTGTTGTAGGAGTTAACGGATATTTTTTTTCCAAAAACGCGTATATCTCCCCAGATATTTTATCAGTCGGTTCGATTTTGCACTTCACAGGACCGCGACACTACATTTGTTTTTGTGTGTGATTTTGTTAATGTTTAATCACCAGTATCCCGCGGAATAGTCGAAAAATCCCGGACCACGACGGACGTGACCCTCCCCTCGTGCACGTTATTACCGTACTAATGCACACAATATACTCCCTGACCCGCTTTCATAAATCAAATAAAGTGTAAACCTTAAAATTATATCCTCCCCGCAGTTATTGGTCATAGGTATGGGCACTCAACTGGATATATATGATGGCATAATCAGAAATATTAACTTATCCTGCCATTCAGTTCTTGGGTGACACCGGTTGTAAGCTTTTGTGTGATGTCTTAATATAGGCATTGGCATTTTTCCGAATTGACCACTTGCGAGTTTGTGTCTATAAGGAAGTTGGAACTGTGGCCATCAATATTTAGCAGTCATATCAGCTAAAATACGGTTATAATACATTTACTGTATACAAACATAAAACCAACTTTATTATACTTTTTATCCGTCAAAAAAACTCCCATTATTATTGCTTTTCTCTTTAATATCAATGTTCTCGGCCCCAACTTCCTTATAGCCTGAAACTCGCAAGTGGTCAATTGAATAATCGCGTTGATGTGAAATATATATAGGCTAATATAAAATTATATATTATACATATATATACACAGTATATGTATATATATATATATATATAATACTATATATATATAATATATATATATATATATATATATATATATATTCTTTAATACATACGAGGTTGAAAGAAATGGCAATTTCTGCGTTGGAAATTTTATTATTCAAAGTTTCCAGGTCTCTGATGAGTTTTCGCTGGGTGGCAGGAAGTAGATGAAGGAGATGAGCAAAATTCATGGTGGTACAGGGTTACATTAAAGTACATGAAGATACAGGATATACGACGCGTTTCACTGGACAACCAGCATTATCAAGTAAGGAAGGAATGATATAAAGGTAAACAGGAAGGGTATATATAGAGGGTGGAGGATCAGAGGAGGCGGAAAACAGGGGGCAAAAGTCTGCGATTGGTGGAAGGCTAAACTAGGAGAGAGAAAGGGGGTAACCGCTTCACGCATGCGCACTGGATGCGGGATGGTGGTCGATAGGTGGGGTCGAAGCTGATTGGCTGCGTGTCGAGGGGCGTGGCCTAAGTTGTGTGGCGCCTGCAGAAGACGAAGCTGAAGGAGGTAGCGCGGGGGGCTGCGTCAAGGGCACCGGGGGGCGAGGAGGGGTGTTAGGTCCTGTAGGGTAGTGCCTTTTGGCAGAAGGAAGGATCTGAAGGTCCAGAGTTTGGTTGTTGATGTTGGGATGTAAGGCTTGGATATACAGCTTCGAGTATAGGTAATCTCCTTGGGTCACTTTCTTTATCGAGTATGGTGGTGTGTTTCTCTAACTCGTTGCGTGTGAGGTGAGGGTGGTTAGGGGTGAGATAGTGGTCTTTGATGGCTCCAGCCTGAAGGTGAAGAGTTAACCGACGTGAAAGACGAGTCTGCGTCATACCAATATAGGAATGAGGTCCACAGTCCTCATAATTACAGGTATGTTGGTAAATGACGTGATCGTCGGTCATCGGGCTCTTTATCTTGGTGGAGGCTGGTTTGTTGCGGAGAACGAGGTTGGAGGTCTTGGGGGATTTGTAATAAATTATTAATTTGATTTTGTTTTCCGGGTTGGTTGGGTGGACATGCTTGGAGATTATTTCTTTTAAGACGGCCTCGTCATTTTTGTGTTCAGAGGACATGTAATTGCGGTAGAAGATCTTAATTTCATTGGGGGGGTCAATGTTGGGAGGGCTTTGGGTGTACCATTTTCAAGATGGTGGTTGATGGTGCTGGAGATGTCGGAGTTGGAGTATCCGTTATTTACTAAAACTTGGGATAGTCTTTCTAGTTCCTGGTGGGTGTCGGCCCAGGTAGAGCAGTGCGTGAGGGCTCTCCTAACATAGGCGGAGATGGAGGATAGAAGATAACGGCGGGGGCATTCACTATCACCGTTGAGGCATTGTCCTGTGTTAGTAGGTTTAATGTAGACGGTGGTTTTGAACCTATGGTCGTTCAGAGCTACGAGGATGTCGAGGGGAGTTGTCCATTGTTAGATTTTTCAAAGGTGAAGTTAAGTCCGGAGGAGGTCATGAAGCAACGCTGGAGTTCCTGTAGTTCGTGGAGGTCCTTGATTTGCACGAAGATGTCATCCCCGTATCTACAGTAGACGGCGGGTCGTTGGGCAGCTAGGAGCTCTTCCTCGATGGTACCCATGAAAAAGTTCGCAAAAAGAACTCCTAGGGGGCTGCCCATCGCCACACCGTCTATCTGCTTGTACATGTTGCCCCGGGGGCAAAGGAAGGGGGCCTCCTTGGTACATAGCTCCAGTAGTGTTTTCAGGGCCTTCTCCGGGATGTCCAGTGTAGGTGTATCAGGGCAATGATAAATTCGACGTAGAATCATGTCAATGGTCCTATCCACTGGCACGTTGGTGAACAGGCTTTCTACGTCGAGAGAGGCGATAGTGTGGTTGTTGTTACGGGGGGCGTCTCGTAAAATTTCCAAGAAATCGTGGGCTGAGTTAAGGTTGAATTGGCTGGGCACGTAGGGGGTGAGGAGGTTGTTCAGGGCCTTGGCGATCTGGTAGGTGGCAGTGGGGATCTGCCACCCGCCGTCTACTGTAGATACGTGGATGACATCTTCGTGCAAATCAAGGACCTCCACGAACTACAGGAACTCCAGCGTCGCTTCATGACCTCCTCCGGACATAACTTCACCTTTGAAAAATCTAACAATGGACAACTCCCCTTCCTCGACATCCTCGTAGCTCTGAACGACCATGGGTTCAAAACCACCGTCTACATTAAACCTACTAACACAGGACAATGCCTCAACGGTGATAGTGAATGCCCCCGCCGTTATCTTCTATCCTCCATCTCCGCCTATGTTAGGAGAGCCCTCACGCACTGCTCTACCTGGGCCGACACCCACCAGGAACTAGAAAGACTATCCCAAGTTTTAGTAAATAACGGATACTCCAACTCCGACATCTCCAGCACCATCAACCACCATCTTGAAAAATGGTACACTCAAAGCCCTCCCAACATTGACCCCCAATGAAATTAAGATCTTCTACCGCAATTACATGTCCTCTGAACACAAAAATGACGAGGCCGTCTTAAAAGAAATAATCTCCAAGCATGTCCACCCAACCAACCCGGAAAACAAAATCAAATTAATAATTTATTACAAATCCCCCAAGACCTCCAACCTCGTTCTCCGCAACAAACCAGCCTCCACCAAGATAAAGAGCCCGATGACCGACGATCACGTCATTTACCAACATACCTGTAATTATGAGGACTGTGGACCTCATTCCTATATTGGTATGACGCAGACTCGTCTTTCACGTCGGTTAACTCTTCACCTTCAAGCTGGAGCCATCAAAGACCACTATCTCACCCCTAACCACCCTCACCTCACACGCAACGAGTTAGAGAAACACACCACCATACTCGATAAAGAAAGTGACCCAAAGAGATTACCTATACTCGAAGCTTTATATATCCAAGCCTTACATCCCAACATCAACAACCAAACTCTGGACCTTCAGATCCTTCCTTCTGCCAAAAGGCACTACCCTACAGGACCTAACACCCCTCCTCGCCCCCCGGTGCCCTTGACGCAGCCCCCCGCGCTACCTCCTTCAGCTTCGTCTTCTGCAGGCGCCACACAACTTAGGCCACGCCCCTCGACACGCAGCCAATCAGCTTCGACCCCACCTATCGACCACCATCCCGCATCCAGTGCGCATGCGTGAAGCGGTTACCCCCTTTCTCTCCTAGTTTAGCCTTCCACCAATCGCAGACTTTTGCCCCCTGTTTTCCGCCTCCTCTGATCCTCCACCCTCTATATATACCCTTCCTGTTTACCTTTTATATCATTCCTTCCTTACTTGATAATGCTGGTTGTCCAGTGAAACGCGTCGTATATCCTGTATCTTCATGTACTTTAATGTAACCCTGTACCACCATGAATTTTGCTCATCTCCTTCATCTACTTCCTGCCACCCAGCGAAAACTCATCAGAGACCTGGAAACTTTGAATAATAAAATTTCCAACGCAGAAATTGCCATTTCTTTCAACCTCGTATGTATTAAAGAAAATTTATTACCTGGCTTTACCAATATATATATATATATATATATATATATATATATATATATATATATATATATATATATAAAGACTTACCCATGAACAAAATAAAGTGTAAACCTTAAAATGATATCGTCCGTGCATTATGTTGGTCCTAGGAATGGCCTCTCTCACTGGATACGTGTGATGGTATACCAGGAAAATGTTAACTTATCCTGCCATTCTGAAGGTTAGGGTAGGGCAGCAGTGGTCTTTGTTGTGTGTGTGTGTGTGTGTCTGCCTATGTGTGTGTCTATGTTTGTATGGGTGTGTGTATGTTTTTGTTTGTATGTGTGTGTGTGTGTCTGTGTTTGTGTTTGTAAATGTGTGTGTGTGTGTGTGTGCGTCACCGGTACAGGAGGGATTAAGTTGAGATTTGAACATTTTACCAAGCTTAAGAAGGAAGTCTAGAAATTAAAGGGGATTCTAATGGTCAGCTCTTTGATCCCACTGTACCCTATTCCAAGCACGTAGACCAAACCTCTTCACCACTATAGTCCGTTCATTCTAGGTTGGGCAGATCTCGTAACCTCTAACCTCTGTAACTCAAAAAGGGCTAGAGCAAATGAGCCATACATTTATACACCTATTCCCTAGCCAAGTCTTCCTATTTGGTAGAAATATTAGCTTGATTACTCTAGTCCTTTTTGAGTTATGAGAGGTTAGGGGTTACAAATTCTGCCCAACCTAAAATGAACGGACAATAACCTCTATAATTCACAAACAACTAGAGTAATCGAGCCCATATGTCTACCATTTGGGAAGGGTCAGCCAGGAAATAGGTGTGGAAATTGACAGCCTATTTACTCTAGCCCTTCATGAGTTACAGAGGTTAGGGGTCAGGATTTCTGGCCTATGTATTTGGAACAAGGTATAGAATCACCCAATGATAAGCAGAATAAATCGAAAATGACGCCATCGTTTTAAGTGGCTGTTTTTTTTATCAATTGATTCATGTATTATTTGTTTAGTTTCCTCGCTAGACCTCCATCAAGCTTTAGACAAAAAACACACCCCTAGACCCCCTTCAAGATAAATTTGTAAATTTTTCGTTAGAGAAATGTCCCGGCCAAAGGCCGATTCCTCTTAAAATTAAAGGCTCGCTATCACTCGCCAGGAAAATATTGACACCTAAATGGTACGAAAGATCTTAAAATTGACAACGAAATCGGGTGAAAGGTGTTAAAATCGGCAAATGAATGGGACGAAAGTCATTAAATATCAAAAGGAATGGGGCAAAGCATGAGGGAGAAGAGTGTCCAGACAACGATCCATCTCCCCTTAACCCTTTCTGTACCAGCGACGTCTGTTATATTTTAGTCTAGCGATATTTAGACGACTTTATGCAGCTTAGAAAGGATCTGTGGTAGTTAAAAGGGTTGCTTGAGATAGTTCGAAGCGTTATACTTGCTAGAGATCTTTCCTAAGCTGAACAAGATCGATAAGTAGTAGCCAGAATAAGATAAAAAGGATGTGGTGGTACAGAACGGGTTAAAGGAGCTAATAGAGATGGATTCAAGATGGCAGCGACTGTAAACAAATTGCATAAATCCCTATAGATGGTAATGGGCGGGCTTCCATATCCCGCCAGCCAATCAGCGTCCCTCTCCCTGCTGACGTCACGCTAGAGCTCCATAAGCCCCGCCCCCCATTAGCCCATGCAAAAATTCCAATTCGACTCTCGACTTCATCTTTTGATATATTTTATGATGCCCGGGCAGGGAAGGTGGCGGGGATGATGAAGTGGTCTGGGACTAGGTAGCCAACCCATGTTATATAATACCCCAGTCACACCAGTGGTTCTTGGCTATTTTTTGATGGGTAACTTTCTTGGCACAACTTTTTGGGGTGATTATTACTGTTGTTATTAGTATTATTGGTGTTGTTGTTGTTGTTACTGTTATTATTATTCTTTTATTATTATTATTATTATTATTATATGGGTAGCTATTTTGGTAATAATAAATCCATTTAGAAGGTATTTAGAATGGTATGTAATATGTATGTATGTGTATACTTAGCCACATACCCCATTGCTGGGGGTGGCTGACACGAGACAGAGCCCGAACAGAAATAATATTTAAAGTTCCTATTCTCAGAGTCTGGGACCACTTTCGCGTTCCCTCACCCCTTTCTGTCTCGTCGAGTAGGAAGGTAGCCTACAGTATACCATTTAAGGGGAGATGGGGCGTTATATAGACCCCCTTCTCCCTTATGCTTAGCCCCATTAGTTTTCGATTTAAAGACCTTTCGCCCCATTTATTTGCCAATATTAAGAACTTTTGTACTATTTAGGTGTCGATTTCTTCCCTGGCGAACGATAGTGAGCCTGTAATTTTGGAAGAAGCGGCCTTCGGCCGGGACATTTTTCTACCGAAAAATGTACACATTAATCTAGAAGGGGGATGTAATGGATGTTTTTTTTAATTTGATGGAGGTCTAGGGAGGAAACTAAAAATAATATATTTATATGAAATAATCGACCAAAAAATATTCCCTTCCCCCTTAATCAAAGGCATGTCACTATCAATATACCCAATTTGTTTATTGATATTTTGTATTCCTTTATGTTATAATTGTGGTAATAAGATTGTTGATATGTTATCCTAGTGGTCGATTTAACTAAACATGTGTATTCAAATGGCTATATCCTGTTTTAAATTAGTCTAGAAATCGCGAACTCTAACCTCTGTAACTAAAAATGGGCTAGAGCAAATGTCCACACATATTCCCTGGCTGACCCTTCCTAAATGGTATAAATATTAAAGGGATTACCGGGTACTCTAGTCGTTTGTAAGTTAAAGAGTATAATGTTCAAGAGTATAATGTCGTTTGTAAGTTAAAGAGTATAATGTTCAAGAGTATAATGTCGTTTGTAAGTTAAAGAGTATAATGTTCAAGAGTATAATGTCGTTTGTAAGTTAAAGAGTATAATGTTCAAGAGTATAATGTTCAAGAGTATAATGTCGTTTGTAAGTTAAAGAGTATAATGTTCAAGAGTATAATGTCGTTTGTAAGTTAAAGAGTATAATGTTCAAGAGTATAATGTCGTTTGTAAGTTAAAGAGTATAATGTTCAAGAGTTTGCGTTTACTTACTTGGAATAGCGTATAGATTGGTATTGAGGCGCTTTTACATTACCTCAAATTTCGACAACCTTTTTCGGCAAATCTGTCGTGGAGTTTGTTCAGGCTATCATTAGATGATTTTGTACAGTTTAGGAAGGATCTATGAGAATGAAGACAGTAAAGACTGTCTCCATTAATCTCTGACCTCCATATACCCTTCCTAATCTGAATAAAACTGCTTAATAATAGCCAGCAAAGATAAAACTGCTTAATAATAGCCAGCAAAGATAAAACTGCTTAATAATAGCCAGCAAAGATAAAACTGCTTAATAATAGCCAGCAAAGATAAAACTGCTTAATAATAGCCAGCAAAGATAAAACTGCTTAATAATAGCCAGCAAAGATAAAACTGCTTAATAATAGCCAGCAAAGATAAAACTGCTTAATAATAACCAGCAAAGATAAAACTGCTTAATAATAGCCAGCAAAGATAAAATAAATGCGTAGTGGATCGTGAAAGCTACTTAATTAACCCCTTCTGTACCGACGACGTCTTTTTATACTCTATTCTGGCTAATATTACACAATTTTATTCAGTTTGATAAGGGCCTACAGCAATTAACAGGCTTCGAACTATCTCACTTAACCCTTGTTACTACCACAATTAAATCCTTCTTAAAGAGCACGAAATCGACTAAATACAGCCAGAATAAAATTAAAAATATGTCGCCGGTACAGAAGGGGCTAAACTATAGTAATGCCTCTGTCACCTACTATTATCTATGTTCAGTCTATCCGCCGGAAATAGTGCAAAATAGTCCTTATGGGGAGGTTCGTTTTGTTTTTGGACCCCCTTCTCCTTCATGTCTAGCCACATTAGTATTGAAATTTTAAGACGTTCGCCCCATTCGTTTGTCGATTTTAGACCTTTTATCCCGTTCGTTTATGAATATCGAGACCTGTCATGCCATTTAGGTGTCGAGTTTATCCTGGCGAGCGATAGCAAGCCTGTAATTTAGGAAGAACCAGCCGTTTTTCTACCTAAAAATTAACAAATTTATCTCGAAGGGGGATCTTGGGGGTGTTTTATAAAGCTTGATAGAGGTCTTAGGAAGAAACTATGCATAATACAAGAATAAATAAATACATGAACAAATAATGACAAATAAATCCAAGTCTCCTCTAAATGATACCAGAATATAATTACCGGGAAGAATCCTCATGTGAATCTGCCCCTACCGAAACAAATTGCCGGGAATGGCGCTAGCGTGATATCAAAGGAATAAACTTAATAAAGTATAGTTATGAAGGTGGACGGGACTTCAGCGTGCGACTGTGCAGAGGTGAACGACAAACTGGCAGAGAGGCGGGGCGGGGTGTGTCCAACGGAGGCTTGCCACACACCACTTAGTTCGTCTTATTAAGCAAGCGGTGAAGGGGTTACTTAACTCACTTTAAACGTTTGTGGGAGTGCTATGGGGGCTTGTGTATGTCTATTAAGCTTGCACAAACCATTAGCTAGCCACACAAACACTCGAACTATCACGTGTAGCCATTTAGCTGGATAGGCCAAATGGAGGGCAAGCGGCAACTCCTGAACAAGACCCGCCTCCCTGCACGTAAATTCGACAAGCCTGATCGAGTCCGATATTTTGGAATAATTTCGGACTTTTCTATCTAGATTTGTGTTCCCAACAATGCGAGTGTGTGGCATAACAGGTTTTAATGATGAATTTAGTGACATTTTCGGAGATTTCATGGATTTTGTGGTGAATTTGCGTTTATCTGGCAATCGTTAATTTGTCTCTGTCATCACATGGGCTTCCCCGAGATGTCATAGACTGCAGCACCGTTGATTCATTTAAACTTCGCCTAGACAAATATCTCGCATCAAACCCGCGACTGACTGCGTTTGTAAATTAATAACTTTATTTTATCCTCCCCTCAGTTACTAACCCATCTGTCCCCTACTAACTTCCTAATCCTGCCACGGACATTAGTTCCAGGGCAGTAGTTCCCTTTCCAATGTTCCCTTACCCACTCTAAACCACTGTTTGGACACTTGATCCTCAGTGTTTTGGAGGACAAGCAGCCTAGAAGGGTCACTAGACCTGTTGTTGCTTGATTTCCTTTGTACACCCCTGGCAGTTCAAGGGGCATCAGTCACTTAAGGGGAGATGTGACGTATGTTTTGGTCTATTAATTAATGTATTTCTTTATTTCTTAGTTTCCTCGCTAGACCTCCATCAAGCTCCATCATTTTTTCGATAGAAAAATGTCCCCGCCAAAGGCCGGTTTCTCTTAAAATTACAGGCTCGCTATCGCTCGCCAGGAAAAATCGACACCTAAATGGCACGAAAGGTCTTAAAATTGACAACGAAATGGGGCGGATGATCTTAAAATCGACAAAGTAATGAGCTGAATGTTATAACATCTGAAAACTAATGGTGCTAAACATGAGGAAGAAGGGGGACCAGAAAAGCGACCCATCTCCCCTTAACCCTTTCACGCACATATGACGCAGAGGGTGCCAGATTAGCAATAAGAAATAGAGTTCTCTCACTCTTATAATTACCTCTCCAAAATGAGTTTTCTGCCCACAGCAAACTCAAAGACAACTGCAGAGGTTGAAGTAACTAAACTAAAGGTTTCTAAATACCCCTGATGGTAACAAAGGCTTTAAAGTATCCCCAATAGGCTCAAAATCGCGTCATATGTCGGAGAGGGTTAAGAAGCGCTTTTTGCCGGCGACTTTCGATAAGTATCATTCTGGCATCTTTTTGGAGGCTCTTTTTCACCTGTATTATTATCAGGTATCCTGGAGTTAGATTGTTGTATATACCCTATTAATTATAGGTAGTCCAAAAATACCGACCCAAAACTTTCATAACTTAAAAATAAAAATGGACTAAAGTAATCGAGCTCATATTTCTAACATCAGGGAAGAATTAGCCAGGTCATATTTATTGAAAATTACAAGCCATTTGCAGCTCTCGCCCTCCAAATAAATACATATACCAAAAAACAAGCACTACCCCTTAAATTTGTCAGGATGCTCGCCACTATACCTGGTTATTTGTGTTATATAGTTATTGATATATACGTACCGTGATAGTATGTACAGTACAACTTTATTTCTGTTATCTTTACAGGCGAAATGGATGGAGAACAGTATATATAACCTTATTTTATTTTTTTTATTTTTGCAGGAGAAATGGAAGAAGAACAACCGGAAGACCCACCCCACCACCACCACTCTCACCACCACCACCACCAACTCCCCCCTCACCACCACCACCACCACCATCACCACCATGGCAACTGCTACCCACGGGATTCCTACCCAAGGAGGTGGTTCTCTGTCGGCGGCCCATAGTTCTTCACGTCATAAAAGGTGAAAAGAGAGAGAACTGGGGGTGTTTGGGAAGGAATGTAGGGGGAGGGGGGTAGGGAGCATGGAGGCAATATTTGGGAGGGAGGAATTAATTGATTGAAAGAGGTAGGAAGAAGGAAAGGTTGGTGAGAATTGGGTGTGTTTGATGATGAGTAAAATCCTCTAATTGTAGCCAGAACAATTGACCGCGGGCGAGTTTCAGGCTAATATAAGGAAGTTGTGGTTCTCTGTCGGCGGCCCATGGTTCTTCACGTTATAAAAGGTAAGAGAAGAGAGAACTGGGGGTGAACGATGATGAGTAAAATCCTCAAATTTAAGGGGGCAGTGGTTAATTTAATGGGGTCTATCTATTTATATATTCATTTAGTTTTTAGTTTCATCGCTAGACCTCCATCAAGCTTAAAAGAACACTCCCTAGACCCCCTTCAAAATATATTTGTACATTTGTCGATAGAAAAATCCCGGCCGAAGGCCTGTTTCTCTTAAAATTACAGGCTAGCTATCGCTCGCCAGGAAAAATTCGACACTTAAATGCCACGAATGGTCTTGATATTGATATAGAAATGAGACGAAAGGTTTTAAAATCGACAAACTGATGAGGGCGAACGTCTTAAAATCTGAAAACTAAGGGGGCTAAATGTGAGAAAGAAGGGGGGACCAGAAAAACGAGCCATCTCCCCTTA
This sequence comes from Paralithodes platypus, assembly GCA_032716605.1. Taxonomy (NCBI): domain Eukaryota; kingdom Metazoa; phylum Arthropoda; class Malacostraca; order Decapoda; family Lithodidae; genus Paralithodes; species Paralithodes platypus. Next base: position 21,731,772 of record CM064577.1, on the reverse strand, counting down.
AACCCGAACATTTGACCACTGGCGAGTTTCCGGCTATATGGACGTTGTTATTCTCTACCGTCGACTCATGGTTCTTAAACGTCATAAAAGGAAAGAAAAGAGAACTGGTGGGGTTTTGTAGGGAATGTAGGGTGGGAGGAGGACCACTAGCTGTGCAAGGTTTCGGACCACATGCAAGTGAAAGGGTAGAGGCGAGTCTCGGCTTCCGCTGTTCTAGTCAATGACCTAAAGGGTATGCATCAAGCCTCATGGTTATGCCAGTTACACTTGTGTTGGTATTGTACACAATGAGTCTTTGGACCAGACTTGCTAGTATTGAACTTAGCAGGTTGATCAGAGTAATGTTTATTTTTAGTCTTCAGACCTCAGATACTACTCTCAACTCGAGCAGGTTTAAACATGAACACTTTGTGCTACCAGTCTTTGGACTTGGTGCCTAGCATCGAACCTAGTTGTCCCAGTCTCGTACCTAGGATTGTTCAAGTCTTCAGACCTGGAGGTACTAGCATCAAACCCAGCTGAATGATTTATGCCAGGTTGAGTGACATAGTCTGTCCTAGTTCTATTTATGCTGGTTCCTATCCGGTATGAGCTAGAAGGGCACGATCTGCTGTTGTTGTTGTCCACGCGGCTACCTACTACAATGTTGTTTCTTGTATGGCCATATAGGGACATCTGCGTGCGTGAAGGGTAATTATTTATGTCCTTGTGGCATGGCACTGGTGGTGGTCTGTATGGTCAAAATTCATAGTGTGGACAATACAGTGATAATGACTAAAAGGAAAACAAAATTGCTTTGAATAGTCTCTTGCTTGACAGCCTTCAAATTTGGTCATGTAATCATTATAATATCACTTCATAGATGGGTTAAGGGGAGGATTTTAGTTTGTTCCCTAGACCTACATCAAGCTTAAAATTACATCCCATCCACCCCCTTTCAAGATAAATTTGTAAATTTTTCGGTAGAAAAAATATCCTCCTTTAAATTACAAATGCGCTATCGTTCGCCAGGAAAAAATCGACACCTAAATGGCACGAAAGATCTTGGACAGAAATGGGGCGAAAGTTCTTAAAATCGCCAAACTAATGGGGCGAACGTCTTAAAATGTACCTATGAGTATATTTATTTACTGAGAGAGAGAGAGAGAGAGAGAGAGAGAGAGAGAGAGAGAGAGAGAGAGAGAGAGAGAGAGAGAGCGAGAGAGAGAGAGAGAAGGGGGGTCAGAACGGTCGGGGAATATTTCATAATAGGGGCTTGAGGGAGAGAAAGAGAGAGAAAGGGTGGGGTTGGTGGGAAAATAGGAAGGATGGAAGGTTAGAGGGATGGATAGAAGGATGGGAGGTCGGGGGAATAGGGGAGGGAATGGGATAGGAGAGTAGAATAGGGGTGGTAATTGGTTAGGATAGTAGAATAACGCTGGTAGTGGGATAGGATAGTAGAATAGGGGTGGTAATGGGATAGGATAGTAGAATAGGGGTGGTAATGGGATAGATTAATAGAATAGGGGTAGTAATGGGATAGGATAGTAGAATAGGAGTGGTAATGGGATAGGATAATAGAATAGGGGTAGTAATGGGATAGGATAGTAGAATAGGAGTGGTAATGGGATAAGATAGTAGACTAGCAGAGGTAATGGGATAGGATAGTAGAATAGGAGTGGTAATGGGATAGGATAGTAGAATAGGGGTGGTAATGGGATAGGATAATAGATTAGGGGTGGTAATGGGATAAGATAGTAGACTAGTAGAGGTAATGGGATAGGATAGTAGAATTGGGGTGGTAATGGGATAGGATAATGTAATAGGGGTGGTAATGGGATGGGATAATATAATAGGGGTGGTAATGGGATAGGATAATATAATAGGGATGGTAATGGGATAGGATAATATAATAGGGGTGGTAATGGGATAGGATAATATAATAGGGGTGGTAATGGGATGGGATAGAAGAATAGGGGTGGTAATGGGATAGGATAGTAGAATAGGGGTAGTAATGGGATAGGATAATAGAATAGGGGTGGTAATGGGATGGGATAATAGAATAGGGGTGGTAATGGGATAGGATAGTAGAATAGGAGTGGTAATGGGATAGGATAATAGAATAGGGGTAGTAATGGGATAGGATAATAGAATAGGGGTGGTAATGGGATGGGATAATAGAATAGGGGTGGTAATGGGATAGGATAGTAGAATAGGAGTGGTAATGGGATACGATAGTAGACTAGCAGAGGTAATGGGATAGGATAGTAGAATAGGAGTGGTAATGGGATAGGATAGTAGAATAGGGGTGGTAATGGAATAGGATAATAGATTAGGGGTGGTAATGGGATAGGATAGTAGAATAGGGGTGGTAATGGGATAAGATAGTAGACTAGTAGAGGTAATGGAATAGGATAGTAGAATTGGGGTGGTAATGGGATTGGATAATATAATAGGGGTGGTAATGGGATAGGATAATATAATAGGGGTGGTAATGGGATGGGATAATATAATAGGGGTGGTAATGGGATAGGATAATATAATAGGGGTGGTAATGGGATAGGATAGTAGAATTGGGGTGGTAATGGGATAGGATAATATAATAGGGGTGGTAATCGGATGGGATAATATAATAGGGGTGGTAATGGGATGGGATAATATAATAGGGGTGGTAATGGGATGGGATAATATAATAGGGGTGGTAATGGGATGGGATAATATAATAGGGGTGGTAATGGGATAGGATAATATAATAGGGGTGGTAATGGGATAGGATAGTAGAATTGGGGTGGTAATGGGATAGGATAATATAATAGGGGTGGTAATCGGATGGGATAATATAATAGGGGTGGTAATGGGATAGGATAATAGAATAGGGGTGGTAATGGGATAGGATAGTAGAATAGGGGTGGTAATGGGATGGGATAGAATAGGGGTGGTAATGGGATGGGATAATAGAATAGGGGTGGTAATGGGATGGGATAATAGAATAGGGGTGGTAATGGGATAGGATAATAGAATAGGGGTGGTAATGGGATGGGATAATATAATAGGGGTGGTAATGGGATGGGATAATATAATAGGGGTGGTAATGGGATAGGATAATATAATAGGGGTGGTAATGGGATAGGATAGTAGAATTGGGGTGGTAATGGGATAGGATAATATAATAGGGGTGGTAATGGGATAGGATAGTAGAATAGGGGTGGTAATGGGATGGGATAGAATAAAGGTGGTAATGGGATAGGATAATAGAATGGGGGTGGTAATGGGATGGGATCATAGAATAGGGGTGGTAATGGGATGGGATAGAATAGGGGTGGTAATGGGATGGGATAATAGAATAGGGGTGGTAATGGGATGGGATAATAGAATAGGGGTGGTAATGGGATATGGGATAGTAGAATAGGGATGGGTATAATGGAGTGCAGGAATGATACAATGGGGGAGGGGAAGGAGGAAAAGTATGAATGGGGGGAGTAGGTAAGGAGGAAGCAGGGGAGGTATAGGTGGGGAGAAGGTATATGGAGGGAAAGGGGGAAGGTTGGTTGGATGGAGAGAAAGGTGGGGGGAGAGGATGGGTCGATTTAGGGAGAGGGGGTAGGATGGGTGGATGGATGGAGGGAAGGAGAAGGGGTAGGATGGGGAGGGGGGGAAGCGAGGACGTAATGTTAGGGAAAGAGTATGGAAGGTTGGAAAGGGGGAGGAAGGAAAAAGGAAAGGATAGAGGGACGTAAGGATTGGAAGGGGAGAGGGATGGAGGGCTAGATGGATGGATGGATGGAAGGATAGAATAATGTGATAAGGATGGGGCAGTAAGGATAGGAGAGAGAGAGAGAGAGAGAGAGAGCAGGTGGGTTTACAGCCTCGTTAGGTGAAGGTGAGCGGGCGTATTTCACTCCAGCGACACTGAGAGAGAGAGAGCAGGTGGGTTTACAGCCTCGTTAGGTGAAGGTGAGCGGGCGTATTTCACTCCAGCGACACTGAGAGAGAGAGAGAGAGAGAGAGAGCAGGTGGGTTTACAGCCTCGTTAGGTGAAGGTGAGCGGGCGTATTTCACTCCAGCGACACTGAGAGAGAGAGAGAGAGAGAGAGCAGGTGGGTTTACAGCCTCGTTAGGTGAAGGTGAGCGGGCGTATTTCACTCCAGCGACACTGAGAGAGAGAGAGAGAGAGAGAGAGAGCAGGTGGGTTTACAGCCTCGTTAGGTGAAGGTGAGCGGGCGTATTTCACTCCAGCGACACTGAGAGAGAGAGAGAGAGCGAGAGCAGGTGGGTTTACAGCCTCGTTAGTACAAAGGAGTACAAAGGAGTACAAAGGAAATCAAGCAACAACAGATCTAGTGACCCTTCTAGGTTGCTTGTCCTCCAAAACACTGAGGATCAAGTGTCCAAACAGTGGTTTAGAGTGGGTAAGGGAACATTGGAAAGGGAATTACTGCCCTGGAACTAATGTCCGTGGCAGGATTAGGAAATTAGTAGGGGACAGATAGGTTAGTAACTGAGGGGGGGATAAAATAAAGTTATTCATTTACAAACGCAGTCAGTCGCGGGTTTGATGCGAGATATTTGTCTAGGCGGAGTTTAAATGAATCAACGGTGATGCAGTCTATAACGTTTCGGGGAAGCCCATTCCACAAGTTGACAACTCGATTGAAGAAGAAATTCTTAGATTCGTGTGAGTTAAAAGATTTACCAATAATTTTGCAACCGTTTCCCCGCGTGTAATTAGATTGGTCGATAGTGAAGTACTTACTACAGTTCATATTGTCGATGCCTTTGATGATTTTGAACACTTTAATTAAGTCACCTCTTAATCTGCGCTGGGTTAAAGGAAATAGATTTAATTCTCTAAGACGCTCTTCGTATGGTTTGTTCTTTAGGCTAGGTATCATTTTGGTAACTCTACGTTGAACTCGTTCTAGCTTGTTTATATCTTTTTGGTAATAAGGGCACCAGGATTGAACGCAGTATTCCAGAAGAGGGCAGACTAAGGAATTGTAAAGGGTTAGGATAACTTCTTTGGATTTAAGCTCAAATTACCTGCCTATAAAGCCAATTATTTTGTTTGCCTTCTTAACAACTTCTGAACATTGTTGACTCGGTTTTAGGTTACTCGATATTGTTACTCCCAACTCGGTTTCTCGGTTTACATTCTTAAGCTGAGTGCCATTCATCGAATAGTTTGCTTTCTCATTTAGGTATCCGATATGTAGTACTTTACATTTATCCGCATTGAAACTCATTTGCCAAATTTGGGCCCAACATGACAATTTATCTAGATTGTGTTGCATATCGTCAACTTGTTCTTTTGAGAGTACGCTATTTGCAATTTTTGTATCGTCAGCAAATTTTGAGATTGTACAGGTGAGACCCTCATCTACTGTATGTCGTTGATGTAAATTAGAAAGAGAATTGGTCCTAGTACCGATCCCTGGGGTACCCCACTACTTATATTGGTCCATTTAGATGCCTTACCGTTTATGACTACTCTTTGCTTTCTGTAGTTGAGCCAATTTTCTATCCATTTCAACACACCGTCTTGTATTCCACACGCTTTTAGTTTTAGCAGTAAACGTTTGTGGGGAACTTTGTCAAAGGCCTTTTGAAAATCAAGGTATATAATATCAACAGCTTTACTCTCATCGTAGAGGTTGACGATATCGTGGAAGAAGTCTAAGAGGTTTGTTAAACAGGAACGTTTTTTACGAAAGCCGTGTTGAGTATCTTTAAGTATGTTATTTTCCTCTAAGTGATTTACGAGTCTGTCTCGTATGACCGTTTCTAGCATTTTACATACAACTGAGGTTAAGCTAATTGGAAGATAGTTACTGGGTAGGGATTTGCTGCCTTTTTTGAATATCGGTGTTACGGCGGCTAGCTTTCCCCACTGATCAGGCATAGTTCCAGACTGCAAGGATTTATTGAATAGTAATGTCAGTGGTTTGGAGAGCTCATCCTTAGCTTCCTTCAGAATCTCTAGGCGAGATTGTATCAGGTCCAGGCGTTTATTTACCTTGAGTTTATCTAAACAATTCAATACTTCTCTCTCTGTAACGGTGATATGCTTAGAACATCTGAATTATCAATCTGAATCGGCGAAGGTGTAGGGATATCACTGAGGTCTTCTGTTGTAAAAACTGATGCAAAGAAGGTATTGAGGGCATTACTCATTTGTACTTCGTCTTTGGTGTATTCTCCATTTTAATCAACTAACGGTCCAACAGTTGAAAGTAAACTACTTTTTTCTTTCTGATATAACTATAGAATTCTTTCGGGTTTGTTTTACTTTGATTCGCAATATGTAACTCTAAGGTCTTTTTACTTTGCTTAATTAACTTTTTGGCTTTGCGTCGTAGCTTCTACAAATTTCACCGTTCTTCGTCATTTTGTGAGGATTTTAATCTATCATTAGCAAATTTTTTAGCAAGCAGGCAGTTTGAAATATCTTTATTCCACCATTTGGGCTTATTATTATGGCCTGGACGCCGTATTTTCGATGGTATGCACTCTTGCACTGCTTTTTAGGTAAGTGGTTTCGAATAACTTCCAAGATGTATTTATGTCGTTATTGTTAATTAAAAAGCTCCAGTCAGTTTCTTTAAACATAGCTCTAAGTTTATGGAAGTTTGCTTTCTTGAAATTAGGGACTTTTTCGATGCTACTATTTGGTTCGTTACTAGAAAACTTTAAAGTGAAAGTTATTGTACGATGGTTGCTGTTACTGAATTCATCACCAACATTCAAATTCTCTATTAATTCTTCTTTTGTTGCAAGTACAATGTCAAGAACGTTATTACCACGGGTCGGCGTTCGAACAAATTGATAAAGCGAACTCTCTTGCAAGTTCGTATACAAGTCATGTCCGGAGTGTGAAGTAAGAGTATCGCCCCACTTGGTAACAGGTAAATTAAAGTCGCCAAAAATTACGGTATCTTGTGAGTTACTTACATCTGCAATTTGTTCGTAAATTTCTCGGGTCAGTTTGCACTGATTGAGGTGGAGGTCTGTATATTAATGCAAGTATTATTTTTGTACCTTTTGTCTTCTTTATTAGCACAAAAGATGCTCGTCAACGTTCACTCAAATTTGAGGTTTTGACAAGAGGGTAGGGTTAAGACTTTCTTTGATATAAAGTAAAACGGCCACCTCCATTTCGATTTATTCGGCTTTTCTCAAACATTACCATAACCGGGAAGTGATAACTCTGTTCCTAAAAGTCTCTATCTTCTGTATTGAGCCAAGATTCTGTTAATGCCGAAAACATCATAATTTTCTGTAAAACACTAGTCTCCTCCCAAATCTGAAAATTATATTGCGTATGCTACGAGCGTTTGCATAGAACAACACCTTTAAATTTGTTATTTAGAACTCACGGAACGCTCTTTAATAATATTTTTGGTTCTTGTCGGGATCTACATTTCTGTTCATGGCTGTCCTCGGTCATCGCTGTCTTCGGTCCTTAAGTCGCTGGTGGTCCACGGTTGCCTCTGGTTTTTCTTGGCGGTGGATTGATTTATGTCACTGCTGCTTCTTCTCTGATGGCGTTTTTTTGATCCATGGCTGCGGACTGCTTTCGTGTAGGAGACGACCCCTCGCATGCTGCAACCCACAGGGTTTAGATGAGGGCCATCTCTTGCGGAACACGAGTAGGCCCCCCACCCCCGCCTTCTGGTTGTAGAAGTTGTCCCAGAGGTTGATGAATTCAACTTCTTCCCTCAGACCACAAATATTTTAGGCGGCTCATTTGTGCTGAAGGCCTTGTCGTTTAGAATTTACTCAGGTGCGTCGATCTTGGGGAGAATGCCTGAGATGATGATATTCCTTGCCACTTGTTTTTGTAACGCTGGATCATCTTGCGATATTCTCCATCAACTCTTCGGATCTGGTGCGCATGACGTCATTTGAATCCAGCATGGATGACAAAAAGGGTAATTTTCATTTGACATCCTTTGTGGTATCTTCGAAGGCTTCCACAATGTCGTCCAGTCCAGATCCTGGGATGCAAAATCTTTTTCGTTGATTGGGGACTCTAGTCTACAGAACTCTTCGACCTGTCCTCGTAGGATGGAATCCCCAACGAGCCTGGTCTCTTTCTGGTTCGTCTTCCATCTCTTACAATATCCTCAAATCTGTTTGACTTGTGAACTGGTAGATGAGACCTTTTCTGCGTTGGCCGTGCACCGTTCCTCACGGGTGTAAATCCGGCAACCTGTGGTGGCGGGACTCTACGTACAGGTCGGGGAGAGGAGTGGTTAGAACGGGGGCGAGGGGCGTTGAGTACTGTTCGTGCTTAGAGCAGGTCTTCTTTGATTTTGCTTTGGTTTGTACGAGGAGACGTGGGGGAGAGACTAAGGTGAACAGGGCGGCTGCTCCTGGTTTGCTTTGATGTCGGCTCAGGTTCGTCAGAAGCATCTGCTGCAGTGTACTACTGCAGGTGTTGGATTGTTGGCAGATGACGTTGGGGCGCGGGTGGTTGGTATGCTGGAGTGTGGAAACAATTGGAGTTAGTGATACCTCAACGTTGAGTGTTACCAACTCTTGGCGTGATTCCAGCTTCCTGGTGAGGGCGTTGCAATCTTGTTGTGGGCTTCATCAAATTTTGCTGTTAGCGTGAAGGTGAGCGGGCAGTTATTTGGAAATCCAGCGTACTGAGAGAGAGAGAGAGAGAGAACCTAGAGGAGCAGGTGGGTGTACAGCCTCGTTAGGGGTGCAGGTGAGCGGGTTATTTCACTTCCAGCGACCACGAAGAGAGAGAGGAGAGATGTGAAGGTGGGTTTCAGCCTCGTTCGTGAAAATGTCGAGGGGCGTATTTCACTCCAGCGACACTGAGCGAGAGAGAGAGCACGGTGGGTAGTACAGCCTCGTAGGTAAGAAGGTGAGCGAGCGTATTTCACTCCAGCGACACAGGAGAGAGACCGGAGAGAGGAAGGTGGTTTAAGCTCGTTAGGTGAAGGTGAGCGGGGTATTTCACTCCAGCGAACTGAGAGAGAGAGAGAGACGGAGGAAGGAGAGAGAGGTGGGTTTACAGCCTCGGTAGGTGGAGGGAGAGGGCGTATTCACTCCAGAACGACACGAATGCTGAGAGAGAGAGGAGAGGAGAGCAGGTGGGTTTACAAGCTCGTTAGGGCTGAAGGGGCATGCGGGAGTATGTTTATCCAGCGCCACTGCTCAGAGAGCGAGAGAGAGAGAGAGAGGAGAGAGAGAGAGGAGAAGCAGGGGGTTTACAGCTCGTTAAGGTGAAGGGTGGGTGAGCGGGGCGTATTTCACTCCAGGGACAACTGAGAGAGAGAGAGAGAGAGAGAGAGCCTTAGGTGGGTTTAAAGCCGCCGTTAGGTGAAGGTGATAGGGGGTATTTCACTCCAGTCGACAATGAGAGATAGAGAGAGAGAGAGAGAGCAGGGTGGTTTACAGCCTCGTTAGGTGCAGGTGCGTGGGCGGGAGCCTATTTCACCTCCAGCGGGACCCGAGTGATGAGAGAGGCACGAGAGACGAGAGAGAGGAGGAGAGGTGGGTTTACAGCCTCGTTAGCGTGAAGGGTGGCGGGGTTTTCCTCCGCAGCGACACAGAGAGAGAGAGAGGAGGGAGAGAGATTGATAGAAGAGAGAGAGCGAGAGAGGATAGCAGGTGGGTTTTACAGCTGAATGTTAGGTGAAGGTGAGCGGGGTGTTCACTCCAGCGAACACATGAGATATAGAGAGAGAGAGGAGAGAGCAGGGTGGGTGACAGCCTCGTTAGGTGAAGGGAGAGCGGGTAGGTCGCGATCCAGCGACACTGAGCGTGAGACCGAGAGAAGGTGGGTGTAAAGACCGTTAGGGTGAAGGTGAAGCGGAGTTTATTTGGATTTCACTCCAGCGAAATCAGAGAGCGCGAGCGAGAGTAGTACAAAGGAGTACCAAAGGAAATCAAGCAACATCCGGTCTAGTGACCCTTCTAGGCTGCGTGTCCTCCCCAAAACACTGACGGATCCAAGTGTCCAAACAGTGGTTTTAGAGTCGGGAAGGGAACATTGGAAAGGGAACTACTGCCCGCCACTAACGTGGCAGGACTACGGGAACGGCTAGTACGGGGACATATGGGTTAGTAACTGAGGGGAGGATAAAATAAAGTTAGGATTTACAACCGCAGTCAGCGGCGGGTTTGATGCGAGATATTTGTCTAGGCGGAATTTAAATGAATCCAACGCAGTGCTGCAGTCTAGAATGTCTCGGGGAAAGACCATTCCACACGGTGACAACTCGATTGAAGAAGAAAGAAATGCTTAGATTCGTGTGAAGTTAAAAAGATTTACCAATAAGTTTGCAAACCGTTTCCCCGCGTGTAATTAGATTGGTCGATAGTGAAGTACCTACTACAGTTCATATTGTCGATGCATTTGGGATTTTGAACACTTGAATTTACGTCAACCTATTCATCTGCGCTGGGTTAAAGGAAATAGATTTAATTCTCCTAGACGCTCTTCGTATGGTTTGTTTCTTTAGCGCTAGGTATCATTTTGGTAACTCTAAGTTGAACTCGTTTCTAGCTTGTTTATGTCTTTTTGGTAATAAGGGCACCAGCATTGAAAGCAGTATTCCAGAAGAGGGCGGAGCTAAGGAATGGTAAAGGGTTAGGATTACGTCTTTGGATTAGTGATCAAATGATCTGATATAAAGCCAATTATTTTGTTTGCCTTCGTAACAACTTCTGAACATTGTGGACTCCGGTTTAGGGTACGCGATATTGTTACTCCCAGAATCGGTTTCTCTGTTTACATTCTTAAGCTGAGCGCAATTCATCGAAGAGTTGTGCATCTCATTTAGGGATCCGATATGTAGTACTTTACATTTATCAGCATTGAAACTCATTTGCCAAATCTGGGCCCAATGTGACCATTTATCTAGATTGTGTTGCATATCGTCAACTTGATCTTTTGAGAGTACGCTATTTGCAATTTTTGTATCTGTCTCAGCACAGTTTGAGAGTGTACAGGTGAGACCCTCATCTACGGCGGTGATATAGGAATTAGAAAGGAGGGAATTGGTCCTAGGACCGACCCATGGGGGTACCCCCGTACTTACAATTGGTCCATTTAGATGCCTTACCGTTTCTGATCTATATTTTGCTTTCTGTCGCTGAAGCAAACTTTTCTATCCATTGAAACACACCGTCTTGTTATTCCATGCGTTTTAGTTTTCAGCACGGAGTAAACGTTTGTGGGGAACTTTGTCAAAGGCCTTTTGAAAATCAAGGTATAGAATATCTACACTTTTAATCTCATCGTAGAGGTTGAGGATATCGTGGAAGACGTCTAACGAGGTTGTTGAACAGGAACGTTTTTTTACGAAATAGTGTGGGAGTATATTTAAGTATGTTTTTTCCTCTAAGTGATTTACGAGGCGGTCTCTTATGACCGTTTATAGCATTTTAATACAACTGAGGTTAAGCTAATGGGACGATATG